>JASDDO010000018.1:440857768-442057768 GCA_030015575.1 Agapanthus africanus
GTGAATGTGTTGTGCAGAAACATGCCGCTCAAATATAAAAGAATAGGAAGTCGGCGAAGAAGGGTCGCCCCACTTATACAGGTGGCTCGAGGAATATTACTCGAGCCATGGAGTTATCGGTAAATTACAATAGACCGGCCTTTGTGATATAATGCAATATTAAGAGTAATTTTATAATATATCTAATATTAAGAGTTATTTTCTAATATTGCAGACAGCTCAGACCCTGGCGCAAGGTGGTACACCGAACGTGCTGTCCGCATATCTTGCCGTCCACGGCACCTCGACAGATCCCGCCACGGGTGAGCTTCGATACCCCGACGTCGCTACCCAGGAGTATTGCGTAAGTGTTAATATTTATTCAACCCCTATTTGAAATTTTAGTTTTGGAAGGTTCAAATTTAAATGATATACTTATATTTTACTGGTTAATGTGGGTGTAGGAGTGGGTGGTTGAGCAGGCCGAGGCATCGAGAATCGATTTTACCGGACAGAGCGATCCGAGGCTGCTGACCCCAGTCCTGTACACCGCACACGGAGGGCACCATGGAGGTTGGGAGAGAGGCCGGGGACTGGGCCCTAGCTGGGCCCATATGAGGTTGGACTTCACCCCGGCGGTTACTTCCTCCGTCTCCAGTGAGCGACGTGTCCAGCAGGAACTGGAAAGCTTGAAGGCCACCGTTCAGGAGTTGAAGGAGATGCTGGTATGTATACTACTTAATAGTAAAATATCATGTCATATTATAGATATCAACATATCCAATATTAGTACGTAGCCTGAGCTTATTTGGTTGTAGACTTAGCTTTGATTAATCATACATACATATCTAATTAAAATAAACTACGGTTTTCCAAACTAGATATCCAAATGGGGTTTCGAAATAACTTGATAATGATACGAATTCGAATAATACATAGTTCTTACTCGCTTATTACACACGTTAGGTCCAGACGCGACAGGGTATATCGGTCGAGCCTCCACATGCATCTCCTTCGGCTGCGGCTCCGCAAGCCACTACATCGGCTGCGGTTCCGCAGACCGCTCCTATAGCTCCACTGCCTGCTCAGACTCCCGCAGCCGCGGCTCCGCAAGCCACTATCTCAACGGCGGCTGCGCAGAGCCAGCTCCACAGCCCGCTCAGACTCCCGCACGCTTCGCATTGCATGATTTATTGACCGAGGAGCAGGCGCGCCAGATTCTGGCGTTTATCAGAGGTGGAGCTGGACCAAGCTAGGGTAGCTTTTTGATTCTTATATTTTAAACATGTATTTATTTATATGATATATATTGTACTACATTTTGGACGATATTGATATTGGTGGTGTTTGCGTGTTTATATTTATATCATATTTTGCTTTTTGGTTTCTTTTGTATATTATATGCGTGAGATGTGATTATGAATACTGCGATATATGTTCTGTGTGATGATTAATTTTATATTTGATCGATGTATATATTATTGTGCACAGGGCGAGAAAAAAATAGGCAGCCCTTTTTTTAAAAAAAAACTTGATAATATGTACCTACGGATTAATCCGCAGGGCCCAACGTTACCCCTACGGATTAATCCGTAGGGGCAAAATATCAGGATACCTGATATTTTCCCCCTATGATCTCAGTATCAGGGGTTAAGCTTGCCCCTACGGATATATCCGTAGGGGCAAACAAATGCCCCTACACAGTTATCCGTAGGGGCAAAATATCAGGATTCTTGATATTTTGCCCCTACGGATATGTACCTATGCATTTATCCGTAGGGGTCACTACTTGGCCCTACGGATTCATCCGTAGGGACACCTAATCTATTTTATAAAATCGTAAATAAAATAAATTTTTTGCCCCTACGGCCTATTCCGTAGGGCAAACTGGACCTACACATAACTCCGTAGGGGAAAAATTTAGTCTGTAGGGGCAAGTTCAAGGCTTCGACTTGCACCTACGGCGTTTGTACCTACAGGGTATTTTCTTGTCCTTACGGATATATCCGTAGGGGCAGTGGTTTGCTCCTACGGATAAATCCGTAGGGGCAACCCTTATTTGTAGTAGTGAATTCTCATCTTCTTCTCCTACCCCTGTTTCTCCCCTCGTACCATTTGCGTCTGTTGTTCGGATCCATCTCATTTGATAGAAGAGTGTCCTTACAATCTACCATCTCAAGGATAGGATCGGGTTAATGCTGCATTTTAGTAAAGACCAAGAAACGATCCATACTCTTCCACATACAATCCCTGTTGGAGGAACCACCCTAATTTCGCCTGGAATCAGAACCAGCATCAATTCCAAGGCTAGAACAACTTTCAGAGGCTTCCTCCTCCTCAATAACAAGTTCAACAACAATTTCAGCACTCTTTCCAACCCCAACCTTTCAAAATCCGACGAACAACTTTGCACCTTACAACAATTCTTTTCCTCAAAACAACATTGTTCCGTCAAATAATGATAAAGTTTCCTCGCTAGAACGGAGTCTAGAGGCTTTTGTAAATCAATCGACCCAATCCACCGCCAACATCCAGTCTTCTATTCAGTCTCTGGTGCAACACACCGCTTTACACGGGCAAAGCATCAAGACCATCGAAGCCCAGATTGCACAGCTGAACGTGGCCTTGAGCGAGCGAGAGAAAGGAAATCTTCCATCTCAAACACTCCCAAATCCTGGTCACACACATAATGTACATGTTGCTCTTGAACAACAGAACCATAATGTGAGTGCCGTGACTACGTTAAGATCTGGAAGAATGCTGAACAACAATATTGGCGTCACGAATTGATGATGATGACACCTCAGCCATTTCTGCTTATCCTTCTTCTTCTTGCCTTCTTCTTCTTGTTCTGAGCCTATTCTCCATTCTTCAAAAAACTCTTCTCCTTCAACTGCTTCTTCGAACAGATCCACATCTCACTCCATTCAAACTCCAGTTTTGGGTTCCGTTCCATCTCCACAATCTCCTCTACAAGCATTGGACTTAACCAATTTCAAAAATGCTCCATTTCCAAACCGGTTGAGATCCAATAAACAAAATCCATAAATGGAGAAAATTATGGAGTTGTTCAAACAGGTTAATATCAACATTCCCCTCTTAGATGCAATTCAGCAAGTCACGTCTTATGCAAAAATCTTGAAAGACTTGTGCACTAAGAAGAGGAAATCTCAGGTATTAAAGAAAGTTTTTTTGGCTGGTAACGTGAGTGATGCTCTTACCCAAGATTTACCACAAAAACGGAAGGACCCTGGCTTTCCTACGATTTCAATAACCATTGGGGATAAGAACATCAATCGTGCTCTTTTGGATTTTGGTGCCAGTGTTAACCTTCTTTCTTATTCAGTTTATGGGCAACTCGATATAGGAGAACTGAAACCTACACATTGTACTCTTCAAATGGCTGACCGATCTATCGCCCATCCTAGGGGTGAGCTAGAGGATGCGTTGATCAAGATTGGGGACTTCATATTCCTCGTAGATTTTATTGTTTTAGATACACAATCTGTAGCCAACCCCCGCAATCAAATTCCGGTGATTCTCGGTCGCCCATTCCTTGCACCCTCAAATGCGGTGATCAATTGTCGAAATGGTTCCATGGACCTATCTTTTGGTAACATAACAATTGAACTCAATAATTTTAGGTTAGGGAATCAGCTATCCGAACCGAACGCTCATATATTGGATGTCTGTTCCATTCAGGAGATCGCTCTCGAGGACTGTGAATTTGAAGAATTCCTGTTTGATCACAGTGATCTTGACGCCACTAGTGCGTTCCTCTTTGAACCTGCTGCTTCCGCTTCCGACAACGAATATGATGCTTCACATTTTTAAACGATCTTGTCTTGTCACCATCCGAGTTTGAATCTTTTGAATTTTCTAATGCGTTAGTTGAACCGTTCGACTCGGTTGCATACACTCATTTTGAGCCCCTGTTGGAATCCTTTGAGTTCGAGACATTTTCTCCGATCTTGCCTTCAGTTGTTTCACCTCCAACGCTTAAACTCAAGCCTCTGCCGTCTCACATCAAGTATGCTTACTTAGGTGAAAACGAGACCCTCCCAGTAATCATCTCGGCTTCTCTAGCTCTAGAGCAAGAGAAAGCCCTTCTCACGGTTTTGCAATCAAATCGGCAAGCATTTGGCTGGACGATGGCAGACATCAAGGGGATTAGTCTCCTAATCGTTGAACATAGCATTCATATGATAAATGATGCCCAACCAGCCTAGGATCCACAGAGACGATTGAATCCAGTCATGAAGGAGGCTGTGAAAAATGAGATCGTCAAATGTCTGGATAGTGGTATCATTTTTTCTATTTCAGACAGCCAATGGGTTAGTCCTATACACGCTGTCCCTAAAAAATCGGGCATTACGGTCATCACAAAGGAGGAAAATGAGTTGGTCTCTACTCGCACCCAAACTGGGCGGCGAGTATGCATTAATTATCGAAAATTCAACGCCGCAACGCGGAATGATCACTTTCCGCTACCATTCATTGACCAAATGCGTGAGAGATTAGCTGGACATGAGTTCTACTGTTTTCTGGACGGTTACTCAGGCTATAACCAGATTCCCATCGCTGAGAAAGACCAGGACAAAACCACTTTCACTTATCCTTTCGATACGTTCGTATATCGCCGCATGCCCTTTGGGTTATGCAATGCTCCTGCTACTTTTCAGCGGTGTATGATGGATATATTCTCTGACATGGTTAAGAAATTTCTGGAGAAATTCATGGATGATTTCTCCATCTTTGGCGATTCTTTTGACGAGTGTCTACAACATCTTAACGCTGTCCTTACTCGATTTAAGGATAAAAATCTCACTTTAAACTGCGAGAAATGCCACTTCATGGTGCGCGAAGGTATTGTCTTAGGACATATCTTTTCGCGAAATGGTATTGAGGTTGATAAAGAAAAGGTTGATGTCATTTCCAACCTCCCTCCTCCTAAATGCGTAAGAGATATCCGAGCTTTCCTTAGCATGCCGGTTTCTACAGACGGTTTATCAAGGACTTTAGAAAGATTTCTAGACCCTTGACTCTTCTTCTGGCCAAAGATACCACGTTCAACTTCGACTCGAGCTGTTTGACTACTTTTGAATCACTAAGAAGCTCACTTGTAACAACTCCAATTTTTGTATACCTAAATTTGATTTAAATTTGAAGTATACTTGGAGTATTAATGTTGCTGATAACACTTTAAGTATCTTTTTCCCTACAATAATTACAAGAAGGAGCTTGTAGCTCATTGGTAACATCTTACACTGCTGAACCAAGTCACCAGAGTTCGAATCCCATGCCCCACATTATTTTTAGTTTATTTTTCTTTAAAATTCTTGGAAGCCCAACAGGCCACAGGCCATAACTCCCAAAAGATGAACTGAACCCTAAAAACGGAGTATACCGGAGCCTACATCAGGCGAACCCACACCCGACGACACCTGGACTCGTCCGGACGACCGAGTCGCCAACACGAAATTTTTGTCTTTTCGTCTCCCATAACCCCCTGTTAACTCCAATTTATTTGATCAGTTCTCAATTGTTAAATACAACCAATTTATTACAAATTTAAATGCTTTTTTATTTAAATTTTTATAATTTTTTAAAATAAATAAAACCCTTCACCTACCCCACCCTAGCTACCCTATAAATAGACCCCTATCCCCTACCTTCTCATTCCAAAACCATAGAATTACTCTCTTGAAATTTCCACAAGAAAGTGTGCTTTGAAACCGAGTTCACGGCGAAGCGCTGACGGATTCCGGTGACGTTCTTTGAAGCAACCGAGGACGAAACCACACTTCGGCCATTTCCTTAGTTCCTCTTTACTCTTTAGAAGAGTTTGAAACCCGTAATTCCCATTCTTCTCTCTTTTCTATTTCTTAAAATACGGAATTATGAAACCTGACGGAAATCGGAACAAACCGATTTCCGATTCGGTTTTTCTACAAAATCCCACTTGTCACCTAATCCATAACACCTAAACATATCCATGATGACTATTAATCACATAAAAATTAATTTGGACAAAGTTTCTCACATGAAATGATAACTTTCTTGTAATATCGTATTCTTTTCACAATAATACCATAAAATTTATTTTTCTTCTTCTAATCAATTCCCTCATTCCTAAACATGTTCATCTTTATCACTAAACTTGTAGAAATCAATTTGAATGAGTTTTCACACATGAAATAATAACGTTTACAAATACCGTATTCTTACACTTAAATACCTTCATGTTTAATATATCATATTTAACCTCTAAACTTCACTAAACCTTAAAATAAGTCACGAGGTAATGACCTACCTCCACACACACGCAAATACAAGCTTAATTGATATTCCCAAAATTTAGAATACGAAAATACAAGACTTTACATTAAAATACCATAATCTTCATAAAACCATTCTTAAAGATTTTAGATTTGTTTCACATTTTAGTAAATGGTTCTTACTAAGAAAATACGATAAGTTGTGGATATCGATCGTTTATCTAAACTGAGTTTGTGGTATCTAGGCTAGGCAAGTGAACTTGGGTAACTTCAAAAGGCCCGCCTTACGATTCGTGAGCGGATCCCTCCCTCCTCACTTGTACTTACCTGGCCACAATTGGCGGTGAAGAGGCGATTTGAGGCTTCTAACGACTTGTCATTTAGACCTTTTAGAAATAGGCTAGTTGGCTTAGGAAACCCTAAAATCTAAAATACGGAAAATTTACATCCTTTTACAAATAAATACCTTATATTTATAAAACCGTTTTCTAAATGAATAGTATTTATTAAATCTTTGCAAAGCGCCACTACAACCCACATTTGGGGAACTCGTTAGGGATTGTACGGTTTATCGTGCACCCTCGAGCCTAGTAGTGCGAGATTCAGACCTCCGCAAGGAGCATTCGGTCTCGAAAGGTTTAAAATACGACATTTAAGAAAAATGAGATTTTAGAAAATAAAATATTTATTCAAAATTATTCTTGTATTAATATATATTTATCATTTAAACACTTATTTTATTAGAAGATAAAGTTTCCACCTTTTTCTAAAAATTACAAGATTAAAAGTTACATTTAAATACCATGAATTTCAAATAAATCAATATTATCAATTAATACTTTTATTAGGATATATTCACTAGAATAACACAAATAAAATTTACACTCATTATAACAATAAAGATGAATAATAAATACTTGAGGTGTATTTTGAAAACTATACAATAGTACTTTTTACATAAAACCCCCTCAAGTTTTATAAATTACAATAAGGACCCTAACAATTAAAGAACTTCAAATTACCTTTCCTTTAGTCTGACTCGGGTTAGAGTCTGACTATTTTTTATTTGAATATGATTCAAGTCAATCTATATTCTTTTATATTCCAACTCAATATGAATACATGAATCCCTGAATCCAGTTAACAATCTATTCAATTTGGCTGAATCAAACCATGGATATACATCTATTATCCTGTTATTCCATTATTATGCAGTTACAACATATTTACTGATATCATGGTTTTGGTCAGTCATCTAACTTACACAATACAGTACAACAATAATGTTAAAATACTACGGGGTTTAAGGGGTAGATTGGTACGGAAGGTGTTAAAGGTGGCACGAGGTGGTCAGATTAAGACACCTAATCTGAATCCCATTGCTGTTGTACCGTGGCATAACGGTTCCTTGTACTTTCCATTTGCCCTGGTCTCTAGCATATAGAGACCCCCCTCGTATACACTGGCATCCTTCTGTACCAAGCTACAAACAACAGCGTTAACATAACATTACAACCACAGCTTACACTTTAAAATGTATCTTCTTATTCTGTATTCTCTACTTCCCTCTTACCTTTGGGACTTACCGTGCGATCTGTTCGCTGACGACATTCTGTTTCTCTCTTCTTTGAATGCCGTCAGGTGACTTGGACCCGGCGGAAGTTGAGCCATCACAAGAAGATTTGGAGCATTTTACCGAAGACCCAGCAGTATAATTTCATTGTACACTTTTTCTTTTCAGTACTTTCCATTTCCTGTTATGCCAATGTTTAGGCATTTTTATTTCAGATGTATTTCCTTTTCATGTATTGTACAAAGAATGTTAATAAATAAAAGTTGCTGTTTTTTTTATACTCTTGTCACTTGTGTAATTATTTCTATATTGCTTAGATACGCTTAGCGTATGTACTTCTGAGTATATACGTAGCGGACCTCGTCGCGCCCACTTCGCCGTACACTGGGAAGCGGGGCGTGACAGGTTTTGTTGGTGGCCCATGCAGGTCAGAGCTGTATGAATCCCTGTCATGCAGTTCTGGTCTGCGTGAACAACCTAAGCAATATAACACAAGAACCAGCAACTAAAACATTCTTTACAATTCATATTTCTTGAATCTTGCAAATTTCTATTTCTTGAATCTTATCATTTCATGTATTTGAATCTGTCTTAACCCAAATTTTTCTTCAGGATTATGGATTCCCCGAACAACACCAGCACCAACGTCAACAACACCCCTTCAGCACTACCTCTCACATCAGCTGTTCCTGCACCACCCACTGAGCAAACAATGCTATTTGAGGCGATCCGCAGTCTTCTCGAGGGACAGCAACAACTTCGGAACCGTCCTGAGACCGATGCACCGGAAGTAAAGCAATTCAGGGCTTTACATCCAAAGCAGTTCTCTGGTAAAGGAAGCCCTCTTAAAGCGGAAGAGTGGGCACAAAGTATCGAAGACGATTTGGCAGCAGCTCAAGTGCCAGACAACGCTTGGGTCCGTGTAGCAAAGCTACAGCTCACGGATAATGCTCGTAATTGGTGGAAGGCGGAAGAAAGCCGTCTGGTACAGCCGATTGAATGGAAGACCTTTCGCGAGAAGTTCAACGCGAAATATTTCCCTGTGACTGCCAGGTTCGCCATGGAGCAGCAGTTTATTCATCTACATCAAGGATCAATGTGGGACAAATCGGTAGATGAATACGACGCTGAATTCACCATGTTGAGCCAGTAAGATATGTCGCAATAGTTCAATTTTAATTATCACATACTACACAGCTAACACAATTTTTAAACAGATTCGTGGCACACCTGATACCGACGGACGAGATCAGAACCCGTCGCTTTCAACAAGGTTTGGACACAGAGATTAAGGCTGCTCTAGCCACAGGAAAGTTTTTGACTCATGAGGAAGCTCTAGAAGCTGCTCGCAGTTATGAGGCAGTGATAAAAGAGAGGGGCAGGCCTCAGTCTGCAGGAGTCAAGCGCCATGCCAACCAGATGGCAGGTGGAGCCACGTCCAGACCATCTTTCGTGCCAAGGAGACCCGGAGTACCAACCCATCGTCCTAGCCCAGCCTTTTGCACCTACTGCAAGAGAACTGGACATATGATGAAGGACTGCCGTCGAGCCAACCGCTTTTGCTTAGTCTGCGGTTCAGCTACTCACGATATTGGGTCTTGTCCCCAAAGACAGAACCCAGTTGCTGCACCCAGGCCAGCAAATACCTATCCGCAGCGACCAGCTCTTCAGGCACCTGCTCCCAGACTTGCACTGCCTGCACAACCCAGGGGACCACAAGCTACACCACCTCCTCGACAGTTCCATCATGCTCAAAGGAACGTTCCGAGGAATGCTCCTCAGGCCAGGAGGAATGTGCCAAAGCGCCAGGCTTTCATGATGTCTGTGGAAGAAGCTGAGGCCACTGGCCAAGTCATTACTGGTAAACTTTCCTACTCAAACTTATCTTTTAGTCTTGTTTAACTACACACTTTCCCTATACCTAAAACTTATCCCATATACCTTAGGTACAATCCTAATAGCTTCACTACCTGCACTTGCACTGTTTGATACTAGAGCATCCCACTGCTTTATGTCGCAACGGTTTGTTCGAACCCATGCGATTCCAGTCTCACCGCTTGTATCCAGCTGGAACGTCAGTTCCGGAAATGGTGTTCTAAAGGCAACTATGGGATACAGCCTGTGTCCAGTCGTCGTCTGCAGTCGAGAGTTTTATGCTGACTTCAAGGTACTGGATATACCAAACTTCGATGTGGTTCTAGGAATGGACTGGCTTGGAACCTTTTATGCTACCATCGACTGTCGTCAAAGGAGGGTAGTATTTGAGATTCCAGATCATCCGGTCTTCTATTTCAAGAGTGGAGATCGTACCCTGGAGCCAAGTACCTACAAAGCGAAGCTAAGGGAAGCAGTAGTTGCGGCAGCTCAAGAAGAGGAAGAATCAAGACCGGAGGTAGTTCGAGAGTTCGATGATGTATTTCCTGACGATATATCAGGTTTGCCTCCCGATCGAGCTCTTGAATTCAGTATTGACTTAGTACCAGGAGCACAACCTGTGATCAAAGCACCTTATAGACTAAGTCCGGAAGGATTGAAGGAAGTCCGAACACAGTTGGACGAATTACTGGCGAAAGGATGGATTCGTCCCAGCACTTCAAGTTGGGGAGCACCTGTACTACTGGTAAAGAAGAAGGAAGGTTCATACAGAATGTGCATCGATTATAGGGCCTTGAACGAAGTCACTATAAAGAACAAGTATCCACTCCCGCGCATTGACGATTTATTCGATCAGCTAAGTGGATCTTGTGTTTTCGCTAAATTGGATTTTCGTTCAGGTTATCATCAAGTGAAGGTCAAGGAAGCTGATATTCATAAAACAGCTTTCAGAACTCGCTATGGACATTACGAATTTCTAGTAATGCCATTTGGAGTGACCAATGCACCCGCAATCTTCATGAACCTAATGAACTATGTTTTCCGGGAGTATTTAGGCAGGTTTGTTGTCATCTTCATCGACGACATCCTGGTATATTCTAAGAATCGGAAAGAGCATGCAGAGCATCTACGAATTGTCCTGGAAACTCTTCGACAATATAAGCTTTATGCCAAGTACAGCAAGTGCGAGTTTTGGCTAAATCAAGTTGTTTTTCTTGGACATGTCGTATCAGGTGAAGGAATTTCTGTGGATCAAGCCAAAGTTTCAGCAGTTAGCGAATGGACTACACCAAAGTCAGTGAAGGACATTTGGAGTTTCTTGGGTTTAGCTGGATATTACAGAAGGTTTGTTGAAGGCTTTTCGAAGATAGCAACACCCCTGACCAAGCTCACACGAAAAGATGAAGAATTTGTGTGGTCAGAAGCATGCGAGCAAGCTTTCGTAGAACTCAAGTCAAGACTGACATCTGCACCTACTCTCGTAATACCGGATCAATCTGGAGGATTCGAAGTGCATTGCGATGCATCCGGTAAGGGATTAGGATGTGTTCTACATCAGCACGGTAAGGTTGTGGCTTATGCTTCAAGACAACTGAAGACTCATGAGCGCAATTATCCGACGCATGATTTGGAGTTGGCAGCCGTCATCTTTGCTCTCAAGATTTGGCGTCATTACCTACTTGGTGAACGAGTGAACATCTACACAGATCATAAAAGTCTGAAGTATGTGTTTACTCAGAAGGAGTTGAATATGCGGCAGAGAAGATGGTTAGAACTCATGGCGGAGTTCCACATCAACTTGCAATATTACCCAGGAAAGGTGAACGTAGTACCTGATGCTCTTAGTCACCAACCATTATCAATAAATCTCACCGCCCAGTGGAAGCTTCAGCAAGACTTACATCAGATGGAGATTGAACTAGTCATGCCAGGTGATACTTCAAGTTTGATGAATCTACAAGTTCAATCAACCATTGTCAATCAGATCAAAGAAGCTCAAGCCAGCGATGCTAAGTTGCAAAAGATCAGAGAACAAGTGGAGAATGGACTCAGAACAGATTTTATCATCCATGAAGACGGATCTTTGAGATACGGCAGCAGATTGTGTGTACCAAAAGGTCCTGTTCGGGAAGAGTTAATGAAAGAAGCTCACAGCTCTCCCTATTCAGTACATCCTGGAGGTACCAAAATGTACAAAGATCTATGTCAGAATTATTGGTGGCATGGAATGAAGCGTGAAGTAGCCAGAAGCGTCGCAAAATGTTTGGTGTGTCAGCAAGTAAAGGCTGAATATCACAGGACAGCTGGACTACTTCAACCGTTACCAATCCCAGAATGGAAGTGGCAGCACATCACGATGGACTTTGTAACTGCTCTTCCTCGCAGCACAAAGGGTAACAATGAGATATGGGTCATTGTGGATCGACTCACAAAGTCGGCTCACTTCATCCCATTTCGAGTTGGGCAATCAACTGAGACACTAGCGAAGAAGTACATGGAGGTAATAATCTAATTTAGATTTAAAACTCTTCATAATGTACTATCTCTGATACCCATGAACTTATACAGGAAATTGTGAGACTTTATGGAGTACCGGTCTGCATTGTCTCCGATCGTGACACCAGGTTTCAATCGCAATTTTGGCAGAGTCTGCAAGCTAGCTTGGGAACAAGTCTGAACTTCAGCACGGCTTATCATCCACAAACAGATGGTCAGTCGGAACGAACTATTCAGATCTTGGAGGATATGCTCAGAGCATGTATGCTCGACTTCAAAGGATCGTGGGAAGATCACCTGCATCTTGTGGAGTTCGCATATAACAACAGCTACCAAGCAAGTATAGGAATGGCACCTTTTGCAGCATTATATGGAAGGAAGTGTCGATCGCCATTAAGTTGGGACGACATCGGAGATAGGGAACTTCTTGGACCAGAGATGATAGTAGCGACCGTTGATGTGGTCCGTACTATCAGGGAACGGAAGCGCATAGCCCAAGATCGACAGAAGCACTGGGCTGATGCAAAAAGACGACACTTGGAGTTCCAGCCTGGAGACCATGTATTCTTGAAGATATCTCCGAACCGCGGAGTGATCCGATTTGGAAGACGGGGTAAATTGAGTCCGAGATACATTGGACCGTTCGACATACTCGAACGAGTCGGTGAAGTGGCATACCGATTAGCGCTTCCACCCTCATTGGAAGGAGTGCATAACGTGTTCCACATATCCCAACTCAGAAGGTATGTGAATGACCCCAGCCATGTACTTGATCATTCCGTGCTCACTATACAGCCCGATTTGTCTTGTGAGCAACCACCTGTGGAAATCCTGGACAGGAAAGTGAAGACACTTCGGAACAAGAAAGTTAACTTAGTCCGGGTAATGTGGAGAAAAGATACTCTAGGAGAATCCACGTGGGAAAGGGAAGATGATGCGTGCAAGATATCTGCACCTTTTTTGTAAACTACTCCTCAAATAAAACTTGTAAATTTTGAGGACGAAATTTTTGTAAGGAGGGTAGATTGTAACAACTCCAATTTTTATATACCTAAATTTGATTTAAATTTGAAGTATACTTGGAGTATTAATGTTGCTGATAACACTTTAAGTATCTTTTTCCCTACAATAATTACAAGAAGGAGCTTGTAGCTCATTGGTAACACCTTACACTGCTGAACCAAGTCACCAGAATTCGAATCCCATGCCCCACATTAATTTTAGTTTATTTTTCTTTAAAATTCTTGGAAGCCCAACAGTCCACAGGCCATAACTCCCAAAAGATGAGCTGAACCCTAAAAACGGAGTATACCAGAGCCTACATCAGGCGAACCCACGCCCGACGACACCTGGACTCGGCCGGGATCGGCCGAGTCGGCCGGCCGGCGCCGCCGGCCGGACTCGGTCGGACGGCCGAGTCGACAACACGAAAATTTTGTCTTTTCGTCTCCCATAACCCCCTGTTAACTCCAATTTATTTGATCAGTTCTCAATTGTTAAATACAACCAATTTATTACAAATTTTAATGCTTTTTAATTTAAATTTTTATAATTTTTTAAAATAAATAAAACCCTTCACCTACCCTACCCTAGCTATCCTATAAATAGACCCCTACCCCCTACCTTCTCATTCCAAAACCATAGAATTACTCTCTTGAAATTTCCACAAGAAAGTGTGCTTTGAAACCGAGTTCACGGCGAAGCGCTGACGGATTCCGGTGACGTTCTTTGAAGCAACCGGCGACGAAACCACACTTCGGCCATTTCCTTAGTTCCTCTTTACTCTTTAGAAGAGTTTGAAACCTGTAAGTCCCATTCTTCTCTCTTTTCTATTTCTTAAAATACGGAATTATGAAACCCGACGGAAATCGGAACAAACCGATTTCCGATTCGGTTTTTCTACAAAATCCCACTTGTCACCTAATCCATAACACCTAAACATATCCATGATGACTATTAATCACATAAAAATTAATTTGGACAAAGTTTCTCATATGAAATGATAACTTTCTTGTAATATCGTATTCTTTTCACAATAATACCATAAAGTTTATTTTTCTTCTTCTAATCAATTCCCTCATTCCTAAACATGTTCATCTTGATCACTAAACTTGTAGAAATCAATTTGAATGAGTTTTCACACATGAAATGATAACGTTTACAAATACCGTATTCTTACACTTAAATACCTTCATGTTTAATATATCATATTTAACCTCTAAACTTCACTAAACCTTAAAATAAGTCACGAGGTAATGACCTACCTCCACACACACGCAAATACAAGCTTAATTGATATTCCCAAAATTTAGAATACGAAAATACAAGACTTTACATTAAAATATCATAATCTTCATAAAACCATTCTTAAAGATTTTAGATTTGTTTCACATTTTAGTTAATGGTTCTTACTAGGAAAATACGATAAGTTGTGGACATCGATCGTTTATCTAAACTGACTTTGTGGTGTCTAGGCTAGGCAAGTGAGCTTGGGTAATTTTAAAAGGCCCGCCTCACGATTCGTGAGCGGATCCCTCCCTCCTCACTTGTACTTACCTGGCCACAATTGGCGGTGAAGAGATGATTTGAGGCTTCTAACGACTTGTCGTTTAGACCTTTTAGAAATAGGCTAGTTGGCTTAGAAAACCCTAGAATCTAAAATACGGAAAATTTACATCCTTTTACAAATAAATACCTTATATTTATAAAACCGTTTTCTAAATGAATAGTATTTATTAAATCTTTGCAAAGCGCCACTACAACCCATCTTTGGGGAAATCGTTAGGGATTGTACGGTTTTTCGTGCACCCTCGAGCCTAGTAGTGCGAGATTCAGACCTCCGCAAGGAGCATTCGGTCTTGAAAAGTTTAAAATACGACATTTAAGAAAAATGAGATTTTGGAAAATAAAATATTTATTCAAAATTATTCTTGTATTAATATATATTTATCATTTAAACACTTATTTTATTAGAAGATAAGGTTTCCATCTTTTTCTAAAAATTACAAGATTAAAAGTTACATTTAAATACCATGAATTTCAAATAAATCAATATTATCAATTAATATTTTTATTAGGATATATTCACTAGAATAACACAAATAAAATTTACACTCATTATAACTATAAAAACGAATAATAAATACTTGAGGTGTATTTTGAAAACTATATAATAGTACTTTTTACATAAAACCCCCTCAAGTTTTATAAATTACAATAAGGACCCTAACAATTAAAGAACTTCAAATTACCTTTCCTTTAGTCTGACTCGGGTTAGAGTCTGACTATTTCTGATTTGAATATGATTCAAGTCAATCTATATTCTTTTATATTCCAACTCAATATGAATACATAAATCCCTGAATTCAGTTAACAATCTATTCAATTTGACTGAATCAAACCATGGATATACATCCATTATCTTGTTATTCCATTATTATGCAGTTACAATATATTTACTGATATCATGGTTTTGGTCAGTCATCTAACTTACACAATACAGTACAACAATAATGTTAAAACACTACGGGGTTTAAGGGGTAGATTGGTACGGAAGGTGTTAAAGGTGGCACGAGGTGGTCAGATTAAGACACCTAACCTGAATCCCATTGCTGTTGTACCGTGGCATAACGGTTCCTTGTACTTTCCATTTGCCCTGGTCTCTAGCATATAGAGACCCCCCTCGTATACTGGCATCCTTCTGTACCAAGCTACAAACAACAGCGTTAACATAACATTGCAACCACAACTTACACTTTAAAATGTATCTTCTTATTCTGTATTCTCTACTTCCCTCTTACCTTTGGGATTTACCGAGCGATCTGTTCGCTGACGATATTCTGTTTCTCTCTTCTTTGAATGTCGTCAGGTGACTTGGACCCGGCGGAAGTTGAGCCATCACAAGAAGATTTGGAGCATTTTGCCGAAGACCCAGCAGTATAATTTCATTGTACACTTTTTCTTTTCAGTACTTTCCATTTCCTGTTATGCCAATGTTTAGGCATTTTTATTTCAGATGTATTTCCTTTTCATGTATTGTACAAAGAATGTTAATAAATAAAAGTTGTTGTTTTTTATACTCTTGTCTCTTGTGTAATTATTTCTATATTGCTTAGATACGCTTAGCGTATGTACTTCTGAGTATATACGTAGCAGATCTCGTCGCGCCCACTTCGCCGTACACTGGGAAGCGGGGCGTAACATCACTCACCACCGCTCTAGTTCTTTCTTTTCCCGACTGGATGCATCTTTTCGAGATTATGTGTGATGTATCCGACTTTACTATCAGTGCGGTCCTAGTACAACACATCGATAAGATGCTGCATGTAATCTACTATGCGAACCGGACCCTGAATGACGCATAAATGAACTATACGACAACTGAGAAAGAGTTCTTTGCAGTTGCATTCGCTTTGGAGAAATTCAGGCCACATTTCATTGGCTCTCCAATCGTTTTCTATACTGATCATTCCGCTTTGAGACATTTTTTTGCGAAAAAAGATACGAAATCTTGGCTAATATGTTGGATCCTCTTACTTCAAGAGTTTGACCTTATCATTAAGGAAAAAAGAGGATGTGAGAACGTAGTGGCCGATCATCTATCATGACTTCCTTCTTCGCCGATGCTTCCTCTCCCAATAAATGATGTTTTTCTTGATGAAAAACTCTTGACAGTATCTTGCAAACCGTGGTTCGCAGATATTGTGAACTATTTGGCGAAAGGACTCATACCAAACGAATGGTCGAGTCAGGACAGACTTGGATTTTTATCCCAAGTAAAACATTTTTACTGGGACAAACCCTACCTGTTCAAGTATTGTTCAGACCAGATCATTCGCCGATGTGCCCCTTATAATGAGTTCAAGAGTGTGTTGTCGTTTTGCCTCGATCAAGCGTGTGGCGGGCATTTTGGCCTAAGAAAGATAGCTGCGAAAGTCTTGCAGTGTGGATTTTACTGGCCACAATTTTTCAAAAATGCCCATAATTACTGCAAGACTTGCTCCCGGTGCCAACATTTGGGCCGAATTTCCAGGAGAAACGAGATGCCGCTCCAACCAATTCTGGTTGTTGAGATGTTCGGTATTTAGGGGACAGATTTCATGGGCCCGTTTCCCGACCCTTTTAGGAACCTGTACATTCTTTTAGCTGTTGATTATATCTCCAAATAGATCGAGACAGTGCCGAGCCGGACGAACGACAACAAGGTTGTCATTAGATTCCTGAAAGAAAACATCTTTTCCCGGTTCGGGTAACCCTCGCGCAATCATTAGCGACAACGGGACACGTTTTTGTAATAGGTTGTTCAAGGCCTTGATGCAGAAATACTAGATTAATCATAAGCTATCCACGCCCTACCACCCCCAAACATGTGAGCAAGCCGAAATTGCAAGTTGATGTCAAAGTCCGCCATGAGTTCTAACCATCTTCTCTGCCGCATATTCAACTCCTTCTGAGTAAACACGTACTTCAGGCTCTTATGATCTGTGTAGATGTTCACTCGTTCACCAAGAAGATAATGGCGCCAAATCTTGAGAGCAAAAATGACGGCTGCCAATTCCAAATCATGCGTCGGATAATTGCGCTCATGAATTTTCAGCTGTCTTGAAGCATAAGCCACAACTTTACCGTGCTGATGTAGAACACATCCCAATCCCTTACCGCATGCATCGCAATGCACTTAGAATCCTCCAGATTGATTCGGTATAACGAGAATAGGTGCTGATGTCAACCTTGACTTCAGTTCTATGAAAGCTTGTTCGCATGCTTCTGACCACACAAAATCTTCATCTTTACGTGTGAGCTTGGTCAGGGGTGTTGTTATCTTTGAAAATCCTTTAATGAATCTTCTGTAATATCCAGCTAAACCCAAGAAACTCCGAATGTCCTTCACTGATTTTGGTGTAGGCCATTCGCTAACTGCTGAAACTTTTGCTGGATCCACCGAGATTCCTTCTCCTGATTCGATATATCCAAGAAAACCAACTTGCTTTAGCCAAAACTTGCACTTGCTGTACTTGGCATAGAGCTGATGTTGTCGAAGAGTTTCCAGGACAATTCGTAGATGTTCTGCATGCTCTTTCCGATTCTTAGAATACACCAGGATGTCATCGATGAAGATGACAATAAACCTGTCTAAGTACTCCCGGAAAACTTGATTCATTAGGTTCATGAATATTGCGGGTGCGTTGGTCACTCCAAATGGCATCACGAGAAATTCGTAATGTTCATAGCGAGTTCTGAAAGCTGTTTTGTGAATATCAGTTTCCTTGACCTTCACCTGATGATAACCTGAACGAAGATCCAATTGAGAGAAAACACAAGATCCACTTAGCTGATCGAATAAATCGTCGATGCGCGGAAGTGGATACTTGTTCTTTATAGTGACTTCATTCAAGGCTCTGTAATCGATGCACATTCTGTATGAACCTTCCTTCTTCTTCACAAGTAGTACAGGTGATCCCCAACTTGAAGTGCTGGGATGAATCCATCCTTTCGCCAGTAATTCGTCCAACTGTGTTCGGACTTCCTTCAAACCTTCTGGACTTAAACGATAGGTTGTTTTGATCACCGGTTGTGCTCCTGATACTAAATCAATACTGAATTCAAGAGCTCGATCGGGAGGCAAAGCTAATATATCATCAGGAAATACATCGTCGAACTCTCGAACCACATCTGGTCTTGATTCTTCCTCCGCTTGAACTGCTGCAACTACTGCTTCTCTTGGCTTCGCTTTGTAGGTACTTGGCTCCAGTGTACGGTCTCTGCTTTTGAAATAGAAGACCGGATCGTCTGGAATCTCGAATACCACCCTCCTTTGACGACAGTCAATGGTAGCATAAAAAGTTCCAAGCCAATCCATTCCTAGAACCACATCGAAGTTCGGTATTTCCAGCACTTTGAAGTCAGCATAAAACTCTCTGCTGCAGATGACGACTGGACACAAACGGTATCCCATGGTTGCCTTTAGAATGCCATTTCCTGAACTGACATTCCAGCTGGATACAAGCGGTGAGACTGGAATCGTATGGGTTCGGACAAACCGTTGTGACATAAAGCAGTGAGACGCTCCAGTATCAAACAGTGCTAGTGCAGGGATTGAGGATACTAAGATTGTACCTAAGGTATGTGGGATTTGTTTTAGGTATAGGAAAAATATGTAGCTAATTAGCAGGATAGAAAAGCAAAGTTTGAAAAGAAAAGTTTACCAGTGATGGCTTGGCCAGTGACCTCAGCTTCTTCCACGGTCATCGTGAAAGCTTGGCGCCTTGGTACATTCCTCCTGGCCTGAGGAGCATTCCTCGGAACGTTCCTTTGAGCTTGATGGAACTGACGAGGAGGTGGTGCAGCTTGTGGTCCTCTGGGTAGTGCAGGTAGTGCAAGTCTTGGAGCAGGTGTTTGAAGAGCTGGTCGATGCGGATAGGTAACTGCTGGCCTGGGTGCAGCAACTGGGTTTTGCCTTTGGGGACAAGACCCGATATCATGAGCAGCTGAGCCGCAGTTCAAGCAAAGATGGTTGGCTCACCGACAGTCTTTCATCATATGTCCAGTTCTCTTGCAGTAGGTACAAAAGGCTGGGCTGGGATGGTTGTTCTGTACTCCGGGTCGCCTTGGCATAAAAGATGGCCTGGACGAGGCTCCTCCTGCCATCTGGTTGGTAGGACGCTTAAATCCAGCAGATTGAGGTCTTCCCCTCGCCTTTACCACTGCCTCATAACGGCGGGCAGCTTTCAGAGCTGATTCATGAGTCGAAAAATCTCCTGTGGCCAGTGCAGCCTGGATTTCCGAATCCAAACCTTGTTGAAAGCGACGGGCTCTGATCTCATCCATCGGTATAAGGTGTGCCGCAAATCTGTTAAAAATATTGTGTTAGCTGTGTAATATGTGATATAAAAAATTTCTAATTATTGAGACATATCTTACCGACTGAGCATGGTGAACTCGGCGTCATACTCATCTACTGACTTGGTCCACATCGAACCTTGTTGCAGATGGATGAACTGCTATTCCATGTCGAACCTGGCAGTCTCAGGGAAGTACTTAGCGTCGAACATGTCGCGGAAAGTCTTCCATTCGCTAGGCTATTCAAGACGGCTTTCTTTCGCCTTCCACCAGTTGCGAGCATTGTCCGTGAGCTGCAGTTTCGCCACACAAACCCAAGCTATATCTGGCACTTGTGCTGCCGCTAGATCATCTTCTATGCTCTGTGTCCATTCCTCAGCTTCAAGTAGACTTCCCTTTCCGGAGAACTGTTTGGGGTGTAAAGCCCTAAATTGTTTTATCCCAGATGCGTCTGCCTCGGGATGGTTCATTAAAAGAGCAGTCTGCTGCTGCTGTCCCTCTAGGAGGCTTCGGATTGCCTCAAGCAGAACCGTCTGCTCGTTGATCAGAGCAGGGACGACAGGTGTGAGTGGTAGGGCTGGAGGTGTGTTGTTGACATTGGTGCTGGTGTTGTTCGGGTAATCCATAACCTTGAAGAAAAATTTGGGTTAGGACAGATTCAAAATATTTGAAATGATAAGATTCAATGAATATGAAATTGTAAGATTCAAGAAAAATGAATTGTAAAGAATGTTTTAGTTGCTGGTTCTTGTGTTATATTGCGTAGTTTGTTCACGCAGAACAGAACTGCATAGTATGATTCTATACAGCTCTGACCTGCATGGGCCACCAACAAAACCTGTCACGCCCCGCTTCCCAGTATACGGCGAAGGGGACGCGACGAGGTCCGCTACGTATATACTCAGAAGTACATACGCTAAGCGTATCTAAGTAATATAAAAGTAATCACAAGAGACAAGAGATATAAAAAATAACAACTTCTTTATTTATTAACATTCTTTTGTACAATGCATAAAAAGGAAATACAACTGAAGTAAAAACGATGCCTAAACAATGGCATAACAGGAAATTAAAGGTACTGAATGGAAATGTACAATGTCTAGAGCTCGGGGTCTTCGAGGAACTGATCCAAGTCTTCACTGGTGGGCTCGATCTCTGCTGTGTCCAGATCACCTGACGACATTCAAAGAAAAAAAAAATATCGTCAGCGAACAGGTCGCTCGGTAAGTCCTAAAATTAAGGGAGAAATAGAGAAGACAGAATAAGAATGTATTTTTTAAAGTTGTATAATATTGTAGAATATTGTGTTAATGTTGTTGTTTGTAGCTTGGTACAGAAAGATACCAGTGTATACGAGAGGGGTCTCTATATGCTAGAGACCATGGCAAACTGAAAGTACAAGGAACCATTATGCCACGGTACAATAGCAACAGGATTCATGTTAGGTGTCTTAATCTTACTGTCTCATGCCACTTTTAACACCTTCCGTACCAATCTACCCATTAAACCCCGAAGTGTTTTGATTGTATTGTTGTATTGTATTGTATAAGTTGTATAGTTGGATGACTGACCGAAACCATGACATCAGTAACGGATGTAAGGAATGTAAACTGGAATCCTGTAAATGGAAAGTATATCCATGGTTTGGTTCAGTCAAGTTGAATAGATTGATAACTGGATTCAAGAATTCGTGTGTTCATGTTGAGTTGTAATATTATAGATTTATATGGTACTTGAATCATATTCAAGTCGAATTATGATCAGACTCAAACCCGAGTCAGACAGTAGAGATGTAAATCGAAGTCCTATATTTACTAGGGTCCTTAGGGTAATTTGTAAAACTTGAGAGGGTTTTATGTAAAAATACTTTTGTATAGTTTTCAAGATACACCCCAAGTATTTATTATTCCTCTTTAGAGTTGTAATGAGTGTAATTTTATTTTGTGATATTTTTAGTGAAAATATCCTAATTATATATATAAAGGTATTTATGTGTAAATGGTGATTATATTGAATTCATGGTATTTTAGTGTAAACCGATTCTTGTGACATTTTTAGAAAAAGGTTGAATATTCATATCATAACAAAATAGATATTTTAATGATAAATATACATATAGTTATACAAAAATAATTTTTTATAAATATTTTATATTCTAAAAATCTCATTTTCTTAAAACGTCGTATTTTAAACCTTTCGAGACCGAATGCTCCTTACGGAGGTCTGAATCTCGCACTACTAAGCCCGAGGATGGGAGATAATCCGCACCATTAGCGGCGCTTTGCAAAGATTTTATAAATACTAATCCTTTAGAATACGGTTTTATAAAGTAAAAGGTATTTATTTGTAAAGATGTCGATTTTTCCGTATTCTATGTTCTAGTGACAAGTTCAAATCGCCTCTTCACTGCCAATTGTGGCCAGGTAAGTACAAGTGAAGAAAGGAGGGATCCGCTCATGAATCACCGTGAGACGGGCCTTTTAAAATTACCTTTCTCACTTGTCTAGCCTAGACACCACAAACTCAGGTTTAGATAAACGACTGAAAGTTTACGACTTTCCTAATGAATGTGACAGTCCTTAATTGGATGAGTCTAGATATATTTTATTATTTCAAAAGTTATGTATTTGTAAAAATGTAACAATACTAAAAGTTTTATTAAGTAAAGGGTATTTTAATAAAAAGCTTTGTTTTCTCGTATTCTAAATTTCCAAGATTATAGTATTATGTTTAGATGGGAATGTGTGAGGAGGTAGGTCATTACCTCGTGCTCTACTTATAGTTATAGCAAATTTAATGGAGTTCAATATGAAATCGGAACAATGTGGTATTTAATTGAAAAAATACGATAAATGGAAAAGTTATCATTTCATGAATTGAAAGTTGATCAATTTAGTTGTTTAGTGTTTAATAGTCAATATGATAGTGTTTAAACATAATTGAAATAGTGAGAAGTGAAGTTTGTAAGAAAACCGAATCAGAAATCGGATTTGTGCCGATTCCGTCGGGTTTGTAATTCCGTATTTTAGAAGAGAGAGAGAGAGGTTAGAACAGGACTTACGGGTTTGGAAAACACTAGAGAGTGAGAGGGAAGTGGAGGGTTCACCGATGCGTCGATTCGTTGCCAAGAGTTCCTAGCACGATCACCGGAAGTTCGCCGTCGTTTTCATCGGAGCTTCGCCTTTCGCTCGTTTTCAAAGTACACAATATTTTCTTGAGATTTTGAGAGAGGGCTCAGAATTTTGGGATGAGAGGGTAGGGGGTAGGGGTGTATTTATAGGGTTAGGCTAGGGTTAGGATAGATGTAGGGTTTTTAATTAAAAAATGTAAAAATAATAGAAAAATGTATTAAAAATGTAGTAAATAGGTGTTAATGGGCTCTCTGGAGGTGGTCTGAAGAATTAAAGTGTGCAGGGGGATAGAGTAGACCAAGAGCCCCAACTTTGATGTTGGGGACTCGGCCGTCCGGCCGGCAGCACCAGCCCGAGTCGGCCGGTCCGCCGGCCGACTCGGCCAAGTCAGGCCGAGTCGGGGTCTTGGGAGGTGGGGGGTCGCCGGGGTAGCTACTGGTATTTTTACATTATAGGATGTAGTGGGATATTTGGGAGTTATTGTGTGTGGACTGTTGGGATTCTATAAAATTTAAAGTAAAATAATATTAAAAATAATGTGGGGGCATGGGATTTGAACTCTGGTGGCTTGTTTCAGCAGTGTATGGTATTACCAATTAGCTACAAGCACTTTCTTGTAATTATGGTGTGAAATAAATACTTAAAGAGATATCAGCAACATTAAATACTCCAAGTATAGTTTGAATTTAAATCAATTCTTTGTACATTAAAAATGGAGTTGTTACACCCTTTTAAAAACCTCTCCTCTCTTATTTTTCCTAAACCCAAGTCTTCAACCCCCTTCTCTCCTAAATCCCTAGCCGACACCACAATCTCCACAAGTGATCCCACGACGCGACCGCAGAACTGTCGCCGACTGCTTTCTAGACCGAGGAACCGCCTCCGATTTGCCACTTCACCCTCTGAAATTTTCAGAGGATCTTTGCTTTCTTGATCTCCTCTTTGCAGAACTGTAAAATTTGTATTTTCTATTCAATAGCTCATAGTTTTCAATTTGAGAGGGATTTCTCTGAAATGTTCGCCCACGACATGTATGGTAGTTATTTTAGCGAAGAAATCCGGAAACGTGGATGTAATTACTTATTGTACAACCATCCAAACGCATTCGCGCTTCCGGATATCGTTGATCGTTTTTTAAGAGTATGGGGAAGGATGTTTAGCAAATTATGGGTTTATACGCTTGGTTTGGGGGGATCGGGTAATTGTGGTAGATAAGAACTTGATTCATGAAGTAACTTTGATACCCCGTATCCCCGCTCATGACCAACTCCTCCGATTTAAGGATTACATGCCATTGATGGGCGATAGTTGTTCTAGGGAACCTAGAAAGGGAATTTTTGGACGTACGCTATATGCAAATGTATTAACAGTGTGCCGTTGGGCACAAAATAATATCTTTGGTAGTTCGCATAACACCACTTTTTTCACTCCATCCCTATACATTGTGCACACATTAATGATGAAAACCCCGAGTTATGACTTGTGAACCATACTGTTACACTCGATTGGTGCCAGCAAAGGGGTGGCCAATTATCCGTGTCCAATATTAGTGACACAATTGTGTCGCTATTTCCTTCCTGTAGAGGAGTTTGATACTTTTATGCATATGGAGGTTCCCATTCGACCCCTGCTTGAGGGTGTGTCCATGTCATACACTAGACTTCATGGGTTATGGTCGCGCACCGAGCTGGCCGAGGATGTGATGGAAAAGACCCCCAGCTCGAGTTCCACAGCGAGCGATGAGGAGCTGACCCCCTCCGAGCAAGCACGCTTGCTCCGGCGTACTCATAGGGGGGTCGAGAGAGTGTTAGGGATGCTGACGACTTTTAATCAGCGTATTATGAGTCTTGAGCAAGGGATGTATACCCTGTTTGCACGGGGAGACAGAGCAAGATCGAGGGGTCGTAGTGCGTACACTAATGGAGCTGGAACGAGCGGTACTGCGTCTGGTTCTAGAAGACGCAGTAGGCAGCAGTGAGGGCACTGCTGTGAGTAAGTTTGGGGGTGGGGTTTGTTGTAAATAGATATCCATGCATTCTGCGTCTGCACGTTTTTTTGTAAATATTTTTCTTTTATTTGCATTTATAAATTCCGCATCGCATCATGTTTATATTTCTGCATTGCATTGTTATCCCAAAAACAAAAAAAAAAATAATGTGTCAAAGTTAGCTATTTAGACTCGAGTTCGACATGAAAGTTGACTAGTTATAAATAACTAAATCCTATACTTAGTAATTGAAAACCCTAAAATAACCTTCCTTTAAGTATAACTGTAGTAAATATACGTCCTTGCAGTTTGTTTATAAGTAAGTAATCTTGAGTTCAGTTCTTGAGTTAAGTTGAAATAAAGGGAAAGTATTGAAAGCTTTATTGAAGAATAAGTCTGAAAAATAGTATCAATTCTCAAGTCCAAATTCATAAAGTATATCCCCTACAAACTGCACTTACACACACCTTAAAACTTAGGATAGTAGAGGATACTTAGAAATACTCTTGCCTGAAAGCATGGTATGAAAGAAAAAATGGTATTTGTAACTAACCACCAAAAGAGTGTCATTGAAAAATATATCCGGTCTAGTAAAAATTAAAAAAAAAGAGAAAAAAGGAAAAAGAAAAAAGAAAAATTGTGTATATTATAAGACCTGGAAACTGCTGTTTACGCCTTCATAAGCTCACATACTCGGTAATCGGCTGATTATTGCCTTAGGAAGCAGTAGTAGTCACATGAAAGGTGTGCGAGCAGATCCGCCCATCATTAAATAAATAAAAAAAGAAGCAGTACTAGGTATTAAGGTAAAGGTACTATAGCTTGAATTGAATTCATAAGTGTAGTGGTGATATTACACACACGTAGGGGTATATGATCGATATTTAGAGGAGAGATGGAAATGAAGAACATGGCTTATATCTTCTATAGAGATGATAGGAATTCCCGATTGGAGACTCCGCTTTAGAAGGAAAACACAAGAGAAACTGAGATCTTTATAAACTGACAAAACATATAGGATCTTAAGTTAAATGAATAGGAGGTGTGAAGACTAAGGGATGGATATTTCTAACTTAGGATAATAGAGTTTCTATTTAGAATGCGGAACTATAGGATTAGAGTCGACGGCCAACTTGACAGGATTTTGTGGGTAGTATCCGCTGAAAACCCTCAGGAGACAAAACACCTCCTCTAGGACAATCTAGGGGTTTAACGGCTTGTTTCACACGCTAAGTGCAACCGTGATACCTACGAAAATGAGTTTTTTTGGAAATAAAATGATTTTGCTTGGGACGAGCAAAAGATAAGTTTGGGGGTATTTGTTCATTTCAGAAATTTGCACTTTTATACCACCCATTCTTGATCGCATTGCATATAGGTAGGTACTTATGATCCGTGTTTGCTATATAATTGCAGGTTACAGGTTCTCATTCCAAAACAATGAAAATCATAAACAGTCACGATAAATTCAGGACAACTGCCAACAACGGATAAAAATACGGGTTCCGCTCACCATCCGTCAGGTGCCGCCTACCAGTTCAAGAGACAAAAGTCAAGCAAGGGTCATTCTCGCACAAAGCACGAGAGAAGCAGCACGAGAATCAAGTTCACAACGCGGAGCTCGAGAAAATCAAAGCAAAAAGTCCACACACTTTCATCTTTTGGAATGTTGAAAATCTGGGAGAACAATGGAATGATTCTGCAAAAACAAGTGTACTAAACAGAGCAATAAAGCAACACAAGGCAGCTAGAGAATTTTGGAGTTCTAACTCCCAAAAAGTGCCGCGGTTCCGCGATCTAAGGCACCTATTGGCGGCGGAACCACGGCCAATACGCGGCGTCTCACGACAAGTTTTCTGGGGCAATTTTGACATTTTGTAAGGGCTCAGAAAAAGACCCTAAGGCTTCACTTCACTGCCTATAAATACTCCAGATCTGAGCCATATGAAGGAGATATATTTTCTCTAGTTTTTTGTTAGAATTTTGTGTAACTTCTCTTTCTTCTTCATCTTTCCTCCATTAAAATTGTAGCGAGAGCTTTTGGGTGGATGATAAATGAAGAAGAGTTCTTTTTATATGCATGTCTTGTAATTTGTTAACTAGTTTTATATATGCTGCTTGTAATTTTCTTTGTTAAATAGTTGTTGGTTTTCTTGTTCTTGTTCTTTTTCTTCTTCTCTTTGCTTTTATCTTTACAACCATGATGCTTAAGAGTGATCCTTTCCTAATTTAGGTCCCAAGTAACGAGTTGTAATTTTCTATCTCATTTCTTTCTATCTTCTTTACTTATTTTATTTTCTTTTATTTTATAATGATTGAGTAGTTTCTCACTTGTTAGGGTAGGATAATGAAAGTTTAAGAGATGGAAATCTCTCTCACTCTTTGTTTTTCCCAACAACTTGATTCGAACTCCTGTAAAGGAAACCACAATCTGCTCCCTACGACACCATATCCTATATGATAGTAGTGACACCCTAATGAGACCGATTGTGGTTGAATTGACCGAAGGTTATGGCTAAGAGCCAAGAATGGACGGACAAGGACCAAAAGGAAAGAACTAAGCGTTGGAAAGCCTAGCTTATACTCGCAAGTTTCCTTCCTAGTCGTGCTAATCCCTATTGTTGCCGATTACCGTAACGTCGATATCAAGAGTGGCAAACAAAAGAAGTGAGCGAACTCCTAACTCAAACTAAGCTAATCCTAACCCTAACAAGCTTCTATTAACATATATATTTAAGCACATAGTTAATTTTGAACAAACTCGGACAATTTGGACTTAACTCGTTAAAACACTAAGAAAAATATTCCCATCTCTCCGTGGATCGACCCGTACTCAACCGGCTAGCTACCAAGCGAAACTATCTTGATTATGGTAATTAAAACTAGCATACAAAATCTTAACAATCAGTGCCCACTGTTTTCTTAGACTTACTGATTTCAGTATTTTTATTGCTAATCCTCCACTGTTGGATATATGTATGCCCTATAAGCCATTATATGTATAGTAGATGCTTGGACATGTATATATATACAGATGACTTTCTTGCTCGACATGATAGTATGCTATCTGGTTGTACTTTATCTTAACATGTTTACTTGATTGTATTATACTGTTCATTTCATACATGTTGATAAATCCCTCAGGATATTTGTTTGACTTCCATGACTATGATGGAGATCATATTAGTGGGGCATGTGCAGTTTATAAGCAAATCCTAGAATGTTCCTAGTCGAGGGTATATCAAGACAGGGCATCGATATTCTAGAGTAGACTAGCGTATACGTTTCTTGACAATTATGATGGGCGATGGATGATCCTATATCCATTGGTGTTGTGACATCGAACATTGTATACAGGTGCTTAGTGGTGACTGGGTACACTGAACGGACTCACCGAGAACTCCTATATGGTATTATATCTATCGTCAGTTCTCTGGTGACAATGGTACAGGTTAGTCTGTAGACCCGAGATCGTCAAAGAGTCTTGTACATTCTCCCACTGTGCTTTGATTTCCACCCTACCATGGCTCCACTGAGTCATGCAAACATGTGGCTTTTGGGTACAGTCGCGAGACACATGGAGGCAATGAGCGATAGGAAGGGTTTCGTCTCTCCCGGTATTGGGAGTTGATGTTGTGCTATGCGCGATTGGCTTTGACTCGAAGTCCCTGGCCATGGCTGATGAGATTTACTAATAAGTGTTATCAGTGGTTTCTCGACCAGTCATAGTCCATATCGGCATGATTTATTGAGTTATCAGGGCTCGACGATTCCATCCCTACAGCTGATATGAAATATATCAGACGAAGAGACCGGACTATACGGTAAGTGTTACCAATGGCTCTACGGGAGTTTTGACAGGTTCGCTTGTTGTTCTTCTGTTCGTACAATACCTGGGAGCTGTTACGTGCAGCTAGTACCGCTGATGGTTTATGGGTATCTGATATGATCACTACCTACTGCTAGCGTATTGACGAGTCTTAGAGTCCCACAAAGGGGTTTTCCGAACTCAGGCGAAACAAAGTGGGAGCGCATATGGAGATATGTGTGGGGGCTTGATTAAATGCGAGTATATGATACCATATTTAATTTTGCGGATATATTAGTCAGGTTATATGTGATATGACCGGGTTATTAAATCAATTGTTGATTTTATAAAATGACTAATTTCTTTTTGTAAAATCCTTTCTTTAGTAATTATATTTACATATATATATATATTATTTATATATAAACATGTATTTATAATTAGTGTCATGGTTGATGATCATGCAACATGGGTGTGCAAGACTCATATGGAGATTAAATTGGATTTTTAATTAAATAAAAATGAGTCATAGCTTCTACAATATTCTTAAAATATCTACTCTCATGACTCACCATTACACTCATGTTTATTTAGTTAATTATCTAAAATATCTCCATGGTTGATTATTATTCCTTCTTGAGTTAAACACAACCCTAGTTGCTTCTTCTTTCTCATTCAGTTGCTAGGTTTTTGAAAAGAAGAAAAAGAAAGGTATTTTCAAGAGAGAAAAATCCCCACTTTACCAATCTATACTACTCTAGCCCATTAGTGTAGGTTGTTTGCTTCATACATCCTAGTTTGGTGAAGCAAAGAGTTTGAGCAAAGATACTCCGGATGGATCATCATAGACGACGAAGGACCTTGAGCGGAGTTGATCCAAGCTTCGAGTGGAACCATTGGAGTCCAAGAGAGTAAAGGAGTTGACTATAAAGGTTGTAGTTTCTTTTCATTTAGGTTTAGACTTCTTTTATTATGCTTTACCCTAATTTCTAGTTCGATTCGGAGTTTGTTTACACACCAACATGGTATCAGAGCCTAGCTAGAGCTTTAAGGTAACCTAGACGGCATTAAAAAGCTCAATTGAATATTAAAAATGTGATTTTTACATGCTCACTGGAATTTTTTTTAAATGTTGGAATTTTGTGGTTTAAAAATATTCAGAAAATAGTGCAAGGTTTTCTGTGGATCCCCAAGAAGAACGAGTGCTTACTCGACACAACGACCGCAGAACCACGGCCAAATCATGGCATTTGCGGCGGTTCCGCGGGACCGTTGGTAAAGCTTGGACTGTGCCTTCTTGTGCTGATCCATGGATACATGATGTGCTCTCTGGGAATTTTTTAAATAGGTTCAAGTGTTGAGATCTATAAGAACAGTGGGTATGTTGATGTGTTGATTGATATACTTAACGTCGTTTAATCTTTCTGAATGTGATACAATATTTGAAATCTGCGCTAATTAGTTTTGAGAAAATTAATTGGTTATTTGTAATATAACATTTCCGTCTCGTTGGATATCGGGAATCTTGTTGAATTACCCGATCTCTTTTGAAAAAGTGTTTCCATTATAAAGACCTAAATGTAAGATCTACAGTGTTAGCATGAAATCCAGGGTATGTGTAACACCCGAGCCCAATAATACTATTTCTGTTACTGGTTGAGTGTTTGGTATTGCTCATTTCATTTATCTTGCTTGTTTGGTTCTTATTGCACAATTTTAACCGGCTAAGTTATTCTGCATATAACAAATTTTAGCACCTAAAATAAAATTGAAAATATTCTTCTTGGCCTACTTGACACCCTTAGCCTCGTGGTAGCGTCCGTGCATTGTATTCTCGTCCCGTTCAGTGAAACGGGCGAGTTTGGATGGCTACGTGCACGTGCGTGTGTCCGTTTTGGGAGTATGCTTTTTAATCATAAAACATTTCATTTTAAAATTTGGAACCCGCCTAAAATCCTATTATTTGAATTTCGAATTTTTGGACCCAATCCGGGCGCAATTTGGAAATGTTTCATTTGGCGCCAAAATCCTAAATTTTAATATTATTAAAACCATCGCATATATTTTTCTAACTAACCTGATATCTTACTGTTCATTACCTATCTTTTAAATCTTTAAGTTAACCATATAATATTTTACAATCTTTATATCCTTCTTAATTTATTCTCTCAGCCAATCGCAACCTCCCCTTTAACCCCGTGGGCCCCACTTTCTCTCTCTCTCTCCACTTTTTCCTTTCTCTCCCTCTCCCTCATATATTCTCTCGTACTTCTCTTTATCATTTTTCTCTTCTTGCTTCATGTCACGTTTCTCATTTCTTTTAACTGTTCTTTTGTTGCCGGAATTCCGTCGTGCCGGTGACGTTTCTCGACGTTCCAGCGAGATACCCCGACCCGTGTGGTTCCTTTGTTCGTCGTTGGGTTCATTCCGTGAACCGTGCGCCGTCGCGAGTTTTCCCCACCGACGGTTAACGTTCCGTTTTCCCGATTCGCGACCCATCGAGGCAAGTTAATCTTGCTACATGCTATATACTTTTATAATCTTCATTTTATAATATTATACATTTGAAAATCTTATAGTTTACATATGAAATGTCGTTGAAAAATCGGATATGATAAATCTGAAATTTACTGTACACCTTATCTTATAAAATTCATTATAAATCATAGAAAAATCATTAGTATACGTTCTTTAGTTCGTTACGAAGCTAATTTAGAATACTATAACTCTATGAAATATTTACTTGCAAAATAAATTGTTTAAATAATGTAAAATGCAAATGAAAATGCCTTTAAACTGCTGTCCAGGGAAATTCCAGCAGCAAACTTTCAACTTTGAATATTCATAACTTTTTGTAGGGATAACCTGAGATGCTTATACTTATAAAACTGAAAACCTTATTGAATTATCTTTATTTTGGTATAAGATAAGTCTCTTTTGGAGAACGTTTGTTATTTTTAAGCTATTTTACAAATTAGGGTGACGCTGAATTTCTGAACGGAACCTTCTTGTGCATGGTTAATCAATACAGCTTTTATAGTTACTAATCGCTTTGAATATGCTATCCATATTAATATTATTATATAAATATTTATATCACATATTGCTTAGTTGTACATCCCACACTACCATTTTATAGTTTTATAACTCTTCGGATACCCGTTTGCATCCATCGCATTTAAGATAAATATAATTGCATCCATAGATCACATTACTACATAATAATGTGATATTAATACTCCATGTTTAATAAATTGCATCCTAATTAATATTGGAACTATAAATGTAACCCTAATCAATAACTGTGCATCCATATCCTTGAAATTATATCTATTTGCCTATTATATTACATGTTCCAGTTTATTGTTCTAATAGTACTCATGCTTGTTTATTTATACACATGTTTATGATAGTTTGATTATGAGCACCCACATGACATCTTGTGCTTCCTGACATGACCTGTTACACTTCCTACTTGACATGATATGGTACCGTACACTCTTGACATGACATGACACCTTTATACATTACCTGACCTGTTACCTGATCTCATGCCTAATGCCGACAAACCTAACCATTCCTGCTGTCGATCCAGACAGACCTACTTTTACTCGACCTTGTGTTGGCATTAGTCCTTGACTACTGAATACCTGACCTGACATACATAGCTTGGGGGTATGGGGAAATCAAAGGTGAAACCGACTTGTAACTCAACAGTTCGATACATTGTTCTGATCAGTCTTACGGGCTTGGCCAGCTCCGGAGTGTTGATGCTGACATCACTCATCTATCCTACTACCTTTTACTGCTTAGCGGCACGTCTCGGATTCAGCCCCGAGGATCATGACCGTGGTCCCGGGCACGCACGGGATACTATTGAGTTACATCGACGATTCATCAATTGGTTTCAAAGACTATAGAGTAGAAAACCTGATAGGACAGTTTAGTCACCATTGCACATTACCCTGCTTGTTATCTCTTATTACTGCTTTATTCATGTTCATACTTGCATTGCTTATTACCATGTTTATACTTTATACTTGATGTCATGACGCGCTGACGTCTGGGTTTTGCATGGCCCAGATTCCGTACCACTGTCGACGACCGAGCAGGAGTACTTCAGCCAGCAGGCTGATTTGAGTTCTATAGTGGTTAGTTTGTTTATTGCATTTTATTTCCAGGTGCGATCCCGCATTATGGGACGTACCTTTCTATTATTATATTGGATCATTTGCTTCCGCACTTATTGTTCATTGATTTCTTGTTATTATGGATTTGGACATGTGTTAGATTAGTACTTTATCTTGTTCTTGATATCCTTACAACCGTAATGTGACTGTAGATGGATACTTCCTACCCACAGGTAGCATGGTTGGCTATATTACATGCCCAATCCTGCGTACTCTGGGAAGCGGGGCGTGACATGGTTCTTTTGGTATCAGAGCCATAGGTTAATTGGGTTGATTCTTTGTAGTTGGGTATTGCACCCGATACACGAATCAGGATACCCGTGATTAGGAAACATGTCCTGCCACTTTGACCGTTTTACCATCCTTGAATCATTCTTCCGGATCATGTCGACATGCAAACTTACTTTGCATTGTCAACTCGAAAACCTAACTTCTTGTTATCTCTAGGACTTAGGCGACTTGGGTGGAGTTAAGTAATTGCGGCTATGATACCGCGGCATAGCTACAATGCGGTACTCTATTTAAGTATCTTGGAGTTCTAGCCTTGATCCACATTCAGAATCTATCATCATGCTAATGTTGGGTGTTTTGAGTTCAGGATTATGACAGGTAAGAAGTTGAAGACGTACCAGAGGCGTGTGAACGAAGCCGCCATGCTTGGAGTGATAAGAGAAATGCTGGAAATCAAAGAAACAGACCGAGCTGATCCAGCAGCAAGCGGACTTGTTTCAGGAAGGTTTGCAGATCGTTCAGCAGTCTGTAAACGATGTTGGAACTAGACCAGTTGACCGAGTAAGGACCGCAGCAGATTTCAGACTTTTGGATCCGTCTACTTTCACTTTTCTGGAGGAGCCGTTGCCAGCCGAGCCGTGGCTAGCGACACGGAGAATTTGCTGATTGCGACACAAATTCCAGAGGACAAAGGAGTTGATGTGGTGCACATTCAGTTAGTGGATTACGCCCGAGAGTGACGGCTTGTGGAGGAGACCCGCTTGCCCAAGCCGATCAGTTGGGCGAAGTTTTTCTAAGAACCCCCTGGAGAAGTTCTTCCCGCAGACTGCGCGGAGGAAAGGGAAGAAATTTATCGGACTAAGGCAGAATGGAGCAACCGTGGACGTGCATGCAGCGGAGTGGACGAGACTCAGTAGTCTCGCTGGACCTTTCGCGGCCAACGATGCAGACAGCAGTTGCGGTAAGGAAGCAGTTCTGTCGGGCCAGTCGAGTTTAGGGCTAGGCCGACAAACAGTGTTCTTGCGACTATGGAAGTGAATAGTAATGAAGAGCCGGCAGCTGTTCGCGACTTTATGGATGTGTTTGCAGATATTTCGGGCTTACCGCCAAAGCGAGATGTGGAGTTCGCGATTGACCTTATTCCTGGTGCAGCGCCAGTATCAAAATCTTATTATCCGATGGCACCGGTGGAATTGGAAGAAGTTAAGAAACAAGTTGGTGAATTACTCGAGAAGGGATGGATTCGAAGCAGCAACTCACCTTGGGGAGCTCCAGTTCTTTTAGTAAAGAAGAAGGATGGCACGAGAAGGATGTGCATGGATTATCGAGAATTGAACCGGGTGACTATTAAGAACAAGTACCCGATCCCTCGCATTGGAGAGCTTTTTGAGCAGCTTAGTGGCGCGAGAGTGTTCTCGAAATTGGATTTGCGATCGGGATATCATCAGGTCCGAGTGAAAGCAGAAGGCTTTTGCAAGACGGCGTTTCGAACTCGATATGGACATTTCGAGTATCTAGTGACGCCCTTCAGAGTGACTAATGCGCCGGCAACATTCATGGATTTGATGAACAGGATCTTTTCACCGTTCTTGGACCAGTTTATTGTGGTATTCATTGACGATATTCTGGTGTACTCGAAGAGTCCGGAGGAGCATGCTGAGCATTTAAGGATCGCATTGCAGACGCTAAGACAAGAGAAATTATTTGCGAAGATGAGTAAGTGTGAATTCTGGCTGGAAGAAGTGAAGTTTCTGGGGCATGTCGTGTCGGGCGATGGAATCGCCGTCGATCCCGAAAAGATTGCAGCAGTTCGAGACTGGCCTATTCCAAAGAATATTGCAGAGATAAGGAGTTTTCTTGGACTCGCCGGATACTACAGAAGATTTATGGAGAACTTCGCTTGCGTAGCTGAGCCGTTAACCAAGCTCACACGAAAGGAGGTACCGTTTGTTTGGACGGATGGATGTGCATTGGCCTTTGAGACGTTGAAGCAGAAGTTGATAACCGCCCCTATCCTAACCGTACCGGATGATTCAGGAGGACTGGTGATTCACAGCGACGCATCTGGAAAAGGATTGGGATGTGTTTTAATGCAGAATGGGAAAGTCGTCGCTTACGCATCGAGACAACTGAAGACTCATGAGAAGAATTATCCAACTCATGACTTGGAGCGTGCGGCTGTGATTTTCGCTTTGAAGATTTGGAGACACTACCTTTTGGGGGAAAGAGTCGAAGTTTTTACAGATCATAAGACCTTGAAGTATGTGTTTATACAGAAGGAGCTTAACATGAGGCAGCGTAGATGGTTGGAGCTGATGGCTGACTACGATCTTGATCTTAAGTACCATCCGGAGAAGGTTAATGTTGTGCCGGATGCGCTTAGTCGGTTACCAGCAATTCAGGTGTTAACTACACAGGGGGAGATCATTGCAGATTTTCGAAGATTTGACTTGGAAGTTGTGCTACCACATTCTACAGGACAGTTGATGCAGTTGCAAGTACAGTTGTCCTTGGTTGAGAAGATTAAAGCGGCACAATCGCAGGATCCTAGACTGCAGAAGTTTCGAGAGCGGGTTGAGGCTGGACTACGAACAGATTTACTGGTCTACGAAGATGGTTTGTTGAGGTACGGTAGCCGTTTGTGTGTGCCAAAGGGGGATGTTCGTGAAGAGCTTGAAGGAGGCACACAGTTCAGCTTATTCTATACATCCAGGAGGTACAAAGATGTACCGAGATATTCGACAGCATTTCTGGTGGGAAGGCATGAAACGGGAGATTGCTCGCTTCGTGGCTAAGTGCTTGGTATGTCAGCAAGTCAAGGCTGAACACCAAAGGGTTGCTAGTTTGTTACAACCACTTCCGATTCCTCAGTGGAAGTGGGAACATATAACCATGGATTTCGTGACGGCTTTACCGCGAAGTCCAAACGGCAACAATGCAGTATGGGTGATTGTCGATCGATTGACCAAGGCAGCTCACTTTATTCCTTTCCAGGTTGGTCAATCAACGGAGACTTTGGCAGAGCGGTACATGCAGAAGATTGTCAGATTGCATGGCGTACCGGTGAGCATCGTGTCCGATCGGGACACTCGGTTCTTGTCACACTTTGGAGGAGTTTACAAGAAAGTTTGGGGACTCGATTGAAGTTCAGCACAGCTTATCATCCCCAGACTGATGGACAATCAGAGAGGACGATCCAGACCCTTGAAGATATGTTGAGGGCTTGCATGTTAGACTTCAAAGGTTCGTAGGAGGATCATCTACACTTGGTGGAGTTTTCTTACAACAACAGTTTTCAGGCAACTACCCAGATGGCTCCGTTTGAAGCTTTGTATGGTCGTAAATGTCGTTCACCTATTTGTTGGGATGATGTCGGTGAACGAAAATTGTTGGGACCAGATTTGGTGATGCAGACAGTTGAGAAGGTTAACACTATCAGAAATCATATGAAGGCAGCACAAGACAGACAGAAGAGTTGGGCTGACACATCGAGAAGACCTCTAGAATTCACCGTGGGTGATTTGGTGTTCTTGAAGATATCACCGACTAGAGGGGTGATTCGTTTTGGAAGGGGAGGAAAGCTCAGTCCTCGGTTCGTTGGACCCTTGAGATCGTGGAGCGTGTTGGTGAGGTAGCATATCGTTTGGCGTTACCACAGTCCTTGGCAAATGTACATGATATGTTTCACGTGTCTCAACTCCGTAAGTATGTTCGAGATGAAACACACGTTTTGGATCATTCGGAGCTAACAGTACGAGAAGACTTGACTTTTGAGGAGCGACCAGTCGAGATCAAGGATCGAAGAGAAAAGGTTCTTAAGAACAAGGTTATCCCTCTTGTGCTAGTTCCTTGGGGTAACCGATCGTATGGAGAATCCACTTGGGAGCGAGAAGACGAGATCCGGCAGAAGTTTCCTCACCTTTTCCTGTAGTTATCTATCTTGAATTCTTGGAATTTCGAGGACGAAATTCTTTTTGTAGTTGGGTATGATGTAACACCCGAGCCCAATAATACTATTTCTGTTACTGGTTGAGTGTTTGGCATTGCTTATTTCATTTATCTTGCTTGTTTGGTTCTTATTGCACAATTTTAACCGGCTAAGTTATTCTGCATATAACAAATTTTAGCACCTAAAATAAAATTGAAAATATTCTTCTTGGCCTACTTGACACCCTTAGCCTCGTGGTAGCGTCCGTGCATTGTATTCTCGTCCCGTTCAGTGAAACGGGCGAGTTTGGATGGCTACGTGCACGTGCGTGTGTCCGTTTTGGGAGTATGCTTTTTAATCATAAAACATTTCATTTTAAAATTTGGAACCCGCCTAAAATCCTATTATTTGAATTTCGAATTTTTGGACCCAATCCGGGCGCAATTTGGAAATGTTTCATTTGGCGCCAAAATCCTAAATTTTAATATTATTAAAACCATCGCATATATTTTTCTAACTAACCTGATATCTTACTGTTCATTACCTATCTTTTAAATCTTTAAGTTAACCATATAATATTTTACAATCTTTATATCCTTCTTAATTTATTCTCTCAGCCAATCGCAACCTCCCCTTTAACCCCGTGGGCCCCACTTTCTCTCTCTCCCTCCACTTTTTCCTCTCTCTCCCTCTCCCTCATATATTCTCTCGTACTTCTCTTTATCATTTTTCTCTTCTTGCTTCATGTCTCGTTTCTCATTTCTTTTAATTGTTCTTTTGTTGCCGGAATTCCGTCGTGCCGGTGACGTTTCTCGACGTTCCAGCGAGATACCCCGACCCGTGTGGTTCCTTTGTTCGTCGTTGGGTTCATTCCGTGAACCGTGCGCCGTCGCGAGTTTTCCCCACCGACGGTTAACGTTCCGTTTTCCCGATTCGCGACCCATCGAGGCAAGTTAATCTTGCTACATGCTATATACTTTTATAATCTTCATTTTATAATATTATACATTTGAAAATCTTATAGTTTACATATGAAATGTCGTTGAAAAATCGGATATGATAAATCTGAAATTTACTGTACACCTTATCTTATAAAATTCATTATAAATCATAGAAAAATCATTAGTATACGTTCTTTAGTTCGTTACGAAGCTAATTCAGAATACTATAACTCTATGAAATATTTACTTGCAAAATAAATTGTTTAAATAACGTAAAATGCAAATGAAAATGCCTTTAAACTGCTGTCCAGGGAAATTCCAGCAGCAAACTTTCAACTTTGAATATTCATAACTTTTTGTAGGGATAACCTGAGATGCTTATACTTATAAAACTGAAAACCTTATTGAATTATCTTTGTTTTGGTATAAGATAAGTCTCTTTTGGAGAACGTTTGTTATTTTTAAGCTATTTTACAAATTAGGGTGACGCTGAATTTCTGAACGGAACCTTCTTGTGCATGGTTAATCAATACAGCTTTTATAGTTACTAATCGCTTTGAATATGCTATCCATATTAATATTATTATATAAATATTTATATCATATATTGCTTAGTTGTACATCCCACACTACCATTTTATAGTTTTATAACTCTTCGGATACCCGTTTGCATCCATCGCATTTAAGATAAATATAATTGCATCCATAGATCACATTACTACATAATAATGTGATATTAATACTCCATGTTTAATAAATTGCATCCTAATTAATATTGGAACTATAAATGTAACCCTAATCAATAACTGTGCATCCATATCCTTGAAATTATATCTATTTGCCTATTATATTACATGTTCCAGTTTATTGTTCTAATAGTACTCATGCTTGTTTATTTATACACATGTTTATGATAGTTTGATTATGAGCACCCACATGACATCTTGTGCTTCCTGACATGACCTGTTACACTTCCTACTTGACATGATATGGTACCGTACACTCTTGACATGACATGACACCTTTATACATTACCTGACCTGTTACCTGATCTCATGCCTAATGCCGACAAACCTAACCATTCCTGCTGTCGATCCAGACAGACCTACTTTTACTCGACCTTGTGTTGGCATTAGTCCTTGACTACTGAATACCTGACCTGACATACATAGCTTGGGGGTATGGGGAAATCAAAGGTGAAACCGACTTGTAACTCAACAGTTCGATACATTGTTCTGATCAGTCTTACGGGCTTGGCCAGCTCCGGAGTGTTGATGCTGACATCACTCATCTATCCTACTACCTTTTACTGCTTAGCGGCACGTCTCGGATTCAGCCCCGAGGATCATGACCGTGGTCCCGGGCACGCACGGGATACTATTGAGTTACATCGACGATTCATCAATTGGTTTCAAAGACTATAGAGTAGAAAACCTGATAGGACAGTTTAGTCACCATTGCACATTACCCTGCTTGTTATCTCTTATTACTGCTTTATTCATGTTCATACTTGCATTGCTTATTACCATGTTTATACTTTATACTTGATGTCATGACGCGCTGACGTCTGGGTTTTGCATGGCCCAGATTCCGTACCACTGTCGACGACCGAGCAGGAGTACTTCAGCCAGCAGGCTGATTTGAGTTCTATAGTGGTTAGTTTATTTATTGCATTTTATTTCCAGGTGCGATCCCGCATTATGGGACGTACCTTTCTATTATTATATTGGATCATTTGCTTCCGCACTTATTGTTCATTAATTTCTTATTATTATGGATTTGGACATGTGTTAGATTAGTACTTTATCTTGTTCTTGATATCCTTACAACCGTAATGTGACTGTGGATGGATACTTCCTACCCACAGGTAGCATGGTTGGCTATGTTACGTGCCCAATCCTGCGTATTCTGGGAAGCGGGGCGTGACAGTATGTGATATTCCAAGTTTGCAATGTCTAAGGAAATGTGCGGATTCCAAATGTTGTTGTTTTACATTTCTTTTCTACGACCGTAAGTGTAATATGTGGTGTATTGCCGGTTTCGTTGCTATATGTCAACGACAATTGGAATACGAATATTTACTTACGTTGATGACATGTAATGTTATGTGTTGCCGTGATATGATGTATAGGATCGTCGTGATTGAATAGCCGGGGTTTTATATGGGACGAGAGTTTTTCTTTTCATTCATGTAAAATTCTTTGTATATAATATTCTTTTATTGGGGCACTTCCGGGTTGAGGATGATGTTATCATTGATGTATATTATTTACTTTTCTACATTAGGATAGACCTAAGGAGGGGAGCACGAGTGACCGGGTTCTGGAGTCCGGTGGGAAGCCATCTCGAGGAGTCGAGACCGGGTCTCCTAACTCCAGAATTGGTAGGGCCACTTGCCGCTCTCGTAGGGGTCTTGGGGTGTGGGCTTGGCTATTCATCACGACCGTAGAATCCGTATTTTCTATTGTAGGCTAAATATAAAATACGGACTTCCTAGTATATCCTATATTTTCATATATATGTTTCTGCTGCTGATTATTCTGTGATGAGATTACTAAATATCTGAGACGAATTGAATATATATATATATATATGATATATATATATATATATGATATATAAAAATGTTGCTTATGTTTTACATCTACGCTAGTCCTGCCCCGCTATGCCGTTAGTTAAGTAACCTAACGGTGCATAACAGGACACTGTGGCGAATGCGGATGGCATAAGTGTACGTTCTATTTTCGTTTCTTTTCTGTGATAGCTTAGAAACTTAAATGATGTGACTATATTAATGAAATTAATGTAAAGTAAAAGAAACCTAAAGATATTGTTGAATCGGATTTGAAACCTACACGGCCTTTTTTTTAATGAAAAAACAAGTTTCAAAAGATGAGGAGCTTAAGCCACTCCTTTTCTAAACTATTTAGATTCTACAATGAGATCAAGTTCAAAGCGTTAAAGGTTTTCATAAAAACCATTCGCAACCCTCCGTCATTTTAGGAAACAGAGTACATAGTATTCGTGCTTCGTATGTTGATCATAGTCAAGACGTAGTGTACGGTAGCTAAGTGATATCTTCCTATAAAGCATACGATGTGATTAGTTAGGACATTCATGTAATTATGTTGATCATAGTCAAGAATCATATGGGTAGATCTAGTTAATCACGAAATGACGGTTAGAACTTAACTAGTGCTTATGATATGTTGACCATAGCCAAGGTCATATGCAGGCAGGGATAAAAACCACATTGGGAGTTTCAAGAGTTGAAATTTGCAATGAGATTGCATACCTTCTATATGATAGTTGGATCTCGATCCCACTATGAGCAAGAGTTACTCCCAGGAGAGTTTTGCACTTTACAATTAGTTAGTCCAGTAGGTGTCTAGAAAGGTGTCAACGGGGTTACATCTCTGGAAAAACGAGGTTTATTTTAATTAGGTCCGTACGAAAGCACGGGGAACCTCCCTCAAAGTACCGATACTGGCCTGGCTGGCCGGTTAGCGAAACTGTAGAATGTAATTAATCCCGGCTAGTTTTCTTTTTGAGGTTTTGAAAGAAAATTTGATAAAAGTAGTGGGAGATATCGATTAGATAGATAATAACCAATCTAAATCTTTACAAGAGCATTTCGCTGAGTGTTTTCTTTTCTCTCTCCTAATGGCAGATACCAATGACGGGACTTAAGCTTTTGTTAGAGAAAACAAACTGACAGGACCGAATTATAAAGAATGGCTGAGGAAACCTGAACATTGTACTCACATATGATAAAGTGTCATATATCCTCACTGCCAAAATCCCACCCATCCCAGGTCCTGAATCATCTATTTCGGATAAGGAGATCCGAAAAACATGGGATATTGATTGTGACACGGCTAAATGCCTCGCACTTGCTTCTATGGACAATGTACACCAGAAGCAGCATGAGAAGATGGATGCCCAATCTATCTTTCTTCATACAAAGGAGTTGTATGGAGAGCAATTTCGGGTTTTACGCTACGAAGCATCTCGAAAACTGTTTCAGATGTGGATGGCTTCTGGCACATCAGTAGGTGAACATGTCTTGAAGATGATTGGTCTTATAGAAGAACTTGAGGACCTAGGATGGACCACGGAGAACGAGCAATATATTGATATTGTTCTACAGTCTCCCTCTACCTTTGCTTCATTTATAGTGAATTTCAATATGAACAATTTGGAGAAATCACTGCCTGAACTTTTTAATATGTTGAGAAGTGCAGAGAGCATGCTTAAGACGGCGAAAACTCCCGCTCTGCTTGCTGGGCCATTTTCCTCTTCCATCCTAAAAGGCAAGGCCAAGGGAAAGAAGAAGAAGAAACCCACCAAACCGAGAGATGGAGTTGAAAAGGCGAAGGGGAAAGACAAATTCGGGGCCGCAGGAAGTGGAAAAGGAGAATTTTTTTCTGCCACAAGTCGGGACACTGGAAACACAATTTTGGTCTGTATCTTGGTGATCTCAAGAAGAAGAAGCATACTGATGCTTCCGCTTCAGGTGTGTTTGTGACTGAAAACTGTTTTTCTATAAACTCTGCTTCTTGGGTAATAGATACCAGTTCTGGTTCTCACATCTGCAATTGTATGCAGGGATTAAGAAACAGTAGAGTTTTGAAGACCGGTGACCACACTCTTCAGGTTGGAAATGGTTCCAATGTACATGATGTATCTGTAGGAGAGTATCATCTGGGGTTGCCTTCGGGATGTATTTTGGTTTTGAATCCTACTTATTATGTACCTAGTATGCTATATAATATAATATCAGTTTCTTTGTTAGATAATGAAGGATATCATTTTGTGTTGCAAAATAATGTTATGAACATTAATTTGAATCAACAGTTGATTGGGTATGGTACACTAAATAACGGTATTTACGTCCTAAACCAACACATAGTTTTCAACATACAACATACAAATAAAAGAAAATTTTCAGATATAAATGAAGCTTTTCTTTGGTATTGTAGACTTGGTCATATTAATGAAACAAGACTAAATAAGCTACATAAAGATGGATATTCAAATCCTTTTGAATATAAATTTTATGCGATTTGTCAGTCCTGTATCAAAGGTAAAATGACAAAAACTCCGTTTATTGGACACGGAGAAAGCTATAGAACTCTTAGGCCTCATACACAGTGATGTATGCAGACCAATGTATGCACATGCTAGAGGCGGTTTTTCATACTTCATCACTTTTACTAATGATTTCTCAAGATTCGGACACGTGTTTTTATTGAAGCATAAATCCGAAGCTTTTGAGAAATTCAAGGAGTACAAACTTGAAGTAGAAAAACAAACATGCTTGAGTATCAAGAAACTTCGATCGGATCGAGGTGGAGAGTATTTAAGTACAGAGTTTTCAGACTTCTCAAAAGAGAATGGGATTCTCTCTCAGCTCACTCCCCCTTATACACCACATCACAACGGTGTGTCAGAATGGAGGAATCGTACCCTATTAGATATGGTACGGTCCATGATGAGTGATGCTGAGTTACCGCTTTCTTTTTGGGGACATGCATTGGAGACGGCCATGTATCTGTTGAACAGGGTTCCAACCAAGACCGTGTCTACCACTCCATATGAGATATGGTGTGGAAAGATACCATCTCTTAAAAGAGTTAGGATATGGTGTTGTCCGGCTTTTGACAAAAAGCAGAATTCAAATAAACTCGAGACACGATCAGTCATGTGTAAATTTATGGGATATCCAAAACATTTATATGGATATCTATTCTACCATAAGGAGGAACAAAGAGTATTTGTTTCTCAACATGCTACATTTTTAGAAAATGAATTTTTTTTCAAATAGTACTGATGGCAATGCGGTAGAACTAGAAGAGGTTCTAGAGACACAAATTACTCATGACAAATTGGTTGAAACTGATGTTGCAGTAGAACTTCAAGAACCTCAGCCGCTCCAGAGATCTAGTAGAACTTCTCACCCACCGGAAAGATACTATGGGTTTCTCATTGATGATGATAGAGAAGATTGTATCATGGATGATGATGACCCTACTAGTTTTCAGCAAGCTATCATGAGTGGTGACTCAGTGAAGTGGATGGATGCCATGAGATCCGAAATGGAGTCCATGTATACCAACAAAGTATGGACTTTGGATGTTGCACCTCTTGGGATAAAACCTGTAGGTTGCAAATGGATCTTTAAGAGAAATATTGGTGTAGATGGACAGATGGAGACCTATAAAGTAAGGCTTGCAGCGAAAGGTTTTCGTCAAAGACCAGGATTGGACTATGATGAAACTTTCTCTCCAGTAGCAATGCTTAAATCCATTCGGATCCTACTTACTATTTCTGCTCACCACGATTATGAAATCTGGCAGATGGACGTTAAAACTGCATTTCTAAATGGTGATTTAGAGAATGCGTTTTTATAGATCAGCCAGAGGGCTTCATTGACAGTGGGAGCAGCGAAAAGGCATGTAGATTGCTTAAATCCATTTTTGGATTAAAGCAGGCATCACGGAGTTGAAACATCTGCTTTGATGATACAATCAAAGAGTTTGATTTTGTCAAAAATATAGATGAGCCATGCATTTATAAGAAGATTGTAGGGAGTACTGTCACATTCTTTGTATTGTACGTGGATAGCAATCTCTTGATAGGAAATGATACTCCTATGCTACAATCGGTCAAACTATTCTTATCACAAAGGTTCTCCATGAAGGACCTGGGTGATGCCTCTTGCATTTTGGGTATTAGGATCTATAGAGATAGATCCAATTGATTATTGGGATTGTCCCAATCAAAGTACATTGACACCATCCTAAAAAGGTTTAGTATGGAAGATTCCAAGCGTGGTGCCTTGCCCGCTTGCCATGGAATCACTCTCTCCAAGGACTTCTGTCCGAAGACTGATGAAGAGAGAGCTCGCATGAGCATTATAGCCTACGCTTCAGCCGTAGGATCTATAATGTATGCGATATTATGTACTCGCCCTGATGTAACTTATGCACTAGATGTAGTAAGCAGGTATCAATCCGACCCAGGGGAGAAACATTGGATAGCAGTAAAGAACATTCTTAAGTACTTGTGAAGGACTAAATAATTATTCTTGGTGTATGGTAATGGGGATCTCCAAATGGAGGCCTTTACCGATTCCAGCTTCTAAAGTGATAAGGATGACGACAAATCTATCTCGGGGTTGTATTTACCCTCAATGGAGGGGCGGTTAGTTGGAAAAGTTCCAAACAGGATACCGTTGCAGACTCCACGATGGAAGCTGAGTATATTGCTGCAAATGATGTTGCCAAAGAAGCCGTCTGGATGAGGAAGTTCATCGCGGAACTAAGAGTAGTTCTGTCACGTCCCGAAAGTACGGAACATGACCGGCACTTAAACTACGAAACGTCTCGAGGCGTACGTAATCTAAGTAAACCGAAAACCCAGAAATCCAAACCAAGAAAAGAAGTAGATTGAAGAAAAACCAATTTAAAACAAGTAGTTTTAATAGCATAAGCCGAATTATGCGGTTTTTAAGAACATCAAAATTTACTGAAAATTTCGGTAGAGTCTCCTTTGTAAATACTGGCTCCAAAACGGGATACAACATGAATAGTATACGAAATCAATAAAAAGGCATCCCCAAGCGGGAGCTAGCTCTTCGTCAATCGACGGTCACAACCACACAAGCAATATAATATACAACGCCAACGGCGAGGATCAAAATTCAAAAGGAAACTCAAATCCACAAGAAAACCGCAGAAAAATAACGCGCGACTCTAAGGTTGAAGGAATAACATCACTGGTCTCTATCTCAAAATAAATACATGTTTGGTTGATGAAATTTACTAGATACAACGGAATAATATTATACAAGGTAATATGATGGGTACGATACAAGAAAAACCCACCTACTAGCAACTCACCCGAATGAAACTGAGCCCGCAAAACCGTAATTAAACCTGTACGGCAAAACCTGCAAGAAACTGGGGCACAACGGGGGTGAGTTGCCAACTCGTGAATAGAAAACATCTACGAATAGAAATCGCATGTATGACGCAATCCTAGGTCATACGATCAATATACATCCTCAAATATATATAACCAGCAGCCTATAACAAGGCTAGGGTAAATATCTAATCCAAGTGTAATCTCATGTACCCGTGTCAGTGCCCAAGGGTAGCAATATATCATATGAATGAGGTATGAATGCATGAAAACAGAATACATGTAAATGAAGGACTGTTTCCATAATTTAGTGAGATTTCCTTTGTATTTTTAAAATGAGGTATCATAATGAAATCAGCATAAAACAGTGCCTAACATCGGCACAAAACGTAATCCCAATATCTCGATGTCTCTGTATCACAGTCTCTGTACCTCAATATCTAGGGCGCCGTCAGTCCAGACCGGCCCCTACCATCCATCTCAAGACCACGACGGTATCCTCCGGATATCCGACGCGTCGGGTAAAATCACCGGTAGGTAGTGCTCCCCTGCCAGGCTCACATCGTCATCATCACGCGCTTCTTGCCCCGGGGTACCTTACCGGGTCCACCATGTACCCGAAACGGTTCATCCGCCTCCTCGAATCGGGTCTCGAAATCCATCAGCAAACTCATGGTGGACGACTCATACAGCATGGGAAAACCGCACTTTTTATTTTAAAGAGAGAAAGAAGCTTATATAAGTTTTGCGGTTTTCCCCCAAAACCATAAAATCTCATAGAAATCCGAATCCAATCCTCAATAGCATGTAAACAGTGCATATCGGCATAAAAATCCATGAATGCGGCATAACAATGAATATTAACATGCATGAAGTAACAAGTAATATCTACAATGTCTAATCTAGCATATAAGGCGAGTACACTAATATCATGTCTAAATTATTAGCTAACAACCTATGTCAATGCAATAATATTTCTAAAGTGTACGTGGCATGACAATTACCGATGAAGATGTGTGTGAGCCGGCAAGTAAGTGTACTTGGTACATACGCATCATCGGTAATGGTGCTGGTGTCCTAACAGCATGATATCAATAATGTAGTACGAAACATAATATAAGCATGCGATGCGAAGCGAACCACAATAATGAGCGGAAGCTGAAAACTAGACGCAACTATAACTAATCTGCATTAATCTAATATAAGTCCTACAGATGGTGCCTTTTGAAATAACACGAATCATGGGGTTTTGAAAATAGGGGCTACGGTGTTTTTATGAAAAGATACGTCTTTTGAAATCTCCGTAGGATCCCTTGGGCTGTCTTTTAAAATCCCCACGATTCGTTAGTTTTTGAAATAGGTAAGAATCGAATCTAATCTAACAACTAAACTAAACTAAAGGGCTAAGCTAACCAGCTGGACTACAGGTAAGGAAACCGCCTAACATCTGAGTCGATGTATATACATACCTGTATATATATTAGTCGGTGATCCCGCCTCAATAATATCATGTTCGATACCATATCTATAATCAGACATCCCAAGTCAAGAGTGCGGATCAATCATCAATATATAGCTCGTACGTAAATCCGTCGTACGGCATCCCCAAATCTGGGTACGGGTCAAAGTCACATCAATCACACTATTCATTTGGTATCTTCTTTATCAAATATCATGATCCGGAATAATGTCCTACGTCTAGTACAATATTGATGCCATCTATGTATGCATGCGGGTGTAAGAATTATTACGTCAGAAGACCCGCTAAAATATCATGTCGTATCTCAACACGAACCAAATCACATCACCGATCTCCTGGCCTCAAGCCCAATCTCATCGACTCATCTCAAATTCCAAATACTATCCTCAAATCCAGTATATGAACACATAGTCCCATACCCATGTGAACACATAAATATATATTCCCATACACGCACATATGAAATAAGGAATGTATGCAAGTATGTATATGTGTGTATGTGTAAGTGTAGTGCACCCACTACCTAAGGTTTCGTAACCATGCACCAATCCAACACCAATATCCATCTAAAATCATCAATAATAAATCCTAACAACATATCATAAATTGTTGGTGTGTATACGCATCCGTATACATCACCACGGACTGCGGGGGTGCTATACGCCATCCACCCGACTTCTCCCCGTAGATATAAATCTAGTCACCTGGTCTTCGCTAGCCGGTGCCGATGTCGCCACGCGCTTGCTTGTCGTCTCGAAGTCCACATGGGGGTACCTACATATCATAACGCACCATATCGCATTAAAACTAAATTTGAAATCGAAACGGCATACGAAAATCAAATCGGCACGCGTATCACGCATAGGTCCAAACCCATCGCCTACGCATGCAAGAATAGTCAAACCAACCCTCGATGTCGATGTACAAACGTCAAACCACCGAGAAAAATCCAATCACACTCATTTGCACATTCACGAACACTAATTTTAATATGAACTAGGTTAAAACTCACAAAAACCCCAATTTCACTTAAAAAGTCATTTTTCCGAAAATCTAGCAAGCACAATTCGCCGTTTTTGTACAAAACATGATGTTTAAATGAATGTAGCGGCCAATATACTGATTAAATATCTTAAATAAGTCATAGAAACAATTTCCGGAATTTAATCTCATTAAATTCCAAAAACCCTAATATTCTAGTTTACAAAATACCCTTTTTAACAATTTCATAGCAAAAATGCACAAACTACAATTTAGGTTGGATTTCCATGAACTAAAGTGTTAAACTACACTTAATAAAGTTAATAATATAATAAAAACCCTAACCATATTTTTAATCTCATATTTCGAATTAAATCAAAAAAACTAGTTTGCAACAAAAAGCTTAATTTGGACATTTTTCAAGTAACAACTTGTAATTAACAACTAGATTAGTTTGCTACAAAACTAAATATGTTAATCCACCTCACTAAACCATACACAATCAAACACAACTCATTTCCACAACAAACCCTAACTTGAAATCTTTAATCATGCAATTAAACTCACATAAACCAAATTAACACTTAATTAAATTAGCTTTAAGAAATTAGTAACAAATTAAGCAAACATGTTTTAGAATTATACCCAAAAACATTTGAAGATCCACAAGCATCCATGGCCTCCCAAAATGCTCTCTTTTCACAAAGATCCATGCTATACGGGCTAAGCTAAAATGGGTAGGAGTCGGATTTGGGTTTTGGGATTTTTTTGATGGATTTTGGGGCAATTTTTGATGAAGTTTTGAAAAGAAAAGAGAAGGGAAATGGGGGGGGCTGTTGCTGCAGTAGGAGAGGGGGGTCGGCTGGAATGGGAGGGGGAGAGGAGAGAGAGGGAGGTAGAGAAAGTGGGGGAAGAAGTCAAAGTCAATTCAAGGTCAAAGGTCCAGCTCATTTCTCCATTTTCTTTTCTTTTCTTTCATTTCTTTTCCATTGAAATTCAAGTGGGGAAAAAGATGGGGGCTGCTGAATTCAGCCAAGGGGAGAAGTGAATGGGGGTGTGTGGGTGTGGGTACGGGTGTGAGGTGATGAAAAATGATAAATACAATACCCCAAACATCCATTTACGCTAAAAAAAATCCTTTTTTCTTGAATAATTTCTAAACCGTTTTAGCAAATGATTTCGTTCCAAAAACCACATGATAAAATTTTATTTAATGTTTTATGATGCACAAAATTTATTTCAACTCATTCCAATTTGTAATTTTCCCTAATTAAATGTATTAGTGACGGCTTAAAATAATAATAAAATAATATTTTTTTCAGAAAATTTGAAATTTCACCAGCGGCTCAATAAACACCAAATAATAGCGATTACATAGCTAGAATATGTATATTTAATTTTTATAATAAGATATTTGTATTTTTACTTTTTACAGAAACCCTCTTATTTTACCGATTTTTCGAAATTTCACCGAAACGATTTTCAAAACGTTACAATCTTCCCCCTTAAAGAAATTCGGTCCCCGAATTTAAATTCAAACTCCCCCAAATACTAAAACATCTAAGAAAAACCATCAAGTCGTCGGGGCTCCGAAATTGTAACTACATAAAACAAATCGTAGCGCAGCGCATGCGCTTGAAAAATGAGCATATAACTCAAATCAAAACTCCGTCAAGTATCCCGCAATCATCGGAGTCATGGAGAAGACATCAATGCCAAATCCAAATCAAAACCAATATGACATAACTCGAAACTATACATGTAAATATCGAATCTATATCTGTAAGTATCTGAAGGAAATGCATGCCAAATCTCTTTAAGTCGCTGTGCAACGCGTATAACACTGCACAGTGGCGGACGTCTATCATAAGAAAATAACTATATACATATATACCTTTGTTTGAAATGTACGTTCCGCCGTTTTGGAAACAATTTAGAAGGGTCTCCTTGTTTTAAACATTTCGTGTCATATCAGACACGTAGGTAAATACTGAGGCTATAGCTCGCTTTTTGGAAATCCCTTCAATAACTATCAATGCATGCAAAAATATATTCAGGTACTGTCCTCTGACTAGTCCTGCTCAGTACGAAAACACATAGCAATATCATAAAACGTACTGCTCTATACGAAATCAATCCCAAAATATGCACATGAATGATACGTGCGTCAGGTGCGCACGGAAATCAAAATCCATGAATGTGCCATACATGCGCACAGAAACAACATCTAAGTGCATCGGGTGTGCACGAAACATCTGTCGTAGGCAACATGTGTGCCTGACAGCAAAATCAGGTGCACCTGACATGCACGAAAAATTCTCAATTTAGTGCCTCAGGTGTGCACCAAAATCACCCTTCAAAACATGCGCCCAACATGTGCGAAAATCCAAATCAGGTGCATCCATCATGCACGAAATCATGAAATCCAATATCAAGCGCCGAACGTGCGCAAAATCAATCAGGTGCACAAGGTGCACAAAATAAATATCGAGTATCATAATCGAAATCGAAGTCCAGTGCACACTGCAAGCATATAATAACTATACAGAGTGCAGGAACCAATTCGTGTGCATGCATACGCACAAAACCAACTCAACTGTTTAAAACCGTAAAATCACAAACATGTGAAACTAAAGCACGAAAACGATATCAAGTGCAACATTGTGCAAAGATCGTAAATCATCAATCATCAAAATCAAATCATACGAATAAATCACCCAAAACATCGAAATCAATAATGGCGGAACAGTACCGCTCAAGTGCATCCTCTAAGAATCTCGGGCCAACTGTCGCGGTCACTAGTGGGACGTCTCGTCGATGATCATGAACTCTGGCCTGCTGGTGTGCGTAACATGACCACTCCTGGGTCCAAGTCTTCTCCGTGGATTACCAATCTCACAATCCATCGGCTCATCGGCCCTGTCAAGGCAGCATATCACTGGCGTCAGCCTCTGGCTCTCTGAATGCACGTGACACATCTGATCGTGGGTGCAAATATCATTGCATCAGTGGCCTGGAAGGAATCCTGCTCACGGTCTATTCCATGCCTCGTCTCTGCCAACTGTCCGGAAGTCGTTGTCCTTGCCTATATCTGCATCTTGCTCTGGAACGACTGCATACTCATCGCGACTCCTTCTGGAAGGTAAGTCCAAGTACCATGCCTCGGCATGCGCATCGCATCTCTGATGTCGGCGGAGTGGAACGTCATCTCATCTAGATCTGGTACGAACCTCTTACTCCACTTTTCTCTAATGTCGTCTGCTTCGGACTCGTCTCGTCATGGCTGCATGGACTAAGCTCCAACGGCTATCCTCGTATCTGGAGTCTCCCAAGAATGCATCTCACCACCTAGCATCCGAATTAAGTCGAGCCATCCAATCGATTCGTCAAAACCTCATAATCCCCCAAGAGCTCAACATCTTGGGTACAGTTTAATAGTATCGAGTACATACCACAGCATCGGTGGTCCAGCCGTAGAAGGGCAAACCCAAGCCTCACTAATGGTGCCGCAGAACTGCCGCAAACCCTAAGGTTCAAAGGCTTTCACACGGTCATTAAGTCGAGTTAGGGTTTCATTCTTCTAGAGAGACCATAGAATTGCCTGCATGTCTTTCCGACTACCTTAAACTTGGAATAATAGGTTTCTGACATTCAATCGTCTCTGTCGACTCCCAACGTCTCCGTGTGAAGTCGTCTCTAGCTGGAATCAATCTATCTGATGACCTCGCATCGGGGTAGGCGAGCGATCCACATGTCCTAGTCATTCATCCTCGATGACTAGCGACCTTCTATCATCTCTTAGTACAACTTATACTGCAATAGCTCCAACATCAGGGGCGATATCTCGTCGTTCGCAGCAATAACTGGCTCACTCGTCTGCATGCTGAACCGTGCCTCAATCATCAGGAGTAAGCAACACACCAACGGTCATCAAAATCTGGCTGGCCTCCATCATTGGCTCAATTCTCTAGTGTCGATCAGCACCTCCGAGTAACCTCATAAAGGCGATCCGCCAAACGCTCGTGGCGCGAAAACACAGTAAAAAGACACATCTCTGCAATTGGGTGTCGCCGGAATCACGCCCTGGTCAGTCCTCGTTTGTGACGAGCTCCTGTTGACCGCAACTCTAGCCGTAGCTCTCCCTGCCCGAAATCGTGGCAGCAAAACCAAACTGGTAACGATGAGGCTAGATCAGGAAGGAATATAATACTGAACAAGGAAATGTACATCCTAAGGCTTCTTAAGTGGAGTGGCGTGTCGTAAATATGCCGCGGAACATACCAACGGTACGTCACTCTGCTTTAGTCACCTATTCCATCAACCAAGGGTCATCCTACGCTCCGAAGATTAAAACCTAACGCTCTGATACCAACTTTGTCACGTCCCGAAAGTACGGAACATGACCGGCACTTAAACTACGAAACGTCTCGAGGCGTACGTAATCTAAGTAAACCGAAAACCCAGAAATCCAAACCAAGAAAAGAAGTAGAGTGAAGGAAAACCAATTTAAAACAAGTAGTTTTAATAGCATAAGCCGAATTATGCGGTTTTTAAGAACATCAAAATTTACTGAAAATTTCGGCAGGGTCTCCTTTGTAAATACTGGCTCCCAAACGGGATACAACATGAATAGTATACGAAATCAATAAAAAAGCATCCCCAAGCGGGAGCTAGCTCTTCGTCAATCGACGGTCATAACCACACAAGCAATATAATATACAACGCCAACGGCGAGGATCAAAATTCAAAAGGAAACTCAAATCCACAAGAAAACCGCAGAAAAATAACGCGCGGCTCTAAGGTTGAAGGAATAACATCACTGGTCTCTATCTCAAAATAAATACATGTTTGGTTGATGGAATTTACTAGATACAACGGAATAATATTATACAAGGTAATATGATGGGTACGATATAAGAAAAACCCACCTACTAGCAACTCACCCGAATGAAACTGAGCCCGCAAAGCCGTAATTAAACCTGTACGGCAAAACCTGCAAGAAACTGGGGCACAACGGGGGTGAGTTGCCAACTCGTGAATAGAAAAACATCTACGAATAGAAATCGCATGTATGACGCAATCCTAGGTCATACGATCAATATACATCCTCAAATATATATAACCAGCAGCCTATAACAAGGCTAGGGTAAATATCTAACCCGAGTGTAATCTCATATACCCGTGTCAGTGCCCAAGGGTAGCAATATATCATATGAATGAGGTATGAATGCATGAAAACAGAATACATGTAAATGAAGGACTGTTTCCATAATTTAGTGAGATTTCCTTTGTATTTTTAAAATGAGGTATCATAATGAAATCAGCATAAAACAGTGCCTAACATCGGCACAAAACGTAATCCCAATATCTCGATGTCTCTGTATCACAGTCTCTGTACCTTAATATCTAGGGCGCCGTCAGTCCAGACCGGCCCCTACCATCCATCTCAAGACCACAACGGTATCCTCCGGATATCCGACGCGTCGGGTAAAATCACCGGTAGGTAGTGCTCCCCTGCCAGGCTCACATCGTCATCATCACGCGCTTCTTGCCCCGGGGTACCTTACCGGGTCCACCATGTACCCGAAACGGTTCATCCGCCTCCTCGAATCGGGTCTTGAAATCCATCAGCAAACTCATGGTGGACGACTCATACAGCATGGGAAAACCGCACTTTTTATTTTAAAGAGAGAAAGAAGCTTATATAAGTTTTGCGGTTTTCCCCCAAAACCATAAAATCTCATAGAAATCCGAATCCAATCCTCAATAGCATGTAAACAGTGCATATCGGCATAAAAATCCATGAATGCGGCATAACAATGAATATTAACATACATGAAGTAACAAGTAATATCTACAATGTCTAATCTAGCATATAAGGCGAGTACACTAATATCATGTCTAAATTATTAGCTAACAACCTATGTCAATGCAATAGTATTTCTAAAGTGTACGTGGCATGACAATTACCGATGAAGATGTGTGTGAGCCGGCAAGTAAGTGTACGTGGTACATACGCATCATCGGTAATAGTGCTGGTGTCCTAACAGCATGATATCAATAATGTAGTACGAAACATAATATAAGCATGCGATGCGAAGCGAACCACAATAATGAACGGAAGCTGAAAACTAGACGCAACTATAACTAATCTGCATTAATCTAATATAAGTCCTACAAATGGTGCATTTTGAAATAACACGAATCATGGGGTTTTGAAAATAGGGGCTACGGTGTTTTTATGAAAAGATACGTCTTTTGAAATCTCCGTAAGATCCCTTGGGCTGTCTTTTAAAATCCCCACGATTCGTTAGTTTTTGAAATAGGTAAGAATCGAATCTAATTTAACAACTAAACTAAACTAAAGGGCTAAGCTAACCAGCTGGGCTACAGGTAAGGATACCGCCTAACATCTGAGTCGATGTATATACATACCTGTATATATATTAGTCGGTGATCCCGCCTCAATAATATCATGTCCGATACCATATCTATAATCAGACATCCCAAGTCAAGAGTGCGGATCAATCATCAATATATAGCTCGTACGTAAATCCGTCGTACGGCATCCCCAAATCTGGGTACGGGTCAAAGTCACATCAATCACACTATTCATTTGGTATCTTCTTTATCAAATATCATGATCCGGAATAATGTCCTACGTCTAGTACAATATTGATGCCATCTATGTATGCATGCGGGTGTAAAAATTACTACGTCAGAAGACCCGCTAGAACATCATGTCGTATCTCAACACGAACCAAATCACATCACCGATCTCCTGGCCTCAAGCCCAATCTCATCGACTCATCTCAAATTCCAAATACTATCTTCAAATCCAGTAAATGAACACATAGTCCCATACCCATGTGAACACATAAATATATATTCCCATACACGCACATATGAAATAAGGAATGTATGCAAGTATGTATATGTGTGTATGTGTAAGTGTAGTGCACCCACTACCTAAGGTTTCGTAACCATGCACCAATCCAACACCAATATCCATCTAAAATCATCAATAATAAATCCTAACAACATATCATAAATTGTTGGTGTGTATACGCATCCGTATACATCACCACGGACTGCGGGGGTGCTATACGCCATCCACCCAACTTCTCCCCGTAGATATAAATCTACTCACCTGGTCTTCGCTAGCCGATGCCGATGTCGCCACGCGCTTGCTTGTCGTCTCGAAGTCCACATGGGAGTACCTACATATCATAACGCACCATATCGCATTAAAACTAAATTCGAAATCGAAACGGCATACGAAAATCAAATCGGCACGCGTATCACGCATAGGTCCAAACCCATCGCCTACGCATGCAAGAATAGTCAAACCAACCCTCGATGTCGATGTACAAACGTCAAACCACCGAGAAAAATCCAATCACACTCATTTGCACATTCACGAACACTAATTTTAATATGAACTAGGTTAAAACTCACAAAAACCCCAATTTCACTTAAAAAGTCATTTTTCCGAAAATCTAGCAAGCACAATTCGCCGTTTTTGTACAAAACATGATGTTTAAATGAATGTAGCGGCCAATATACTGATTAAATATCTTAAATAAGTCATAGAAATAATTTCCGGAATTTAATCTCATTAAATTCCAAAAACCCTAATATTCTAGTTTACAAAATACCCTTTTTAACAATTTCATAGCAAAAATGCACAAACTACAATTTAGGTTGGATTTCCATGAACTAAAGTGTTAAACTACACTTAATAAAGTTAATAATATAATAAAAACCCTAACCATATTTTTAATCTCATATTTCGAATTAAATCAAAAAAACTAGTTTGCAACAAAAAGCTTAATTTGGACATTTTTCAAGTAACAACTTGTAATTAACAACTAGATTAGTTTGCTACAAAACTAAATATGTTAATCCACCTCACTAAACCATACACAATCAAACACAACTCATTTCCACAACAAACCCTAACTTGAAATCTTTAATCATGCAATTAAACTCACATAAACCAAATTAACACTTAATTAAATTAGCTTTAAGAAATTAGTAACAAATTAAGCAAACATGTTTTAGAATTATACCCAAAAACATTTGAAGATCCACAAGCATCCATGGCCTCCCAAAATGCTCTCTTTTCACAAAGATCCATGCTATACGGGCTAAGCTAAAATGGGTAGGAGTCGGATTTGGGTTTTGGGATTTTTTTGATGGATTTTGGGGCAATTTTTGATGAAGTTTTGAAAAGAAAAGAGAAGGGAAATGGGGGGCTGTTGCTGCAGTAGGAGAGGGGGGGTCGGCTGGAATGGGAGGGGGAGAGGAGAGAGAGGGAGGTAGAGAAAGTGGGGGGAGAAGTCAAAGTCAATTCAAGGTCAAAGGTCCAGCTCATTTCTCCATTTTCTTTTCTTTTCTTTCATTTCTTTTCCATTGAAATTCAAGTGGGGAAAAAGATAGGGGCTGCTGATTCAGCCAAGGGGAGAAGTGAATGGGGGTGTGTGGGTGTGGGTACGGGTGTGGGGTGATGAAAAATGATAAATACAATACCCCAAACATCCATTTACGCTAAAAAAAATCCTTTTTTCTTTAATAATTTCTAAACCGTTTTGGCAAATGATTTCGTTCCAAAAACCACATGATAAAATTTTATTTAATGTTTTATGATGCACAAAATTTATTTCAACTCATTCCAATTTGTAATTTTCCCTAATTAAATGTATTAGTGACGGCTTAAAATAATAATAAAATAATATTTTTTTCAGAAAATTTGAAATTTCACCAGCGGCTCAATAAACACCAAATAATAGCGATTACATAGCTAGAATATGTATATTTAATTTTTATAATAAGATATTTGTATTTTGACTTTTTATAGAAAACCCCCTTATTTTACCGATTTTTCGAAATTTCACCGAAACGATTTTCAAAACGTTACAAGTTCCAAACATTATTGATCCAATACCATTGTATTGTGATAATATTGGGGTTATGGCGTTGGCCAAATAACCCAGGTCCCATCAGAAGTCCAGACATATCCTGTGGCGATATCATTTGATCCGGGAGATAGTAGATCGCCACGAGATCGAGATTCGGAGAGTAGATACAAAGAATAAAACCGCGGATCCACTCACCAATGCCCTTCCAAAGCCGCAACATGAGTGGCTTTTTGAGATGTTGGATATGAGATACGCCAATAATTGGCCTTATTGCAAGTGGGAGATTGTTGGATATATGTATGGCCTAGAGGCCATTTTATGTATAGTGGATGCTTGGACATGCATATATATATACAGATGACTTTCTTACTCGATATGATAGTATGCTATCTGGTTGTACTTTATCTTAACATGTTTACTTGATTGTATTATTCTGTTCATTTCACACATGTTGATAAAGCCCTCAGGATATTTGCTTGACTTCCATGACTATGATGGAGATCATACTAGTGGGGCATGTGTAGTTTATAAGTATATCCTAGAATGTTCCTAGTCGAGGGTATATCGAGACAAGGAATCAATGTTCCAGAGTAGACTAGCATATATGTTTCTTCACTCATATGATGGGCGATGGATGATCCCATATCCATTGATGTTGTGACATCGAAGATTGTATACGAGTGCTCAGTGGTGACTTGGTACACTGAACAGACTCACCGAGAACTCTTATATGGTATTATATCTATCGTCGGATAGCAGTTCTCTAGTGACACTGGTACAGGTTAGTCTGTAGACCCGAGATTATCATAGAGTCTTGTGCGTTCTCCCACTGTGCTTTCATTTCCACCCTACCACAACTCTACTGAGTCGTCCAAATAGGTAGCTTTTGGGTACAGTCTCGAGACACATGGAAGCAATGAGCGATAGGAGGGGTTTCGTCTCTCCCGGTATTGGGAGTTGATGTTGTGCTATACGCGATTGGCTTTGACTCGAAGTCCCTGGCCAGGGCTGATGAGATTTACTGATAAGTGTTATCAGTAGTTTCTCGACCGGTCATAGTCCATATCGGCATGACTTATTGAGTTATCAGGGCTCGACGATTCTATCCCTACACTTGATATGCAATATATCAGACAAAGAGACCGGACTGTACGGTAAGTGTTACCAATGGATATACGGGAGTTTTGATAGGTTCGCTTGTTGTTCTTCTATTCGTACAATACCTGGGAGATGTTACGTGCAGCTAGTACCGCTGACGGTTTGTGGGTATCTGATATGATCATTACCTACTGCTAGCGTATTGACGAGTCTTAGAGTCCCACAAATGGGTTTTCCGAACTCAGGCGAAACGAAGTGGGAGCGCATATGGAGATATATGCGGGGGCTTGATTAAATGCGAGTATATGATACCGTATTTAATTTAGCAGATATATTAGTCAGGTTATATATGATATGACCGGGTTATTAAATCAGTTGTTGATTTTATAAAATGACTAATTTCTTTTTGTGAAATCCTTTCTTTAGTAATTATATTTACATAGATATATATGTGTATATGTGTGTGTGTGTGTGTGTGTGTGTGTGTGTGTATAATTTATATATAAACATGTATTTATAATTAGTGTCATGGTTGATGGTACATACAACATGGGTGTGCAAGACTCACATTGGAGATTAAATTGGATTTTTAATTAAGTAAAAATGAGTCATAGCTTCTACAATATTCTCAAAACATCTACTCTCATGACTCGCCATTACACTCATGTTTATTTAGTTAATTATCTAAAATATCTCCATGGTTGATTATTATTCCTTCTTGAGTTAAACACAACCCTAGTTGCTTCTTCTTTCTCATTCACTTGCTAGGTTTTTGAAAAGAAGAAAAAGAAAGGTATTTTCAAGAGAGAGAAATCCCCACTTTACCAATCTATACTACTCTAGCCCATTAGTATAGGTTGTTTACTTCATACATCCTAATTTGGTGAAGCAAAGAGTTTGAGCAAAGATACTCCAGGTGGATCATCATAGAAGACGAAGGACCTTGAGCGGAGTTGATCCAAGCTTTAGGTGGAGCCATTGGAGTCTAAGAGAGTGAAGAAGTTGACTACAAAGGTTGTAGTTTCTTTTCACTTAGGTTTAGACTTCTTTTATTATGCTTTACCTTAATCTCTAGTTCGATTCGGAGTTTGTTTTTATTAGCCCTCTAAAATTTGAAAAAGTTCATCATTATATGTTGTTTAAAACTAACTAGAGGAGCTACTACACACCAACATCCACTGGGTTTCTTTTCCGATACCATGGCTTCTGTTTCCTTTTTTCTTACGTTCACTCGGAGAGTGCTTTTGCTGACGCTCCCACTGATCGTGAAGTCCTTGTTTTAATCCGGGACTACGATTCGGATCGGAAATCTCTTCATCTATGGGGAGAGTGGTACAACTACATCATCCGGGGTCAGGCAACTTTACTTGCGAGGTGCCATCAGAACCGATCCCCTTGATTCAATACGTTAACCCTCCGCCGGTCGCTTATGCTGTGGAAGAGATTAATTGAACTACAGAGGGGCGTCTTTAAACATCTATGACATCGATACCAGTCCAACCGCCGATGGCCCTAGATGTTTTGGGGCGCCATATACGTCAAGGAGTGGCACCCCCTTTGGGTCAGATTTATACAATAGGAGTGACCCCTCGAGCTCCGACTGGTTACCTCATTTGGTCCCACTACATCTTATTGGCCAAGAAATTGTTGATGCTGAAAACCGGGTTATACCTAACGGTCTATGCATCTCTCTTTTATTACCATACTCCTCGTGTGTGGTGGGTTAAGTCTTTCTTGGAACAGTGGAACATCCCAACCCACACGTTTCTGCTATCGTACCGGGAAGTATCAATTTCGCTGGAGGAATTCGCTGATATTTTTGAATTACCCGTCAGGGGGGAGCACTATGAGGAGATACTTACTCCCGATGAATATATCTTTGCCACTGAATTGGTCGTTATTGGACTTATGTCAGAAAATTCCATCCAGCACAAGTTCCCAAATCTGATCAATATGTTGAATATTTATGAAAGCTTGTTTTGGAGTCTGGGGGCACAGGGTTAGCTTTGCGGATTTTGTCGTCCGTTTCCTTCGTCCGGAAGTTTTTTCTAAGAAGGCTGCGAAGTTTGCCAAGCTTGATGACCTATTCGGGTTTGGACTAGACAAGTTGCCTACTGCTGATACGGATCTGAAGAAGTTCTTTATTCCGTACACCCCCATCGTCCTTTTTGCAGAAATTGCTGCTCCAGGCATTGATGAGGAAACATTTTTTGTGGGCTTCATTGGCTTGTGGCTGAGCTGGTTTGCACTCCCAGTGCATCCTCGCTATATAAGACCGTCCGTCTTCTATCCGGCTCATTGTATTGCGGTAGGAACGCGTATGACCGTTGGAATTGCAGGATTGGCTCATTTGTATAATGGCTTAAGTATGGCGGCCGACACCACCCAGCCGGGTGTGAAACCTGTAAATCTTCCTCTCCATTATTTCACATCATGGTAAGAGATGCATGTATTGGACGCCTTCGGTGTACATAAGAGACCCAAATTTTATGAAGGGTATAATTTCCCCCGGGTCATGCAATTGGTCGACGCTTCTTCTCTAGATCCAACACAACGAGAGGCTTAGCGGTTGCTTCTGCGTCCGCGCATGGTTAGGGATAGCATGATCTTTGTTGATAGGGTCTTGACCATTGGTAAAGAACCCTCCAAAGTGGTCCAGCCATTTCATGACGTATTCAAGGATGGGGTTTCTGCTTTGAAGGCCCGGGAAATCGTGCATTTGTACTCCATCAGGCCGGGGTTTTTAGTATTCAAGCAAAATTCCTTAGTGTTGTTCATGAGGTACAACCCGCATCGTTTCGCTTATCAGTTTGGCTATAACCAAGGTGTTCCCCTCGAAGTGTTTCTTCTCGATCCGGTTGCTTCAGAGGAGAGCGTTCGCAATGTGGTCCACCACTTTATACGACTGAATACGAGATCTCGTTTCTTGATTGCTGAACCTAATCGTATTCTGAAGGCCTCAAATTCTTATATAGCCTGGTATCAGCATGCGAAGGGCGCCGTTATCAAATAAGAGAGGCGGATGCTCATTGATCATAAAGATTCCGTCCTGGCTAGTAACCCTACGGTTCCGCTGAAACGACGCGCAGTCATCCACCCTTCCTTGAGAGGGAGTGATGCGGTAGTAGCTCCCCGTGCCTTTCCAATGGTGTTGACAGCTAAACCACGACCCGATGTGATGCCTGCAATGCTTCCCGAGTCATACATTGGCTCCCATGGAGGACATTCCCTCTGCTTTATCAACCGCTCATAGGCAGATCGCGGGTGCATCTCGTGAAGAGCCTGAGCGTTTACTTCAAGGTGAGACGGCGCATGATATTTTAACGAAACATGGTAGGACTTATTTATTTTCCAAGTTTCTTTCCATAGCCACTTATTAAAATCACAACATTCCCCCTTTTTTCAATGATACAGTAGGGACAAGTTCAGATGCCGGGGTTATGGATAAGATGGCGGCATCTGGGGATTCTGGAACGGAGGGCCTTCATCTTGAGTCTAATATTGCTCCAACTGCCACTCCTTCTCCCGGTGGATCTCCAATATCTGCGGGTAATGCTAGCATTGCGACAGCCTTTATTGATTCGGGGGACGTGGGCACAGATTTTGAATCTGCCTCCTCTGTAGCGATGGAAGATGAAGTGGCTGTCGCAATTAGTGATGCTCCAGATGCAGTCATGGTTCTTGCACCGTCGGTTCTCATGAAACCTGCAAGTATTTTCTGTGCTATTACTTTCAGATCCTTATTTCTGCTAGACACATTTGCTAACATTTTCTGATATAGGCACGGTAAACCCTGACGATCTGCTGATTGAAGAACCCCCGTCAACTATCACCATGACTGTTGTTGTTCTACCCATCTCTTTTGCACCTCCCCAAGTTTTCTCAGGTTTAGCGAAGAAAGGTAATTTTCCTTCAAAAAATTTTATTACTTCGTTTCAGTATTGATATTACTCCTTAGATTAATTTCTTAACGCATATTGTTACAATCTTGTAGGTGTGCTTTTAAACCAACTGTGCCAAATGTTAGCCTTGCACTTCGCCTTCCAATCAGGATCTGTCCCTCCTTTTAGCGTTGGTTAGTGTATCTTTCATTTCTTATTTCATCTTTCTACGAGTAATCCTTCTCTAATAAGCCTTTTCCCATAATGACTATAGTCTTACGACTCGAAAGAGAAGAAGAAAAAATGACTGAGCCCTCTATGCTCCCCGATTTACCACTTTCAACTATTGGTAGGTTAGATCCCATTCATTTTTTTCTATTTTAAGCTGAAATCTGACCCATCTTTGTCAATGTCTTATTTTGTAGCAGCTCTACTGGCTTTGGTTCCTTTTAAGACCCGTATTTCTATGCCCGTAGGGCTCTTCGCTAAACGCCAATCTTTCAGAGGCACAGCAAATAGTAGGCGCATGCTAAGCGAATTTATTAAAGACCTTAATGTCGAGCATCCCACTTCTGCTGCGGACTTTACGGATGAAGTCAACCCCATACTGACGACTCTTATGACTTTTCATAATGAAGATTTAGTCCACATCTAGGTTGATTATTGTAAGCAAATCGAGGCTTGCCTCTATGAGATCGAGCGCAAATATCTTACACCTGAGGCATTATCCTTAAAGGCTCAATTGATCGCGTGGATCGAACAAAGTGTTGTTTCCATTCAATATTACGAGCAGAAACTGGTCCTGCAGCAGAAGGAGCATGAAATGGCTTTTAGCGAGTCAAGCCAATTACATGCCCAGGTAGAAGCGAATGCTGTGCGGCTCCAAGTTACCTTTGAAAACCTTCATTGATGCATTTATGAAGGAATGGCACTGAGGTGGGACCTTGACTCTACCGAGCGAGAAATATGGGGCTCCGAAGTTGCTAAGCAGGAAATTTCTGAGAAGCTTTCTTCATGCTTGCAACAATGAGATCGATTCGAAGCAATGCCAGCCGCAATAGTAGAGCGTGAGAATGAGCTACGGTAAGAGAATGAACAGGTCATCGCTTTATTAAAACCCCGCCCTCTTAGAGGCTACAATTGTATCCCTTTTTCTTTACAAATTGTATCTTTTAAAAATTTTGATTCATGAATAAAGAATATACATTTTTTTTATTCTCATGCACTCTTCTGTTTCTTGATGTCTTGATCTAGCGTGAAGTAGTTTATGTACTCATTTCGGAGTTTATATTTTATTCACTCATTTCGGAGTCTCTAGTTTATTCACTCATTTCGGAATGTTTTTAGTTTACCTCTCTTAATGCTGGATGTAGATAACCCTCATTCTTTTATGACAAGGATCCGTTAGGTTTGTGGTACTAGTTTTAAGTTCGTTGTACCATCGCATTGGCTGATGTATTCCTCGATATGCAGTCTTTAGGCTGCTGTTCGAGTAGCCCCGCAACTGTCATATCTCTGATCCCTTCTGAGGCTGGACAAGACGACTTCAAGTAATTTTCTTTAGGTTGGTGTATATGCATTACAGTCAGAAGAACAAGCGTTAAGTATTTGCCGTGGCGCTTTTTACTTAAGATTAGTCTCAATTTGGAGCCCCGATGAGTCATAACCACACCCTTCTGGGGTGGAATGATCTCCAATGGTTTTTAAGTTCTGTATGTACTGCCATCAAAGCCTGAAGCTAGAAATATGTCGTCACTTCGTTTTTTGCTTTGACAATGTCGCACCGATTTTTTGCTAAAGTAGGATAGACATCTGTAAGACCTTTATGCTGTATGTATTGCAATTGAGGTCTGGAGTTAGGAATATTCCATTGCTCCAATTTCATTTGACAGTTGTGCCCGCACCCTGTTGAAATGAGGGGGAACGCCGGGATAGTCTCTACGTTGTATATGTACTGTTAAGACTTGGAGCTAGAATTTTTCTATTACTCCATTTTTTCTTTGACCCTTGGGTCTTTTTTTTTATGATGACGTTGTGTCTGCATCCTGTTGGAATGAGAAGGAATACCGGGACAGTCTCTAGCTTGTATATGTACCGTCAAGACCCGGTTCTTCTTTTGACGAAGCGTGGTAGGAAAATATGGTTCCCTTTCTTTTATTTGTGCCCATGGATCGTATACAAGAGTCAATATGGACATACTTGCAGGGCTGAAATTTTTTATTTTGTTTTATATATATTTTTCCGCGATGCTCTATCTTTTCAACTTTTATACCGCGAAAGTCGCGACTGCCACATCATTTCGGTTATTTTTCGCGGTGCCTAATCATTTTGGTTATATCATTTTTTTTTAACTTTTACTTGCTATTTTTTTGTTATGAGTTGTCTTATCATTTCGGCTTTTATTTTAAGAGTTGTGGATCTGGAATCTGATACCAACCTTGGCATCAGAATCGCAGCAACTGGGATATTGCCAAGAGCGAATCATCATTTGCCATGAGAGGCCTTAAAGTTTGATACATCAACATCGCTACAACTAGGAAATTGCCAGGAGAGAATTATCATTGCCTTGAGAGGACTTAAAGTTTGATACCTATTTAGTCATCAGTATCGCTACAACTGGGATATTGTCAGAAGCGAAATATCATTTGTCTTGAGAGGACATAAAGTTTGATACCTATTTAGGCATCAATATTGCTACAACTGGGATATTTCCAGGAGCGAATCATCACTTGCCTTTGTCGATTTGAACAAAAGTGGCTGAGCAAACAGGGTTAGGATCCTGTCGACTAAGGCTTTTTGACTTTATAAGCCATAAGGGTCTCATAAAGGTATTTCTCCCTACGAGTTGAGAGGATTTCGTAGGTGTATTTTCTTCTTAGGAGTCGTGATGATTTCTAAGTGCGTTTTCTCTTATAAGTCGTAAGGATCTTATAAGAGTATTTTCTCCTTATAAGTCGAGAGGACTTACAAGTGTCGTTCACCAAATAGAGACATTTCTCGCCGTTGGTGGAGCTTGGTGGGAGAATATTTATTTATACCCGTGGATTGTATACAAGGGTCAATATAGGACCGCATGTGGGGAAAGAAAGTTTTGTAGAGTTTTGATGGCTTAAGAATATGTTTAGATCCCTGTAACTTAAGACTTTTGAATCCCATGAGCTGTGAGGGTCTCATAGGGGGCATTCTCCTTATGAGTTGTGAGGATCTCGCAATTTCTATCCCCGGCAACGGCGCCATTTGATTGATCGATTCTCGGTGTGTAGGTAGAAAATGTATAGAAATCACAACCAAAGAAATTTTTAAACTGCAATCAATAACGGTGTCAATTGTAGCGCGTTAATGAATACGGATCGTCCTCAGGGAAAGTGTGATTCGATCGTAATTGATTTAGATGAATTGAAAATTAAAGAGAAAAGAAAAGAGAATTCAATTCAAGATTTATAAAAGTGAATTTCAAGAATTATCTAAATCTAGATCTAATATCAAGAAAACTCAAAATCAAGAATCAAGAATTGATGATATCCAAATCGAATTAGTAATCAAGGTTTGTAATGAGCCTCGTAGGAATCGATCGAATCGATAGTAGTGATAAAAACTTGTGATTACGTTTTCTTATCTATTAATGATTTGATGATAAATCGATGACGATCAACGAGATTTAAGGATCTTTTGAAGGAACTAGGGTTTCTTCATCTCATCCTTTGTCCTTTCGTTGATTCTTATTCAAAATCTAGCCTTTAGTAAATTGAATTACCGATCGTCGATCTCTAATTAAGAGTGAAAACATTCAAGAAAGCATTTCGCTCGAAACTAGATTGTCGATGATTCAATTTACAAGAGTTTACAAAACTTAAAGGAATTAAGAATCGTTTCAAGATTGTAATGATCATCATCTATCTATTCTCTTGACTCCTCCACGAGCGGAGTTTTTACTCAAGCATCATAACAAAGAAAACAATAAAGAATTAAGATCTCATCATAATACTCAAATATAAAGATAAGCAAGATAAAGAAATTTCACCTTTTATTATTCAACAATTCCGTTACAATTCGCTCAAGAACTTCAAGAATTGAGGAAAGAACTCGATCGTCGAATTAGCTTCCCATCGTCTCCGTGAGTCGCGGATCGTCTTGAGGATCACTTGCTCGGTTGAAGATCGGCATCGCTTCTAAAAGGTTGAAGGCTTCTTGCTTGATTTGTACTCGGAGATCTTGAATTTGGCTTTGGTAATTGGATTAGGGTTTGGGTGCACAAGTTGTGTCACTCAACTTGTGGGATTTGTGGCTCAATTTTCAACAACCTTGAGAGTGAAGCGTTTGGGTCTTTTTTATAGCCTTGATTAGGATTAGCTTCCTTTAGAAGCTAGGTTTAGTTTAGCTTCATTTGTAAGCTTGGTAGTTAGGTACAAGGTTCTAGAGTTAGTTAGTTAGAGCTAGCTTCTTGGATAAGCTTGGAGTTAGGAAGAAGCTTCTAGGCTTAGGTAGCTATGTGGCTTGCTTGATAAGCTTGAAGGTGTTTAGCTTGAACAAAGAGTTTTGCTGTTCGGACAGAAGCTTCTGGAGATCTCTGGAATTTGCAGTGGCTTGAATGAGTGTATCCAGTGAAATAAGAAACTTAAGATAGAAATTTTCTGCTGATGTGTCACCATGGCCGTGGGTCCTCCGCGGAAAGGGGTCCTTGGCCGCGGATCCGCAGCCTATTAGTGGCCTCTCTGCACTGAATTTCTACGGTGAGTTTGTGCTGACTTTGTGGCACTTTTCTGATGTGTGGAATCTCATATTTCTTTCTATATCACTGCCAGATCACAAGTTTTGGACTTGGTGTATTTTTATCAGCACTTTTGACAGTTTCGGCTCTTTTCCTGAAATTTCCTGCACAGATTCTCGAGACAAGTGTTGCGCTATACAAAGATTATGCGTGCAATGATAAACACTCAATTTCCCTCAAAGTGCCAGTTATAATACATAACACATGTTATTTGGTATTTTACAGATGTTTTGCTAATATGTGCTATATTCATTCCGAACACCTTTAGATGAGTGCAAATGGTAGGGAAATTGATATGTTAAAAATGCAATATTTTCGACTGATCAATCCCTGTAACTTAAGACTTTTGAATCCCATGAGCTGTGATAGTCTCATAGGGGCATTCTCCTTATGAGTTGTGAGGATCTCGCAAGTGTAATTTCTCCCTAGGAATCGTATGGATTCCAAGCGTGTTGTTCCTTTGTGATGCAAGGATCTCACGCAGGTTTTTTCTTCTTACAACGCCCTTAGGGCCTTGTAGGTGCATTTTTTTACGAGTTCGCGTCCTTTCGAATTTTCACTGGCTCGCTGGCAGTCCTGCTGTTTTTAATCACGGCGCCTTTTCGGGTTTTCATCCATGCCTATTTTTCTTGTAGACATACCTTTTTTTTAGGTGGCTCGTAAGGTAATGCACCATTAGCTGTAGACCCCGATTTTTTAAAAAGGACTACATCATGTTAGACCTAAGAGAATTATAAATCGTTTATGCCCATGGATATATACGATATTCGATATGGGGATTCACTACAGGGCTAAATGTGATGGTCCATTATCGCCGAATTTTAGGGCGGAATGCTAGTTTAGGGACATTCCGGTCCAACATTCTCGTTTTGGGGATAAATTTTAGTTTAGGGACATTTCAGTCCAACATTCCCATTTTGGGGACGATGATTTTTGGATACTACTCTCAGAGTTCTGACTTAGGAAGATAGCGAGCGGACATAAGCATCGTCATCTATTATTGACCTAAGTCATGGCTCGTTAGGCATAGTACTTTTTGAGGAATCGTCCGTTTATTGGCCGGAAGGTTAACCATGGATATCAAGGAGCAAGTGGGCTCTACTCTGGTAGTCTTTGTCTATGATATATGAGCCTTCATAATTCAGCTCAAACTTTCTCCATTTTGCACGATTGGGAATTATTAGTCTTTTGACAATTATCACGAGTTTACCTTGGCGGAATGTTCTCGACCTGGTCAGTTTTTCATATGACCGTGTCATCCTTGCCCTATAACCCTATAGATTTTGCTGTGCTATAAGGCGAGTTTTATCGAGGTCGTCGAGCTCTTCAAGCCCAAGATGAGCATTTTCTTCATCTGTCAGCTCGTATCGAACCGCTACTCGTAGAGAGGGGAGTTCTATTTCCAATGGGAGCACTGCTTCCGTGTCGAACACCAATGAATATGGTGTTGTATTCATGGCCGTCTTGAACGTTGTTTGGTACAACCAGAGAGTTTCATGCAGCCTTTCGTGCCAGTCCTTTTTGTTTCTGAACGCCGTCTTTTTTATAATCTTGGTCAAGGTCTTGTTGAAGGCTTCAGTTAGACCGTTGGCCCGAGAATTATAGACTGAAGAGTATCTCCAATCTATTTTGTACTGCTGTGTAAAGCGGCTTATTTTATGGCTTTTGTAAGATGGCCCATTATCCGAGATTATCCGTCGCAGAGTTCCAAATTGGTATATGATATGGGTCTTGAAGAAATGGAGGATATTCTCTGTCTTCACTTCTCTTAATGGTACTGCTTCTGCCCACTTAAAGAAGTAATCGGTTGTTGCCAATCTAAACCGATGTCCTTTGGATGATGCCGGTTCGATAGGGCCAATTATATTGGTTCCCTACATTTCGAACGGCCAGCTAGTCACTGTTGGGTGTAGCGGATTTGGATGTTGATAGATGAAGTTCCCGTGAATTTAGCACGAGTGATACTTCTTCACATATTCGAGGCAGTCCTGAATCATCGTGGGCTAATAGTAACCTATTCTTTTTATCTTGGTCTTCATCTTCAGACCCACCTGATAGGAGTCGCAAAGTCCACCGTGTATTTCTTGGACGACTTTCTTTGCTTCTTCCGGCCCCAGCCACCTCAGCCATAGGAGTTCAAATGATCTCTTGTAAAGGGTATCATTGATGACGGTGACAGACAAAACTTGTTTCTGTTGACTATAGTGCCCTCAAGGCAATTATTGTAATCGCAGGCAGGTGATTATGATAATTGAAAGAGGACCTATACGGGAAGAACAGTCTTACTCAAAATGATAGTATGCTATATGGTTTGTCTTTATCATCGTGTACATGCATTATGTGGTATTACAGATCATTATTACATGTTGATAGAGCCCATAGGATTCTTACTTGACTACCAGCATTATGATGGCGATCATATACGTGAGAGCTGGGTGGTCTATAAACACATCCTTAAATGTCCCTAGTCGCGGGAGTATCGAGACTGGGCATCTATACTCCAGAGTAGACTAGTGTATAATTATCGAGACCCCGACGAGGAGCGGTGGCCGGTCTCACAAGCCATCGGTGTCAGTAAGTCACTTAAGATAGTATACAGGTGCTCATTGGGTTATGAGTACACTGGATGAACTCGTCGGGAACATGCTAGATAGTATTATACCTATTGTCAGATAGCAGTTCCCAGGTGATATGGGTACAGGTTAGTCTGTCGACCTAAGATCATCATTTGTCTCGTGTGAGTTACCACTGTACTTTGATTACTACCCTACCATGGCTCAAAGGAGTCGTGCAAACAGGTTTTAGTTGGGTACAGTCCCGAGCCACATGGAGGCAGTGAGCAGATCGTCGGGGATTCATCTCTCTTGGTATTGGGGGATGATGTTGCGTCGTGCACGGGTGGCCATCACCAGAAATCCTTGGCCAAGATAGTCAAGAATTACTGATTTGGATCAGTAGTTTCTCAGTTGGTGATGGGCTTCATACCGACACGAAATATCGTGTTATTAGGGGTCTGACTTTATCCACCTTGCTAGACTCGATATGCGATACTATTAAATGAACAGACCGGACTGTACGGAGATTGTCATGGACAGGATCAGTAAGGGTTCGGATGAGTTTGCTCGTCGGCCTTCCTTTCGCTCAATACCTGGGTAGCTGTTACGTACAGCTAGTGTCGCTGACGTGCTTGTGGTTAAACCCATTGCCAGCGTATTGACGAGTCTTTATAGTCCCACATATAAGGTTACCCTGCTTCGGGCGAAATGATATAGAGACCGTATGGTATTACGACAGGGTTCGATCATATACGTGCACTTATGTATGTATCATGATTCAGGCGGATAATACTAGTGGGCTTTCGTTTAAGCCGGCTCCTAGTATTATATTATTGGATTATTTTCGTCTCTTTGTATTCGTATTTTTTCGGAATACGGATACGGGTATGCATATACGGTGAGGGGTATTCTTATAATTTATTACAAGATATTTCTAGAAGAAGACACCTCATTTGTATTTTAACCATTTAGATTAAATGGTTAATGAGGTGGAGGAGATGAGGTGTTATTTACATTAAATGAAGCATGGCTCACTTGGTGACTTATGGGATGACTCATGGGTTACTATTGAAGCATGCTTGATTTATTTGTGTTGTGAGATATTTTGGGACGCTTGAGTTTTCTTGAGTTCACAAGACTTAGCCATTTTTTCCATTGTTTCTTCACACAACACTCTCATCTCCTCCAAGCTTCTCTTCTTTTATCTCCACCCTAAAAGTCTCATGTGCTGAGAAACCTAGGGTGTTATGAGACATATTAATCCATCATTAGACTCTAAATCCTCTAGGCTATCTAATTTAGCGAACTAGGTACCCTAGTTATCTCGGTTATTGAGGTTGGAGCTCGAACTACAAATCCTCAGGTGGATCATCTTCGATGGAGGGAGACCAGAGGCCAAACTCGATCCATGATGCCTCAAGGAGTTTATGAAGATGGTAGAAGACCGAAAGACTCGGATCATTCAGTATAACCATTCTAACCCATCTTTAGTTTGCTAGCTTACAGGTTTATGGTAGATCCGGGTTATAGGGTTGTTCTAGCGCCAGTTTATAAAATTTTTATTCCGCAAACGGTCACGGTAGATGGCCAGGGCGCTGGCATAACCCAACATGGTATCAGAGCCACGCCATAAATCTTTACTAGCTAGTTTGCATAAGGTTAAAATATTAATCGACTAATTTTTCAGAATCACAGTTCCATGTTCATGTGCTTGCTGCCGATTTTTAAACTTGTTCAAAAACATTTTCAGAGGATCTTAAAAATACGTGCAGGAAATTATAGGGCACTAGAAGAAATTTGGTCGCCTAAGTCAATAATTTGGTCACGGAACCACGGCGTAATGTGCCTTTTGGCGGCGGTTCCGCGGCAATATTGTGGCGATATGGCACCAGTTTTCTTCTGGTACTATTATTCATGGAAATATGATTTTTGGTATATATGGTTTTGGCCCAGATTTGTTTGAGTGCTTGTTTGCATTTGGGGCCAATTTGGAAAAATTTAGTCGATCGAAATTTTAAGTGTGTGTTTATCAGTGCATACATTTCTATTTGCGACCGTGAATGTCATTAGAGCAGTATAACTCGTCTAACTGCTATATGTTCTTTTAGACGGGTTTGCGAACATGACATTCACGTTGATATTCTGTGTTGTGCTGAGGTTGTGGTTGTATTGTCGTGGTGGATAGCTTGCGGTGAAATGGTAGTAGTACAGTTCAGATTCATTTGTACATTTGATATTGTGGGGCGAGCGTCCGACATGTGGACTGCCGTCTCTGCCAGTTTGTATATTATTTGTTTGGGGCACGACCGGGTTGAGGTCGATGCAACCCTTGTACATTTTCTTTTCTTTTCTGTACTAGGATTACCCCACGGTGGAGTGCTCGAATAACCGGATTCTAGAGGGGCAACGGGCCCGCATCTCATGGCGTTGAGACGAAGGGGGCCTCACTCTAGAATTGACAGGCTATTCGACGCATTCGTAGGAGTACATGTTGACCCACGGTGGGGTGCTCAAGTTACCGAATTCCGTGAAGTTCTGGGTGGCCCATTCACTTTGTTGATTAGAGTTGCCTCACTTCTGAGATTGGCAGGTAACTTTCTGTGCTCGTAGGGGTCCAGGTTTTCATTGTACAGGCTATCCACACGATATAGAACGTTGGGTCTCATTTGCGGCTTAAATGAAACCCGATGCTCCAAGATTATCCACCATTCTGTGTTGCTTGCTGAGATTCTGTGATGTTGCTTATATCATGCCTGGGATGAATGTTATATATATATATATATTTATTTATATATATACTAGTAGATGTTGTATATATTTTGCACCCGCGCTAGTCCAGCACTCGCTCTGCAGTTAGTTAAGTAACCTAACGGTGCATGACGGGACCCCGTGGCGAATGCGGATGGCATATACGTATATCGTATTTTTGTTCTTTTTTGGTGTTATATGGTTTAATTGATGGGACTGCGTTAATTCTGATTAATGCAAGGAAAACAAACTTATATACGATATTGTTGGAACCAAGTTTTTTGAAAACTGACATTACAGACGTTCTCTTTTGCTTTGCACAGTGATATTCGGTTATGAATATCCAGCATCTTATTCGACGAGGCAAGAGCCGAGATCCCTTCATAGGGAGTGATCTCTTGGGCAAAAGTTTACGTCAGTGTAATAACTTCACTATAGTCGATTCTTTTGCTTTGCATCGTGGTATTCAGTTAGGAATATCCTGCACCTCGTTCGATGAGGAAAGAGCTGAGATCCCTTCATAGGGAGTGACCTCTATAGCAAAGTTTGCGCCACTATATATTTGTAAAACCACTCGGTTACTTCAACGATATCAAGTTCATTACATTAAAGGGTTTTTCGCCAAAAACCCAGCCGTAGTCCTCCGTCATTTCAGATGGGTACCACCTAGTATTCGTACTATGTTTGTTGGCAAGCGTCAAGATATAGTGAACGGTAGCTGAGTGATATTTATCTGTTGCATGGATATGCAATTGATCGAGGCAGTCGTACAGCTTTGTTGGCAAGCGTCAAGAGTTTGTGAGGATGGGTTCGAGTTAATCCAGGAAAATGATGGGTTGAACTTGACTAGTGGCCTATAACTTGTTGGCAAGTGTCAGGGTTATAGGTCGTTAGGGGTAAAAACTACATCGGGATTTTTAAACATACAGGAAACTTGCCATGCATGCGCATGCCTTCTGGAGTGTGGTGACTTGAGTGGCTTCCATCAAGTTATCATGCGGTGATAGTTGGTTTCCGATTCTCTTTGATGAGTAGGTATTACTCCTCAGGTGATTTTAGATGATCCCGACTAATTCTCCTTTTAGGGTTTAAAGGAGAATTCGAGGAAACAATGGGATCCATCCTAATTAGATAAAGTCATTAACCAATCTAATTTAGGTTAGAGTGCACACTGAGTATTTCTTCTCTCTCTCTCTGGCAGCGACCATAGTCTGACTTTAAAAACTCATGAACCAAGTTAACTGAACCTTCTTAAAAACACTTTGGATTTTGGATTGTCATTTAGTCGCATATATCATTACCACTCCTACATCTCCTTTACATTTCTACAGAACACTCCGTATCATTACGAAGATCCATATTGATTGGATATGCCATTGTATAGTTACATACGAACTCGAAGAAACTTGTTTCAGTTCGAGGATGGCTTCCGGTTCTGGAAAAATTGAATATGATTATTCGGTTGTCTTTTATCTTTACCTTAGCTCGGGTTGCGATGGCTCCTGGTATTAAGAGAGTACACCTATTGCGCTTATTAGATAGTCTTCTTCCAAACCATAGGTAGGTGCCGAAAGGTAGGGAAAGAAGAAAACCAATTAGCCTAAGTATGGTATAGAGAAGGTAATAAGTAGAGATATATAAAGGGATTAGATTAAAGACAAAGGAAATTGCAACTGCTATCATTCACGATGAAACAGCGTATACCCCTGCTACTCCTATATCAACTTTCCATTTCTCCAGAACATTCCGTATCACTACGAAGATTCACATTTCTTGGATATTCCACTGTAGTGTTTTGAAAATCGTTTCGGTGAAATTTTGGAAAATCGGTAAAATAAGGGGGGTTTTTTGTAAAAAGTCAAAATACAAATATCTTATTATAAAAATTAAATATACATATTATAGCTATGTAATTGCTAGTATATGGTGTTTATTGAGCCACTGGTGAAATTTCAAATTTTCTGAAAAAAAATTATTTTATTATTATTTTAAGTCGTCACTAATACATTTAATTAGGGAAAATTATAAATTGGAATGAGTTGAAACAAATTTTGTGCATCATAAAACATTAAATAAAATTTTATCATATGGTTTTTGAAACGAAATCGTTTGCCAAAACGGTTTAGAAAATATTGAAGAAAAATGCTTATTTTGTGAAAATAAAAGGGATTTGGTGCATATTGAATTGGTGTTTGGTGTTCATTGCTTCACACACACACACACCACCTCCACCTCCCCCTTTTTCTGGCTGAAAATGGGCTTCCCCAATCCCCAAAGTTGTCCCCACTTAAAGAAAAAGTCAAAGAAAAGAAAATAGAATTAATAAAATGGGGCATGACTTTGTTGACCTGGAAATTGTATCATTCTTTCAACCCACACTCTCTCTCCCATCTCCCCATCCCCTAGCCGAGCCCCCCCTCTCCCCAAATCAGCAGCAGCCCTCCCCTTGTTCTCCCCTCTTTCACCACAAAAAAATTCCACAAAATGCCCAAAAATCAACACAAAAATCCCACAAAATCAAAAACCAATCTCTACCCATTTCTTCTTGACCTATTCTAGTGTGGATCATGGATCAAGAGAGCAATTTGGAGGCCAAGATTTTTGTGCTAGGTCTCTAATTTTGTGAGGTATAATCTTAGCATTTTGCATAAGTTATTGTCCGATTACTTCAATCTAGCTATTATGTGTTTAATTAGGAGTTAATTGTGGTTTTGATATTAAAGATTTAACTTTCAAGAAAGGATTTTGAATGCAACTTAGGGTTTTATGATGTGAGATTATGGTTGTGTGATATTTTTGACATATTAATGTTATGCTAAAACTAACCTAGTTGCTAGTTTACTAATTGATGCTTGAAATTGTTAAAATTGGAATTTTATGCAAACTAGGTTTTGGAAATTTATTGCAAATGTTAGACTAAAAATCTAATTAGGTTTTTCATGACTTCATTAACATTATTAAGTGTAGTTTAATGCTTTAGATCATGAAAATCTAAGCTAGATTGTAGTTTGTGCATTTTTGCTATGAAATTGTTAAAATTTAGGTATTTTGTAAACTAGAATTTTAGGGTTTTTGGAATTTAATGAGATTAAATTATGGGAATTGTTTTTATGGCTTATTTAAGATATTTAGTGAATATTGTGGCCTCTAGATTCGTTTATACATCGAGTTTTGTACTAAAACGGTGATTTGTGCTTGCTAGATTTTCGGGAAAATAACTTTTTAAGTGAAATTGGGGTTTTTGTGAATTTTAAGGTATTTTATATTATAATTAGTGCTTGTAATTGTACAAATGAGTGTGTTGGGAGCTTTCTCGATGGTTTGGCGTTTGTACGCCGACGTCGAGGGTTTTTGGGTCGATTTGTGAAGGCAACCATAGGTTTTGACCTATATGGAATTCGTGTGTCATTTTGGTCATGAGTCGGATTTTAATACGATACGATACGTTGTGATATGTAGGTACCCCCATATGGACTTCGAGACGACAAGCAAGCGCGTGGCGACGTCGGCACCGGCTAGCGAGGACCAGGTGAGTAGATTTATATCTACGGGGAGAAGTCGGGTGGATGGCGTATAGCACCCCCGCAGTCCGTAGTGTAGCTCATATATATATGTTTATATAGGTGTCTTATGATACGAGAATGTTCATTCATGTTATGTTTATGTGTTCATGGAGTACCTTTGGGTTAGTTGCGAAACCCTGGAGTAGTTGTTATACCCACATACGCACACACAGACTTGCATACTTTACTTTCTTGTGCGTAGATTTGGGATGTGTATATATGTATATATGCGTGGGTATGGGACTATGCATATGTACATTCATATACACATGCATGAATAATGAGGATGTACTTGGGATTTAAGATGAGTCGATGAGATTTGATTTGAGGCCGTGAGATCGGTGATATAGCAGGGTTCGTATTTGAGATACGACATGACGTTGTAACGGGTCTTGACGTAGTGTTTCAGACACGTGCATGCATACTTAGGCGGTATCAGTATTGTACTAGACGTAGATCAGTACCCCGATCATGATATTTGATAAAGAGGATACCAGGTGAATAGTATGATGGATGTGATATTGACCCGTACCCAGATTTGGGATGCCGTACGCCGGATTTACGTACGAGCTATATTGATGATTGATCCGCACTCTTAACTTGGGATGTCTGATTGTAGATATGGTATCGGATATGATATTATTGAGGCGGGATCACCGACTAATATATATATATATATATATATATATATATATATATATATAGGTATGTATATGGATCGACTCAGATGTTAGGCGGTTTCCTTACCTGTAGTCCAGCTTGTTAGCTTAGCCCTTTAGTTTAGTTTAGTTGTTAGATTAGATTCGATTCTTACCTATTTCAAAAACTAACGAATTGTGGGTATTTTAAAATACAGCCCAAGGGATCCTACGGATCTTTCAAAAGACGTATCTTTTCATAAAAAACACCATAGCCCCTATTTTCAAAATCCCATGATTCGTGTTATTTCAAAAGGCACCATTTGTATGACTTATATTAGATTAATGCAGGTTAATTACAGTTGCGTCTTGTATTCAGCTCCCGCTTATTATTGTGGTTCGCTTCGCATCGCATACTTATGTTATAATTTCTTATTGCAATGTTGATATCATATTGTTAGGACACCAGCACCATTACCGATGATGCGTATGTACCACGTACACTTACTTGCCGGCTCACACACATCTTCATCGGTAATTTCCATGTCACGTACATCTTAGAAAAGATTGTTGCTTGACTTAGCTTGTTAGTTAGTACTTTGATATGATATTAGTGTACCTGCCTTATATGCCAGCATAACATTGTAGTTATTACTTGCCACTTCATGTATACTGTTATTCATTGTTATGCCTATATTCATGGTTTTACATGCTATTGATGATTTGGATTCGGATTTCCATGAGATTTTCTGGATTTGAGGGGGGAAACCGCAAAACTTATATAAACTGATTTCTCTCTTTTTAAATAAAAAGTGCGGTTTTTCCCATGATGTATGAGTCGTCCACCATGAGTTTGCTGATGGATTTCGAGACCCGATTCGAGGAGACGGATGAACCGTTTCGGATACATGGTGGACCCGGTAAGGTACCCCGGGGCAAGAAGCGCGTGATGATGACGATGTGAGCCTGGCAGGGGAGCACTACCTACCGGTGATTTTACCCGACGCGTCGGATATCCGGAGGATACCGTCGTGGTCTTGAGATGGATGGTAGGGGCCGGTCTGGACTGACGGCGCCCTAGATATTATGATTGAGACATTGAGATTTTGAGATATTGAGGTACAGAGACTGTGATACAGAGATATCGAAATATTGGGGTTACGTTTTGTGCCGATGCTAGGCACTGTTTTATGCTGATTTCATTTATGATATTTCATTTTAAAAATACAAAGGAAATCTCACTAGATTATGAAAACAGTTTCTTCATTTACATGTGTTCTGCTTTCATGCATTCATACCTCATTCATATGATATATTGCTACCTGAGGCACTGACACGGGCACATGAGATTACACTCGGGTTAGATATTTACCCTAGCCTTGTTATAGGTTGCATGTTATATATATAATTGAGGATTTATTATGATCATTGACCTAGGTTGCGTTATTTATGCGATTTCTTTCCGTAGATGTTTTTCTATTCACGAGTTGGCAACTCACCCCCGTTGTGCCCCAGTTTCTTGCAGGTTTGCCGTACAGGTTTCATTACGGCTTTGCGGGCATAGTTTCCTTCGGGTGATTTGCTAGTAGGTGGGTTTACTTGTATCGTACCCCCATTATATATCTTGTATATCATTATTCTGTTGTATCTAGAAGTTCCATCAACCAAACATGTGTTATTTTTGAGATAGAGACCAGTGATGTTATTCTTTCGACCTTAGAGTCGCGTGTTGTATTTCTATGGTTTTCTTGTTGTTTTGAGTTCCTTTTGAGTTTTGATCCTCGCCCTTGGCGTTGTATATTATATTGCTTGTGTGGTTGTGACCGTCGATTGACGAAGAGCTAGCTCCCGCTTGGGGATGCCTTTTTATTGATTTCGTATACTATTCATGTTGTATCCCGTTTGGGAGCCAGTATTTTCAAAGGAGACTCTGCCGAAATTTTCAGGAAATACTTGATGTTTTAAAACCGCATAACTCGGCTTATGCTATTAGAAAAAGTACGCTATTCAAAGCAGAGAGAAGGCCTAGGTTGGCCTGTAGAGGGAGAATTTTCCTTCACTCTACTACTTTTCTTGGTTTGGATTTCTGGGTTTTCGGTTTACTTAGATTACGTACGCCTCGAGACGTTCGTAGTTTAAGTGCCGGTCATGTTCCGTACTTTCGGGTCGTGACAAAGTTGGTATCAGAGCGTTAGGTTTTACCTTCGGAGCGTAGGATGACCCTTGGTTGATGGAATAGGTGACTAAAGTTGAGTGACGTACCGTAGGTATGTTCCGCGGCATATTTACGATACGCTACTCCACTTAAGAAGCCTTAGGATGTACATTTCTTTGCTCAGTATTATATTCATTCCGATCTAGCCTCATCAGTACCAGTTATGGTTTTGCTGCCACGATTACGGGCAGGGAGAGCTACAGCTAGAGTTGCGGTCAGCACGAGCTCATCACGAGGACTGACCAAGGCGAAATTCCGGCGACACACGATTGCGGAGATGTGTCTTTTTACTGTGTTTCGAGCCATTAGCGTTTGGCGGATCGCCTTTATGAGGTTACTCGGATGTGCTGATCGACACTAGAGGATTGAGCCAATGATAGAGGCCAGCCAGATTTTGATGACTGTTAGTGTATTGCTTACTCATGATGATTGAGGCACTGTTCAGCGTGCAGACGAGTGAGCCAGTTATTGCTGCGATTGACGAGATATCGCCCCATATGTTGGAGCTATTGCGGGACGAGTAGTACGAAGAGATGATAGAAGGTCGCTAGTCACCCAATGATGAATGACTAGGACAGGTGGTTCGTTCGCCTACCCCGATGCGAGGTCTTCAAATAGATTGATTCCAGCTAGAGATGACTTCACGCGGAGACGTTGGGAGTCGACAGAGACGATCGAATGTCAGAAACCTATTATTCCAAGTTTAAAGTAGTCGGAAAGACATGCAGGCAATTCTATGGTCCCTCTAGAAGAATAAAACCCTAACTCGACTTAATGACCGTATGAGAGCCTTTGAACCTTCAGGTTTGCAGCGGTTCTACGGCGCCATTAGTGAGGCTTGGGTTTGCCCTTCTACGGCTGGACCACCGATGCTGTGGTATGTACTCGATACTATTAAACTGTGCCCAAGATGTTGAGCTCTTGGGGGATTATGAAGTTTTGACAATCGATTGGATGGTTCGACTTAATTCGGATGCTAGGTGGTGGGATGCATTTCTTGGGAGACTCCCGATACGAAGATAGCCGTTGGAGCTCAGTCCATGCAGCCGCGATGAGACGAGTCCAAAGCAGACGACATTAGAGAAAAGTGAAGTAAGATGTTCGTACCAGATCTAGATGAGATGACGTTCCACTCCGCCGACATCAGAGATGCGATGAGCATGTCGAGGCATGGTACTTGGATTTACCTTCCAGAAGGAGTCGCGATGAGTATGCAGTCGTTCTAGAGCAAGATGCAGATATAGGAAAGGACGATGACTTCCGGACAGTTGGCAGAGACGAGACATGGAAGAGACCGTGAGCAGGATTCCTTCCAGGACACTGCTGCAATGATACTTGCACCTAGGATCAGAGGTGTCACGTACATTCAGAGAGCCAGAGGCTGACGCCAGTGATATACTGTCTTACGAGAGGTCGCGATGATTGACCGAGAGATGACCAGAGAAGTGCCAGAACGGAATCATCCCCGTTAGCACACCTGACAGGGCCGATGAGCCGATGGACCGAGAGATTGGTAATTCACAGTGAAGACCTTGACCCAGGAGTGGTCATTGTTATGCACACCAGCAGGCCAGAGTTCATGATCATCGACGAGACGTCCCACTAGTGACCGCGACAGTTGGCCCGAAATTCTTAGAGGATGCGCTTGAGCGGTACTATTCCGCCATTATTGATTTCGATGTTTTGGGTGATTTATTCGCATGATTTGATTTTGATGATTGAGGATTTACGATCTTTGCACAGTGTTGCACTTGATATCGTTTTCGTGCTTTGGTTTCACATGTTTGTGATTTTATGGTTTTAGACATTTGAGTTGATTTTGTGCGTATATACGCACACGATTTGGTTCCTGCACTCTGTATAGTTTATATATGCTTGCAGTGCAGTGATACGCCTTTTGTGCACTTAGATGCACTGGACTTCGATTTCGATTGTGATACTCGATATTTGTTTTGTGCACCTGATTTGATTTTGCGCATGTTCGGCGCTTGATATTAGATTTCATGATTTCGTGCATGATGGATGCTCCTGGTTTTGGGTTTTCGCGCATGTTGAGCGCATGTCTTGAGATGCGATTTTGGTGCACACCAGATGCACTAAATCGAGATTTTTTTTCGTGCATGTCAGATGCACCTGATTTGGCTGTCAGGCACACACGTTGCCTACGACAGATGCTTTGTACACACCCGATGCACTTAGATCTTATTTCTGTGCACTTGTATGGCACGTATATGGATTTTTATTTGTCGTGCGCACCAGACGCACGTAGTATTCATACGCGTATTTTGGGATTGATTTCTTATAGAGCAGTACGTTTTTTTTATGATAATTGCGATGTGTTCTCGTACTAAGCAGGACTAGTCAGAGGGCAGTACCTGAATGTATTTTGCATGCATTGATAGCTATTGAAGAGAATTCCAAAAAGTGAGCTATAGTCTCAGTATTTACCTACGTGTCTGATATGACGCGAAACGTTTAAAACAAGGAAAACCCTTCTAAATTGTTTCCCAAAACGGCGGAACGTACATTTCAAACAAAGGTATATATGTATATAGTTATTTTCTTATGATAGACGTCCGCCACTGTGCAGTGTTATGCGCATTGCACAGCGACTTTAAGAGATTTGGCATGCATTTCCTTCAGATATTTACATACATAGATTTGATATTTACGTGTAGTTTCGAGTTATATCATATTGGTTTTGTATTGGATTTGACATTTGTATCTTTACCATGACTCCGATGATTGCGGCATGCTTGATGGAGTTTTGATTTTGAGTTATATGCTCATTTTTCATGCGCATGCGCTGCGCTACGATTTGTTTGATGTAATTATGATTTCGGAGCCCCGACGACTTGATGGTTTTGGTTAGATGTTTTTTTGGATTTGGGGAAAGTTTGAATTTAAATTCGGGGACCGAATTTCTTTAAGGGGGAAGATTGTAGCGTTTTGAAAATCGTTTCGGTGAAATTTTGGAAAATCGGTAAAATAAGGGTTTTTTTTTATAAAAAGTCAAAATACAAATATCTTATTATAAAAATTAAATATACATATTATAGCTATGTAATTGCTAGTATATGGTGTTTATTGAGCCACTGGTGAAATTTCAAATTTTCTGAAAAAAAATTATTTTATTATTATTTTAAGTCGTCACTAATACATTTAATTAGGGAAAATTATAAATTGGAATGAGTTGAAACAAATTTTGTGCATCATAAAACATTAAATAAAATTTTATCATATGGTTTTTGAAACGAAATCGTTTGCCAAAACGGTTTAGAAAATATTGAAGAAAAATGCTTATTTTGTGAAAATAAAAGGGATTTGGTGCATATTGAATTGGTGTTTGGTGTTCATTGCTTCACACACACACACACCACCTCCACCTCCCCCTTTTTCTGGCTGAAAATGGGCTTCCCCAATCCCCAAAGTTGTCCCCACTTAAAGAAAAAGTCAAAGAAAAGAAAATAGAATTAATAAAATGGGGCATGACTTTGTTGACCTGGAAATTGTATCATTCTTTCAACCCACACTCTCTCTCCCATCTCCCCATCCCCTAGCCGAGCCCCCCCTCTCCCCAAATCAGCAGCAGCCCTCCCCTTGTTCTCCCCTCTTTCACCACAAAAAAATTCCACAAAATGCCCAAAAATCAACACAAAAATCCCACAAAATCAAAAACCAATCTCTACCCATTTCTTCTTGACCTATTCTAGTGTGGATCATGGATCAAGAGAGCAATTTTGAGGCCAAGATTTTTGTGCTAGGTCTCTAATTTTGTGAGGTATAATCTTAGCATTTTGCATAAGTTATTGTCCGATTACTTCAATCTAGCTATTATGTGTTTAATTAGGAGTTAATTGTGGTTTTGATATTAAAGATTTAACTTTCAAGAAAGGATTTTGAATGCAACTTAGGGTTTTATGATGTGAGATTATGGTTGTGTGATATTTTTGACATATTAATGTTATGCTAAAACTAACCTAGTTGCTAGTTTACTAATTGATGCTTGAAATTGTTAAAATTGGAATTTTATGCAAACTAGGTTTTGGAAATTTATTGCAAATGTTAGACTAAAAATCTAATTAGGTTTTTCATGACTTCATTAACATTATTAAGTGTAGTTTAATGCTTTAGATCATGAAAATCTAAGCTAGATTGTAGTTTGTGCATTTTTGCTATGAAATTGTTAAAATTTAGGTATTTTGTAAACTAGAATTTTAGGGTTTTTGGAATTTAATGAGATTAAATTATGGGAATTGTTTTTATGGCTTATTTAAGATATTCAGTGAATATTGTGGCCTCTAGATTCGTTTATACATCGAGTTTTGTACTAAAACGGTGATTTGTGCTTGCTAGATTTTCGGGAAAATGACTTTTTAAGTGAAATTGGGGTTTTTGTGAATTTTAAGGTATTTTATATTATAATTAGTGCTTGTAATTATACAAATGAGTGTGTTGGGAGCTTTCTCGATGGTTTGGCGTTTGTACGCCGACGTCGAGAGTTTTTGGGTCGATTTGTGAAGGCAACCATAGGTTTTGACCTATGTGGGATTCGTGTGTCATTTTGGTCATGAGTCGGATTTTAATACGATACGATGCGTTATGATATGTAGGTACCCCCATGTGGACTTCGAGACGACAAGAAAGCGCATGGCGATGTCGGCACCGGCTAGCGAGGACCAGGTGAGTAGATTTATATCTACGGGGAGAAGTCGGGTGGATGGCGTATAGCACCCCCGCAGTCCGTAGTGTAGCTCATATATATATGTTTATATAGGTGTCTTATGATACGAGAATGTTCATTCATGTTATGTTTATGTGTTCATGGAGTACCTTTGGGTTAATTGCGAAACCCTAGAGTAGTTGTTATACCCACATACGCACACACAGACTTGCATACTTTACTTTCTTGTGCGTAGATTTGGGATGTGTATATATGTATATATGCGTGGGTATGGGACTATGCATATGTACATTCATATACACATGCATGAATAATGAGGATGTACTTGGGATTTAAGATGAGTCGATGAGATTTGATTTGAGGCCGTGAGATCGGTGATATAGCAGGGTTCGTATTTGAGATACGACATGACGTTGTAACGGGTCTTGACGTAGTGTTTCACACACGTGCATGCATACTTAGGCGGTATCAGTATTGTACTAGACGTAGATCAGTACCCCGATCATGATATTTGATAAAGAGGATACCAGATGAATAGTATGATGGATGTGATATTGACCCGTACCCAGATTTGGGATGCCGTACGCCGGATTTACGTACGAGCTATATTGATGATTGATCCGCACTCTTGACTTGGGATGTCTGATTGTAGATATGGTATCGGATATGATATTATTGAGGCGGGATCACCGACTAATATATATATATATAGGTATGTATATGGATCGACTCAGATGTTAGGCGGTTTCCTTACCTGTAGTCCAGCTTGTTAGCTTAGCCCTTTAGTTTAGTTTAGTTGTTAGATTAGATTCGATTCTTACCTATTTCAAAAACTAACGAATCGTGGGTATTTTAAAATACAGCCCAAGGGATCCTACGGATCTTTCAAAAGACGTATCTTTTCATAAAAAACACCATAGCCCCTATTTTCAAAACCCCATGATTCGTGTTATTTCAAAAGTCACCATTTGTAGGACTTATATTAGATTAAGGCAGGTTAGTTACAGTTGCGTCTTGTATTCAGCTCCCGCTTATTATTGTGGTTCGCTTCGCATCGCATACTTATGTTATAATTTCTTATTGCAATGTTGATATCATATTGTTAGGACACCAGCACCATTACCGATGATGCGTATGTACCACGTACACTTACTTGCCGGCTCACACACATCTTCATCGGTAATTGCCATGTCACGTACACCTTAGAAAAGATTGTTGCTTGACTTAGCTTCATAGTTAGTACTTTGACATGATATTGGTATACCTGCCTTATATGCCAGCTTAACATTGTAGTTATTACTTGCCACTTCATGCATACTGTTATTCATTGTTATGCCTATATTCATGGTTTTACATGCTATTGATGATTTGGATTCGGATTTCCATGAGATTTTCTGGATTTGAGGGGGAAAACCGCAAAACTTATATAAACTGATTTCTCTCTTTTTAAATAAAAAGTGCGATTTTTCCCATGATGTATGAGTCGTCCACCATGAGTTTGCTGATGGATTTCGAGACCCGATTCGAGGAGACGGATGAACCGTTTCGGATACATGGTGGACCCGGTAAGGTACCCCAGGGTAAGAAGCGCGTGATGATGACGATGTGAGCCTGGCAGGGGAGCACTACCTACCGGTGATTTTACCCGACGCGTCGGATATCCGGAGGATACCGTCGTGGTCTTGAGATGGATGTTAGGGGCCGGTCTGGACTGACGGCGCCCTAGATATTGTGATTGGGACATTGAAATTTCGAGATATTGAGGTACAAAGACTGTGATACAGAGATATCGAGATATTGGGGTTACGTTTTGTGCCGATGCTAGGCACTGTTTTATGCTGATTTCATTTATGATATCTCATTTTAAAAATACAAAGGAAATCTCACTAGATTATGAAAACAGTTTCTTCATTTACATGTATTCTGTTTTCATGCATTCATACCTCATTCATATGATATATTGCTACCTGAGGCACTGACACGGGCACATGAGATTACACTCGGGTTAGATATTTACCCTAACCTTGTTATAGGTTGCATGTTATATATATAATTGAGGATTTATTATGATCATTGACCTAGGTTGCGTTATTTATGCGATTTCTTTCCGTAGATGTTTTTCTATTCATGAGTTGGCAACTCACTCCCGTTGTGCCCCAGTTTCTTGCAGGTTTGCCGTACAGGTTTCATTACGGCTTTGCGGGCATAGTTTCCTTCGGGTGATTTGCTAGTAGGTGGGTTTACTTGTATCGTACCCCCATTATATATCTTGTATATCATTATTCTGTTGTATCTAGAAGTTCCATCAACCAAACATGTTTTATTTTTGAGATAGAGACCAGTGATGTTATTCTTTCGACCTTAGAGTCGCGCGTTGTATTTCTATGGTTTTCTTGTTGTTTTGAATTCCTTTTGAGTTTTGATCCTCGCCCTTGGCGTTGTATATTATATTTCTTGTGTGGTTGTGACCGTCGATTGACGAAGAGCTAGCTCCCGCTTGGGGTTGCCTTTTTATTGATTTCGTATACTATTCATGTTGTATCCCGTTTGGGAGCCAGTATTTTCAAAGGAGACTCTGCCGAAATTTTCAGGAAATACTTGATGTTTTAAAACCGCATAACTCGGGTTATGCTATTAAAACTACTTGATTTTAAATTGGTTTTCCTTCACTCTACTACTTTTCTTGGTTTGGATTTCTGGGTTTTCGGTTTACTTAGATTATGTACGTCTCGAGACGTTCGTAGTTTATGTGCCGGTCATGTTCCGTACTTTCGGGTCGTGACATCCACCGTACAATTACATACGAATTCGAAGGAACTTGTTCCAGTTCGAGGATGGTTTTTGGTTCTGGAGAAATACAATAGGATTATTCGGTTTTGTTTTCCCTTTTCCTTCTCTTAGGTCGCGAGGGCTCCTAATATTAGGAGAGTACACCTATTGCACTTATTGGATAGTCTTCTTCCAAACCTTAGGCTGGTTCCGAAGGATAGGGAAGGAAGAAAACCAATTAGCCTAAACTGCAGTGTACAAAAGGTAATAAGTAATGACATATAAATGGATTGGAGTGAGGGCAAAGAAGTATACACTTACTGTAATGAATTTGGATAGTGGAAGAGACATTACTAGGAATACCTAGCTACCCTTTCAAAATATTTTCATATTTCAGTTTTACTGTGCGGTGTTAAGTGAAAACTGTTTTCCCGGTTGATTCTAACTCCAGGGTATGTATTTACCAGATTTGATTCTTATATCTGTATGGCGTTACAGATGGTGAATGGGAGTAAGATATTAGGAATTGGGTGATTAGATCCTCTATAAATCAGAATTCTTTGTAATTGGTGATATTTGAGAAAATCACCTGGGTTTTGCCTAACGACGAATTTTGGTTTTGAATATCCATTGTTATACACCAATTTCAAACTGATATATCTATACGTTTATTTTATAAAGTGAGATATAACATTTTGAAATTATGTCTATGACATTATATATATCAGTTGATGGTTAGGTAAGGTGCATTCAACAACGGTGTCATTCTTCTTAACCATAACATATTTTTCATCCTACGACGTACAGTGTTTGAGTTATTGAACTTGAAGGACTTATACAAAATATTGTATGTTGTCCGATGTCCGTTAGAACAAAGGGGTTGGTACTCGTATTATATTATGTTTACTCATGACTTCTCTAGTTTTAGACAAGTATTTCGTTGAAATAGAAAGTCCAAATTTTGAGAAGTTATAGATATAAGAATAAGGTAGAGAACCATATGTTGCAAGTATCAGGATTCTTCAAGGTGATTGAAGATGTAAATACTTGTATTTGGTATTCCGTTGTAAGTAATAGTTTTGAGAACTTTCTTCTCTTTCAGGTTACTCATACATGGATGTATTCCTGGATAAATAATGATGTATGGCCATCTTCCATTTGGTTGATATACACTGGAAACGGCTGCATGATTTTTGAATCTGGTTCCAATTAAATTAGTGCCTTTATTTCTATATTGGATATATAGAATGGATTTATATCTTAACGATGTTAAGGTATATGGACTTGTCCGGCTGATTCTTAAAACCATGATCTGGACAAACTTAAGGCACGTTTCAGTAATGGCAGTTTGTGAGTTATCTCGGGCTTTGACGAGGGATAACATTCTACCATCTAGAAGATCAATAGTTATATTGTTCTTGACTCGCCACAGTTTTAGTAAAATGAATTCTTTTCAGAAAACATTAGTGGGAGTATAGCAGAACTGGAATTGATTCCAGAACCACAAACGATTACTGAAAATTTAGGAGAACCTAAAGAGTCAATTGAATTCGACAATCCATTAGCCACTCCGCAGATTTGGTGGGTAATCTCTGGTACTCGAGAGGTACTTCAGTCTCCTCAAAGACGGTGATAGGAAGGTTTTTGATTACCTAAACTTGCCACTACTGTTGTTCTAGACTTTGGGATCCGGCAGGAGGATGAGTATAGCGTCGTTCTAAATTAGTTTTAGAAGTGCACGTATATATGACTCTGCCAGAGGGTTGTTGTAGTCAGTGGGAGCAGCGGAAGCATAGTGGGCAAGTAGCTTATGTCTATTTATAGACTAAAGCAAGTATAGCGGAGAAAGATCATCTATTTTTAATGTGACAGTCATAGAGTTTGACTTCATCAGAATAACAGATGGACCTGATAAGAAGGTAGTAGGGAGTGATGTCCTGATATTTGGATGACATGCACTTAATAGGAAGCCACCAGCGTTTGGTGCAGCACCCGCATTTTGGTGAGATCTTTCTATACTATGATCGGTTATACTGTGGTTGTCACAATGTGGTTTCTCCACATAGGATATGGATAAAATATCAGGTATTCTGGTGACTAGTTCTATGGTTTTAGATCTATATTTGGGAAGTGTCCTAACTTGGGTACTTTGACACTATTCTAAAGTGTTTTAGAATGGACGACTCCTGGCGTGGTGGAGTATTCGCAGGTGATGGAGTCACCCTCTCTAAAGAGATGTCTTCTAGACTAATGAGGAGAGGGATTTGCATGATTGGTATATCACTTGCTTAGGCAATTGAGTCAATCAAGAGATGCCAAGTACCACACCAAATATTGCTTTTGCACTAGCTGCAATAAGCATATATTAATCCAATCCTAGAGAAACATTGGGAAGCAGTTATGAACATAAGTGGATATTCTTGGTAGATGGTAACGGTAGCCTCCTTCGGGAGGCGGTTATCATTTCAGGCTTCCAAGGTGACTTGGATGACATAGTGACTGTCAGAATTATAGTTTTCCCTCTTTTGAGGAGTAGTATGTTGGACAAGTGGTCCAAGCATATACTGAGGAAGACATGGAGAAAGATACTGATTAAATTCAGTGGCTGATACAGTCTCAAAAGTTTGTTGGATTTGGAGTTCATATGTGAACTGGGTCCCATCAAATATCCGGACAAATTCTAAGACAGGTATTGCTCATTTCGGGAGATAGTTTTTCTCCACGAAGTTGAGATATAGAGAGATAAAGATGGAAACACTGGAGCGGATCCACTCACTGAGGCTATTTCTTAAACGCTATAGTTTCACAAACGAGCTTTGCGAGACTGATTATTAGAAAAGTTGGGTGTTCGGTATCACACGGACTGTAAGTATGAGACACCACAATAATTAGCCTTAAGTGCAAGTGGGAGACTGTTGGCTATAGTGCCCTTAAGGCAATTATTGTAATCGCAGGCAGGTGATTATGATGATTGAGGGAGGACCTATACGGGTAGAACAGTCTTACTCAAAATGATAGTATGTTATCTGGTTTGTCTTTATCATCATGTACATGCATTATGTGGTATTACAGATCATTATTACATGTTGATTGATCCCATAGGATTCTTTCTTGACTACCAGCATTATGATGGCGATCATATACGTGAGAGCTGGGTGGTCTATAAGCACATCCTTAAATGTCCCTAGTCGTGGGAGTATCGAGACTGGGCATCCATACTCCAGAGTATACTAGTGTATACTTATCGAGACCCCGACGAGGGGCGGTGGCCGATCTCACAAGCCATCGGTGTCAGTAAGTCTCCTAAGATAGTATACATGTGCTCATTGGGTTATGAGTACACTGGACGGACTCGCCGGGAACATGCTAGATGGTATTATACCTATTGTCAGATAGCAGTTCCCAGGTGACATGGGTACAGGTTAGTCTGTCGACCTGAGATTGTCATTTGTCTCATGTGAGTTCCCACTGTGCTTTGATTACTACCCTACCACAGCTCAAAAGAGTCATGCAAACAGTTTTTAGTTGGGTACAGTCCTGAACCACATGGAGGTAGTGAGCGGATCGTCGGGGATTCGTCTCTCTCGGTATTGCGGGATGATGTTGCGTAGTTCACAGGTGGCCATCACCAGAAATCCTTGGCCAGGGTAGTCGAGAATTACTGATTTGGATCAGTAGTTTCTCAGTTGGTGATGGGCTTCATACCGACATGAAATATCGTGTTATTAGGGGCCAGACTTTATCCACCCCCTAGATTCGATATGCGATACTCTTAGATGAACAGACCGGACTGTACGGAGATTGTCATGGACAGGCTCAGTAGGAGTTCGGATGAGTTTGCTCGTCGGCCTTCCTTTCGCTCAATACCTGGGTAGCCGTTACATACAGCTAGTGCCGCTGACGTGCATGTGGTTAAACCCATTGCCAACGTATTGACGAGTTTTTAGAGTCTCATATAGAAGGTTTTCCTTCTTCGGACAAAACGATGTAGAGGCCGTATGGTATTACGGCAGGGTTCGATCATATACATGCACTCATGCACGTATCATGATTCGGACGGATAATACTAGTAGGCTTTGGTTTAAGCCGGATCTTAGTATTATATTATTGGATTATTTTCGTCTCTTTGTATTCGTATTTTTTCGGAATACGGATACGGTTATGTATATACGGTGAGGGGTATTCTTGTAATTTATTACAAGGTGCTTCTAGAAGAAAACATCTCATTTGTGTTTTAACCATTTAGATTAAATGGTTAATGAGGTGGAGGAGATGAGGTGTTATTTACATTAAATGAAGCATAGCTCACTTGGTGACTCATGGGTTACTATTGAAGCATACTTGATTTATTTGTGTTGTGAGATATTTTGGGATGCTTGAATTTTCTTGAGTTCACAAGACTTAGCCATTTTTTCCTTGGTTGATTCACACAACACTCTCATCTCCTTCAAACTTCTCTTCTTCTACCTCCACCCTAAAAGTCTCATGTGTTGAGAAACATAGGGTGTTATGAAACATATTAATCCATCATTAGACTCTACATCTTTTAGGCTATCTAGTTTAGTGAACTAGGTATCCTAGTTACCTCGGTTAATGAGATTGGACCTCGAACTACAAATCCTCAGGTGGATCATCTTCGATGGAGGGAGACTAGAGGCCAAACTCGACCCATGACGCCTCAAGGAGCTTATGAAGATGGTAGAAGACCGAAGGGCTCGGATCATTCGGTATAACCATTCTAACTCCTCTTTAGTTTGCTAACTTATAGGTTTATGGTATATCCGGGTTATAGGGTTTTTCTAGCTCCAGTTTATAAAATTTTTGTTCCGCAAATGGTCACGGTAGATGGCCAAGGCCTGGCATAACCCAACAGTTTCATGAGATGATGTCTAGACGACGCATTTTCAGGCGTTCGTTGGGACTTGAAGTAGTTTATGAATACTTCCCTCCAATCCTTGACCTTTTCTTCGTCCTTTATTTGAAGGGCCACTTGTTCGGCATTTATTTTCCTTCTGATGGCTTTATCAGGTCTCCTGAAGATGTATCTGTTGGCACGAGAACCCTGCGGCTTTGCACAATGATCCTTACATCATCAAGGTCTTCGTCGGCCAATTCCTTAGCCAATTTGGCCAATGCATCCGCTTTGCTGTGTTCCGCTCGAGGTATTCTTTCCAGGATATAGGAAGGGATTTGCGTCAGCAGTTGCTGTACTCTTTCGCCATACTTTATCCGCTCTGTCTTACATGTCTGATAGTCTCCATTTACTTGGCTAATGATCAGCTGGGAGTCACCATATATGAGGAGGACTTTAATTCCCATGCCGATAGCGATCTCAAGACTGGCTATTAAAGTTTCATATTCAGTTTCAATGTTAGTCTTTGGCTCCGTTAAAGAGAGGGCATAACTCAATATCCCTCCTTATGGGGTTATGAAGATAAGACCCACCCCGACTTTGATTATGGGGGTGTTTTTCTTTCGCCACTTCATGGAGGATGCTCCATCGAAGTAGAGTTCCCATTGGGGCTTATCTTCTTCTTTTCCTTTTTCAATTGCGTCGAACGCGTGCTCATCCGGCAACTCATAATTTAAGGGGGAGTCGGCTGGTATCGGATGCTCTGCTAGAAAATCGGCGATGGCCTGCCCTTTCACCGTTTTGAGGGGGAGGTATGTTACCGAGAACTCCATCAGGAGGAGGGCCCATTTGGCAAGCCTTCCTGTTAGTATGGACCTTGATATTAGATATTTGAGAGGATTCACCTTCGATATGAGATAGATCTCATCTGCCATGGTATAATGTCTGAGCTTCGTTATTGCGAAGATCAGCGCTAGGAAATAATTTTCGATGGGGGAATAGTTGTTTTCTGCCCTCAGGAGAACTCGACTTAATTAGTATAGAGCTATTTCCTTTCCTTGATCATTCTCTTGTGTCTATAATACCCCTAGAGAACCCTCAAGGTTCGTTGTATATAGGATAAAGGGTTTTCCCTGACCGGAGCGGCCAATACCGGTAGATTTGCAGGTATTGTTTTATTTCGTCTAATGCGCTTTGGCACTTCTGATCCTAGACGATTGGGGTCCCTTTCTTCATCAGATAACTGTAGGGACGACATTTTCTGGAGAGGTTGGCTATGAACCGCCGGATGTAGGCGAGCTTTTCTTGGAGAGACCGCGGTTGTTTTAGGGTTCTTGGCGTAGGCATTTCCATAATCACCTTGATCTTTGAGGGATCGATTTTGATACCCCGGTGATGTATGATGAATCCTAGGAATTTGCTTGAGGAAACTCCAAACGCGCATTTCAGAGGGTTTATCTTCAGATTATACTTCCGAAGATGTTGGAACACTATTTTAAATGTTCCCAATGCTCCTTATGAGACATGCTCTTCACTACAAGGTCGTCGATGTAACATTCGAAAATCTCATGTATAAGGTCATCGAAGATCTTTATCATGGCCCTCTGGTAGGTAGCACCAGCGTTCTTCAAACCAAAGGGCATCACCTCATAGCAGAATACCCCCAACGGGGTCTGGAAGACGGTATGCTTCTGGTCTTCAGGATGCATTTTAATTTGGTTGTATCCTGAAAATCCATCCATGAAGGAGAAGACCTCATGGGTAGACATGTTATTGATCATCAACTCGGAAACGGGTACTGGGACGTCATCCTTCGGGCAAGCTTTATTGAGATACCAAAAGTCAACGCAGATACGAACTGTCCCATTTTTCTTTATCACTAGAATGATGTTAGCGATCCAGTCATGATATTGGACCTCTTGGATGAAGCCAGAGTCGATTAGTTTCTTGACTTCAGCGTTGATACTCATCTCAAGTTAGAGTCGTATCCTTCTTGGCTCCTGTTTGATAGGCTTATTTGCCTAGCGATATAGCCAGTTAATGTAATGCTAATTTTGGATATAGACCCAGCATTTCAGAGTAGTTCCAGACGAAGCAATCTTTATGCTGCATGAGCACGTCTTTTAACGTGGCTACCTGTTTTTTAGATAGTAGCCCATTGACGAACGTTAGCCTCGGATCGTTTTCCGTCCTTAAGTCTATTTTTCTTAGGTTGTCTGCCGTAGTGTGTATCCCATCTTCCAGCTCTTTTGGTGCTGGTGGAAACTCTGAGATCACCTTGTTCGCATCATCATTTGTGAAGCACCTGTAGAGGTTATTCATAGTCTCGTGCCCTCCCTCTATTGAGAGTGTTATCATATGGCAGGTACGAGTTCACTTCCATTCTCGATGTCGAGCTGGTCATATCCTAACGGTATAGGTCCTTTTTGGCTCATGTTTTCACGGCGGGCTTATCTTCCAGCTGTCAGATAAAGCGAACTTGTCTTGTCGATAGTGGTCTTCTACCCAGTCTTTAAAGGTGAAGCAGTCTTCAAGGGGATGACCTATTGCTTGGTGATAAGGGAAATAATCCGGATGATGGTCCTCGTTTATTTGTTCAGGATGCCGAGACTCCGGAAGCGTCATCATTTGGTTCTTTATGACAAGGTTGAATATTCTCCTTGTCTTGTCTTGAGGAAAAGAGTATTCCCAACCTATCTACTTTATAAAGGATGGGCTCCAATTGAGTTTTTCTTGATTGCACGGCGTCTTGGATCCGCTTTGTTGTCTTCGAGCATTGTTTGCGTCATTTGCCCTATTTTTACCTCCATTTCGGGGTTTTCCCCTTTCGCGAGCACATATAGCGGGCTGTGGATTAAGGGCATTACGGTCTACTTTCTCCGCAGATTGCTGTCTGAGACGCTGTGTTGTGGTCTTTTCATAAATGGCCATTTGGCGGCTGTAGTTGTCGTGGCTCGCTTGATAAGCTTCTTTTATTAGCTTGTCAATTTGCTTTTCGAGCAACGGACTTAAAATTTTCAAAGCAGGATCTCGCTCATGGCTACTTGGAACAGTGTTTTGTTGGATATAGTGCCCTTAAGGCAATTATTATGATTGCAAGTAGGTGATTATGATAATTGAGGGAGGATCTATACAGGTATAAAAGTCTTACTCGTGATGATAGTATGCTATCTGGTTTGTCTTCATCATTGATGAAGCCCATAAGATTGTTGCTTGACAACCAGTATTATGATGGTGATCATATATATGAGTGTTGGGTTGTCCATAAGCACATCCTTAAATTTCCTTAGTCGTGGGAACATCGAGATTAGGCATCGATATTCCGAAGTAGACTTGTGTATACGCTTCTAGACCCCGAAGAGGGGCGGTGGCCAGTCTCACAAGCCATTGGTGTCGTGTCACCTAAGATAGTATACAGGTGCTCACTGGAGGTGAGTACACTGGATGGACTCGCCGAGAACTTCTATATGGTATTATATCTATCGTCAGATGGAAGTTCTCAGGTGGCATGAGTACAGGATAGTCCTTTGACCTGAAGTCGTCATTTGTCTCGTGTGAGTTCCCACTATACTTTGATTACTACCCTACCATGGCTCAAAGGAGTCATGCAAATAGGTTTTAGTTGGGTACAGTCTCGAGCCACATAGAGGCAGTGGTCGACTGTCAGGGATTCGTCTCTTCTGGTATTAGGAGTCGATGTCGTGCTGTATTCAGTTGGCTGTCACCAGAAATCCTTGGCCATGGTATGTGAGATTTACTGATAGCTGATCAGTAGTATCTCAGTTGGCGATGAGCTTGACTCAGACATGACTTATCGGGTTAGTAGGGGTCTGACGTTATCCACCCCCTAGACCCTATATGCGATACTCATTGACGAAGAGACTAGACTGTACGGAGATTGTCACATTCAAGCTCAGTAGGGTAAGAATGCACTTGATTGTTGACTCCCCTTTCGACATCTGGGTAGCCGTTACGTACGGTTAGTGCCGCTGACATACTTGTGGTTAAACCCACTGCCAACGTATTGTCGAGTCTTTAGAGTCCCACACAAAGGGGTTTTCCGGTTTAGCGACAGATGTAGGAGCCGTATGTTGGTACGTGTAGGGGTTTGATTAAATCCGTGTACGCGATACCCGGATTTTAATCGGACAGTTGATAATACTAGACGGCTTAGGATTAATCCGGATTATTAAATTAGGTTTTTATTTAATAATTTGTGTTTGTATTTTGATACATATATTTTAGTATTATTGTTTGCTATTTATTTTCTCTCTTTGGTGCTATCCGTATTTTTATACGGATACACGTATGTGTAGCGATACATATACCGGATGAAGTATTCCATATTTATACGGGAATACTTCTAGAAGAAGGACACCACATATTTATTTCTCTATTTAGAAAAATAAAAAGAAATGAGGTGTAAAGAAGGAGTTATGAAGCATGGTGCATGCATTTAGAGAGGTATGGCTTGGTTCTTTTAAAATGACCAAATCATTTATGTACACTATTGCACCATGGTTGTAAAAGCAAGCCATTCTCATCATTTGCAACACTTTGATATTTTTCATTATGGATATGTATGCCCTAGAGACCATTATTGTATATGTATACATGTGGATGCTGGGACATATGTATGTACAGGACAGTCTTGCTCGATATGATAGTATGCTATTTGGTTTGTCTTTATCTTAACACGTGCATATATTTTACTTGATATTACATATCATTTATACATGTTGATAAAGCCCGTAGGATCATTGCTTGACTTATTGCGTTGTGATGGCGATCATATTTGTAGGAGCTGGGTAGTCGATAAGCACATCCTTAAAAGGTCCATAGTCGAGGAAGTATCGAGACTGGGCATCGATATTCCGGAGTAGACTAGTATATACGTTTCTAGACCCCGACAAGGGGAGATGGTTGGTCCTACAACCATTGGTCTTTCGCTCCTAAGATCGTATACAGGTGCTCACTGGGGGTGAGTACACTGGATGGACTCGCCGAGAATGGTACTATACCTATTGTCAGATAGCAGTTCTCAGATGACATGAGTACAGGTTAGTCATCAGACCTGAGATCGTCATTTGCCTCGTGTGAGTTCCCACTGTACTTTGATCGCTATCCTACCACGGCTCTACTGAGTCGTGCAAACAAGTTTTGGTTCGGTACAGTCTCGAGCCACATGGACGCAGTGAGTGATTGTTGGGGATTCGTCTCTCCCGGTATAGGGAGTCGATATCGCACTGTGTTCGATTGGCCAAGACCATAAGACCTTGGCTGAGGCAGTTGGGATTTACTGATAGGTTGATCAGTAGTTTTCCGGATTGGTCCTGAGCCGTATCAGCACGATTTATCTGGTTATTAGGGTCTGACGTTTACCACCCCTAGACCCGGTATGCAATACTCTCAGACAAAGAGACCGGACTGTACAAAGATTGTCACAGATAGGCTCAGTAGGGATCCGGATGAGTTTGTTCGTTTGCCTTCCTTTTCGACAGGTACCCGAGTAGCCGTTATGTACAGCTAGTGCCGCTGTCACATCCCGCTTCCCAAAAGAGCGGTAATGGCATGTGACAAGCCTGCGACGTATTTATTCCGAGAAGGTCATTTCTCGAAACAAATACGCTAAGCGTATATAAGCAATATAAAATGACAAGAAAAGACATGTAAAAATAAAAATCCAACAATTTTATATAATTACATTCTCAACTTTACAAGGTTTAAACTGATACAAGATATGTGAAATAAGAACATAAACATAAAAGCCTAAACATATGGCTTACTGAAATAAAAGCTGAAAGAAACTAGAGATCGGCCTGTGCTGTGAACTGGTTGTACTCCTGTTCCACCTCCTTAGTCTCTATACCACCTGACGAACATTCCAAGAAAAGAAAAGTGGGTGGAATGCCCGTCAGCGAACTTGTGCTCGGTAAGTTTCTAAGAAAGGTGAGATGTGAATATATATAAATGAATATGTAAGATGACATGTGATATACTATGCATGGAAATAAAACATGAATAAGTATAACATGTTGATGTTAATGACAACTATGTAAGCATGACAAATAAGTATAACGTGGCCGTGGAGTATAGGTATAGTGAACATGAAGTGAAAGTAAGTGTCCTAAGAGGTCTCTAAAAGGGTAAAACTAACTAACGTGAGTTCACGTATGAATACCAACCAATCTCAAGAGTATTCTCGAACCCAAGGCTATCGTCCAGGGGTAAGGAATCACGGGCCCAAAATAGCAGGACTTCAATTGTTATTGAAATATTCCAAACCTAACAGGCTATCGTCCAGGGTTTAGAAACACGGGCCCGTATTAGTGAATTCATGATTTGTACCGTTTCAGCCCGGTACCACAGCAACATGATTTGTACCGTTTCAGCCTGGTACCACAGCAACATGATTTGTAGTAATGGGACTCATGAGATTCCGTTGGATTCATACTCAAACTAGTCCAACACCCCGTGTATATTAGTTTATGATTAATGTTACGAGTCTTGATCGAATCCATGAATAAAAAAGGTGATGTATAATATCAAGTTTCAAGATTAAGTTTATGTGGTCATGTCAATTGCAAGGATTCATGTCCATTGGATTCATGGTTCGAGTGAAGTAGATCAAGCATGATAGTTTAGTATAAGTCATATCAAGTGGTTATGTAAACATATCAAGTATTCACGTAGTCATATCAAGTGTTTAAGAATTCATATTAAGTCATATAGGATATCATGTATAGGTATATATATGTGTAAATGGGTCATTTAGAAAATTCATGGTATTTATGAAAAATAAACCATTTAATTCTCGAGGGGTTTTATGTAAAATATTATATTTTAACATCTCAAGAAGGTTTTAATGAAAATATTATATTTTAATATCTCTAGATTGTTGTGATAAAAGAAATTATTAATTGAAAGTCTAGAGTGTTTTGATAAAATATTATTTAAGTAACTTAGGGTATTTTAGTAAAAACTAATCTTTCTAGAATTAAGGTATTTTATTAAAAACTCTAATTTAACACTTTGTTTTCTTTTAAACTAATAGAAATTATAAATAGTGATAACCCCAAATTAATCTAACTTGTTATCTTTTCTTTTCTTTTAACTTTTATAGAAATTGTTTTATTTTGTTTTAAAAACCGTATTTTCTTTTCGAGACCGCGCTCCGTGAAGAGCTCTGCATCTCACTCCACTAACCCAAGAATATACTTTAACCAGCACTAATCACAATAAGGTTCCCTAATGAGAGTTGAAGATGCGAAATTGCGAAGGAAAACGATAGCCGATAATATTGTTTTGAGGGTATTTTAGTGCAAGGTTAAAGCTTAGAAATTCGCTACGAAAATATTAGTATTGGATTATGATTCAACGTGAGTATGTGATAGGTCATTACCCCTTGCGTTATCTACAACTAAAGTTTAACACCTGACCTATCACCCAAAATGATAATACATGAATTGTTGAAATCGATACAATGGTCACAAGATAGGAAGTATTGATGTACTATAGAAAAATAATAGCAGAGGGTCCAAGCATTATTATAATAAATTATTGAGATATTACTTTAATAAAATTAATCAAAAAATATAACCATATATATAGTATGTTATTCATGCTGTGGTGTACTTTAAATCTTTTCAAAATGAAGAAATGCTTTTCTTCTTTCACTATCAAAACAAGGCTTCTTGTAGGGGCCAAAGTTCCATAATGTCATGTATATAAACATGAATGGTATAGGTACTCAAACTTAATGTGCGCGGCTCTAAAGCTTACAGCCATGAGATAAGTCCAACACCCATAGCTATGTTGCACCTTATTAAATTAATTAAGATAAAACTTCGAATGTGCACGTTGACTATATTAAATTCAAAACCAAAGTTTTAAGACAGCTTGAAAATAATTTCTGCAGATCCAAAAGCTAGAAGAATAAGGAGGGCAATGATCAATGATGAATGGCACCACTTATTAGTAAGACAATGATCAATGGTGAAAGGTGAGCGTGAATGTTATTAGTATGAAAATTTCAGAGACATGGCAAGGGTTTGTACAACCGAAAATAATGAGGAGGAAGAGGAGACTTACCCACATGAAACAACGATAATCCCATTTGGGCATTTCATCGAACACCGTTTTCGCGCAAACTTGGAGTGTCGAAGGAACGAAGATCCGGAGGCAGCGAAGCGATTGCGGCGTTCACGCTGTCTCGGACCCGACCTTGAAGCCACATTTCACGGGTCAGTCACGTCGTACGGACTTGTTGAATGTCGAGGGTTTGGTTCTCATGATGGGCTCAACAGCGGTTCTGCTGTGTTGCTGACGTTACGGCCGATGATGGAGACGGGGGTGCTGTTGATGATCAAGTGGAGCTAGGCATGCTCGGCCAAGATAGGGTTTCCGTCCATGGAGGAGGCAAGGGTTTAGTGTATTTATAGAGAGGAAGAGAGAGATGTATAGCTCCCTTTTAATTTAAATGAACAGAGGTATAAGAAATGAAGGGGGAGAGAGGGAGTGAGTGAGAGAGGTGGTGGGGCTCAGCTTGATAACTAAGAGGGGAGGGAAGAGGTAAAGAGAGAGAAAGAGGGTGTTCAGTTTCATGAGGGGGAAATTGAGGGGTTTAATATGAGAGGGGTTTTAAAATGGAGAAAAGAATATGAGTTTATTTGAGAGGGAATAATGGTATTGATTGAAAATTCAATTAAGGAGTTGTTGTATGGGGAGGTGAACAGTGAGGGGATAATGTGGAAATGAACAGTGGTATTTTAATAGGAAATGGGTTTTTAATTGGAGGTTAAAGAGTTGGGAAAGAAAAATGGGTATGGGTTTTAGAAAACAAAATGTGAGTTTGGGTTTTATTTGAAATAGGTTTAAAAAAAGTGAGTTAGGTTATTGGGCTAAGGCAAAGAAAAAGGGTAAATTAGAAAATGGAATTTGGGCTTAGGAAAAAAAATGAAAATAAAATGAGGGAAATAAATGAATGGAATTTTTGGTGAAAAGAAAAGAACAATTATGAAGAAAAATAAATTTCGAAGTAAAAGACGGATTCCAAATTTTTGACAAGTACCCGTATTTCAGGAGAATACGATATTTAAATATATATATATATACACACACACACACACAAAGTTATAAGAATTTAGAGTCATTACATCCTAACATCCTTAAAAATAATTTCGTTCTCGAAATTACTCAAAAAGGATGTTGTAACAGAATAAACGTGTTTTAGGTTAAAGCGGTAGTATAGATGGAGGCAGGAACTACTAAAATCGTACTATAGTTGCATGAGGAAAGAAAGGACAAAGGATTGAAAGAAGATAAAAGAAATATTACCGGTGATTACAAATCCATGGTTTCGGCCTCTACGGTCGACATAGTGAAAGCCTGGCGTCTCGGCACTTTTCTTTGTGCCCGATGGTATACTTGTTGCTTTGGAGGTAAGGGTTCGCGCTGAGTTGGAGTAGGAAGAGATAAACGAGGTGCGGAAGCTTGTAAAGTCGGTCTTTGTACGGGGGGTGAGCTAGCTCTATACTGCAGGCAAGCTTCTAATGCATGCATAGGCGATCCACATATCAGACAGAGCCTGTTAGCTCGTTTGCAATGCTTTGTCGGGTGTCCCGACTTCTTCAATAATTACAGACTTTTGATCTAGTGTTAGAAAACGATCCTTTTGGCCTCCTGGATAGCACTGTAGATTCTGGCCTCGTAGGGGCTTCTCTAGTTATCTGGCTAACTGGGCGTTTTTTCTTCGGCCAACTGTGGCCTTCCTATCTTCTTAACTACGGCTTCATAGCGACGGGCAGCCTTCAAAGCCGCTTCATGAGTTGGATAATCCCCTGTTGCTAGTGCAGCATGGATCTGGAGGTCTTGACCCTGCTGAAAACGTCTGGCGCGGATCTCGGCAGTGGGAATTAGATGGGTAGCGAACCTACTGAGCATAGTGAAATCGGCATCGTACTCATCTACTGACTTGTCCCACATAAACCCTTGTTGTAGGTGGACAAATCTTTGCTCTATCTCAAAACGAGTAGTTTCAGGAAAGTACTTAGCGTCAAAAAGTTCACGAAACGTCTTCCATTCGATAGGCTGGGTAATCCGACTCTCTTTGGCTTTCCACCAGACCCTGGCATTATCGGTAAGCCAGAGTTTTGCTACTCGAACCCAAGCCACATCTGGAACTTGAGCCGCGGTCAGGTCATTTTCGATACTATGAACCCATTCTTCAGTTTCAAGCAGGCTCTCCTTACCCGAGAAGTTCTTTGGGTGCAAGGCCCGGAACTGTTTTACTCCAGGTGCTTCAGCTTTGGGACGGTTCATAAGGATAGCAGTTTGCTGCTGCCGTCCCTCTAATAGGCTCTTGATAGCCTCGAGAAACACCGTCTATTCATTGAAGGGAGTTGCAGCAATAGGTGGTGGTGGTGTCTCACAGTTTATGTTGATCGGTTCGGAGGAAGCCATCACCTTAGATAGGAAAGATGGATTATGATAGATTCAAACGAATTGAAAGGTAAAGAATGTAAAAGTTATCAGATTTTATCTTTCTTGTATCATATTGCTTAGGACTTTATGCAGAACAGACCTGCATGAGAAACCAACAAAACCTGTCACGTCCCGCTTCCCAAAAGAGCGGTAACGGCATGTGACAAGCCCGCGACGTATTTATTCCGGGAAGGTCATTTCTCAAAACAAATACGCTAAGCGTATATACGCAATATAAAATGACAAGAAAAGACATGTACAAATAAAATTTCGAAGTGAAACACGAATTCCAAATTTTCGAAAAGTACCTGTATTTCAGGAGAATACGATATTTAAATTTATACACACACACACACAAAGTTATAGGAATTTAGAGTCGTTACAGCCGTTGACGTGCTCGTGGTTATGGATTTATCCAGTAACTCACTGCCGGCATACTGTCGAGTCTTTAGAGTCCCACACAGAGGGTTTCCCTAGTTCAGGTGAAATTATGTAGTAGCCGTATTGGATACATGTGGGGTTCCGATCGATTGATTGTACTAGTTACCCGGACTTTCGATCGGACAGTTCATAATACTAGCCGGTTCGGGATTGAACCGGATTATTAAATCATGTATTGATTTAATAATTTACATATATGTATTTCGATATGTATATTCTAGTATTATGTTCTTTGTGTTATTCTATCTCTTTGGGTATTCGTATTTTGATACGAATACAGGTATGTATATACAGTAGAGTGTAATCCATATTTATACGGAAAACATTCTAGAAGATGGACACCTCATTTTAGATTTATCCATTTATCTTTAAATGGAAAATGAGTTGTAAAGGTCGTGAGGGGAGTATGGTGAGAACCATGCTTCAATAGTGTTGACAAATGAATTTTCAATTCATTTGTGCACTATTCAACCATGGTTGGTTTTTTATATTGTAAAAAATTGTTTTACAAAACTATGGTTGGTTTTTCTCTCTCAAAGGTAATAATTCATTCTCACCATTTGCTTCACTCTCTTCACTTGTTTTTCTTGAGCTCTTCCACCTTTATCTTCAACCTCCTTTTTATAATCTCATGTGTTGAGAATCAAGAGAGGAGGTGAGATAGATACACACTTAGATCCATTCACTACATCCTAGACTCTTTAGATTGGCAATATAAAGTCTGTAGTTGCTCCAATAGACTCTTAGTGTGGAGCTAAAACAATGGACTACATTCTTCGGGTGGATCATCTTCGACGGAGGAGGACCGGTGATCAAGCTCGATCCAAGAGAACTCAAGGAGAAAGGAAAGACAATCAAGCTTGTTCAAGGATATCGCTAGTAGAAAATGAAGAGGATAGAAGACCGAAGGACACGGATCTTTCGGTGAGAAATTTCTATCATAGTAGTTAGCTCACCTCCTTGTTATCTAGTTTAGGTTTATGGTAGATTCTAAAACGGGGTTTTCTAGCGCCAGTTTGTAAACTCTTAAAAATTTTTGTTCCGCAACGTCCACAGTTGATGGTCAGGGCACTAGGAAATCTCAACATGGTATTAGAGCCACTTCATAAGCCTTAGATAACTCATAGCGACGTTAGAAATCCGCCATTTTCGTCGCGCACGAACTGCCGACAAAAACAATTTCAAAAACTGATGTTTTGAGATATTTGCACACCCTGCGGGTTCACGGGTTGAACCGAGAAGCCGCGGGATGGAGCATGGACACCCCGGGGTACCCTGGGGGTGACTAAAGGCCAGGCCCACCCCCCAAGACCACCACAAGGCGGCCTTGGGGGTGACCCGAGAGCACCCCATATGGGTGCTCTCGGGTTTGCTAGCCCAAGGGTGAAACTTTGAGGTGGCACCTAAGGGTGGGTACCCTCCCTCTCAAGGCCCTCTAGTCGACAGTTAATTTTACCTTCTTCGCCTCCGCGAAGATTCGGGCAGGTTTCAAGTTCGTTTGGACTCCCGGATTGGCTTAAAACGGTCGTTTTTGAAACTTTAGCTCACTGATTTTTCATGGTTTTGGAAATTGGTTTCGGTTGCTAATTGTGTGTGGAATTCCAATGTCGTAGTTTTCTTTACTTGCTTCTGTGATGCGTACATGTGTTGTGTAACATCTTCTAATCGCTATACGTCGATTAGAAGGGGTTGCACGCATCTAGTTTATCTGTGAAGTTTGTTGTGATATCTTAGGGATGGATTGTCGTGGTGGATAACTGATGGTGCAATGGTAGTATGTAACGCTTTAAAAATTGTTTAGGGTAATATATGTTAATTAGTGATATAACTTGTGTTTTCGATAAAACCTAGTTATAATTATTTTTGTACATAGATATAATTATACCTATTTTATTTATGTAAAATGGCTTATGTATAGGTGTTTAACTAATTACTTATTTAATTGCTAGTTACTTAAATATTTTCCTTAATTAATTATTTTAAAATATTATTTTAATCATGCACTTACACACTAAATTAATGATAATTACAAATTAGTATGAGTTAATTACATGTTAATGCACCATGACAACTAAACACAATTTGTAACATGTTGATTTTTTTGGAAGTATATTGTTGACCTTGGTTCTAGATAATTCTAAGAAAAGCTAGAAAATAAAATAAAATAAAATAAAATGAGATGATGAAGTATGGTGCATGTTGACTTGAGGAATGGTGTGTGTGTTGTAGAGTTAAGGTTACTTCCTACACTCGCTTTTTCTCCCTCCTAGTGCTCGGCCTTGCACAGCAGCCCCTCCCTCTTCATTTCTTCTTCTTTTCATTCTAAAACCCTCTTTTTCTCACTCAAAATCCACCAAATTCAACCCTAAATTCTAGTTTAAATGTCACAAAATTTCCTTTGCCTAAAATAAGCTTGGATCTTGATGCAAGTTTGCATTTTGGTGGCAAGGCTAGTATGTTGGATTCTTCTAAAATCTTGAAGTATACAACTTAATCAAATTGTTACTTTGATAATTATTTGCTTTAATCTAATCTTAATTAAGTGTTATTATAGTTTTAATTGCAAAATAGAGTTTTAAAGAGAAGGGTTTGAGGTTAATTTAAGGTTTTTATCACCTAATCAGATTAGCTAAGTGTAGTTAATATCTAATTGCTTTATCAAATATAATCTAGTTATTAAACTTACAAATCTTTACTTTGAAATTATCTTAATTAAGTGGTCATGCAAATTAATTTAATGTTTAGTGTATAAATAGGTGAGGTTAAAATTAGTTAATAATTGTGTGGCTTAATTAAGATATTTAAGCGTGATTGTGGCTATTAGGTTTGCTAAAACACCTAGTTTTGCACTAAAATACCATATTGTTGTTTACTAGGTTTTTAGAAGAAATAGGTTGAAGTTAAATTGGAGGTTGTGATGATCTACAACTATTTTCCTATGATTAGTTAGCGTTATGTCTTGTGTGATGGATTCTAGGTTTGGTGTTTGCTACGCATAGCAACCCCTAGTTGTAGTTTGTGGCGATGTCGCGCGCGTTTTGTGCACTAAGTACACGCGCGTCTTGCTAGTGCGCATTTGTTGTCTTGTATCGTTGTGTGTCCGCGTCTATTTAAATATTTAACCTTATATATACAATTTGTGAGATTCTAGGATCGGTTGCGGAGACGTCGGACTCGGCAAAAAAAGGCAAGGCAGTGATCGGATTCGACTAGCCGAGGCGTCCCGGTGAGTAGATGTACACATTTATGGGAGGATCGTCTGGATGGCGCAAGGCACCCGATAGTTAGGATTATTAGTAGTTCTTGTATTCGTATGCATAGTCTCCAATCATTCATATCATGGCATTGCATCTTCTTACATAAGATATTATTACTTAGGACACTTGCACCATTACCATTGGTCCATGCCGCACATGCACTATTTTATGCAAACACACACGCCATTGGTAATTGCTATGTCACGAACACTATAGAACTTGCTAAAATTGGTATTTGTGCATTTGCATCATGTATTTTGTGAAGACTTTTAGTTGTATTCTCATTTTCTTAGGATGGATATATAGGATTATTAGCAATATACCTCATCGCATCATCATTCATACATAACTTCTAGTCATGCATCACATTGTATATTATCGTATCATAGACATCCATCATTACCGACATGTTTATATATTGTGATTTTTCTTGGAGTTTTCAATATTTATGAGATTTTTGGATTTTGGGGAAAACCGAAAGAATTTTATAAACCTATTATCATTTTAAAAGAATGCAAGCGTGATATGATGTATATAGTGTCCACCATGAGTTTTCCTGATTTGAGTTGGTTTTCGAGACCCGATTCGAGGAGTAGGATGAACCGTTTCGAGTACATGGTGGACCCGGTTAGGTACCCCGGGGCGAGAGTGTTTTTATGGGGATGACAATGAGCCTGGTAGGGGAACACTACCTACCGGTTATTATTGGCTTGGCGGTTATCCGGAGGATACCGACCGGAGTCGTGGCAAGTGACAGATTTGAGAGCCGATCTGAGAGACGGTTATTAAGATATTGAGATATTGAGATATACATATGTTGTGTCGATGCTTGACACGGATTTTCTATCGATTTCACGGATGATACTACAGTTTTATTATACAAAATTTTTACTAAGATAAGGATACAGATTTTCTCATACCAGATATATCCAGGTTTTCGTGTTTGATTATTCATTCATGTTGCATTCATACTAGTCGATCGCATCATAACTGTATATGTAGGTTGTGGCGCATTGCGTGCATGCTTACGATAGCCTTATTAGATGTTACATACTACTCACGGGTTGGCAACTCACCCCAGTTGTGCCACAGTATCATGCAGGTCCAACCCGTCAGCATAGTAGCGGCGGGCATACTTCTTCTTCTCCCTTTGCATCGACTTATGACTTTTGTGCATAGGTAGGTTTTTGGGAGGACATTCTTTTGTTCGCACATGTATATTTATTTGTATCTAGTACACTCTATCGACCGTTTGTATTATGTGACTAAGAGACTAGGTAGTGAGATTTGTGTATTTGTTCTCTGGTGTCGAGCTCAAGTGAGCCGACGTAGTGCTTTCTTATTTTCTTGATTTTATATGTTGATTCCATATTATGATGACTTATCTTGCACGTGGTTGTGTACCGCCGTGCGGCGAAAAGCTAGCTCCTGCTTGGGGATGTCTTTATTCATTTTTTACATGTATCCATATTTTGTACCCGTTTGGGGCCAGTTTTTACAAAGGAAAGTCTGCCGAAATTTTCGGGAAAACTTGATGTTTTAAAATGTTTCAATGTGACGTTATTTTGTTAAAATGACCTTTTTAAAATAAGTTTTTCTTCACTCTATTTATTTAAACAGTTTAGATTTCTGGGCTTTGGTTTACTTAGATTACGCTACGCGTTTAGACGTTGCGTGATTTAAGTGCCAGTCACGTTCCACACTTTCGGGTCGTGACATAGTAGTACAGTTCAGGTTTATTTGTATGTTCATTTTTGCGAGTCGAGCGTTCGACATGTGGACTGTCGTTTCTGCCTTGTTGTATATTCATTTATTGGGGCACGGCCGAGTTGAGGTCGATGTCACCATTGTATATATATTTCTTTTCTGTACTAGGATTACCCCACGGCGGAGTGCTTTAGTGGCTAGGTTCTAGAGGGCAACGGGCTTTCATCTCATGGCATTGAGACCAGAGTGCTTTACTCTAGAATTGGCGGGCTACTCGCTGCACTCGTATGGGGTATAGGATGACCCACGGAAGAGCGCTCAAATTACCAGATTTCGTGAAGTGTTGGGTGGCCCATTCACCTTATTAACTGGGGTTGCCTCTCTTCAGGAATTGGCGGGTAACTTTCTGTGCTCGTATGGTTCTTGGTTTTACATTGTAAAGGCTATCCACACGACCGAGGAACATCGGGTTTCATTTGTGGCGCGAATGAAACCCGGGGCACCAAGTTTATGCGCTTTTCCATATTGCTTATTGATGTTCTGTGATATTACTTATATCATGCCTGAGACGAATGTTATATATATATATATATATATATACACATACATACTAGTAGATGTTGTATATGTTTTGCATCTGCTCTAGTCCATCACCCGCTCTGTCGTTAGTTAAGTAACCTAATGGTGCAGATGGGGCCCCGTGGTGAATACGGATGACATATACGTACATTGTATTTTCGTTCTTTTATGGTGTGATAGGGATTAATTGTTGGGACTGCATTAATTTTGATTAATGCAAGATAAGAAACCTAAAAGATGTTGTTGGAACAAATTTCTAAAAACTATAGTCATATTCTTTCGCTTTGCATAGTGGTATTCGGTCATGAATATCCAGCACCTCATTCTAGGAGGGAAGAGCCTAGATCCCTTCGCGGGGAGTGACCTCTTGAGCAAAAGTGTATACTGTAGATTACTCGGTTTTCTTAAAAACCATAAGTTTTCAAAAGCGGAGCCTAAACCATTCCTTTTCAAAACTACTTGGTTCCTTCAACGATATCAAGTTCATTACGTTAATGGTTTTTCGCCAAAAACCAGCTGTAGCCCTCCGTCATTTCCTATGAGTAATACTTAGTATTCGTGCTTCATTTGTTGACTGTGTCAATGCATAGTGTTCGGTAGCTGAGTACTGCTTATTTGTAGCATACGATGCGATTGGTTAGGACAGTCGTATAACCTTGTTGACTGTGTCAAGGGTTATGCGGGTGGGTTTAATGCAATCAAGATAATGACGGGTTGAACTTGACTAGGACTCTTTGAATTGTTGACTGTGTCAAGGTTACTAGGGTCCTAGGGGCAAAAACCACATCGGGACTTCAAATTTACAGGAAACTTGCTAGTGCTGCATACCTTCTGAAGTGTGGTGATTAGAGTGACTTCCATCTAGTTTATCACGCAACGATAGTTAGATCCCGATCCTACTGATGAGTAGGATTACTCTTGGGAGAGATTTATCACTTCATGATTAGCTGACCTATTAGGTGTCTAGAAATGTGTTAACGGGGCTACACCTCTGCGGAAACAAGGTTTATTTTAATTAGGTTCATGCGAGAGCACGGAGAACCTCTCTCGAAGTACCAACACCGACCTAGCTGAACGGTTAGCGAACTTGTAAGGTGTTAATGATCCCATCTAGTTCTCCTTTTAAGGTTTGAAGGATAATTCGAGGAAACAATGGGAGACATCCTAATTAGATAAACTAATAACCAATCTAATCTTGCAAGAGCGCACGTTGAGTGTTTCTTTTCTCTCTCTAGGTAGCAACCAATTCATGCCTTAATCAAGATAATAAAATATATCACTTGACCGATCCGAATTCTTATTCGGGGCTGGAGAATGTTGGTTTGGCTCTAACTTATGATAGCAGTCATGAGTATGAGCAAGAGAAAAAGGATTGCATGAATTCCTTGATGACCCCAACGAAGAAGAAGTATATTATTGTCTCTCCTTCAGGTGTTCTTGTTATTGAAAACTGTTTCAATCCTACTTCCTAGGTACTAGATACCGGTTCAGGATCTTATATCTGTAATTTATTGCAGGTACTGAGAAAAAGTAGGATGGTCAGACCTGGTGATATGTCCCTCAGAGTAGGGAACGGAGCACAAGTTGATACTGCTGCCGTTGGTGAATATCACCTAGTGTTGCCAAATGGCAATACTATGATTTTGAACAATTGCTATCATGTACCTTCTATGGTTTGCAACATCATATCAGTTTCTTTACTTAATAAAGATGGATATAAGTTTATTCTTGATAGAAATATCATGTACATTTACCTTAATCAGGTATTGGTTGCAGAAGATACACTGTGTAATGGTATCTATGTTCTAAATTAAAACACAGTTTTCAATATACAAAACACACGCAAGAGGAAGAGTACAGAAATGAACGAATCCTACTTTTGGCATTGTAGACTTGGTCATATCGGAGAGAAAAGAATAAGTAAGTTGCATAAAAATGGATATTTGAATACGTTCGAATTTTCATGTTATGAAACTTGTCAGTCTCGTCTCAAGGGAAAGATGATCAAATCTCCGTTCACCGGACATGGAGAAAGAGATACAGAGCTCTTGGGACTCATACACAGTGATGTATGTGGTCCAATGTCTATACATGTAAGGGGCGGGTTCTCATACTTCATCACATTCACTGACGATCTCTCTAGGTTCGGATATGTGTATCTTTTGAAACACAAATCTGAAGCTTTAGAGAAATTCAAAGAATTCAGAAACAAAGTAGAAAAATGGACTGAAAAATGTATCAAGATCCTCCGATCTAATAAAGGAGGGGAGTACTTAAGTACGGAATTCCTAGAATACCTAAAAGAGGATGGAATTCTCTCTCAGCTTACTCCTCCGTATACACCATAGAACAATGGTGTATCGGAGCGGAGGAATCGTACCCTATTGGATATGGTTCTCTCCATGATGAGTAGTGCTAAGTTGCCTCTTTCATTCTGGGGATATACACTTTAAACAGCGACACATCTTTTGAGTCAAGTTCCATCCAAATCCGTGCCTAAAACTTCGTATGAAATATGGAGTGGTAAGAGTTTGTATCTTAAACGTGTTAAGATTTGGGGTTGCCCTGCTTATGTCAAAAAGCAGAACCCAAAAAAACTCGAGGCATGATCAGTTTTGTGTAAGTTTGTGGGATACCTAAAGAATTCTAATGGATATCTATTCTACCACGCAGAGGAACAAAGGATTATTGTTTCTCGGAACGCCATATTTTTGGAAAAAGAATTTCTTGCAAAAAAATATTAGTGACAGCGTGGTATAACTAGATGAAGTTTCAGAAACACAAATTATAACTGAAGATTTGGTGGAACCGCTAGATTCAGTAATACCCGACGAACCTTAGCCACTTCGCAGATCTAGTAGGATTTCTCTTCCGCCCGAGAGATACTACGGTTTTCTCATAGACGGAGATCGAGAGGATTGCATCTTGAAAGAAAATGATCCTATTAGTTTCAAGCAGGCCGTTATCAGTAAGGACTCTGATAAATGGCTGGATGCTATGCAATTCGAAATGGAGTCCATGTACACTAATAAAGTGTAGACCTTGGATATTGCTCCACCTGGGGTAAAACCTGTTGGATGCAAATGGATCTACAAAAGGAAGTTTGGTGTAGACGGACAGGTGGAAACCTATAAGGCTAGACTTGTTACAAAAGGTTTTCGTCAAAAACCAGGTGTGGACTATGACGAAACATTTTCTCCAGCGGCTATGCTCAAATCCATTCGGATCCTACTTGCCATTGCTGCCTTCCATGATTATGAAATCTGGCAGATGGATGTAAAAATGGCTTTTCTAAACAGAAGTTTGGAAGAATGCGTTTATATGGATCAGCCGGAGGGTTTTGCAGACAGTGGGAGCAGCGGGAAGGTGTGCAAGTTGCTTAAATCCATTTATGGATTAAAGCAAGTATCGCGGAGCTGGAACTTTTGTTTTGATAAAACAGTCAAGGAATTTGACTTCATCAAGAACGAGGATGAGCATTGTATATAAAAGAAAATTGTAGGACGAACTATCGTATTCCTAGTCTTGTATGTGGAAGATATTCTTTTGATAGAAAATAATATTCCTATGCTACAATCGGTCAAACTGTTCTTATCACAAAGGTTCTCCATGAAAGACCTGGGTGATGCCTCGTACATTCTAGGGATTAAGATCTACAGAGATAGATCCAAGAGATTATTGGAACTTTCGTAGTCCAGGTACATAGAGACCATACTAAAGAGATTTAGTATGGAAGATTCCAAGCGCGGTAACATACCAGCATTGCACGGAATCACCCTTTCCAAAGATATGTCTCCCAAGATTGATGAGGAGAGGGTTTGCATGAGCACTATACCCTACGCTTTGGCGGTACTATGTACCAGACCATATTTAGCTTACGCACTCGGCGTAGTGAGCTGGTATCAGTCAAACCCAGGTAAGAATCACTGGACAGTAGTGAAGAACATTCTTAAGTATATGAGAATGACTAAAGAACTGTTCCTGGTATTCAGTAATGGAGACCTCCAGGTGGAGTCCTTTACTGATTCAAGCTTCCAGAATGACAAGAATGACAACAAGTCTGTCTCGGGGTTTGTGTTTACCATTAACAGAGGGGCGGCCTGTTGGAAGAGCTCCAAACAGGACACAGTCCCAGACTCGACGATGGAGGCTGAATACATTACTGCTAACGATGCCGCAAAGGAAGTGGTCTGGAGTAAGAAGTTCATTACTGAACTTTAGGTGGTTCCATCCATTGTTAATCCAATACTTTTGTATTGCGACAACAATGGAGCTATGGTTTTAGCAAAGGAACCACGGTCCCATAAAAAATCCAGACACATCTTGAGGAGGTATCACCTGATCAGGGAGATCGTTGATCGCTGAGAGATCAAGGTGCGGAGAGTGGACACAATAGACAACACGGCGGATCCATTCACCAAGGCCCTTTCTCAAGCACAGGTCGAGAGACTGTTTGAGATGTTGGGTATGCGATATGCTAACAACTGTCCCTAGTGCAGACGTTGGGTACTTGATACACCATTATGTGGCCTTAGTGCAAGTGGAAGATTGTTGGATATGTATGCCCTAGTGGCCAATATTGTATATGTATATATGTGGATGGTTGGACATATGTATGTACAGGACAGTCTTACTCGATATGATAGTATGCTATTTGGTTTGTCATTATCTTAACTTGAGCATATGTTTTACTTGATATTACATATCATTTATACATATTGATAAAGCCCGTAGGATCATTGCTTGACTACCTGCGTTGTGATAGCCATCATACTTGTGGGAGCTGGGTAGTCGATAAACACATCCTTAAAAGGTCCCTAGTCGTGGAAGTATCGAGACTGGGCATTGTTTATTACAGAAAACTGCATTTTAATACCACCCATTCATTATCTATTTTTTTTATATATATCAGTAGTATTATCCAGTACCTGCTCAGTAAATACAGATTGCAGGTATCCGTGACACAATACTGGAAACTTATTAAAAATCACGGATATTACGTTTGTGAGCCGATACTGCAACCAGAACTGCAAACCGATCGATACCCAAAGAGTTCTTTTGCAACAAATAATGTGTGCACACAATTTTGGTCCAACACAATGCAAGTGTGTACATGGACCATGGTGGGGCTGCCTAGGTACATGACATGATGAAATGGTCTAAGTAGGGAACATGTGCATTAAATTCTAAAAGAGTTGATATGATTTAAAGCATCAAGGTTTCCCGCCAAATCCCTGAGTACAAACCAGGTTCATATACACAAATCAAGCAGCACCAGAGTGATATTGGAGAGCACACAAGACCACCACATCAACACGAGCCAAGGAGCTCGGATTTTGGCCGGCCACATGCACACTATACCCGAGCTCGCCGGCCCCCTAGCCCCTATGGTCCCCACATTTCTTCTGTCCCTCACTTGCAGTCACATCATCTTATTTTTATTACTTGTTTAATTTTCTTTTGAACCTATAAATACCAGACCAAGGGGCAAGGAGAGGGGAGACTTTCTCTTTAGTTTTGTTTTAGAACTCTTATAATTTGTAACTTATTTTCCTTTGAACTCTTGAGCTCTTACCCCTTTATCTTGACCTTGCAATTTTTTCATTGAACTTGCAAGCTTAAGATTTAGGTTCTTGACTTCAAGATTAGTTGTATCTTGTTTGAAATTCAATAAAGTTCTCATTTCATTACATATGTCTTGCTTTCTACATACTTTGAATTTGTGAAATCATTACTTTATTTTGACCTTGCAACCTCTTAAGTGAGCTTGCATCCTTAAAATTTGGTATTTTGATTTCACATTGGTACAGGATTAAAGAACAAGTGACGATATTTGCGCATTGAATTTACCGGTTCTTTATCTAACTTTAACTTCTCTTTTCTTCCTATTCTTGTTATGTTGCCTAATTCTTTTCTTTTCTTTTTTTATTTTGGTATTGTGAATATGTATGATTAATCGATTTACTTGTTAAGGGTAGAATATGGTTAGTTTGTGTTAGGAGATGTGTTTGCTAAAACCTTAAAAACCTTAACTTTGCATTTGAAACTCCGAGCAAACCACTCGCAATTCCGCTCCGTTAGGCACCCTATCTTACCACAGTAGCGGTGAATCCTAATCGCGACTGGATTGCAAATGGTTTGCCGATGGCTAAGGTCAAGAGACAATAATAGAAGGACAAGGGACAAAGAATACGGATTTAGCTCAAAATCGCAAATACCGTATTTCAAGTTCCCTAATCCACGTTATTTCCTATTGCCTTAGTGTCAATATCAAAATTGGATCTATAAGGAACCGGCAAACATCATTCTCACGCAAGCTAACCTAAAACTACCCTTAATAAGTCTTTTTATTAAACATATCCTAGTTACGACACTTAGTGTCAACATAACTCAAAACACGGTATTAAGTCGTTAAAACAAGCCTAAAAAAACCTACCATCTCTCTGCGGACGACCCGTACTCATTACGGCTCGCTACACGCGGCACCGTTTTTTATTGCGGTAATTTCAAAATTCTTTCTAAATACGACACGGTGAAAACCTATCAATCAGGCATCGATATTCTGGAGTAGACTAGTGTATACGTTTTTAGACCCCGATGAGGGGCGACGGTTGATCCCACAGCAATTGGTCTTTCGCACCTAAGATCGTATACAGGTGCTCACTGAGGGTGAGTATACTGGACGGACTCGCCGAGAATTTCTAGATGGTACTATACCTATCATCAGATAGAAGTTCTCAGGTGACATGAGTTCAGGTTAGTCTTCAGACCTGAGATCATCATTTGTCTCGTGTGAGTTCCCACTGTACTTTGATCACTACTCAACCACGGCTCTACTGAGTCATGCAAACAGGTTTTGGTTGGGTACAATCCTGAGCCATATGGAGGCAGTGAGTGATTGTTGGGGATTCGTCTCTTCCGGTATAGGGAGTCGATATCGCACTGTGTTCGATTAGCCAGGACCATAAGATCTTGGCCAAGGCAGTTGGGATTTACTGATAGGTTGATCAGTTGTTTCTCGGATTAACCTGAGCCGCATTAGCACGAATTATCGTGTTATTAGGGTCTGACGTTTACCACCACCTAGACCCGGTATGCGATCCTCTCAGACAAGAGACCGGATTGTACGGAGATTGTCACCAATAGGCTCAGTAGAGATCCAGATGAGTTTGCTTGTCGATCTTCCTTTTCTATAGGTACCCGGGTAGCCGTTGTGTACATCTAGTGCCGCTGACGTTCTTGTGGTTATGGATTTATCTAGTAACTCACTGCCGGCGTACTATTGAGTCTTTAGAGTCCCACATAGAGAGTTTCCCTGGTTCAGGCGAAATGATATAGTAGCCGCATTGGATACGTGCACAGTTCTGATCGATTGATTGTACTAGTTACCCGGACTTTCGATCGGACAGTTGATAATACTAGCCGGCTCGGGATTGAGCCGGATTATTAAATCAGGTGTTGATTTAATAATTTATATATATGTATTTCGATATGTATATTCTAGTATTATGTTCTTTGTGTTATTCTATCTCTTTGGGTATTCGTATTTTGATACGAATACAGGTATGTATATACAGTAGAGTGTAATCCGTATTTATATGGAAAACATTCTAGAATGTGGATACCTCATTTTAGATTTATACATTTATTTTTAAATGGAAAATAAGGTGTAAAGTTGGTGAGGGGAGTATGGTGAGAACCATACTTCAATAGTGTTGACAAATGAATTTTCAATTCATTTGTGCAAATTATTCAACCATGGTTGGTTTTTTATATTGTAAAAAATTGTTTTACAAAACTATGGTTGGTTTTTCTCTCTCTGGGGTAATAATTCATTCTCACCATTTGCTTCACTCTCCTGACTTATTTTTCTTGAGCTCCTTCACCTTCATCTTCAAGCTCTTCTCTACAATCTCATGTGTTGAGAATCAAGAGAGGAGGTGAGATAGATACACACTTAGATCCATTCACTATATTTAAAAATATTTTCATCATTTGAAATTTGGGCAGCACCTCCTTCGTAAATTTAATTCAAAACCAATACATAACAACAATATAGACATCCCCAAGCAGGAGTTAGCTTTTCACCAATTAGCGAAATCAAAACCACACAAATAAAGATATACGACGCCCCAAAGCGAGGATCAATCACAGAAAAGAAGATCAAGAAAACCAAAGTATCATCAAACCCAAAAATAAAGAATTAACACATATCCGTGACTCTAAGTCTGAACGAATATACAAATCTGTGGTTTCTAAGTCTAGCAAATATATATAGTCTGGTTGATAGAGCTTTTAACTAGATACAACTGAATAAATATATACAAATGGTGGTCACGATCCAATGTATACCCCACCTACCAATGCAAATCACCCAGAAGAAAGTTATGTGCCAGCAAGCCGCTATTTAATTAATGTGGTCGATCCTACAAGAAAACTGTGGCACAACGGGGGTGAGTTGCCAACTCGTGGATAGAAGACATCATCATATAGAAATCGAATGTATGACGATCTCCTAGGTCATACAGTAATATAATAATATAATAATATTGAGTGGTAACAAGGGTGATAGTGTAAACATAAGTATAATAATACTAATATAATTATGCCCGTGTCATAATGTGGTACCATATCATCTGTATCATATATATCTATATAGGTGTATCATCCAACATGTGTCTATTAACAAAACATCAAATCATCATAAAAACTTGAGTGCCGGTATCAACACTCGAAAACATCATAAAACTCGTATCCAGCATCGACACATAAGTCATCATATCTCAGGCGCCGTCTCATCGGTTCGACCCTCATATCCATATTTCTCAATCGCTCTAGTCAGTATTCTCCGGATATCCTCTGAGTCTAGTACTATCACCGGTAGCTAGTTTTTCCCTGCCAGGCTCAACGACTCTCTATACGATCTTCTTTCTCCAGGGTACTGTACCGGGTCCACCATATACCTGCAGACGGTGCCTCCTCTCTCCTCGAATCGGGTATGCACATAACTCAGAACCGAGAAAACTTATGGTGGACACCACACATCATATCAAGAGAAACTGCATTTTAAAATGATCATAGGTTTTCAAAATGTATCTGTGGTTTCTCAAATTCAGAAATCTCATGAAAACCGAATCTCATAAGTATGAATCAATAATGAAACAACGAGTACATGCACATAACAAATTCGTAATGCATAACCAGTGTGTTTATATAAGCGTGGCATCTAACTAGGTAAGAAAATACGATAACTGAATTAGTAAGTGTGGTATGGGTACTAAACAATAACTAAAAGGTTACATTTTATTAGGTTATACGGTGAAATAACGATTTCTAATGTGTACTGGCATGTCAATTACCGATGATGAGTGTGTGAGCAGGCGAGTATGTGTACGTGCAACATGCACATCATCGGTAATGGTGCATGTGTCCTAGCAGACTACTGCTCATTTAAACCACCAAAGATCGCCCTAGAATTTTTCAAGTTCACTAAACATACACTTTTAAGCACTAAACTATTTTGTGAGAATAGAAACATAAAAACTTGGTGAAAGGTGAGTGTTTTATCTCAAAAGGCAACTCAAGAAAATTCTAAGATGACCAAATGAGCTCAAGACTAAAAATTGATCCCACCATGAACCTTGTAGTGAGCTTAGAAATAATTTTTGTAAAGGGAAAATGTGGTTTTAATAAGGTTTTGAGGGTGTTTTGTGGTGGTAGAATGGGTGGTGGAGGAGATGGAGAAAAATGGAGGAGGAGATGAAGAAAATGGAAATGAGATGAGAATGAAAATGAGGTGAGGAAAGAATATGGCTACCATCTATCTCTCTCTCACACATTCCCAACCATACCTCCTTGCCTCTCTCATCATTTATTCTTTTCTTTTCTTTTTTCATTTTCTTTTTTAAAAAAAAACAAAAGAAACACAAAACCATGCAATGAAACATAATATAATGTGTCATGGCATATTAAATATGGTTAACAAAAATGGATTTGGCTTAATACATAATTTGTAATCTACTAATCAAGTTTAACATAAATTTGTATATAAATAATTGCATACTAATTTATAAAATGCCCAAATCAATCAAATGCTTATAATTCATATTAATTTCTAAATAATTTTCCAAAACATAGGTATATAATTGTACCATTTTACTAAAACTTATTTCTATACTTGCATAATATTCATGAAATTTATTATTTTATTATTTAAATTCAAAAAATAACATTTTATATTTTCTGAAATGTTACAATCTCCCCCCTTAAATAAATTCGGTCCCCGAATTTAAATTTAAACCCCCAAATATTAAAACATTTCAGTAAATCCAACAATCAATAGGGCTCCGAAATCACGAATACATAAGATATATCATAGCGCAACGCATGCGCCTGAAAACGAGTGCAAAACTCAAAAATCAAAACCCCGTCAAGCGTTATGCAATCATGGGAGTTATGATGAAGATGCAAATTTCAAAATCTACTGTTAAATTCAAATATAATATAATCAAGGCCATAATATATACATAGTATGCATCCTTGGGAAATCGTCTAAATAACTGAATAAAAGTGCATGCACAATCTTTTCAAATCGCTGTGCGATACGTATATCACGACACAAGTAGCGGACGTTCATTTTGCAAATACACACACACACACACACACACACACACACACGTTTTACTTAACCCGCCTTTTGAAAATGATTTAGAAGGGTTTTCTCTGTAAAATTTCATATTACTCATGGACACGTAGGAAAATAGTGAGAGTATAGCTCCTTTTTGAAAACCTCTTCGGTAAATATCGATGCATGCAAAAATATTCAGGTACTGTCCTCAGACCTGTCCTGCTCGGCTACTACATAATATAGTACACATATCCTAGAAGCATGATGCTCGGAAAGAAATCAATCTCAATAAGTGTATAAGAAAATACCACATGCGTCTGGTTCGCACGGAAATCAAAGTCAAATATAAGTGCCACGAATGTGCACAGAAGCAAAAACTAAGTGCAACGGGTGTGCATGAAAGTATCTGTCAAGTGCAACGGGTGTGCACGACAACAATACCAGGTGGATCTAATATGCATGAAGAATCTTGATTAAGTGCATTTGGGGTGCACAAAATCACATCAAGTGCGCCAAGTGTGCGCAAGAATCTAAATCAAGTGCGTCAGGTCTGCACAATAGCATCTAGTGAAATAGGATGCACGAAAACAAATATCATGTGCATTAGGTGCACGAAAACATAAATCTAGTGCACTAGGGTGCAATAAAATGAATATTAAGTATATGAATCGAGATCAACGGTATACAACATGCACAAAATCAAAATCAAGTATACCGAGGTGTATGAAATCAAAAACACGTGCAACTGCATGCACAAAACCCATATCAATGCACTGAAAGCGCACGTGAACTATACCGAGTGCATAAGTCAAAATCAAGTGCATACTCTATCAATGAAATCAAGTATATCGAAGTGCATAAAATCAGTGCAAGAGGTATGCACAAAAACAAAAATCAGTACAACTGATATATAAAAATATGAATCAAGTGCAACTATAGTGCACATAAGAAATATCTGTTAAGTGCAGTTATGGTGCACGAAAATATCAATCATGAAACTAAATCATCAAAACTCAAAAACCTAGAACGATATAAGTGTGATAATCGGATCACTAAATATAAATAAAAAATAAATGATATTGAGGTATACCTCCTTCAATGTCGAATGGTGTCAGTGCACCCAAGATTGGCAGAGCAAGAATATTTACTTATCTCTTGTCCACGGTCTGGCATCCTCTGTCCCTGGGTCCTTATTTTTCTTTGTGGATCACCAATTGCACGACTCCTCGGCTCAACAGCTCATTAGGGGGTAGCGATGGAAATAGTCCCGCTCTAGCGCTTCTCTGAACATCTCCTGGCCAATTAATATGGCCACTCGTAATGTAGCACGACAATGATGGCTGCCTCTGGCCTTTTGAATATGTGCGATACAACCGATCTTGGGTCCGAATCTTTGTTTCTACGGTGTCCTGAAAAGAACCTGCTATGGTCTCTTCCGATCTCACCTCTGCCGAACTGCCCGGAAGTTAGCACTATTTACATTAATCTGTTTCTTATTCCGGGATAGCTGCATTCTCATCACGACTTTTCTCTGGAAATACGGCCGTATCCAACGCCTCTGCGTACATATCAAGCCTCTCGTATCAACGGGAAAGAAGAACAACTCGTTAATATCTCGCACGAACCTCTTATTTCACTTTTCTTCATTATCGTCCTAATCGAAATCATATCTTGCTGGCTGCGTACCGCAATTCATTCTCGGTTACAGTCAATCCGGAGTCTCTCGTAAGGACTCGAAACTATGAATTCAGTATCTTCAACACTCTATGGAAGAAAGCTAGACAATTACGTCCTATGGAACTCATCCAAGTCATTGAAGAAATACGCTTTGCTCGTTCTCTCTTGATCGACTTACACTAGGTCTAAGCAAGGCTCTTCAAACTGGAATCATTCAACTTAACCGATCCTGCGTCGGGGCATCCAAACCAATGAATTGTCTTAGTCACTTTATCCAAAAATGACTAGCGATCTTCTGTCACATCCCTGCCAGTAAACTCATGTATCTTCAGCTATATAAACTATGAAGGTGACATTCGGTCAATCTCAGCAACAGCTGGTTCATCTGTCTGCACGGTAGACAACACATCGATTTCTGGAGTAGGCTATACCTCAACGGTCCTCTCAATCTGGCCGGCCTCAAGTGATGGCCCGATCATCCAGTGCAGATCCCGAACGCTCGTATCAAATGAGAAATCCTAGTAAAACAATCAATACGTTCGTACGTCACCGGAAGAATATCATGGTCAGTCCTCATCCATGACGAGCTCGCTCTGACCGCATCTCTAGCCGCAGCTCTCTCTACTCTCATAGCTATGGTGACAGGAACCACAAGCAAATATCAATGAGGATAGGCATATGAACGAATAGACTAATGAATCTCAAGAAATGTACATCCTAAGGTCACTTAAGCGGAGCAGCGTATCGTAAGTATACCGCGGAACATATACACGATACACCGCTTTACATAAATTACCTACTCTATCAACCAAGATCAACCTACATGATGAAAGTTCGGGTCTAATACCCCCTCAGTCAAGTCTAAGTTTCGTAAGGTCCAACCTAGGTTCCGAAATATATATATACGCCCTAAACTCTGCATAGTCAAACCTAGACTTGAACCAAGATTAAACCTAACGCCGTGATACCAAATTTGTCATGATCTGGAATTGGCACGTAACCGGCAATTGAATCACGTGAAGTCTATAGGACCCCACCGTAATCCAAGTAAGCCGAAAGCCAGGAAGTCTAAACGTTTTTAGGAAAATAATGGAAGTGCAGTTTTGAAATAAAAGTATAATGGATTCAAATTCTTTCTTGAAAAGTATAAGTAATGTTATATGAAAATACAAGTAGGTTTTATACTATTTTTGAAAACATTTTCGTTATTTGAAATTTGGGCAGCACCTCCTTTGTAAATTTAATCCAAAACCAATACGTAACAACAATATAGGCATCCCCAAGCGAGAGCTAGCTTTTCGCCAATTGGCGAAATCACAACCACACAAATAAAGATATACGATGCCCCAGGGCAAAGATCAATCACAGAAAAGAAGATAAAGAAAACCAAAGTATCATCAAACCCAAAAATAAAGAATTAACACATTCGTGACTTTATATCCGAAAAAATATACAAATCTGTGGTTTCTAAGTCTAGCAAATATACATAGTCTGGTTAATAGAGCTTTTAACTAGATTCAATAAATATATACAAATGGTGGTCACGATCCAATGTGTAACCAATGCAAATCACCCAGAATAAAGCTATGTGCCAGCAAGCCGCTATTGAATCCATGCGGTCGATCCTGCAAGAAAACTGTGGCACAACGGGGGTGAGTTGCCAACTCGTGGGTAGAAGACATCATCATATAGAAATGTATGACGATCTCCTAGGTCATACAATAATATAATAATATTGAGTGGTAATAAGGGTGAAAGTGTAAACATAAGTATAATAATACTAATATAACCATGCCTGTGGCATAATGTGGTATCATGTCATCTGTATCATATATATCTGTATAGGTATATCATCCAACGTGTGTCCATCAATGACACATCAAATCATCATAAAAACTTGAGTGCCCAGTATCGACACTCGAAAACATCATAAAACCCGTGTCTAGCATCGACATGTATGTCCTCATATCTCGGGCGCCGTCTCATCTGATCGGCCCTCATATCCATCTGTCTCAATCGCTCTGGTCGGTATCTTCCAGATATCCGCCGAGTCCAGTACTATCACCGGTAGGTAGTGTTCTCTTGCCAGGCTCAATGTCTCTCTATACGATCTTCTTGCCCTGGGTACCTACCGGGTCCACCATGTACTTACAGACGGTGCCTCCTCTCTCCTCAAATCCGGTATGCACATAATTCAGAACCGAGAAAACTCATGGTGGATGCCACACATCATATCAAGAGAAACCGTATTTTAAAAAATCATAAGTTTTCAAAATATATCTGCGGTTTCTCAAATCCAGAAATCTCATGAAAACCGAATCTCATAAGTATGAACCAATAATGAAACAATGAGTATAGGCATAAAACAAATCCGTAATGCATAACCAGTATGTTTATATGAGCGTGGCATCTAACTAGATAAGAAAATGCGATAACTGAACTAGTAAGTGTGGTATGGGTACTAAACAATAACAAAAAAGCTACATGTTATTAGGTTATACGGTGAAATAACGATTTCTAATGTGTACATGGTATGGAAATTACCGATGATGAGTGTGTGAGCCGGAGAGTATGTGTACGTGCAACATGCGCATCATCAGTAATGGTACGTGTGTCCTAGCAGATGATGTCATACAAGATAAGGAAAGAACGTGGTATGTATACCGCAAAAATGAGAATAATCCGAGTATAGCAAAAAAAAGGAAATTGTAAACGAAACAGTATAAAATACATTCCTACATATAAGCCATACAGTTATAGTTTAAAATAGTACGAATCATTGTTTTTAAAAAAATAGAGGCTACGGTGTTTTTGAGAAAAAGATACAATTTGAAAATCCGTAGCATCCCTTGAGATTGTCATTTAAAAATGCATAACGATTCGTTAGTTTTGAAAATAGGTATGAATCTATTTATATCCTAATATCTACTTAAGTGATTAGAAAACAATAAATTTTTTCCGAGTCGATACATCCATAAGTCGGCAATCCAGCCTCATAGTATCGTGTACGATATAATCTATTGTACGGCATCATCAAGTCAATAATGCGGATCAATCATCATGTACATCATATCACGTACGATATCATCAATTTGAGAGTACTGATCTATGGTCACATACATCCTATCATCCCATCTAGTCACATATCATAACATGTTATATCATCTCGTATCGCATTAAGAACATATATATCGCCTAATCTCCATATAATATATCATATCATATCTTGCTATTTTATATCATATCACATAACTTAGCCTCGTGACATCATGTTGGATCACACCGACTCGTATCATTATAACATGTCATATTCTCATCTCATGATGTTATATCGAAGTTATCCTCAAACTTATATGCATACATACATACATACATACATACATACATACATACATATATATATATATATATGTATGTATGTATGTATGTATATATGTATGAGTATATGTAACAACATATATACCAATGGCTCAAGGCTAAGAGAATAAGAACTAAGGATATTCCTCCTTACGAGTATGCTTACTATTGCCTATAGTCTCCTAAAACCCTATTAGCTAAGTATACATATCTAATATTTTAATATATATAACTATATACCTAGTATCATAATACTACGGTTGCAGTGGTGCTATATGGCATCCACCCGACTTCCCCCGTAGATATATATCTACTCATCTACTATCCTCACTCTAGCCAAAGTCGATGAATGCCTTGCTCTCCTTCGTCGCCCCGGAAGTTCATGCAAATGTACCTACAAGTCAAAGTACATCGTGTCGAAATCAAAATCAACTCTTGAAAACCGATATGGCAAGAAAAGTGTACATAGGTTAGAACCTATGGTCCATACATGTAAGAACAACCAAACAACCCCCGGCGTTGACGTACGAACGTCAAGCGGCCGAGTCAAAACTCAAATATCAAAACGCAAGTTTTCAAAAGTCGCAAAATGAAATCAGCAACTTAATAAAACACTCCTAGATTTTATCTAAGGTGAATTTAGAATATTCTGCACATTGGATGGGCCTAGTTATCAGATGATTGAACTATGGACTAAAACCCAAACCCTAACTCCTATATCGGGACGAAATTTGTGGCTATATGGGATAAATTGGTGGCCAAGTATGGGAGATGGGTGCTCGGGATTCTAGGGTAGCTTTCTAAATGCCTGCACATCTCACTGTGCTTGCTATTAAATTTTCAGAGCTCCTGGGTAATACCATATTCCATTAGAACACCACAATTCAACAAAAACCGATATCGGAAAATTCTAAGTTCGTATTTGGGACTTCTAAACTCACTTAGACCAGGGATTCTATCACTAAAAGGCCAGTAGTCACTCTTTAAACTCTCTACTATAATACTACTGCTTATTTAAACCACCAAAGATCGCCCTAGAATTTTCCAAGTTCACTAAACATACACTTTTAAGCTTTAAACTACTTTCTGAGGTTAGGAAACATAAAATTTGGTAAAAGGTGAGTGTTTTATCTCAAAAAGCAACTGAAGAAAATTCTAAGTTAGCCAAATGAGCTCAAGACTAGAAATTGATCCCATCTTGATGTTTGTAGTGAGCTTAGGAATAAATTTTGTGAAGGGAAAATGAGCTTTTAATGAAGTTTTGAGGGTATTTTGTGGTGGTAGAATGGATGGTGGAGGAGGTGGAGAAAAATGGAGGAGATGAAGAAAATGGAAATAAGATGAGAATGAAAATGAGGTGAGGGAAGAATATGGCTGCCATCTCTCTCTCTCACCCTTTCTCTCTCTCTCTCTCTCTCTATCTCTATCTCACATTCCTACCCATACCTCCTTGTCCCCTTCATCATTTATTCATTTTTTTTCTTTTCTCATTTTCTTTTAAAAAAACAAAAGAAACACAAAACCATGCAATGAAATATAATACAATGTGTCATGACACATTAAATATGGTTAACAAAAATGGATTTGGCTTAATATATAATTAGTAATCTACAAAGCAAGTTTAATATAAACTTGTACATAAATAATTGTATACTAATTTGTCAAATGCCCAAATCAATCAAATGCTTTCATAATTAATAATTCATATTAATTTCCAAATATTTTCCAAAACATAGGTATATAATTGTACCATTTTACTAAAACTTTTTTCCATACTTGCATAATATTCATGAAATTTATTATTTTATTATTTAAATTCCAAAAATAATATTTTATATTTTCTGAATTGTTACATACCACTTTTTCATCGAGGGCAATTTCCTCGGGGATTTTCCCTTTCACTTTGTCATTTTTGTTCGAACCTTTATTTTTAGGTTCTTCTCAAGCAGCGTGCGGTTACACAGCTGAATATTCTCGCAGTTCTTTTCCTCCTCTTCTCTCTCGGAGGCGGAGACTTTGAAGAGAAGGTTGAGGGGTGTTTCATTCCCAGAATCGCTCCCGAACGTAATAACTGGAGGTTTTCCTCCATCCGAACTGGTACCAAATATATGACAGTTACCAATCATTTCTTCATGCGCATTCATCTCGCTATTTTGATGCTGACGAGCGCGAGCTTCGCTATTTTTGATGGGCAACGTATCCTTATCACCATTTTTTGAAGGCACTGCATTTCTCGATGGGGTGGGTGGCCCTCCGATAATATAGGCAGTAGTTGGATATGATTCTTCTCCATCGAAGCATGTGACCCTGGGAGTGTTCTTTATGAGAGGCGGCAGCTTCATCCCCATTGACAGGGCTTTAGCGAACCGCTTCTCTATTTTGATCCTGCTCTTATTTTTTGCAGGTGTACTTTGGTTTTGTTGGAGTACTTTACGACTCGTCCTCACCACTGCTTTTTTATTCAGACGCTGACGCTTAGCCTTTTCATAAATGGTTGTCTCGCGTTCTAGGTCAACTTTGATTTTTTGAAAGGCTTCATTTAGCAGCCACTCAATCGGGTCTTCTTTTGGCAGTTTCGGGAATTTTAGCGTCGATTCTACTCTCAGGTCCTCTGCGTTGTTTTCTGGCGCTAGGGGAGCCTCTTCATCATATAACGACGAATGGGAGGCCATACGGTAACTTGCTGCATAGTCTTCCACTTCTTCTGATGAGTCATTTCTCTCATCTTTGTCAATGTCTCGTTCCTCAATAATATACTTGAGGAATTTTTCGAGCTTGACCGGTGTTAGCGCCTTCTGTATATACTCCTCCAGTGCATCTATGTATTTTTGTAGATCTGTGCGCTTGTCGTCATACTCAACAGGCTGCACAGGTTTCTTGGTCTTCTTCTTTTTCTTCGAAGACTTCGAAGGCTTGATTTTGAGACTTTTCCACTTGTCAGCAATTTTTGGCGCGGGACGAGCTTTTAGCATCCCTTCGATTATTTCGAGTTCAAGTGGGCTTTTCCACTTGACTGCCGGACATGCCTGCTGATCCTTTAGCATTCTTTTAGTTTTTGCTGAAAGAACGACTTCCCATAGAGTTTCTTCCACGAGTGAGCATGATGCCCCATACGCGTCCACCTTTTTGGGAGTGTGTTTCTTGGGCGGGTTCACCCTCCAGTTATCAGACAACGTGAATTTCCCCTGTTAATACTGGTCTTCAACCCAATTTTTGAAGACATAGCAATCCTCAATTGGATGGCTCACCATTCTGTGATAGAAGCAGTAATTAGAGTTGTTGACGTCGCTAGGTTGTGCTGGACGCCGTAGGACTGGCAATGTGATAAGGTTATTTCACATCGCTAACTCGAATAGTCTCCTCGTCTTGTCACGGGAAAATGAGTAAACGCGTCCTAGTCTTTCTTCCAAGGATGGGTGCGGATGCACGTTGTTTTGGCGAGCTGCTAGTTTTGGGGCACTCGGCTGTTGTTGCGTATTAGCAACGAAGGTCACTTTCCTATTGCCCTTGGTATTATGAGGGTCCTTATTTAAGAAGGAAGGCCCATAGCCCATCTGATCCATCTGGACCAGTTTGTCTATCAGAGCCTGAAAGGTTGTGGGCTTGAGGAACGTCATGGACGGGAACACAGTCGTTTGAGAATCAACGGCGATGAACATACCCACGATTGGAGACTCTTCAATGCGTTGTTCGCACATAGACCACATGTTCCTGTTAAGGTTCGGTTCCCACACCGTGGAAGCCGCGGCGGAGGCGGAAGTGAAAACAAAAAACTTTTTGCAAGCACCAAACATCCGTAACCCAAGAAATCGATCTAAAACCTTAAACTAGCAAACTAGAAATATAAGGATGGAGAAAGTACAACTTTCGACGCGTGTCCACCCAATTATGAAAGACCCCTCCAAGCTCGTAGCCGCCGAGATCACACTTGAAAGTCGACCACCCTCGCCGAAGAAGTTCCACCCAAGATAAACCGAAAGAGACTCCGACTGACGATCCAAACTTTCTAGGTGTGGATGGTGGGTGATGTAGGAATTTTTCACTAAACTTTTCTCTCATTTTCTCAAGCTCAAGTGAGCAAGAGGAAGAAGAATAAGAAGAGGTGTGAGGAAGATGGTTGCTAGTCTCAACATGAAGCATCTCACATGAAGCACGAAGCATGTATGATGAAGAAATGATCAAGTGTTAAAAGAAAAGATAATGGTTACATAAAAGCAACTATGCATCAATAGTGCACTAATAAATGCACATAAATGATCACACCAAGCCATACCTCTCACATGCTCATGCCATCTCATTTCCACCTCATTTTCTCATTTGTTTTTTAAAAAGAAAAACAAATATGAGGTGTTTTTCTTCTAGAAGCATTCCCGTATAAATATGGAATACTTCACCTGGTATATGTATCCTACATATACGTGTATCCGTATAAAAATACGGATAACACCAAAAAGAGAAAATGAATTGTAAACAATAATACTAAAATATATGTATCAAAATACATATATAAATTATTAAATCAAAACCTTATTTAATAATCCGGCTTAATCCTAAGCCGACTAGTATTATCAACCGTCCGATCAAAGTCCGTATATCCTGTACACGTAATTAAATAGACCCATGCACGTACCATCGTACGGCTCCTACACCTATCGTCTGAACCGGGAAACTCTCTGTGTGGGACTCTAAAGACTCGACAATACGCTGACAGTGGGTTTAACCACAAGCACGTCAGCGGCACTAACTGTACGTAACGGCTACCCAGGTACTTACCGAAAGGGGGGTCGACAATCAAGTACATCCTTACCCTACTGATCCTGAATGTGACAATCTCCATACAGTCCGGTCTCTTCATCAAAGAGTATCGCATATCAGGTCTACGGGGTGGATAAGGTCAGACCCCTACTAACCCGATTAGTCGTATCTGAGTCAAGCTTATCACCAACAGAGATACTACTGATTAACTATTAGTAAATCTCATCCACCGTGGCCACAGATTTCTAATGATAGCCAACTGAACACAGCGTGTCATCGACTACTAATACCAAGAGAGATGAATCCCTGACAATCGACCACCGCCTCCATGTGGCTCGGGACTGTACCCAACTAAAACCTGGGAGTTGCTTTGCCCTCTTTTTTGCTAAGCCCTGGCCTGCTTGGGAAGACCGTCTAATTCTCCGGAATTGCATGACTCCTTTGAGACGTGGTAGGGTAGTAGTCAAAGTACAGTGGGTACTCACATGAGACAAATGACGATCTCAGGTCAAAGGACTAACCTGTACTCATTCCACCTGAGAACTTCCATTTGAATATAGATATAATACCATCTTGAAGTTCTTGATGAGTCTGTCCGGTGTACTCACCTCCAATGAGCACCTGTATACTATCTTAGGTGACATAACACCAATGGCTTGTGAGACCGGCCCCGCCCTTCGTCGGGGTCTAGAAACGTATACACTAGTCTACTCTGGATATCGATGCCCAGTCTCAATACTCCCACGACTAGGGACATTTAAGGATGTGCTTATGGACAGCCCATCCCCCACGTATATGATCGCCATCATCATGCTGGTTGTCAAGCAACAATTCTACGAACTTCATCAATGATGAAGACAAGCCAGATAGCATACTATCATCTCAAGTAAGACTGTTATACCTATATAGGTCCTCCTTCAATTATTATAATCGCTTACTTGTGATTATAATAATTTCCTTAAGAGCACTATATCCAACAATCTCCCACTTGCACTTAAGTCCAATTATTTCGGTATCGCGTACCCACAGCTCGTATGCTTCCGAATACCCAACTTCTCTAATAATAAGTTTCGCAAACTATGTTTTTAAAACTCAATGTGTTCGAGAAGTAGCCTCAGTGAGTGGATCCAGTACAATGTTCCAACTTCATCTCTCTATATCTCAACTTTGCGAAGATCAACAAACTCCCAAACTGAGCGATATCCCACCTCAAGAATTTGTCTGGATACTTGATGGGACCAAGTTCATAAGTGAATAACTCCATCCAACAAACTTCTTGGGTTGTATCCTCTGTTGGGTTATAACCAGTATCCTGCACCATGATTACCTCAGTATCTCTATTGGAACGCTATCCAATATACCGATCCTCAAAAGAGGCTAAACTTAAAACTCTGACAACATCTCTGTCATCCAGGTCACCTTGGAAACCTTAACCGATAAATGTCTTCCAGAGGAGGCTACCGTTATGTTATACGAAGAACATCCTCTTATGTTCTTTACTGCTTCCCAATGTTTCTCCATGATTGGATTAATACATGCTTATTGCAACTAGTGCAAAAGAAATATCTGGTGTTATATAAGACATTACATAATTGACTCAATTGCCTAAATAAATGATATGTCATTCATGCCATTCCCTCTCTTCATCAGTCTAGAAGAAATATCTTTAAAGAGGAATACTCCATCACCCGCGGGTACACCACCACGCTATGAGTCGTCCATTCTAAAATACTTTTAGAATGCTGTCTAAGTACCCGATTGGGAAACTTCCCAAATCTAGATCTAAAACCAGAATCCCTGATATATTATCCATCTGGTTTTGTACATGACATTGCATGATTGACTCAATAGCCTAAGCAAATGATATGTCATTCATACCAATCCCTCTCTTCATCAGTCTAGAAGACATCTCTTTAGAGAGAGTGACTCCATCATCTACGGGTACACTACTACGCCAGGAGTCGTCCATTATAAAATACTTTTAGAATGTTGTCTAAGTACCCGATTTGGAAAACTTCCCAAATCTAGATCTAGTCACCAGAATTCATGATATACTATCCATATCTAACGTGGAGAAAACACTATATGACAACCAAAGTTTGACCGATTGTAACATAGGAACATCACTTCCTATCTGGAGTATGTCATCCAAATCGAGGACAGTACTCCCTACATCCTTCTTACTAGGTTCATTAATTGTTTTGATGAAGTCAATCACCTTGACTGTCACATCAAAAATAGATGATTCGTCTCCACTGTCCATGCTTTAGTCTACGAATAGACATAAGCAACTTGCATACCTTCCGCTGCTCCCACTGACTACGATAACCCTTTGGCAGGGTCATATACATGTATACTTCCAAATTCATATTTGGAAAGATGTTATAGTCATCCACTTACCAGATACCATAGCTAAGAATAGTATCAGAGTTAATTCATATCCATAAGGACTTCAGCGTAGACACCAAAGTAAAAGTCATATCATAATCCACAACGGGTATTTGATGAAAACCGTTTACAACAAGTATACCCTTATTAGGTTAGTACCTTTCCACCTGCACAAATCCCGAAAGATCTACTTTCTCCTAATAGGATTCACCCCTTCAGGAGCACCCAGCAAAGTCTAAAATCCGTAATTTGCTGAAGTGCGTAGAGTCCATCTTGGATATAAAATATCTGGTCACCTAGAAGTAACCACTTCCTATGACCTGCTGATAACTAGTAGGGAGAATAGCTGTGCCAGGTCATATCCATATGGACTTCAGCATAAACACTGAAGTAAAAGTCTCATTACAATCCACAACGGGTATTTGATGAAAACTCTTTACAACATGCCTAGCCTTATTAGGTTAGTACCTTTCCACCTGCACAGATCTCGAAAGATCTAGTTGCTCTTAATGGGTTTTACCCCTTCAGAAGCACCCAGCAAAGTCCAAAATCCACAATTTGCTAAAGTGCGTGGAGTCCATCTTAGATATGAAGTATCTGGTCACCTGGAAGTTACCACTTCCTATGACCTGCTGATAACTAATAAGGCCATCATCACCATGATGCTGACCTCCCTGTCACCGTCTACGAGAAAACCGAACTATCTCTCGGGTGTCTGATATCACCTACTAAAATCTGCGAAGTGGATAATGGTTTGTCAAGTTCAATTAAATGTTTAGGTTCTACTAAATTTTTGGTAACTATTTGTGCTATTGGAATCACTTCCAATTCTACCTTACTCCCACTAATTTTTTTTTGCAAAAAGATTCCTTTTATAAAAAAGTGGCGAGTCAAGAACAATGTAACTATTGATCTTGAAAATGGTAAAAACAAAATCCTAGAGAATGCTTGGGATAATCCACAAACCGCCATTATCGAAGCATGCCTTGAGTTTGTCCGGATTCTGCTTTTAAACAGAAACCAGATAGCTCCATATCTTAACAATCTCAAGATATGTAACCATTCTATGTCCATATAGAATTAAGGCACTAATTTATATGGAACCAAATTCAAAAGTCATGTAGCTGTTTCCAGTGCATATCACCTAATGGAAAAAGGCCAATACAGCATTACTCATCATTGAGCACACCTACGGATGAGTAACCTGTGAGAGAATCAAGTTCTTAATATTACTTTGATCGAATACCTAGCATAAATACCTATATCTTCGATCATTTCGAAGAATCCTGATACTTCCAACATATGGTTCTCTATTTTATTCTTATACCTATAAACTTCTCAAAATCTTTAGACCTTATGTTACAACGAATGCGTATCTAAAACTAGAGAACTCATAGGTAAACCTGAATGAAGTAAGAGTACCAACCCCATGTTCGAAGGAAACTGGACAACATACATTTTCATGTATACGTCCCAAGAGTATACTAACTCAAATTCTGTGTTTTGTAAATTGAAAACTGTACTTTGGTCGAGAATGTCTTACACCATTATTCAATGCACCTTACCTTATCCTCAACTGATAAAAATAAATGTTTACAACACAATTTTTAAAATTTATATCTCACTTTATAAAATAAAGGTACAGATATTTCATTTTAAAATTTGGTGCATAACAACGGTTATTCGAGACCAAAAATTTTGCCGTCAGATAAAGCCAGGCGATTCAATCCAATATCACCAATTGCAATGAATTCCGATATTGAGGATCAAATCGCCCATTTCTTAATATTCTACTCTTACTCATCATCTGTAACAAGGTACAAATGTGAGATCCAAATCTGGTAAATACATACCCTGGAGTAAGAATTGATTGGAAAAACAGTTCTCTTTTACAAGTATACAAAAATACTAAAACATGAAAATGTTTCATAGGAGGTGGTCAGGTATTCCAAGCAATACCTTTTCCATTATCCAGATTCATGACAGTAGTCGCAATTTTCTTTGCCCTCACTCCAATCCCTTTATATGTTACTACATCCTACCTTCTGCACACCGTTCTTAAGCTAATTGATTTTCTTCCTTCCCTACCTTTCGGCACCAGCCTAAGGTTTGGAAGAAGATTATCTAATAAGCGTAATAGGTGTACTCTTCTAATGCAAGGATCCCTCGCAACCTGAGAGAAGGTAAAGGGAAGAGACAACGGAATAATTCTATTCAATTTCTCCATAATCTGTGGCCATCCTCAACTGAAGTAACTTCTTCGAGTTCGTATGTAACTATACGATGGTCGTTCCAAGCGATATGAATCATCATAGTGATATGGAGTGTTCTGGAGAAATGCAAAGGGTAAAGTAGGAGTGGCAGGGACATGTGCGACTTTGTCATGAATCATGACAATCCAAAGCCCAAGTGTGTAAGAAGGTTCAGTTAACTTGGTTCATGAGTTTTTAAGGTAAGTCATTGGTCGTTGTACTGGAGAGAGAGAAAAGAATCACTCAGTGTGTACTCTATCAAGATTAGATTGATTTTCACTTTATCTAATCAGGATGGCTCCCACTGTTTTCTCGAATTTTTCTTCAAACCCTAAAAGGAGAACTAGTCAGGATCATTTACACTTTACAAGTTCGCTAACCATTCAGCCAGGCCAGTGTTGGTACTCCGAGGGAGGTGTTAGGAATATGTATGCCCTAGAGGCCGTTATTGTATATTATAATGGATGCCTGGACATATATATAAAGGACTTTATTGCTCGACATGATAGTATGCTATCTGGTTGCTCTTTATCCTAACATGGACACTTATTTTAGTTTACTGTCTCATAGATACATGTTGATAAAGCCCTTAGGATGTTGGCTTGACTACCAGGACTATAATGCATATCATACTAGTGGGGCTTGTGTAGTCCGCAAGCACATCCTTTAACAGTTCCTAGTCGAGAGAGTATTGATATTCCAGAGTAGACTAGTATGTATGTTTCTTGACCCTGTATGGGACGATGGTTGATCCCATAAACAATGGTGTTTGACATCAAAGATTGTACACAGGTGCTCATTAGAGAATGGGTACACCGAACAGGACTCGCCGAGAACTCCTAGATGGTACCATACCTATCTTCAGATAGCAGTTCTCTGGTGACACTTGCATAGGTTAGTCTGTAGACCCAAGATTGTCATAGAGTCTTGTATGGTTCCCGGTGTGCTTTGATTTCCTCCCTACTACGGCTCAAAGGAGTCGTGCAAACAGGTGGATTTTGGGTAAAGTCCCGAGTCACATGGAGGCAATGAGCGATAGGAAGGGTTTCGTCTCTCTCGGTATTAGGAGTTGATGTTGCGCTATACTCGATTGGCTATAATAGCAAGTCCTTGGCCAAGGCTGATGAGATTTACCGGTAAGTGTCATCAGTAGTTTCTCGAAAGGTTATAGGCCACACATCAACATGACTTATCGAGTTAGTGGGGTCTGACGATTCTACCCTCCAGACTCGAAATGCGACATATCAGACGAAGATGCCGGGCTGTACGGTAAGTGTTTCTTATAAGCTTTATGGGAGTTTAGAAAAGTTTGCTTGTTGATCTTCTAATCGTTCAATACCTGTGTAGCCGTTACGTCCAGCTAGTACCGCTGATGGCTTGTAGGTATCTGATGTGATCATTACATACTGTTGGCGTATTGATGAGTCTTTAGAGTTCCACACAGAGGTTTTCTAGTTCAAGCGAAACGAAGTAGGGCACGTATGGAAATATGTGCGGGAGCTTGATTGAATACGAGTATGTGATACCTTATTCTAATCCAGCGATATTTGATATCAGCCAGGTTATATATGATAAAACCGGATTATTGAATCAAGTGTTGATTCAATGATTTGATATATATATATATATATATATATTTGATATTGGCCTGTTATATATGATATAACCGGATTATTGAATCAAGCGTTGATTTAGTATCTAATATTGAATATTAGCCGGTTATATGCGATATAACCGGATAATCGAATCAAGTGTTAATTTAATGTTTTGATACACACACACACACACACACATATATATATATATGATATTAGTCGGTTATATATGATATAACCGGATTATTGAATCAAGTGTTGATTTAATAATTTGATATATATATATATATATATATATATTAACTAATATTAATCTCACTTAAACATTTTTTTTCTTTATATATACTTATATATGTGTGTGTGTATTTGTAATTGTATCATGGTTGATAATACATAGAACTAGGATGTATGAGAATCACACATGAGGTTAAAGATGAGAAGATAATGGTTGGATTAATGAATTAAAAAGAAAAGAGAGTGAGTCATATTCTTGAGTAGCTTGTAGAAGCCTTGAAGAACCATGACTCACATCTTCTCTTTTGGATTATTCATTGATATTTATATTTATCAAATCTCATCTTATTTCATAGAGACATGGTTCAAAACTCATCTATGTTCACCCCCTTCTTCATCTCCTCTCTAGATTTTCTTGAGTTGAGAAAAGAAAAGAGAAAATATTTTAGTGAGCAAATCTCCTATTTCATCAACCTACACTAATCTAGCCCATTAGTTTATGTTGGTACTTCACTAATACCGTGATTAGTGAAGTGTAAGCTTGAGTGAGAGAGACTTCAAGGTGGATCATTTTCGGCGACGAAGACAAGAAGCAAGCTCGATCATTTCTTCAAGTGGAGTCAAAGAAGAGTTCTAGAAACTACTGCTTGGAGCTATAGAAGTGAAGGACCGGTCTACAAAAGTTGTAAACACTCTTCACTTAGTTTATACTTTGCTTGCTTATTACAAAACCCTAATTCTCTAGTTCGATTCTTATTTGGTATAACATAGCACTCTAGATTTTTTAAAATTGCATACTTGATGCTTGTATAAACCTAGTAGAGGTGCTAAGACGTACTTTCAGGAGGTTTTCCGTGCTTTCGAACAGACCCAATTAATAACCCCGTTTCCGCAAAGGCGTAATCTCGTTAATACTTTCTAGACACCTAATAGGTTAGCTAATTATGAAGTGAAAAATCTCCCAAGAAGTAATACATACTCATCAGTGAGAATCGGTACCCAACTATCATCATGTGATAACCTGACGGAATCCACTCAAATTACCAAACTCCAGAACGTATGCATATACCTGGCAAGTTTCCCGTATATTTGAAACTCCCAATATGGTTTTTTACCCTAAGATCCAAGTGACCTTGACAAGGTCAACAAGTCAAAGGGTCCTAGTCAAGCTCAACCCGTCATTATCCTGATTACATTAGACCCACCCACACAGGCCCTTGACAAGGTTGAACGACTGTCCTAACCAATCTACATATCCTTACGACAGAAAAGTATTACAGACCTACCGCACACTACACCTCGACGAATGGCAACGACAAACGTAGCACGAATACTAAGCAATACTAATCTGAAATGACAGAGGGCTACGACTGGTTTTTGGCGAAAAAACTTTAGTATAATGAACTTGATATCGTTGAAGGAACTCGAGCGGCTTTGAAATGGAGTGGTTTAAGCTCCGCTTTTTAAAACCAGTAACATAAAATTTTGCTTAAGAGCGAACTCCTAATGAAGTGATCAAGGCTCTTCCCTCATAGAATGAGATGCGGGATATTCCTAACCGAATACCTCTATGTAAAGCAAAAGAATACGACCATGAGTTTTGAAGAAAACCGAGTAGTTTTAAAATTGGTTTCGACAACATCAGTTAGGTTTATTTCCTTGCATTATTCAGATAATGTGTTCCCATCATTTTAAGTTTCCATGCCACAAAAGAAACAACTAAAATAACATGTTATTTATATGCCATCCGCAATCGCCATGGGGCCCCGTCATGCACCGTTAAGTTACTTAACTAACAGCAAAGTGGGGGCAGCACTAAGGTGGATGCAAAACATATAAAAGTATCTACTATATATATAATATATATCAACATCGCAGGCAGATAATAGTCATCACAGGCAGATAAAAATCATCACAGGCATGCGGACAACAATATGGAATAGCATATAATCTAGGAGCCCTATGTTTCATTTAAGCCATAAATGAGACGCGAAGTTCACCGGTCGTGTGGATAGCCCATGCAATGAAGAAACGAGACCCCTACGAGTGCGGCAAGTTACCCACCAATCCCCGAAGTGAGGCAACCCCAATCAACAAAGTGAATGGGCCACCCAGCACTTCACGGAATCTGGTAACTTGACCACCTCTCCATGGGTCAACCTATACCCCCTACGAATACGGCGAATAGCCCGCCAATTTTATAGTAAGACCCCCACGGTCTCAATGCCATGAGATGCGGGCCCGTTGCCCTCTAGAACCTGGCTATTCGAGCACTCCTCAGCGGGGTAATTCTAGTACAGAAAAGAAAAAATATATACAAATGGTGACATCAATCTCAACCCGATTGTGCCCAATAAAAGAATATACAAACTAGCAGAGACGGTAGTCCACATATCGGACGCTCACCCCGCAATAATGAATACACAAATGAATCTGAATAGTACATCTAACATTGCACACGAGGCTATCCATCACGACAATCCATCCATAACTTCAGTGCAACAAAAAACATCAACGTGAATATCATGTTCGTAAGCTCGTCTGATTGTATATATAGAAACCGGTCGGATTATATCGTGCTATGATATTCACGGTCGCAGAAACTAATAAACGCACTGAAAACCATGAATTAAAAATTTCGATCGATTAAAACTTTCCGCATTGGCCCCAAGTACAAAACCAGTACTCAAACAAATCTGGACCAAAACCAAATAATCCAAAAATCACATTTCTATAATCTAGAGCACCAGCAAAACTTTGGGGCACAACGGTGAAAATTGGACTGCAGAACCGCGGCCAAATGGCACAATCAGTTGCGGTTCAGCAGTCTAATTTTAGGCTTATGTTCCTAAATTTCTTTCTGTTCTCTAGTATTGAATGCACAAAATTTTAGTTCAACCTGAACAATATTTTGAACAACTTTAAAATTCGAACACTGGGCATGGATTTGGAAATGCGATTCGGAAAAATCCGTCGATCGAAACTCTAAATAAATGCAAAAAAGCTAGTAAAGGTTTATGGAGTGGCTCTAATACCATGTTGGGTTCGGTGCCCGCGCCGCGGAAGCCGTGGCCGAGGCGGAAGCGAAAACAAAAAACTTTTTGCGAGCAACAAACACCCGTAACCCAAGAAATAGATCCAAAACCTTAAACTAACAAACTAGAAATACAAGTGTGTAGAAATCACAACCTTCAACGCGTGTCCACCCAATTGTGGAACACCCCTCCAAGCTCATAGCCACCGGGATCGCGCTTGAATGTCGACCACCCTCGCCGAAGAAGATCCACCCGAAGAAAACCGGAAGAGGCTCTGACTGACGATCCAAACTTGCTAAGTGTGTATGGTGGGTGATGTAGGGATTTTTCACTAAACTTTTCTCTCATTTTCTCAAGCTCAAGTGAGTAAGAGGAAGAAGAAAGAGAAGAGGTGTGAAGAAGATGGTTGCTAGTCACAACCATGAAGCATCTCACATGAAGCATGAAGCATGTATGATGAAGAAATGATCAAGTATTAAAAGAAAAGAGAATGGATACATAAAAGCAACCATGCATCAATAGTGCACCAATAAATGCACATAAATGATCACACCGAGCCATACCTCTCAACATGCTCATGCCACCTCATCTCCACCTCATTTTCTCATTTGTTTTTCTAAAAAAAAAATATGAGGTGTCTTTCTTTTAGAAGCATTCCCATATAAATATGGAATACTTCACCTGGTATATGTATCGCTACATATACGCGTATCTGTATAAAAATACGGATAGCACCAAAAAGAGAAAATGAATAATGAACAATAATACTAATATATATTTATCAAAATACATATATAAATTATTAAATCAAAATCTGATTTAATAATCCGGATTAATCCTAAGCCGGCTAGTATTATCAACTGTCTGATCAAAGTCCGTGTATCTCGTACACGTATTTAATCAGACCCCTTTACGTACCATCGTACGGCTCCTACACCTATAGCCTGAATCGGGAAAAACCTCTTTATGGGACTCTAAAAAATCGACAATACGTTGGTAGTGGGTTTAACCACAAGCACGTCAGCGGCACTAGCTGTACATAACGGCTACCCAGGTGCTTGCCGAAAGGGGGTCGACAATCGAGTACATCCTTACTCTACTGATCCTGAATGTGACAATCTCCATACAGTCCGGTCATTTCGTCAAAGAGTATCGCATATCGGGTCTAAGGGGTGGATAACGTCAGACCCCTACTAACCTGATAAGTCGTGTCTGAGTCAAGCTTATCACTAACAGAGATACTACTGATCAACTATCAGTAAATCTCATCCACCGTGGCCACGGATTTCTGGTGATAACCAATTGAACATAGCGTGTCATTGACTCCTAATACCAGGAGAAACGAATCCCTGACAATCGACCACTGCCTCCATGTGGCTCGGGACTGTACCCAACTAAAACCTATTTGCTCGACTCCTTTGAGCCATGGTAGAGTAGTAATCAAAGTACAGTGGGAACTCACACGAGAAAAATGAAGATCTCAGGTCAAAGGATTAACCTATTCTCATGCCACTTGAGAACTTCCATCTAACGATAGATATAATACCATCTAGAAGTTCTCGGCGAGTCCGTCCGGTATACTCACCTCCAATGAGCATATGTATACTATCTTAGGTGACACAACACCAATGGCTTGTGAGATCGGCCACCGCCCCTCGTCGGGGTCTAGAAACGTATACACTGGTCTACTCTGGAATATCTATGTCCAGTCTCGATACTCCTACGACTAGGGACATTTAAGGATGTGCTTATGGACAGCCCAGCTTCCACGTATATGATCACTATCATAATTCTGGTTGTCAAGCAACAATCCTACAGACTTCATCAATAATGATGACAAACCATATAGCATACTATCATCTCGAGTAAGAATGTTATACCTGTATAGGTCCTCCTTCAATTATCATAATCGCCTACTTGTGATCATAATAATTGTTTTGAGCGCACAATATCCAACAGTTCCGCCACCGAATCACGTATTGTACCCAGGTTTCTCCCGGCTTTATCCTGGCATTGATTAATGCCGTGATCAGAGTACGTTCGCCCGTGCTAGCGAAACGCTGTGTGAATGTTCAGACTATAATATTGCATTTATCATTCCCCTATTCTTATCATTTTTATAAATAAACAGGTACTCTTGACGCACGTTTGTTGCATATTACAGGATACAGGTTTCTGGAGCAAATACAGTGAAAAAGACACAAAACAACAGAAAAGGGATTTTTTTACCAACTATTAGACGGATCCTAGTCAAGCCTAGACGAAGAACAATACAAGGTCCAAAATGTCATGTGAACGGTTAAAAGATCGCTACAAGTATTCACTGAAATATCTGGAAGAGAATAAGAAGCCAACAGAGAAACTACATATGGAAACAGAAGCCCAAAGAGCCACTGAACCAAGCCCAAAAAGCACACAGCCCAAGTCTACAGTTTGGCCGCGGATCCGCGGCCAAACCCAGCCTGGCGCCGCGGATCAGCGGCCGTCTAATACACGTGTCGGTGGAATTTTGGTGCGTCGGTGCGTCGGTGCAGATGTTAGGATTTTCAGAGGTCAAATCTGTAATTTTGCATGTGCGAGAGTCTGTAACCCTAGGTTTCCTATTTTCCTATAAATTGTAATCTTAGATCTAAAAATTGTATGCCTCTTTTCAATAAATAAAATTCAGAAATTCTGGAAGTGACATTCAGATCTGTTCTTTATCGCTTGGAGGGAGCCATCACCATTAGTAAGTGTTTTTCTTTTATTCTTTTAATGTTATTTCATCCCCTAATGAGCGAGTAGTCTCCTCGCTTGTTAGGGTTAGCCTTAGGGAAAGGGTTGAGAGATGAGATCTCTCACCCCTTTCAATGCCACATTAAACTAACCCATTAAGAACTCCATGCATGCGCGCACAACCGCTCCCTGCGGCACCCTACCCCTCGAGGTAACGGTGAACCGCAGTATAAAGGGCCGGTTGCGCGCGTTTTTCATGGGGGTTAGGGTAATTAACGATAAAGGAAGGATACGAATCTAGAGGAAAAAAACATCTTCCCAAAAGAGTCGTATCCACTTTATCGATAATTACTATAACACCTAATGGATCTAGAATACGGCATTGAAAGCGGTGAGGAAACATCAATCTCCAAAACTTCCTCTAAGCCTAACCCTAGCAAGAATTTAAATTAGATTAATTAAGTTTTAGATCTAGATCTTTATAAAACCAAAACGACAAATAGAATCAACTCGTTAAGACACACTAAAGAAATTTACCCGTCTCTGTGGATCGACCCGCACTCACCGGCTAGCTGCGAAGCGACGCCGTTTCTTGATTGCGGTAATTATATTTTTGATCGTAAAAATCTCTATCAATCAAATGGCGCCGTTGCCGGGGACGGCGTAATCTTTCTTTTTGTGAATTTTCGGGTTGATATAAAATTTAAAAATTATAAAAATCTGAAAATATAAAAAAAATAAAAAAATATCAAATTTGATCTGTTTGAAGGGTGTATATTTTTGGATCTTGCAGGAACAGCGAAGAATCACGGATCTGGAATTTTACAGAGGGCAAATCAAAATTTGGTACATAAAAACAGAGAGGAATTCAAAGTATAGAACCACAGAAATTTTTTCACAGTGCGATCCCACCATTAGACCGCGCTTCCGCCGCATAAGGGGGCAATCCGCCGCGGATCCGCGCTCTGGCTGCCACGTCAGCGCACTAAATTTTTCTGGTTTGATTTTTCTCTCTCTCCTCTGCAATCTCCCATATATCTCTCTGTAAAAAGTTTTCTGCAGGATTTCTTTGCGTAAAGAGTCTTTCTCTCCCTTCTAAATAACAGATTTCTGCAGGTTTCTTTGCGCCGCGCTAAAAATTGAAATTGCAAGTGAAATTTTATTTGTTTTGCATAATTTAACCGGACTCTAAGGGGCTATTTGACCAAACTCAGATTGGGTGGGGATTTCATCACCCTTCCCAGGACCCCAGAAAACACCTAAGCATTTTGCATCAACCACCTTTAATTAAAAAAGATTAGACTCAGACCTAAGGACAGCGAGCTCAATAGGAAAAGGACTAGGGTAGGCATCAGCCGTTTATCCTAACCGACATTGCGGTGTCTAGGCTAGTGGTTTTTAATTAGGCCCACTGTAGTGGTGGTTCCTTCCCACTTACCTGGCCGTATTTGTCCGTGAAGAGGCGGTTTGAGGTCTATTTCTAGCCCTAGTTAGGAGCTGTCTAGTAGACCTAGGCGACCCTAGATCTAGGCCTGATTGTGCATGTGTGGTTGATTCAGTTGTGTCACGAGTCCGTTTTCAAAAACCTCCTTGCAAAACTCACACAAAAAAAAAATAAAGAAAAATATTTTTAAAAAAAAAAAAACTTGCAACTTGCCGCTAAGAAAACTTGCACCTCACTTCCACCATCTCTTCTTCACTGACGTTATCTTACCCCCACATTCTGTTTTTCTTTTTTTTCTGACTGCACTACCCTTTAGTGTATGTCATTTTGGACTAGAGATACTAACGCCCGATTAGTCCGTGTTTCGTTGGTACCGACCAACGAACCCTTCGGCGAACCCTTCGTCGATCTTCCGTCCACTTCCTTACCTCCACATTCAAATTCTTCTTTCGAAGGTATGTCGGGATTCAACCCCAACGATACCTTAACGACGGGAATGATTTCACCTCCGCCAGGTGCGAATAACCCGAATCTTCCGCCTGTTGTAGCGCCCGCACGAGTTGCGCTCCAGGATCTCTTCTACCCCGTCCGCACTTCTTTACCTACATGTCTTTCACCCCCACCGGCAAATGGGGATAATTTTGAAATAAAACCACACTTCATCAATATGCTGCCTAAGTTTCATGGTTTGGAATCCGAAGATGCATATATTTTCATTAATAAATTCCAAAACGTTTGCGCCATGATGAAGACAACCCAATTAAGTGATGACGCGATAAGGCTAAGGGTCATTCCTTTTACCTTATGTGACCTAGCCGAGAAGTGGCTATACAGCACCGCATCACATTCCATTAGAAATTAGGACGAGTTTGTGAGAGCTTTTCTGAAAAAGTTCTATCCTCACCACAAAACTGCTAGAATCAGAAACAAAATCATACAATTTTCACAGCTTCCTTCCGAACCATTTTGGAAGTGCTTCGAGAGATTTAAGGACCTACTCGTTCAATGTCCTCATCATGGGATAGAAAATTGGCAACTTTGCCAAACATTATACGAGGGATTGAACGCAGCAACGAAGCAGTTGCTAGAAACAATATGTCAAGGTCATTTTCTCTCTAAGTCTAGCGACGAAGCTTGGCAGTTTCTTGAGGACCTAAGTGAGCAAACAATTCAATGGGAGAGTATCAAGACCACATCATCTTCTTCTAGTGGTCAATCTAGGGCAGGCATACATCAAATAGATATGTCGATAGCTATGAAGGCCGAGATGGCCTCACTTATGAAAAAGCTAGAAGCCATTGAGACCAAAATCTCATCGTCTTCTCCTGCCCCTACTTTACCCACACGAACTGTTTGTGCTTGTTGTTCGAACCCGTCGCACTTAACCGAAGAGTGTCCTTATAATGCACCTATTCAAGGACAGGATCAAGTCAATGCTGCATTTCAGCAACGACAAAGAAATGATCCTTACTCTTCAACATACAATCAGGGGTGGAGGAGTCACCCGAATTTCGCTTGGAACCAAAATCAACAAGTCCAAGGGAACAATAATTTTCAAAGACCTCCTCCACAACAACAACAAGCACCCTTACAAACTCAAAACCAGCAACCTTTCCAACAACAACCTTATACAAATCAAACGAACAATTTGGTTCAACCTAATGATGATAAGGTTAGCTCGCTCGAGAAAAGTCTTGAAGCATTTCTCAAGCAAACTACAGAATCCGCAGCAAGATTTGAAAGTTATGTGCAATCTTTAATGAATAACAATGCCTCACACGATCAAAGTATCAAATCTATTGAGGCACAAATTGCACAATTAACTGCTGCGTTGAGCGAGAGAGAAAAGGGAAAGCTTCCATCTCAACCATTGCCCAATCCCGGCCACCCACAAAATGCATATCACAATCACAATGTAAATGCGGTGACCACGTTGAGATCCGGAAGAGAGTTGCAAAATAATGTGAAAACTAGTGATGACATCCCCGCCGGTGGTTCTTGTTCCCCTTCTTCATTTTCTTCACTTCCTTCTTCACCTTTTTCTTTAGAGCCTATTCTCTACCCTTCACACAGCTCTACTTCTTCTGACTCGAACGGACCCATTTCTAACAACACGAACACATCCACACTGGGATCCGTTCCTATTCCACATTCTACTCCACAGACTTTTGACTCAACAAATTTTCAGAATGCACCATTTCCAAACAGGTTGAGTCCTAATAAACCAAATACACAAGTGGAGAAGATTGTGGAGATATTTAAGCAGGTTAGCATAAATATACCCCTCTTGGATGCTATCCAACAAGTCCCTTCATACACGAAAATCTTAAAGGGATTATGCACTTCAAAGAGAAAAGCATCTCAAGTACCCAAGAAAGTGCTAGTGGCTAGTGCAGTGAGCAATGCTATTAACCACCATCAAACCTTACCCCAAAAACGAAAGGACCCCGGCTGTCCTACGATTTCAATTACAATTGGGGATAAGAAAATTAATCAAGCACTTTTAGATCTTGGGGCTAGTGTTAACCTGATTCCCTACTCCGTGTACGAACAATTAGGGGTTGGAGAGTTGAAACCCACTCGTTGCACTCTCCAAATGGCTGATCGATCAATCACCTATCCAAGGGGTCAGCTAGAGGATGTGTTGATTAAAGTCGGGGAATTCATATTCCCCGTTGATTTTATCGTTATGGATACACAACCTGTTGCTAACCCAATAAACCAAATTCCGGTGATTCTTGGTCGACCATTTTTGGCCACTTCCAATGCCGTAATAAATTGTCGCAATGGCTCCATGACCCTATCCTTCGGAAAGAGGTCTAGTGAGTTCAATATTTATAAGATGGGAAGTCTGCCCCCCGTACCTAAAAGTAGTACACGAGAAGTTTGCTCTATTCACGAAATCACGCAGGAGGACTGCGAGCTTGAAAGATTTCTATTTGATGAAAACAGTTTTGACGCCACTAGTGCGTCCCTCCTTGAGCCTACCACCGTTGACACAACCGATGTTGATTATGAATGTTTCACTTTTTTGGATGATGACGACTCACAACCCGAATATGAGTCGTTTGAATTTTTGGATGAGTCAGTCGAACCATCCGAATCGGTTGTTTGCAGTGATTTCGAACCTGTGTTGGAGTCCTTTGAGTTCGAGGTAGATTCCGCAATGATTCTTTCGCCTCCGAAACTCGAACTCACGCCCTTGCCGTCTCACCTTAGATATGCTTACATAGGTGAGAATGAGACCTTTCCCATTATCATATCGGCCTCTCTAGCCCTCGAGCAAGAGAATGCCCTCTTAACGGTCTTACAAGATAGGCGGCAACTTTTCAGTTGTACTATGGCGGACATCGAGGAGATCAGTTCCCTCATATTTGAATATCATACATTGATGGATGATGCCATGTCAATGGAGGACCCACAGGAACATCTTGGGGGTATTGTGGTGAGTCAACTTCCTCCCTTAGAAGTTGAAACACCCCCATTTCTTTTAATAAGGTACGAGAATGCCAACACTCCACGGATTGCTGATCATTTACATTCTCGTTTCGATGCATCACCATCACCTGTATATTTACCTCCACACCTCCCACACCACTACTTCTATCTTCCCCAATTCTTTGCGGACCACCACAACTTATTTTTCCACCACCCTATATTTTTTACTGATAAATTTTTCAACTGGTTGGTGTTGACTTTTGGCCGATGCAAGGTTTGGCAGTATTGTCTAACATAGTTTAATTGAAGTTTGGGGGAGGGTCCTTTTTGTATATATTTTTTGTTTTTCTTAACAACAAAATAAAAAAAACTATAAATAAATAAACAGGGGAGTATCGGTATCTTGACCCTCTTGGTTTAGCATGACAGTGAGGACACTGTCAAGTTCAAGTTTGGGGGTATGCTCGGTACGTCTTCTTCCTTCGCATTCATTTGTACATATTTTTGCATTTGCATACCTATTTGAAAACCCATAAAAATTGAAAAATTTCAAAAAATTATAAAAATAATTGTATTCAATTTTGGCTAATTGACTTGAGTTTGACAAATAGGTTAACTGGCTAGGAACAACTAGATCTTTGACTTAGTGAATTAAAAACCCTAAAAATAACCTTCCTTAAAGTTTAACGGTATAAAGTATATGCCTTGTAGTTTATTTAGAAATAGGCAAATTTTGGGTTCACTTCTTGGGCTAAGTCGAAACAAGGGAAGAGTATTGATGTTCTAATTAAAGTATAAGTTTGAAAAATAGTTCCTCGCTTAAGTCTAGATTCTGAAAACGTATACCCTACTATTTGCACAATCACGCACCTTGAAACTTGGAATAGTAGAAGAGACCTTGAAATGCTCTTGTCTAAAGTCCTTAGTACAATGAAAAGAAAAAAAAAGTGAATAAAGAATAAAAAAATGGACACTGGTTTTTGTGATTACTTAAGGCTGTAAAAATAGAAAAATATTTAGCGAGGGTGCTTCATCACCTAGTGCCTTAGACCAACTGGTTTGGGAGTCACTGCTAAAGCCTTGGATGTTGCAAGGACTAGGAAGTACGCTTTAAAGTGCAAACGCATTTTGTAATCGGTCGTTGGTACCTCAAGAAGTATTAACGGTCGCATGAAGGATGTGTAAGCAAATTTCATTCACCAATTAATAAGTACTTTGAACAATGGACTGGGGCATGATTGCTTGAATTGAATTTCCAAGTGTAGGGGTGATCTTTACACACACGTAGGGGTATGTGATTGGAATTTAGATAAAAGAGAGGAATGAAAGATAGAATTTGTATCTTTAATAGAGTTGATAGAAAATTCCTAAGTGGAGATAAAACCCTAGAAGGAAAACTTAGGAAATGCCGAAAGTTAAGTAAGTCTACATAACATATATAATCTTAAGTTAAATAATGAGGAAGCGTGAAGAATATGGGTGGATAATTTACAAGTAGAAGATAATAGAATTCCTTATTAGAAAACCTAATTGGAGAACTAAAATCAATGGGCCGAGTTGATAGGATTTTGTGGGTGTAATCCGCTGAAAACCCTCAGGAGACAACACTCCTCCTACTAGGGACACCTAGAGGTTTAACGGCTTGTTGCACGTGCTCAGTGCAATCGCGTTTCCCTGCGAAAGTGCGGTTAGGATTTTTGAGAATAAAATAATAAGTTTGCTCGAGGACGAGCAAAAGGTAAGTTTGGGGGTATTTGTTCAGACTATAATATTGCATTTATCATTCCCCTATTCTTATCATTTTTATAAATAAACAGGTACTCTTGACGCACGTTTGTTGCATATTACAGGATACAGGTTTCTGGAGCAAATACAGTGAAAAAGACACAAAACAACAGAAAAGGGATTTTTTTACTAACTATTAGACGGATCCTAGTCAAGCCTAGACGAAGAACAGTACAAGGTCCAAAATGTCATGTGAACGGTTAAAAGATCGCTACAAGTATTCACTGAAATATCTGGAAGAGAATAAGAAGCCAACAGAGAAACTACATATGGAAACAGAAGCCCAAAGAGCCACTGAACCAAGCCCAAAAAGCACACAGCCCAAGTCTACAGTTTGGCCGCGGATCCGCGGCCAAACCCAGCCTGGCGCCGCGGATCAGCGGCCGTCTAATACACGTGTCGGTGGAATTTTGGTGCGTCGGTGCGTCGGTGCAGATGTTAGGATTTTCAGAGGTCAAATCTGTAATTTTGCATGTGCGAGAGTCTGTAACCCTAGGTTTCCTATTTTCCTATAAATTGTAATCTTAGATCTAAAAATTGTATGCCTCTTTTCAATAAATAAAATTCAGAAATTCTGGAAGTGACATTCAGATCTGTTCTTTATCGCTTGGAGGGAGCCATCACCATTAGTAAGTGTTTTTCTTTTATTCTTTTAATGTTATTTCATCCCCTAATGAGCGAGTAGTCTCCTCGCTTGTTAGGGTTAGCCTTAGGGAAAGGGTTGAGAGATGAGATCTCTCACCCCTTTCAATGCCACATTAAACTAACCCATTAAGAACTCCATGCATGCGCGCACAACCGCTCCCTGCGGCACCCTACCCCTCGAGGTAACGGTGAACCGCAGTATAAAGGGCCAGTTGCGCGCGTTTTCCATGGGGGTTAGGGTAATTAACGATAAAGGAAGGATACGAATCTAGAGGAAGAAAACATCTTCCCAAAAGAGTCGTATCCACTTTATCGATAATTACTATAACACCTAATGGATCTAGAATACGGCATTGAAAGCGGTGAGGAAACATCAATCTCCAAAACTTCCTCTAAGCCTAACCCTAGCAAGAATTTAAATTAGATTAATTAAGTTTTAGATCTAGATCTTTATAAAACCAAAACGACAAATAGAATCAACTCGTTAAGACACACTAAAGAAATTTACCCGTCTCTGTGGATCGACCCGCACTCACCGGCTAGCTGCGAAGCGACGCCGTTTCTTGATTGCGGTAATTATATTTTTGATCGTAAAAATCTCTATCAATCAGTGAACAGCAATTCCATTTCTGCGAAGGTTTTCACGGAGTCATTTGGAAGCTCCGAGTACCATTCGAAAGCTGTCTTCGACAAGCTTCCGATGAACTAGCGAAGCAACAGTTTGTCTTCGCCTCCAGTGTTGCCGCACAGAGCTCTGAATTTTATGGCGTGTTGGTGAGGGTTGCTTGTTCCTTTATAGATATGGAACTTGGGGATCGTATATCCCGGCGGATATTTGATTTAGTCATACCAGCCTGGATACAGTCGTCCAATTCTGACAATTTGGCCGGCGGGTTCATTAGCTTGGTGAGCATTTACTTGCTGAGCAATGTAATCATCTAGGGCAGTCTTAGAGATCGTTTCCTCCTTGGCCGCTGACAAGGCCGGAGGAGAGTTTGATATTTCCTCTCTGTCATTCTCAATGATTATCGGCGGATCTTCGGCCGAGGGTTCTGGTTGGATCATCATTCCAACTATATCTTGAAACGAAAGGGCCATCTACTTTATATTAGCAGCTTGCTCAGCAGCCTCTTTGTCCTTTCTCTCTAGAACCCTTCACAGAAACTCTGTATCAGTCTCTTGCTCTTGGCGCTGTTCGACTTCTTTGTCCGGACCTTATTTTTGTCCGGTAAGTGCTGCCATTTTGGTCAGCATTTCTTGGAGCTTTTGCTGCTGCTCTTGAACCTTCGTCGACGACCAAGTTTGCAGTCGATGACTCACTGAGGTATGGCTTTCTTCTTTTCCTGAAACCATATAGACCGTATGTTCGGTTATGCCTCCAGAATTGGGGCGTTTAGGTTCATCACCTTTAGAATTTACCGCGGATGGTAGAGTTTTCTCCAGACTCATTCTTTTATAAGAGATTAGAGTTGAAGGAGGCGTTGTGACAGGCACCTGTTTAGGAGAAGTCCCCCATTGTATGGCGAAGGAGCGATCTTTTCCTTGCCGGCACTTTGATTTCTCGGGCCGACAAGAGTAATTTTTTTCAATCACAGAGTCTTGAACTTTTCGCTAGACCCTATGTATTTGCGAGGAAAGCCGTTAATGAGGCCGCTCTGGCTGTTGCGGCACATGGACCTCTATTGGCAGAGATGATTTCTTCAGCACCGCCGTCGAGAATTTCTTACTGTCACGACCCGCTTCCTAGAGTGCGCTAAGATCGGCACGTGACAGAGCCAACCATGCTACCTGTGGCTAGGAAACATCCCTCCACAGTCACATTACGGATGTCTATAGATATCAAGAACAGGAAAATAAAAGAAACTATCTAGTACATGTCCATGAGCCAGAAATAACGAGTCCAGAAATAATATGCGGAAGCAATAAATCAATAATAATCTGGAAAGTATGTCCCACAATACGAGCTCACATCAGAAATGAAAATATGAAAGAAAACTAAACTAACTAGCTACTAACATAATCTTCACTACTCGGCTTGTTGGTCAAAATACTCCTGAACTGCCTGCGACAAAGATAGAGGATCTGGGCCATGCAAAACCCAGACGCCAGTGTATCATGATACCAATGATAAATGAACAGGATACACGAGATATGCAGGTATGAATCATAAACAGTAACATGAATGTAATAAGTAAACACGGATATAGAACAGCGAAGTGTATTAATATATGTGACGTGCAGTGATCAGTCTAAACTGTGCTACTGGGTTATCTATTCTAAAGTTTGCTTGAAATCAATTAATGTAATCCTCCATGTAACTCAAAGGATATGTCCCGTTATCCCCCGGGACCACGGATCAGGCAGTGGGAGTCATGAATGACTCTGTCCCGTTATCCCCCAGGACCACGGATCAAGTAAGAATCACGAATGATTCTGTCCCGTTATCCCCCAGGACCACGGATCAAGTAATACCCTTGTAAGCTACACTTTAGTTTACACTTTTGATTTCTACATACCCCCAAGGTTATGTGTTCAAGTCAGGTATTGATAAATCTGAAGCTAATGCCAACACAGGATCAAGCAGGTACAGGTTTGTCTAAATAGACAACAGGATATATCCGTAGGGACAACAGGTCAAGATTGTCGGCATTAGTAACAAGATCAGGTATCAAGTCAAGCAGTGGTATATCAGGTCATAACAGGTAGTGCACATGTGTCAAGCGGATGATCATAATAAAACTGTAGCAAGTACGGATGCACGGTAAAAGCATGGATGCACAACTATTTATCAGGGGTTACATCATGACTATGTAGGATGCACAATATCAAGCATGGGGTACTAATGTATTAATAATATGAGTTAATATAATATGAGGTATAACTAGGTATGCAGAATTAATGGTATAGATACATAAATAAACGTGGATGCATAACTAACTATTAGGGATTTCAACTATAGCTCCATTACTAAGTAGGATGCACATTATCTAGCATGGGGTGTCACTATAACAATAATATATAACAATGTGACCTGGTATATGAATAGATATAAGATTAACGGTATGGATGCACAATTATCGATTAGGGTTATATTTACAGTTCCAAGATTAAATGGGATGCACATTATTAAGTATGGGGTGTTACTACAATAATAATATGAATTAATGTGATCTATAGATGCAGTTATATATATTTTAAATGATATGGATGCAAACGGGTATCCGAAACTGTAAATTGTAATATGGATGCATAACTAAACAATATGTAATACTATCATTCAAATGGGTGTAGCATATTGTAGTATAGCATGTAGCAAGATTAACTTGCCTCGATGGATCACGCGACGGACACGTACGACACGTCTGACGTCGGTAAATTGTCGCAACGCACACGCAGTATGTGGAATGGGTCCAGGCAAGGCAAGAGGGTGACCACGCTGGATAAGGATGTCCACAAGGTTGCTTGGATTGTCGGCAGTGGCACGGCTCCGGCGGTGACCGAAAAATACGGATCAAGAAAAAGAAGAAAGAAGAAGAAGAAAGAAATAAAGGAAGGAAGGAGAATGGCTGGGGTTGTATTCTGGATTCACAGGCGAGGTGGGAAAAATGACGACGACGACGACGGGCCGTCGACGGCAAGGTGCAGGCGGGGTTTTTCTGGCGAGGCAGTGGGGATTCAGATGTGCAGGGAAAGCTCTCGGGTGATGGGTTGAGGGTTGTGTCGAAGCTTGGTACAGGAGAGAGGATATAGGTGGTGGTGATGGGGGATGCTGACGGAGAGGTGGTCGGAGCTCCGGCGGCAAGGTGTGTTGGGGATCGGGTGATGGGTTGCAGTGGGTTTTATGGTCGCAGGGGAGAGGGTGCAGGCTTCGGGGAGAAAAGAAGAAGTGGAGGTAAGGTCAGAGAGGAGACGAAGTGAAGAGGTGGCGAGGGGTCGCCGGCGGTGGAGGCGGGGTGTGTGGGACAATGATGGGTGCAGGCGAGGGTTGCTGCAAGTCCACGTAGGGGAAGGAGAGCAGAAGAGGAGAAAGAGTAGAAGAGGAGAAGAAGGCGAGGAGGTTGAGGGTGACGGCGGCGGCGATGATCGAAGGTGATGGGTGTCATCGAGGTGATGGGTATGTGGTTTCTTTGGGTTCGGGATCTTGGGGAAGAGGAAGTGAGCGAGGAGAGGAGTCGTGGGGATGAGAGCGGTGAGGGGAGGCCGACAAGGTCGATAGCGAGGCTCGGTGGCTATGGTTAGGGTTCGTGACGAGAGAAAGAAAGAAGTGAGGAAGGGAGAAGGAGAGAGAGGCTCTGTTATGGGGTTAAGAAAGAAATATGAAAGAATATATAGTAAGAGAGAGAAAGAGAAATGGAGAGGGGGGAGAGAGAGGGAGAGAATTCTGAAAGAGAGAGAGAGATCGAGAGGAGAGAGAAAGAAAGAGAGTGAGAGGAGAAAGAGTTTTGTTCGTATTAGGATTTTAATTTTAAAAAATCTTTTTAGTTAAATAGATTTTAACAGTTATAATTATTTTAAACATAATATTAAAAAAAATTGATATTTTGGCAAATACAAACTTACTCCAAAATATGCCCAGGTCCGGTCTAAAAATCCAGTATTAAAATACGAAAAATATAAGTGTCGACCAAAACTAAAATTGGATATCCGGATAATAAAAATGCATACCCCCAAGAACGGATGCACGCACGTACGCGTAGCTATCCAAACAAGTCCGTTTCACTGAACGGGACGAGAACAAGATGCGCGGATGTTACCACAGGGTTAGGGGTATCATACAGGCCATGCAAGATATTTTTAAAATATTTTATGTGACTTTAAATGTTATATTTAAAAATGCAGATGCCAGATAAATGCCAATATGCAGTATGTAAATATGGAAGTGCACGAGTCCACGTAACAAGTCAGGATAAATCATAAACATGAATCAAGACAGGTTTCAAGCAAGCGGGTCGGGTCGGATGCGATACAATACCAAAAACACTATTCGCACCCAAAACACAGTAAATAAGGAAAATACCATAAATAAAAAAATACTCAAAATTGAGCTGGTATAAATGAACTAGGGTGTTACACTTACGTACCCTCATGAGCGGATCAAAGCTGTTCTTGGTTGGAACAGCAACGTCGGCCTCTATCATAGGAGCTGGTAGGGTGAGCCTAGAAGCGGAGTTGCCCTCAGCCTATCTTATTCGGCGCCAGTGATGACGTCTAGCGTGCCTTGCTGATGGGATCGCCTTAGTTTTAAAGGCGGCTTCATCATGCCCCCAGCTTTGCTGAAAGGTTTCAATCAGCGTCAGCCTATTGAAGACCGACGTCCTTGATAGTGTTTAAGGAGAGCCGACCAATCTTTCGAAGACCGACCGTTTGATGGAGGAATCCTCTTTGCCGGCTTTTCCTGTAGCAGGAGTCGGGTGGGCTAGCCATTTTGGGGTAGCTCCTTCTGGAATCACAGGCTTCATTACAAGCCTGTTTTAGTTCTTGCTCAGCCTGTTGAAGACCGAGACACCAGAGTTTGACAGCTTGCTAAAGGGAGCCGTCGTGGTTGCCAGTCAATCAAAGACCGACATTTTAGGAGCTTTTTCTTACGATGTTATAGCACCGAAACTCACAGGTGGGAGCATGGTCCCGAAGAACAGTTCGGTAATGGCATGTGTGACCTGCTCTACCGATATTGAGAAATTAGAAGCCCCGTTGGGTCAATAGGTCACTCCTCTAGTTGGGGTGGAGCGGAAGTTGCTGTTGCAAGGAGTGCATTGGGAAGCCATTGATTTCACTGCACAGGAGCAAGACACCAAGTTTCAGTACCTCGAATCTAATGGCAACCATAGCGAACCACGATTTTGTTCACGAAACGCGACACACGAAGGGTAGAGTGGAAAGAGGAAAAGGTCCCACCGGGCGTGCCAGAATCTGTTTACTGCCGAAAACAGAGAAAACTGGGATTGATCGTCTTGTCTGAATTTGTGGGCAGATGCTATTTGGACATATCCATCCACCTCTCTGAAGATACTAAGTTGATTTATGATATCGTAAATCGGAGGTTTGTGTTGGAGATGGTGCCCTCAAAGTCAATTATTGGATCGCAGGTACGTGATTGCAATGATTGAGGCAGGACCTATACCGATATGACAGTCTTCCTCGAGATGATAGTATGCTATCTGGTTTGTATTTATCATCGTATACATGCTTTAGTTCACTATTGCATGATGATAGAGCCCATAGGATTCTTGCTTGACTACCAGCAGTATGATGGCGATCATATACGTGGGAGCTGGGGTCTGTAAGCACATCCTTAAAGTGTCCCTAGTCGTGGGAGTTTCGAGACAGGGCATCGATACTCCAGAGTAGACTAGTGTATACAGTCGAGAACCCGACGAGGGGCGGTGGCCGGTCTCACAAGCCACTGGTGTCAGTTGGATCACCTAAGATGTATACAGGTGCTCATTGGGTTATGAGTACACCGGACAGGACTCCCCGGGAACATGCTAGTTGGTATTATACATATCGTCAGATAGCAGTTCCCTGGTGACATGTGTACAGGTTAGTTTGTCGGCCTGAGATCGTCATTTGTCTCGTGTGAGTTCCCACTGTGCTTAGATTACTACCCTACCACGCTCAAAGGAGACGTGCAAACAGTTTTTAGTTGGGTACAGTCCCGAGCCAAATGGAGGCAGTGAGCGGATCGTCGGGGATTCGTCTCTCCCGGTATTGGGGATTAATATCGCACAGTGCACGGGTGGCCATCACTAGAAATTCTCGGTCGAGGTAGTGGAGAATTACTGATTTGGATCAGTAGTTTCTCAGGAGGTGGTGGGCTTCATACCGACACAAATTATCGCGTTATTAGGGGTCTGACTTTATCCACCCCCCTAGACTCGATATGCGATACTCTTTAGACGAACGGACCGGACTGTATATACATTGTCACTGTCAGGCTCAGTAGAGTTTATGGATGAGTTCGCTCGTCGGCTTCCCGTCCAATCAGTACATAGGCAAACCGTTACGTACAGTTTGTACCTCTGACGTGCTAGTGATTATACCCAGTGCCAGTGTGTTGATGAGTCATTAGAGTCCCCCACAGACACTTTCCCAAGTTCGGGCGATACGTTGTAAAGGCCGTATAGGTTTATGGCAAGGTTCGGAAAATGCACGTGCGTTTACGCACGTGTCTTTTTTCGGGCAGATAATACTGGTCGGCTTTGGTTTAAGCCGGATCCGAGTATTATGCTGTGTAGATATAATATCTTTGTCTCAGTTGCATTTGTATTCGGTCGTAATACAAATACGGGTATGTTTATACTGATACGGTGTTATCCTGGAATTCGTTTCAGGATCGCTTTTGGAAGTTGCCAGTTTCCAGTTTTCCATCACCCGTATTTAACATTCGGTTAAATACGGATTTATCTTTTCTTGGGATGAGTGTGGAAGCTTCTAGATGGTGACTAGGATGGTGAGGTTGCTTAGTGCATTAATGGAGCATTAATGTATTGATGACTAGGGTTAATGATTCATCACTTGCATTATATGTGTTCATACTAGGTGTCATGGTGAATCATCTTCTTATTTATTCTTGTGGTCACCTCTTTGCTCCTACCATCACCTCCCTGCCTCTACTTATATGGCCGGCCCCCTCCCCTTGATATGATGATTAATTTAGGAAAAAGAAAGGGTTGTTAAAATGAGAAAAGAAAGATCTAGTTCATATATATTTTCATATCTCATTTCAATCCAATCCAAAAGGCAACTTCATTAACTGTTCGTCCATAGCCTTGGACGTAATGAGACAAAGTGTTCTACTCATTCTCTACAACATCTTGGTCATCTTTTTTAGCAAACTTGACGACCGAGTTGCCTCGGTTCAGAGGCGGGAGCCCGTTTAAAGACCCGTCGACATGGTGCCACCTGGACGAGAAGACTGGAGATTCAGGAGATCGGAGCAGCCGCAACAAGCGTGGGCTGATGGTTGAAGACCGAAGGACTCGGATCGTTCGGTATAACATTTCTACCCACTTTGTAATTTGTTAGTTTAGCTTTAATGGCAGATCCGGGTTATAGTACACGATAGCGCCAGTTGTAAAAAGTTTTTGTTCCGCATTTGGCGTCTGTTAAACGACCGGGGCGCTACCGTGGACTTACAGTGGTATCAGAGCCTCACCATTAAGCTATACTAACATATGATAACGCGTTTAAAAGATCGATCGAATGGAATTTCCGAAATCCCAATTTTCATGCACACAAGTTTCTGTCGATTTTTTAAAGGGCCTAAAAATAATTTTGCATATCGCAGAAAAACGTGCAGGGTTTTCTAAGCACTGTGGAAAAATTTGGGCACGTGATCCCACAAGGCCACCGTGGATCCGCGGTCAAACCTAGGGTTTGACTGCGGAACCGCGTTTCTTGTGTGGGAACAGTGCTTCAACTTTTTCCAGAGAGCTTTATTTTGGAAATTATGGTTTTTGGAATAGTTCTTTTGGGCCCAGATTTTGTTACTGTACAGCAGATGTACGTGGGGCCCACTTCGGGAAATTTGGTCGATCGAAATTTTAAATTTGTTAGTATGCAGTATTTACATTATATCTCCGACCGGAAATGTCATTTGATCGGTAAACCGCGTCTGATTGCTATAGTTCTTTTAGACGGGTTTGCGAACGTGACATTCGCGTTGATGTTCTGTATTGTGCTGTGATGTTGCGGATATATCGTGGTGGATAGCAGGGTGTAATGATAGTGCTGTTTGGATTTATTTGTACATTTGATATTGCGGGCGAGCGTCCAACATGTGGACTGCCGTCACTGCCTGTTTGTATAATATTCTTTTGGGGCACGACCGGGTTGAGGTCGATGTACCCGTTATACATATTTTTAATTCTGTACTAGGTTTATCCCGCGAAGGAATGCACGGATAGCCGGGTTCTGGAGGGCAACGGGTCCGTATCTCATGGCTTTGAGAGGCAGAGCGACCTCACTCTAGAATTGGCAGACTATTCGCCGCACTCGTAGGGGGTACAGGTTGACCCAAGGAGGGGTGCTCAATTTACCAGATTCCGTGAAGTGCCGGGTGTTCCATTCACTGTGCTGTGGGGACTACCTCGCTTCAGGTTTTGGCGGGTAACTTGCCGCACCCGTAGGGGTCTAGGTTTCATTGCACAGGCTATCCACACGACCAGGGGAACGTCGGGTTTCAGTAGCGGCTCTGTGAAACCCGGGGATCCCAGATTATCTGTGTTGTTTTGTGATGCTTATTACTTTTCTGTAATGTTGCATATTATCATGCCTGGAGCGATTATTGTATATTGGTATATATGCTATTAGATGTTGTATATGTTTTACACCCACGCTAGTCCAGCCCCCGCTCTGTCGTTAGTTAAGTAACCTAACGGGTGATGACGGGACCCAGTGGCGAATGCGGGTGGCATATACGTACATTTTATTTTCGTTCTTTTCTGGTGTGATTGATTGATGGGACTGCGTTGATTCTTATCAATGCAAGATAAAACAAACCTATATTTGATGTTGTTGGAACAAATTTTAAAAGGTGTTATTACAAAGATGTTTCCTTTTGTTTTGCATAGCGGTATTCAGTCAGAATATCCTGCACCTCATTCGACGAGGCAAGGGCCGAGATCCCTTCACCGGAAGTGACCTCTTGGGCAGAAGTTTACGTCAGGGTAATAACTTCAATATAGTCAATTACAAGTTGCTTTGCATCGCGGTATTCAGTTGGAATATCCCGCACCTCATTCCACGAGGAAAGAGCCGAGATCCCTTCACCGGGAGTGACCTCTTTAGCAAAGGTTTTTCATTACTATATTTTTATAAAAAGCTATCAGGTTCCTTCAACAAGATCAAGTTCATTACGTTAAAGGTTTTTCTCCAAAAACCAGTCGTAGCCCTCCGTCATTTCTTTTGGGTATTCAGTAGTATTCAAGCTATGCATTTTAGCCAAAGTTAAGGCATAGTGTTTGGCAGCTGCTGGGTATTCATCTGTTGCATAGATAGATGTGTTGGTTTGGGACAGTCGTTCTGCCATTTTGGCCAAAGTCAAGGGCATGTGCGGGTGGGTTCAAATTGACCTGGATAGTGACAGGTAGAACTTAGCATGTGACTTATGAAATTTTGACCAAAGCCAAGGTTATAAGAGCATGGGGCAAAAATCACATCTGGAGTTTCAAACATACAGGAAACTTGCCAGGCATGCGCATACCTTCTGGAGTGTGATAACTTGAGTGGCTACCATCAAGTTATCATGCGATGATAGTTAGATCCCGATTCTCACTGATGAGTTGGTTTACTCTTCGGGTGATCCCGACTAATTCTTCTTTCAGGTTTGGAGGAGAATTTGAGATAACAGTGGGAGGTTTCCTGATTAGATAAATTGATAACCATTCTGATCTAGGTTAGAGTGCACGCAGAGTGTTTTCTTTTCTCTCTCTCTTTGGCAGCGACCTTTGACCGACCCTAGACTATGACTCAGTGACCAAGTTAACCGAACCTTCTTAAAGTACTGGCTTTTGGATTGTCCGAGTTGCGTAAGTCATTACCGCTCCTTCTTTTACCCTTTGAATTTCTCAGAACACCCCGTATTATTACGGATATCCACTTCCATTGGATAGATCCATCGTATGGTTATATATGAACTCGAAGGTACTACTTCGAGGATGGATCCAGGTTCAGGAGAAATAGAATTGGTTTATTCAGTTATCTTTTATTATCACCTTCTCTCAGGTTGCGAGGGCTCCTTAGTTTAGGAGAGTACACCTATTACGCTTATTGGATAGTCTTATTCCAAACCATAGGCTGGTGTCGAAAGGTAGGGAATGAAGAAAACCAATTAGCCTAAGTAGGGTGTGCAGAAGGTAATATATAAAGACAAGATAAAGGGATTAAAAAGAGGGCAAAGTAAATTGCGACTGTTATCATTCACGACCAAACCGCGTACTTCATCGCTACTCCTATTTTACCTTTGCTTTTTCCCAGTTCGGGAGAAATAGAATAAGGTATTATTCAGTTGTCTTTTATCATCACCTTCTCTCAAGTTGCGAGTACTCCTAGGATTAGGAGAGTACACCTATTATGCTTACCGGATAGTTTTCTTCCAAACCATAGGCTGGTGCCGAACGGTAGGGAAGGAAGAAAACCATTTAGCCTAACGAAGGTGTACAGAAGGTAACGAGTAAAGACAGATAAAGGGATTTGGATAGATGGCAGAGAAATATACGGTTATACTCATGAATTGGTTTATGGAAGAGGCATTACTATGAATACCAGAATACCCCTATGAAACATTTTAATGTTTTAGTGCATTGTTAAAAGAAAACTGATTTCCCAATTAGATACTTACTCCAGGGTATGTATTTACCAGGTATGATTCTCACATCTGTATGGTTTTACAGATGATGAGTGGGAGTAAGTTATTGGGAATTAGGTGATCATCCTCATTATATCGGAATTCGTTGTAATTGATGATATTTGAGGAAATCGCCTGGGTACAGTTTTCAACCTACGACACATAGGTTTTGAGTTATTCAACTCAGCGGACTTATACAGAGTATTGTATGTTGTCCAGTGTTCGTAAGGACAAAGGGGTAGGTCCTCGTACTATGTTCTGTTTACTTGTGACTTCTCTAGTTTTTAGACAAGTGTTTCGTAGAAATACAATGTCTAAGTTTTGAGAAGTTATGGGTATAAGAATAAAGTAGAGAACCAGATGTCGCAAGTATCAGGATTCTACAAAGAGATCGAGGATGTAGATTCTTGTGATTGGTATTCAGATGATAGTAATGGTTTTTGAGAAACTTGTTTCTCTTTCAGGTTACTCATAATTGGATGGATTCCTAAATTGAGTAATGCTGATTAGCCTTTTTCTATTAAGTTGTTATGCACTGGAGACAGCTGCATGATTTGAATCTGGTTCCAATTAAATTAGCGCCTCTGTTTCTATATTGGATATAGAATGGTTCATATTTTAACGATGTTAAGGTAAGGGGAGTTGTCCAGCTTATGCTTAAAACCAGACACTGGATAAGTTAAGGCACGTTTCTGTAATGGTAGTTTGTGGGTTGACCCTGGCTTTAACGAGGGTTGACACTTCTACAATCTGGAAGATCAATAGTGATATTGTTCTTGACTCACCACAGTTTTATTAAAATGGATTTTTTAAGAAAACAGTAGTGGGAGTATGGTAGAACAGGAAGTGATTCCAGAACCGCAAACGATTACGAAAAATTTAATAGGACCTATATATTCAATCAAGTTTGATATTCCATTAGCTACTCCGCAGATATGGTGGGTAACCTCAGACACCCGAGAGGTACTCCGGTAGCCTCAAGGACGGTGACAGGGAGGTTCTTGTTTACCCAGACTTGACACTACTGTTGTTCCAGACTATGAGACCCGGCAAGAGGATAAGTATAACGTCGTTCTAAACTAGCTTTAGAAGTGTACGTGGATATAATTATGCCAGAGGGTTGTCATAGTCAGTGGGAGCAGCGGAAGCATAGTGGGCAAGTAGCTTATGTCTATTTATAGGCTTGAGCAGATATAGCGGAGATAAGATCATCTATTTTTGATGTGAAAGTCATGGGTTTGACTTCATCAGTATAAGGGATGGATCTTTTAAGAAGGTAGTAGGGTGTGATGTCCTGGTATTTGGATGACATACACAGAGTAGGAAGTAAAAATCCTATACTACGGTCGGTTGTACTTTAGTCGTCAACAGTTGTTTCTCCACAAAGGATATGGATATAATATCAGACATTCTGGTTTCTAGATCTATGGTTTTAGATCAAGATTTGGATAGTTTTCCAATATGGGTACTTTGACAGTATTCTAATAGTATTTTAGAATAGATGACTCTTGGCATGGTGGTGTACCTGCAGGTGATGGAGTCACCCTATCTAAAGGTGTCTTAGAGACTAAAGGAAAGAGGGATGTGCATGATTGGCAGATCACTTGCTTAGACAATTGAATCAATCATGAGACGTCAAGTACCAAACCAGATGTTGTTTTTGCACTAGATGTAATAAGTTTATATTAATCCAATCCTGAAGAAACATTAGGAAGCAGTTTTAGAACATAAGTATATGTTCTACGGATTTAATGATGACAGCCTCCTTCTAGAGATGGTTATCATTCCAGGCTTCCAAGGTGACATGGATGACAGAGTGATTGTCAGAGTTATAGTTTTCCCTCTGACGAGGGATAGTATTATGGACAGGTGGTCCAAGAGGATACTGTGGGAGGCATGGTGCTGGATACTGATTAGGTTCAGTGATCGATACATTCTAAGAAGTTTGGATTTGGAGTTCATTTATGAACTAGGTCCCATCAGATATTCAGACATATTCTAAGATAGGTATTACTCAATTCGGGAGATGGCTTTCTCCACGAACTTGAGATTTAGAGAGATATAGAAAGAAACATCAGGACGGATCCACTCACTGAGGCTATTTATCGAACACAAGAGTTTTACAAACTAGCTTTGTGAAACTGATTAGTAGAGAAGTTGGATGTTCGGTATCACACTGGCTGTGAGTATGCGACATCGCAATAATTAGCCTTAAGTGCAAGTGGGAGATTGTTGGAGATAGTGCCCTCAAAGTCAATTATTGGATCGCAGGTACGTGATTGCAATGATTGAGGCAGGACCTATACCGATATGACAGTCTTGCTCGAGATGATAGTATGCTATCTGGTTTGTCTTTATCATCGTATACATACTTTAGTTCACTATTACATGATGATAGAGCCCATAAGATTCTTGCTTGACTACCAGCAGTATGATGGCGATCATATACGTGGGAGCTGGGGTCTGTAAGCACATCCTTAAAGTGTCCCTAGTCGTGGGAGTTTCGAGACAGGGCATCGATACTCCAGAGTAGACTAGTGTATACAGTCGAGACCCCGACGAGGGGCGGTGGCCGGTCTCACAAACCACTGGTGTCAGTTGGATCACCTAAGATGTATACAGGTGCTCATTGGGTTATGAGTACACCGGACAGGACTCCCCGGAAACATGCTAGTTGGTATTATACATATCGTCAGATAGCAGTTCTCTGGTGACATGTGTACAGGTTAGTTTATCGACCTGAGATCGTCATTTGTCTCGTGTGAGTTCCCACTGTGCTTAGATTACTACCCTTCCACGCTCAAAGGAGACGTGCAAACAGGGTACAGTCCCGAGCCACATGGAAGCAGTGAGCGGATCGTCGGGGATTCGTCTCTCCCGGTATTGGGGGTTGATGTTACACAGTGCATGGGTGGCCATCACTAGAAATCCTCGGCCGAGGTAGTGGAGAATTACTGATTTGGATCAGTAGTTTCTCAAGAGGTGATGGGCTTCATACCGACACGAATTATCGCGTTATTAGAGGTCTGACTTTATCCACCCCCGTAGACTCGATATGTGATACTCTTTAGACGAATGGATCGGACTGTATATACATTGTCACTGTCAGGCTCAGTAGGGTTTATGGATGAGTTCGCTCGTCAGCTTCCCTTCCAATCAGTATATAGGCAAACCGTTACGTACAATTTATACCTCTGACATGCTAGTGGTTATACCCAGTGCCAGTGTGTTGATGAGTCATTAGAGTCCCCCATAGACACTTTCCCAAGTTCGGGCGAAACGTTGTAGAGGCCGTATAGATTTATGGCAAGGTTCGGAAAATGCACGTGCGTTTACGCACGTGTCTTTTTTTAGGCAGATAATACTGGTCGGCTTTGGTTTAAGCCGGATCCGAGTATTATGCTGTGTAGATATAATATCTTTGTCTCAGTTGCATTTGTATTCGGTCGCAATACAAATGCGGGTATGTTTATACTGATACGGGGTTATCCTGGAATTCGTTTCAGGATCGCTTTTGGAAGTTGCCAGTTTCCAGTTTTCTATCATCCGTATTTAACATTCGATTAAATGCGGATTTATCTTTTCTTAGGATGAGTGTGGAAGCTTCTAGATGATGACTAGGATGGTGAGGTGGCTTAGTGCATTAATGGAGCATTAATGTGTTGATGACTAGGGTTAATGATTCATCACTTGCATTATATGTGTTCATACTAGGTGTCATGGTGAATCATCTTCTCATTTATTCTTGTGGTCACCTCTTTGCTCCTACCATCACCTCCCTGCCTCTACTTATATGGCCGGCCCCCTCCCCTTGATATGATGATTAATTTAGGAAAAAGAAAGGGTTGTTAAAATGAGAAAAGAGAGATCTAGTTCATATATATTTTCATATCTCATTTCAATCCGATCCAAAAGGCAACTTCATTAACCGTTCGTCCATAGCCTTGGACGTAACGAGACAAAGTGTTCTACTCATTCTCTACAACATCTTGGTCGTCTCTTTTAGCAAACTTGACGATCGAGTTGCCTCGGTTCAGAGGCGGGAGCCCGTTTAAAGATCCATCGACGTGGTGCCACCTGGACGAGAAGACTGGAGATTCAGGAGATCGGAGCAGCCACAACAAACGTGGGATGATGGTTGAAGACCGAAGGACTCGGATCGTTCGGTATAACATTTCTATCCACTTTGTAATTTGTTAGTTTAGCTTTAATGGCAGATCCGGGTTATAGTACGCGATAGCGCCAGTTGTAAAAAGTTTTTGTTCCGTATTTGGCGTATGTTAGACGACCGGGGCGCTACCGTGGACTTACAGTTTGGACAGATGCGACCGTTGTGGCAGACTTTATCAGATTCCCCCTCATTTATGAAGAGTTTTTAATTATGGGGACGCTCTTGCCTGTAGATGCAAGCCCCTATTGTTAGTTACATTATTGCATTGAGATAACCACTTTCTCCTTCTCTGGTAGTTCACTTCATATCGTGTGTTATTTTGTTTTTATGGGGTTGCTCGTAGATTGTATACGAAGACTATTTTATGTCATTGCCCGTAGGGCGCAGATCAGTCCAAATCCGTATATTTATGAATTTGGGTTTTGAACATAGATTACATATTCCTTTAGTTCAAAGAATATTTTGTTTTACTTAAGGATTGCTAATCTAGTTTGAGATTAAGATCAACTTAAATATATAAGCATTTGGGCTCAATTTATTTTAACTAAGAATACGTTAGTCTTATTTGAGACTAAGATCAACTTAGCAATTTTTTCAGGATCATTAAATTTTATTAAGATCCAACAACAGAGCGTTTGGGTTCAGCTGCAAAAAACTTTCAGAGGGACTTAGCTAATTTGCGGTTGGTCTGCTCAGTTTTTTGTTCTGTTTTTTATTCAAAAGTGCTAAGCACTTATTTGTGGTTCTGTTTGCTCAGCCCTTTTTCCTTTTATAAAGAAGTGCTAAGAACTTGTTTGAGGCTCTGGCGCTCACATGTATATCATGTGAGGCGCTCAGACATGGGCGCTGCCCAATCAGTGCTAAACACTTTAGTCATTTTGACTGAATATAGAGTGCTAAGTACTTTGTATGGCGCTCATGTGAGGGGCACGTGAGGCGCTGCCTCATTTATTTTATTGGACGCTCACATGTGATTCATGTGAGGCGCTGGGACCTGGGCGCTACCCAATCAGTACTAAACACTTAGTCATTTGGACTAACTCTATAGTACTTATGTGCTATTATATAGCGCTCACGTGTATTTCACATGAGCCGCTGGGCCTTCTATTTTGAGAGATCATGTAGGAAGCACGTGAAGTGTTGAGTACTTTATTTTAGGCGCTCATGCAGGAAGCACGTGAGGCGCTAGGTTCCATTTAAGGGAAACTTTTGGGTGCTCATATGGGAAGCACGTGAGACGCCAAGTCTTTTTCTTTTATGTTTTTTGAAGAAGTTTTAATTTCTGTTAATGGCATTTTGACCATTAATGATCTCTGTTTTGAATATCTGAGATCGGTTTTATTAGAGAACTGAGTTCTTCTGTTTTTTGTAAGAACAAAGTTCTTTATGTAGGGTTAAACCATGTTTGTGAATGAATTAAATTCCTAGACAATGTGTTTTCTATTTCTTTTTGATCTAGTTCTTTTTTCCTAGACTTTGAATTTGGAGAATAGAATCTTCCCGATGAGAATTAAATTCTCAACTTGTGGAGAGATTTGCTATTCAAATCTCAGATCAGGGAAAGAACTAAGTTCTTTTTTTGAGGGTTAAACCCGGTTTTCTTTATGTTAGGCAAAATAGATAAGTTCTATCTCTACTTTTCTTTACCTTGAGTTATGAAGAACAAAGATGTTTTTTCTTTAGAAGAGAATTGAATTCTCAGTTTTTTTGTGGAAAGAAGTTTGTGGGGTTCTTCCTTTTTTTTTTGAAGTCTCATATCATTTATATAGAACAGTCAAATTTGTTGACTAGTTTGAGAAAATCTCTTATTTGAGAGATACTAATTGATTTTACTTGGCCTCAAAGATTATTTAGGGGATTTTATTCACCGTTGGATTTTTGATCCAATGAATTTATTTCACAGAATATATTCTGGTTTTTAATAAGATTAGGAAAATATTTTCCTATAGATAGAATTTTATTTCTATCAATCAATGATTTTTAATCATTATTGAATTTTTAATCTAAGGGTGCTCTATTTAACAGAGCACAATCTTTATTTGTTTAGAAAGATTGGGGAAATATATTCCCAAAATAGAATTTAATTCTATCATTTGATGATTTATCATCATCATTGGATTTTTGATCCAACGGCTCTGTTTAACAGAGAATATCCTGGATTTTGGGGAAATATTTCTCATGTAGAGCCCGTGGATTGTATATGGTAGTCAATTTGGGGACCAACCGTAGGGCTGGAAGAATTTGGGAATTTGGATTTTGGTTGGCATCTGCATCGCTGCACTGGAATATGGTACCAGGAGAGACTCATCATTCTCCGTTTGGGGGGTTTGAAATATTTATTTATATACATTTTTTTTTACTGCTATTACCCTATCATTTCAGTTTTTCTCATCACGAAGTTCGCAATTGCCCTATCATTTTGGCTATTTATTCACGGTTGCCCGATCATTTCTTCTTTTGTTTTCATTTTTATTTTACTCGCTGATTTTTATTGCGAGTCGCCCCATCATTTCGGCTTTTTTTATTTACAAAATTTTTTTACACTTCCAGTTTAACGACTTAGGGGTCGAATGTTCCAGTTTAATGACATGGTGGTCAACTGTTCCCAGTTTAACGACATAGTGGTCATATGTTCCCATTTTAACGACGTAGGGGTCGAATGTTCCCAGTTTAATGACGTGGTGGTCAACTGTTCCCAGTTTAATGACGTGGTGGTCATCTGTTCCCAGTTTAACAACTTAGGGGTCGACTGTTCCCAGTTTAACAAACTTTGATCTTGACGGGGCTAAGTTGATGATCGTAACTTGGTGGTTTGCCACTACATCCGAGGACGGTAGGTTTTTCCCAGCCCTGTATTAGTTCTCTACCTAATTTTTGAAAACATAGCAGTCTTCGATGCTATGACTCACCATTCTATGATATAGACAGTATATAGGATTGTCGGCCATATTCATTTCATGTGGCCTCTTTGGAATAGGTTGTTGCAGACCGGTGTTCAAGGCATTCTTGAATATTTTGTGGGCTTCGTCCCTCCTGAAGGAGTAGACTTTCTTCCTTCTCTCCATTAGAGTCGGTGTCTTTCCCAATCCTGGTCCTTGAGGCTGATCTGTCTTTGGTCCGCCTACTGTCCGCTTACCATATTCAGTGTACGTATTAGAGGGACTGGGGGATGATCGCGGCTTTTTTTCGCAAAGGTGTTCCGCTCTTGGGCTGGAGGGGATATTGGTTGGCTGTTTCAGGATATCAATTCATGGCTCATGAACCAAATTTTGATTGCTGCAATTGCAATCGGACGACTTGGGTCTTGAGATCTTCCACGATGTTTGTCAGCTCGTCGACTTTGGAATGGACCTTGTCCAACTTTTCATATCTGTCCTGAAGCTGCTGTTAAAGCCATTGGAATAATACTTGCTCTATAGTTTCGGGTATGATAACCGAGTCATCCTTACTGCCTGAGCTTGATTCCGCTGGAACCATAGGATCCTTTTGCTTAATGGCCTAAACGGGCACTTCATCATCTAGACCGAGCCGATGTTAAATGGTAACAACCACGTCATTGTCATGTCTATAAGGCGTAGGAAGACATGTTCCTCTGGACTCCACCATGTAGACCGTATGGGTTGTGTACCCATCTACTGCTTCTTCATTGGCAATATTGCTCGTTTGTCTTATGACTTGTTTCCTTGGTTCTCTCTTTTCAAAGGAGGCAAACAACTTAGAGAAGCAGATTCCTGAAGGGCTTTGGTCTCTATTTGTATGAAATTGATAGTCACAACTTAACTGTTTGTTAACACACTTTTAGACAGTTCTATATCTCCTGCCTTGTATTGTTTTTTGACCCAATCATTAAAGATAATGCAGTCCTTATTCTATTCTTACGGTATTTTTGATTTTGGAAATTGTAGACCGTTTCTTAGGGCATCTTTGAATATTTTATGGATTTTTTCCTTTCTGAAGGAATAGAACTTATCCAGCTTCTCTTTCATGGGAGATTCTTCTCCCTCTCCCAACACTGGCTTCCGAGGCTGGTTGGCATTAGGCCCATTCATCTCTCGCTTATTTCGGTTAGCCAAAGTGTTAAAAGATTCAGCATTGTTGGGATTTCCAATTTTGCGATTATCGTCCTTTCGGTTTCTCCAGGATTTATTGTTATTTTGGGAATCCGAGGAAGATTCCTGATTTGAGCGTTCCAATATTTGAACTTTCTTGGTCAGCTCTTGGAATGTCTTGAGACCCGCGGTACGTAGAAAAGGATTCATCCAGGTGCCAAGATTTCCGATGAGAAGATTGACGGATTGGTCTTGTTCCAATGGTGGCTCACATTTGACGGAGAGATTGTACCATCAGGTTATAAAATCCGTGTTGCTTTTGTTGTTCTTTGGCTTAGTCCTTATGAGATCAGCAATGGTGATCTTATCGCTGAAACTCATGAACCTTTGCCGAAATAGAGATTCCATTTAGATGAAAGTAGTAACGGAGCCATCCGGTATGCTCACGTACCAGTCGAAAGCGATATCGGTTAAGCTATTAACGAACTAGCAGAGGAGAAGCACATCATTGCCCCCAGTATTCCCACATGAGGCTTTAAAGTGGGCGATATGCTGATTCGCATTTCCCGTCCCATCCAATCTTCCGAATTTGGGGATGACATAACCACTAAGAAACTCTACCAGATCATACCGAGCGGGATATGGTCTCCTACTACTGCTGACATCTTTTTACGCTTCAGTTTCGGTTACCAATATTTTGACTTTGTTGGCGACCAAATCCATAATTTGATGTTGCGTTAGCGGGTTAGTGCCAGCTGGGGCCAAGGCGTTCCCATAAGCGAAATACAGTTGATTTTCATGTGTCTCACACATGCATCGACCTTAAGGGGCAGGCATTGGCTGCTTCGGGTCATTGTCACATGGCTCATGAGTAGAGACTTGCACTTGATTGGAGGGCGCTCTAGTAACCTGAGCAGTGAGCTGCATCATGACATTTGTCAAGTCGTAAATTTTAGAGTAAATTTGGCCATCTCCTTATCTTTACTTCTGAGCTGTTTTCGGAGCTCTTAGAGCAGCTCCTGTTCTGCGGTCCTGGAATGGCAAGTCAGCACTTCTTCGTTGTTTGAGCTTGATTCCACATGGACAAAGGAGTCCTTCTGCTTATCAGCCTCATCGAGAGTGTTTTCGTCATCCTGCGAAGGAGGATGATCTTGGGAAGTGGCGGCCACATTCAAGCCAAATTGAGCTTGAGATGTGGTGGCCCCGTCCTTGCTTTTGCTGCGCGTGCTGGCCATATAGACAATGTGGATCATATATCCAGTCATCTCTTTATCTTTGGTGGCTGATTTCTTAGATTGTCGTCGTGGCCCTTCCACTTCGGGAAAAGACCTTCGACTAAAGACGGTCTGCCTAGCTGGGTTCTCGGGTGGCGTCGGTATAACTTTTCTAGCTCTGCCCTACTGCTTTCGCGCGAAATGAAGCGCTTGGTAGACTCCTGAAGAGAGGGTGTCATGCCTTTTGTCCTGGAGCATGGACGCATCTCTTCGTAGCACATTTTGAATTGCGGCCTTCTTAATCTTGGCAGACATTGCATTCTTCTGGACCCATTTTAAGGGTTCAAAAGAATTGTGGGTTTCCACTGGTGACACGGCTATGGTCGTGATGCTATCCAGGCTATGTAACGTCACAAAATTCAACTTGGACGGGGCCCTGACCCTTTTGTTAGCTCTATATCTGAAGCGCTTCTGTCTCAGCTTCTCTGTTTTGAGTGCATGGCAGGCTTCTGCTCTTCGGGAAGCTGCCGTGGGTCGGCTAGTAGAGAGCCATGAAAAGTCATCCGGTCATGCATTCATCGAAGGCACTACCTGAGCTTGCCTGCGATGTCTGGCGTCTTCTTTTGTTCCAACAGATTTGCCTCCAGCTGGGGCCAAGGAAATTCGAACACCGACTTGCGTTTGGGTGGCGGTGCCCTCGAGATCACCATATTTGGCCTCCTGCCTTTCGAGGCCAGTCTGTCTGTTATCGGAGCTTGAGGAGCAGGGATGGCGTTAATTGGTATGAACAGAATAGAGCCAAATAGTAGCGGCGGCTTCTCCCACTGTCGCTTGAGACTGGCCGGAAAGATCATCCTAGCATCTATTTTCATCGTGTAGGAGATGGGAGCTACATTGAGAGCTGAGCTTGTCTTTGGAGATATTTTTGCTGCATCTGAAAATTGCACTTGGAAACTGTTAACCTGTACAAAGAAGCATGATTTCAGTACAGGCAATCGATATATATGTTGATTGAGTTTGCATGAACATTTAACCCAAAATATGTGAGGAGAGAAATGTCCCACCAGGCTTGCCAGAATCTGTAGGGTGTTTTTCGTCACCCTATTAAGATAAAAATATGCATCGATTGTCAGGTGTATTACAGATTCCTCTTACCTAGGGTAGGCCAGGGTTTATTGATTGTAGGGATCCGAATCTTCGACAGCTGCAGACTAAGCTGTCATTAATTACCCCTCGCTTTTGGAGCAAGGGAACCTCTGATTGATGGATAAAACTAGTCATGCGAACTCAATGTGCAGTGTGTGTATGTTGTGTTTTGGACGTATCAGAGACCTTGCAGAGTTTACAGGGGTTCCGCTAGTTGGATAGCGGGCTGGAGGTCAAGGGGGCTAGCAGCCCCCTTGCGGGGTGCGGGACAGCACCCCGTTAGAAATTTTTTCTAACGGGTGACGTGTTTAAGTGTGGTGGGTGAGCGAAAAAGAAGGATGAAGAGCATCCTAAGGATGCGTGAGTGGCGCGTAGGTGCTAGACTCTCGCGGGTCACGCGCCGAGCGCGTGGCCGCCGGGCGCCGGCGGGTCACGTGCCCTGTGTGTGGGCGCTGGAAGCCAGCGGGTCATGTATACGGCACGCGACCACTGGGCGTCAGCAGGTCACGCGCGCGGCACGTGTCCTCTGGAAACAATAGCAGAAAAAGGGGCTTATCCCCTTAGCTGAGAGTTGAACTCCTGAGGGGCTTTGGAGTTGGACTCCTGAACATGAATTAGGTATAGATTTGGAGTTAATCTCTCAAAAGATCTGGATTTGGAGTTGAACTCCCAAAAAATCTAGATTTGGAGTTAAACTCCTTTGAGAATTTGGATCTTGGAGTTGAACTCCTCAAAGATCTTCAGGGATGATCAAAGGGGACCCCTTTCTTCTTCCTTGAGCCTTGGATCTTCCCAAAGTGGGATTTTTGGAGGTGAATCTTCTTCCTCCTCTCTTTTTGCTAGATCTTGGCGAAAAGGGAAGGTGAGATTAAAAATCTCCTTTTTAAGGATTTGATAGGAGATCTGAACTCTCCTTCATGAATTTTATAGTGAAAGTTTATTTAGTTTTGAGAAAAAGAGAGCTAAGCTCTTGATTTAATTGGAAATGAAAAGAGAGAGAGAGAACTTGAGAGAAGGGAGATGGAGGCACAAACCCTAAAGATTTTGTGGGGAATGAATTATTATTCTCATTTCATCATGATGTTTGACTTTTATAGGATACACAATTTTACATATAGCTTCTTGAGCTTTACAAAATGGCATTTTGCCCATCTCATGCCTATGTGCTTATTTCTTTTTGCACATGAACCATGGGCTTTATAAAAATTTGGCTTTTTGCCCATTTATTATACATTCATGCGTAAAAATTACATCAAACTTATTTATTACGTAATTTTCTTCTTAGCATGGAGGAGGCCCGCCACTTCATGGGCCCACTTGGCTTGGGGTTGACTTTGACTTTGACTTTGACTTGGTCAACCGGGGTGTAATTTTTGACCCCAACACGGAGAACGTCAAGTTTTATTTGTGGCTCAAATGAAACCCGGGGTTCCTACATTATCCGCTATTCCATGTTGCTTATCGCTTTTCTGTGATGTTACATATATCATGCCTGAGATGGATATATATATATATATATATATATGTATGTATATATATATATATATATATGTATGTATATATATATATATATTGTATATGTTTTGCATCCGTGCTAGCCTTACCCCTGCTCTGCCGTTAGTTAAGTAACATAACGGTGCATGACGGGGCCCCGTGGCGAATATGGATGGCATATACTTACATTTTATTTTCGTTCTTTTCTTGTGGGATAGGTGTTAATTGATGGGACCGCATTAATTTTGATTAATGCAAGGAAAAATAAATCTAAAAGATGTTGTCAGAACAAATTTTACGAAAAACTATAGTCGTATTCTTTTGCTTTGCATAGAGATATTCGGTCAGGAATATCCCGCACCTCATTCGAGGAGGCAAGAGCCTAGATCCCTTCACGGGGAGTGATCTCTTGAGTAAAAGTTTATATTACTATAGAATACTCGGTTTTCTTCAAAACCACTAGTTTTCAAAAGCGGAACTTAAACCACTCCTTTTTCAAAACTTTTCGATTTTTTCAACGTTATCAAGTTCATTACGTTAAAGGTTTTTCGCAAAAAACCAGCCGCAGCCCTCCGTCATTTTAGATTAGTAATATTTAGTGTTCGTGATGCGTTTGTTGACTTAGTCAAGACGTAGTGAACGGTAACTAAGTAGTGCTTTTCTGTGCATAGGGATGTGATTGGTTAAGATAGTCGTAAGGCCTTGTTGACCTAGTCAAGGGCTCATACGGGTGTGTTTAATACAATCAAGAAAACGACGGGTTAAACTTGACTAGCGGTTTATAGTTTGTTGACCTAGTCAAAGTCATGAGCTGTTAGGGGCAAAAATCATATCGGAAGTTTCAAATATACAGAAAACTTGCTAGTGTTGTATACCTTCTGCAGTTTAGTAACTAGAGTAGCTTCCATCTAAGTTATCACAGGATGATAGTTGGATCCTGGTCCCACTGATGAGTATGATTACTCTTGGGAGATATTGTTCACTTCATAATTAGCTAACCTGTCAAGTGTGTAGAAAAGTGTTAACGAGGCTATGCCTTTGCGGAAACGGGTTTTATTTTAATTAGGTCCGTGCGAGAGCAAGGGAAACCTCACTCAGAGTACCAACACCCACCTGGATGAACGATTAGCGAACTTATAAGGTGCGAATCCTGACTAGTTTTCCTTTTAAGGTTTGAAGGAAAATTCGAGGAAACAATGGGAGCCATCCCGATTAGATAAACTAATAACCAATCTAATTTTGTAAGAGCGCATGCTGAGTGTTTCTTTTCTCTCTCTCCGGGTAGCAACCATATCACGTCTTAATCAAGATACTAAAATGTATGACCTGACAGACCTGGATTCTTATTCGGGGTTGGGGAACGTCGGTTCAGCTCAAACTTGTGACAAATGTCACGATCATGAGCAAGAGAAAGAGGATACGGAGAAAGAGCTACAAAGCTCCTGGGACTCATACATAGTGATGTATGTGGTCCAATGTCTATAAATGCAAGGGGTGAGTTCTCATACTTCATCACATTCACTGACGGTCTCTCTAGGTTCATATATGCTTATCTTTTAAAACACAAATCTGAAACTTTTGAGAAATTTGAAGAATACAGAAAAGAAGTAGAAAACCAGATGTTCCCTAATAAAAAAAAGGGTGAGGGAAAGTTCCCCACTATTCAAAGCTTCACGAACACGTAGGCACCTATATGCAACGCATATAGGCACTGCAATTAAAACAGCTACTAGGTTAATGGAGCCTCACGTGTTTAACACGTAAGTGCTATATGCAACGCATATAGGCACTGCAATTAAAACAACTACTAGGCTAATGGAGCTTCACGTGTTAAACACGTGAGTGCCTATATGCAATGCATATAGGCACTGCAATTAAAACAGCTACTAGGTTAATGGAGCTCACGTATTTAACACGTGAGTTCCTATATGCAACGCATATAGGCACTGCAATTAAAACAGCTACTAGGCTAATGGAGCCTCACGTGTTTAACACGTGAGTGCCTATATACATCGCATATAAGCACCGCAATGCAAACAAATTATAGGCTAATAATCCTCACGTGTTAAACATGTGAGCGCCTATATGCAAAGCATATAGACGCTGCAATCAAACAGCTGACAAAATAAATAAGCCTCACGTGTTGAACACGTGAAAGCACCTCCCTACGTAGAATTAAATTCTACTCAACAAGCAACCGTTGGATCAAAGATCCAATGGTGATTAAGTATAGAATTAAATTCTATTGATCTTTTTAAGTGGGGAGTGATATTTTCTGTTAAACAGAAAGTTGGAGGATCAAAGATCCCATGAGATGGAAAATATTTTTCATATCTTTCTAAATAAAGAGAGATTGTGCTCTTTTAAGCCGAGTACCCTTGGATTAAAAATCCAATGATGGTTTAATAAGATTCTGCATATGGAAAAATATTTCCCCAATCTTGTTAAAAAAAGAAAAATATGTTCTGTAAAACAGAAACCCTTGGATCAAAAATTCAATGGTGGCAAAATTCCCCAAGTCAATTCTGGAACCAATTAAATCAATTAGGATCTCTTAATGAGAGATTTTCTTAGAATTAAACAAACTTCTCTCTACTATATAAGAGACCAGAGACTTCAAGTCTCAGAAGGACGGAAAGTGAAGAAAGATAGAGAGAGAAAACAAAGGAATCCCCTCAGAATCTTAGAAAAAAGAAAGAAGCTTAAGAGAAGAAGAAAGAAAAGTTTCAAAAAAACAGAGAATTTAATTCTCACAAAGGAAGACTTGTTTCATTAAAACCCTAGGTAAAAAGAAAACAAAACTCAGAGATCATCTTGTCTCTCTTTTGCCTCTCTAAGGGTTTAACCCTTCATATAAGAACTTAGTTTTTTCTCTGGTTGAGATTTGCAGAAGCAGATCTTCCCACAAGTTGAGAATTTAATTCTCATAGGGAAGATTCTGTCATGCAGATTCAAAATCTAAGAGAAAGAATAATTGAGTTCAAATAATTTGATTCTTACAAAACACATGAAAACTAGGGTTTAACCCTATAAAAAAAGAATTTAATTCTTACAAACCAAGAAACATGAGATCCTCCAAACCCTAGGGCCATCAATAAGAGATCAAAATCTCCAAACATCCAGAAAGAAGGAAAGATTGATAATTCATTATTGTTTAACCACTATAACGAGGACCGCACGCGTTTCCCATGCAAGCGCTTAAAAGAAGAACAAGAAGTGTCTCCTTGGGCAGTCATGTGTTTTGCACGCGATCTCCAATAAAGTGCTTAGCACTTATAAAAAAAGGGAAGGGATAAAAACCCAAAAGGCAAAACCCAACTTTGGAGTGCCTCACGTGTTTCACATGTGAACGCCACAAGAACCAAGTGATCAACACTTATAGAAAAAGCAGGGAAATAAGTGGGCAGTGCCTATAATCCGGTGCCTCATGTATGTCACGTGGGCACCATAGAACTCTAGTGTTTAACACTGATCTGGTCCTCACGTGTGTCATGTGGGCACCACAGAACTCTAGTGTTTAACACTGATCCGGTGCCTCACGTGAAATGCACGTGAGCATTATATGCCTCAGCACTTAGCTCTATTGGGTAATTATGGAGACCCAGATCTAGTCCAAATTGACTAAATTCTTCCAATAAACTGAGCCCCTCTGAGCTCATCATTCCCCAAAATTGATCTTAGTCCCAAACATAACTAATGATCTTTCAACTGATGATATTCAAAATAATGTTCATCCCACGTCTCCTAAGTTAATCATAGTCTCCAAAAAATGACTAATGACTCTTAGAAGATCCACCATGATCTTTTCCCTCAATTACGGGAATTGGTTCAAGGGTACATCTCTCTACACCTCTGATACATGTTATTGTAATTTCTCAACGTCTTCAGAGAAGTGGCGGGTCCCGACAACCAACAGCTTTTTGGTACACTGCCCAAACTGACGTGCATCCCATATCATCGTTGCTCATCCCGTCATGTAACAAATACACCTGCGCGCAAAATGATCAACGGACTGAGACGTCCCTAAACTAACAACGGACCGAGACGTCCCTAAACTAACAACGGACCGAAACGTCCTTAAACTACAACGGACCGAGACGTCCTTAAACTAAAATCTCACCTCCAAAATAGTGATCAACGGACCGAGACGTCCTTAAACTAAACTCTCACCTCCAAAATGCTGATCAACGGACCAAGACGTCCTTAAACTAAAACCTCACCTTAAAAATGGTGATCAATAGACCGAAATGTCCTCAAACTACAACTTCGCCTCCAAAATGGCGATAAGGGACCGAAACGTCCTTAAACTAAAACAACAGAGCCCAAATGCTCTCTTATTGGATCTGAAACAAAAATGATCCTAACACCCTGTTAAGTAGATCTTAGTCTTAAATTGGACTAACGTATCCTTAACAAAAAACCAACCGAGCCCCCAACTGCTCGTATACATTTAAGTCGATCTTGATCTCAAAACGAATCAATGATCCTTAAATAAACCCAACCGAAATCTAAAAATATATGGATTTGTACTAATCCATGCCCTATGGGTGACAACATAAATAAGTCTCTGTATACAATCCATGGGCAACCACAAATAAAACAAACACACACGATATGAGGTGAACTTCTGGAGCAAGAGAAAGTGGTTATCACGATGCGGTAACGTAATTAACTCCAGGGGCTTGCTCCTGCAGGGAAGAGCGTCCCCACAATCAAAAAACCTCTCACAAATGAGGGGGAATCTGACGAAATCTGCTACAACGGCCGCATTCATCCAAACTTCCGATATACGGCGCCATAAATCAACTTGGCATTTTCGAAGAGGTGGACGGATAAATCCAAATAGCATCTGCCCCCAAATTCAGGCAAGACGATCCATCCCGGTCCGTCTCTATTTTCGGTGGTGAACACCATACTGGCAAAAATATCAAGATCCTCCGATCTGATAGAGGAGGGGAGTACTTAAGCACGGAATTCCTAGAATACCTAAAAGAGAGTGGTATTCTCTCAACTTATTCCTCCGTATACATCACAGCACAACGGTGTGTCGAAAAGGAGGAATCGTACCCTATTGGATATGGTTCGCTCCATGATGAGTAGTGCTGATCTGCCTCTTTCATTTTGAGGACATGCGCTTCAGATAGCAGCATATCTATTGAATGATGTTCTATCCAAATCCGTTCCTAAGACACCATTTGAAATATGGAATGGTAAAAATCCATATCTTAAAAGATTTAAGATATGGGGTTGTCCGGCTTACATTAAAAAGCATAATTCGGACAAACTAGAGACACGGTCAGTTCTATGTAAGTTTATGGAATATCCAAAGAATTGTTATGGATATCTGCTCTACCACACCGATGAACAGAAGGTGTTTGATGTTCAGCATGGCGTTTTCTTGGAAATAGAATTTCTTGCAAAAGAAATTAGTGAGAGCACAGTAGAACTGGAAGAAATTCTGGAACTACAAACTGAAACTGAAGATTTGGTGGAACACTCTAGATTCAGAAGTACCCGATGAACCTCAGCCACTCCGCAGTTCTAGTAGGATTTCTCATCCGCCCGAGAGATACTGTGGTTTTCTCATAGACGGGATCAAGAGGATTGCATCTTGGAAGAAGATGATCCTACTAGTTTCAAACAGGCTATTATCAATAGGGACTATGATAAATGGCTGGATGCTATGTGAACCGAAATGGAATCCATGTACACCAACAAAGTTTGGACTTTGGATATTGCTCCTTCTGGGGTAAAACCCATTGGATGCAAATTGATCTTTAAAAAGAAGACTGGTGTAGATGAACATGTAGAGACCTATAAGGCTAGACTTATTGCAGAAGGTTTTCATCAAAGACCCGGTGTGGACTATGACGAAACCTTTTCTCCGGTGGCTATGCTGAAATCTATTCGGATCCTACTTTCCATTGCTACCTTCCATGACTATGAAATCTGCCAGATGGATGTAAAAACGACTTTTCTGAACGGAAGTTTAGAAGAATTTGTTTATATGGATCAGCCCAAGGGATTCGTAGATTGCGGGAGCAGCGGAAAGGTGTGCAAGTTGCTTAAATCCATTTATGAATTAAAGCAGGTATCGCGGAGCTGGAACATCTGTTTTGATGAGACAGTCAATGAATTTGACTTCATTAAGAACGAGGATGAGTCGGGTATATATAAGAAAATTGTAGGGAGAACTGTCATGTTCCTAGTCTTGTACGTGGATGACATTCTCTTGATAGGAAATGACATTCTTATGCTACAATCGGTCAAGTTGTTCTTGTCATAAAAGTTCTCCATGAAAGACCTGGGTGATACTTCCTACATTCTAGAGTTAAGATCTACAGAGATAGATCCAAGAGATTGTTGGGACTTTCACAGTCTAAGTACATAGAGGCCTGTTTCCCCAATCAGAGAGTAAAGCTCTATTCAAAATTTGAAATTTGAAATGAGGCAGCGCCTCATAAGAGCGCTTGCACCAAGAGCGCCAGTGCTAAGATTCAAAGGCTCTGAGGCGGCGCTCATGTGCAAAGCACGAGAGCGCTGCGCCGAGAGCGCCAGCACCAAAGACTCTGAGGCAGTGCCTCATGTGCAAAGTATGAGAGCGCTAGCGCCAAGAGTGCTAGCGCCAAGAGCCAAAGACTCTGAGGCGGTGCCTCACGTGCAAAGCACGAGAGCGCTAGCGCCAAGAGTCAAAGACTCTGAGACAGCGCCTCACGTGCAAAGCACGAAAGTGCCAGCGCTATAACTAAATGTTCTCCACCCTTAGATTAAAGATCCAAGGAAGATGATTAAAAATCATCAAATTACCAGATTAAATTTATGTTGAGGAAACACTTATCAAATCTTTCCAAACGAGAAAGATTGTGCTCTGTAAATCAGAGCACCATTGGATCAAAGATCCAATGGTGATTGAACATCACCAAGATACAGAATAAGTTCTGTATGGGAAAATATTTTCCCAATCTTGCTAAAAACAAGAAAAATGTTTTCTATAAAACAGAAGCTCTTGGATCAAATATCCAATGGTGGGATAAATTCCCAAATCACTTAGAGATCTCTCAATGAGAGATTTTCTTAACTGATTCAACAAATCAGCCTCCACTATATAAAGGACCCAAGACTTCAAGCCTTTAACAGAAACCCCCCCCCCCCATAAACTTCAAGAAACTTTAAAGACAAGAGCAATTTCTTCTCAAGGTAAATAGCAAGAATAGAGATCATGACATCTCCTCCATCTTTGAGAGTTTAACTCTCAGAAGATCTTAGTTCTTTTTCAGATCACAAATCTATAAGACAAGGTCTTTCACAAAAATAAAAGAGATCACAGCATCTCATCAAGAAAGAGAAGAACTTAGTTCTTAGATCCATGAAACAAAGTCTCTCATAAATAAAAGATAAAAAAACAAAAAGATCATAGCATCTCCTCATAAAGGAAAAACTTAGTTCTTAGATTCATGAGATAAAGTCTCTTATAAACCGAGAATTTAATTCTCAGAGCACAGAACTGATCAGAGCTGCCAAAGAAGCGCCTTAGCGCTCCAATTTAAAAGAAGTGCCTTAGCGCTCCATGTCTGGCGCTCAGCGCCAAGCGCTCCACGTGCTCCTCACGTAGATGCCAATTTTAAAAGAAGCGCTTTAGCGCTCCCAGTCTGGCGCTCAGCATCAAGCGCTCTACGTGCTCCTCACGCGGACGCTATTTTATAAGAAGCGCCTTAGCGCTCCCAGTCTTGTGCTCAGCGCCAAACACTCCATGTACTCCTCACGTGGACGTTATTTTATAAGAAGCACCTTAGCGCTCCAAATCTGACGCTCAGCACCAAGCGCTCTATGTTCTCCTCACGTGGGTGCTATTTTATAAGAAGCGCCTTAGCGCTCCAAGTTTTGCGCTCAGCGCCAAGCGTTCCACATGCTCCTCACGTGGGCACTATGAAATTACAAAGCGCTCTGTAAATAAAGCCCCGGCGCCATAAAAAGTGTTCAACACTCAATAAAAGACAAAAACGAAAGGGGTGTCAGAACCCAAATCAATGCTCAGCATTATTGAATAAAAAAGGGACTGAGCCCAAACAAGTGTTCAACACTTTATTCAAAACTCGATGGACTGAGCCCGAATTGGCCACAAGTCCCTAATTCAGATCAACCGAGACCATGTGCTCACAATCTCTTTAATTGGTCTTAGTCCCAAACCTGACTATAGATCTCCCAACCAATATTGGTTCAAGGGTACATCTTTTCATACCTCTAATACATATCGTTGTAATTCTTCAACATCTTCAGAGAGATGGATGGTCCTAATAACCAATAACTTATGGTGCATCCCCAAACGGGTAAACCAAAACCTTACAGACTATGATGTCGTTAAACCATACAGACTACGATGTCTTTAAACCTCATGGACTACGATTTCCTTAAACCCAATAGACCGTAATGTCCCTAAACTAAAACGATAGAGTCCAAATACTATTTCGTTGGATCTAAATGATCCAAAATCCTGTTGAGTAGATCTTAGTCTAGAATTAGACTAACGTATCTTCAACAAACATTTGAGTTGATTTTAGTTTAAAACAAGACTAACGATCCTTAAACTAACCCAAACCCAAATCTAAGAAAATATAGATTTAGACTAATCCACGCCCTACGGGCGATAACATAAATTAGTCTCCGTATACAATCCACGGGTAACCAAAAATAAAACAAACACACATGGCACGAAGTGACTTTCTAGAGCAGGAGAAAGTGGTTATCGCTATGCGGTAACGTAATTAACTGCAGGGGCTTGCGCCTGCAGGAAAGAGCGTCCCCACAATCAAAAACCCCTCGCAAACGAGGGGGAATCTGACTAAGTCTGCTACAACGGCCGCATCCGTCCAAACCTCCGATATACGGTGCCATAAATCAACTTGGCATTTTCGGAGAGGTGGACGGATAAACCCAAATAACATCTGCCCGCCAAAGTTCAGGCCGGACGTCCCAACGTCCTGGTCGTGTCTTTCGGCGGCGAACAGATTCTGACACGCCCGGTAGGACCTTTTCCTCTTTCCACTCCACAATTCGTATGTCTTGTTCACGAACGAATCGCGATTTGTTATGGTTGCCCCTGGATTATAGGTACTAAGATTTGGTGTCTTGCACCCGTGCAAAGAAAATGGCTTCCAACTGTACTTACTGCAACAACAACTCCCACTCCGTCCCCGCTGGAGGAGTGACCTATAGGCCCCAAGCGGCCTCCATCTTTGCCATACCAGTGGAATAGGTGGCTCAGACCACCACTGGACTGTTCTTTAGGACCATGATCCCACCGACAGGCTTCAGCGTCCCAATGCCGTTACAGGAAGCTCCGAAGAAGTCGGTATTCGATCGGCTTGCAACTACCATGGCCCCACTCAACGGGCCATCCAATTCCAAGTCTAATGCATCAGTCTTCGACAGGCTTAGCCTGAGCTCCAGTGGGCCCGTAAAGAAGCCTGCAATACCTGAAGGAGTTATCCCGAAGCGGATAGCTATTCCAACTTCGAAAGACGAAGTCGTAAAAGGGGCTTCTCCTGCTAAAGGATCGGTCTTCACAAGACTGTCCGTTCCAACTCCCGCTTCAGGAAAAGTCACCAAAGCTGCTTGCCCTGCCCGAAAGTCAGTCTTCGACAGGTTGAACGTTTCATCTCAGTGGACGTCAGTCTTCGATAGGCTGGAACCAACAACAACCCTTCACCAGAACAGGGGGCATGATGAAGCCACCCCTATAACTGAATCAGTACCATCTGCAAGATATGCTCGACGTCACCACTGGTGCCGGGTGAGGAAAGCTGGGGGCAGTTCCCCTTCTGGATTGACTCCACCAGCTCCGATGGTGGAAATTGACGCTGCCGTTCCAATTGGGAACAGCTTTGAACCGCTCAGGATGGTGTGCAAGAACTTTCCGACCGCCGTGCTAATAAGATCTCCTCCACCTATGAAGAACATTACAAAGCCGAGGCCAGAGCAGCCCCCGCAGCAGCTATCCTCCAAAATCTACAGGGTCTGGCGAAGAGTCCAAGACTCTGTAATTAACCAAGACTACTCCCTCCAACCAAAGAAAATGAAGGTTCGGCAAGAGGAGGACCATCCCGTCGCCGTGCCACGGAAGGTATCGTCTGCCCGGGTGCCTATCACAACAGCCCCTTCAACGTCGACCGCTCATGAAAGGAGAAAGCCGGAAAAGATTACCGTGTCTACGACGAATCTCAAGGGCACTGAACCTAAACGCCCTAAGTCTGGGGGCATGGTAGTGCACACTATCTATATGGCCTCCGGGAAAGAGGATAGCCATATCTCCACAGGTCATCGATCACTCACCCGATCTGTGACAAAGGCTCAGGAGCAACAGCAAAAGCTTTAGGAGATGCTAACGAAGATGGCCGCGCTCACTGGGCCGAAAGAAAGCCCGGAGACGTTGTCGGAGCAACGCCAGGAACAGGAAACTGACGCCGAGTTCCTCCGAAGAATGCTCGAGAAGAAAGACAAAGAGGCCGCGGAACAAGCGGCCAACATAAAACAAATGGCGCTCATGTTCCAAGATATGGTCAGGATGATGATACAGCCAGATCCTCCAGCTGAAGAACCTCCAATATCCTTGAAGGCGACAGAAGGGAAATATCAAATCCTCTTCCGGCTCTATCAACAGCCAAGGAAGAGACCATCTCCAAAGCCGCCCTTGACTATTATATAGCTCAACAGATACGAGCTCATCAGGCAAGCGAAACGACCGGCCAAATCGTCAAGACTGGACGACCCTATCCAGGTTGGTACGATTAAATAAAGTAGCCGTCAGGATATACGATCCCTAAATTCCATGTTTATAAAGGGACGAGTAACCCACATCAACATGTCGCTCAATTCAGGGCTCTGTGCGACAATACTGGAGGTGACGATAAGCTACTGCTTCGCCAATTCATCGGTAGCCTAGCGAAGACGGCCTTCGAATGGTATTCGGAGCTTCCGAATGACTCCGTCAAAACATTTACAGAGATGGAGTTGCTATTCACTCAGCGTTTCGCAAGTGCTAGCGAGCGCACTCCAATCACCACACTAATCAACGCCAGAGTGAAGCTGGGAGAAACTTGGGTTCAGTATGCAATTTGGTGGCAGAACCTATGGTCGAGATGTGAACAGCACATAGAGGAATCTCCTACCGTGGGCATGCTCGTGGGGACCCTTGACCCTCAGGCAACCATTTCCAAATTCATGATGTTCTTCAAGCCGACATCTTTCCAGGCCTTGATCGACAAGCTGGCCCAAAGACCAGATGGTCCATAGACCGCCCTCCTCAAAAACGGAGCTTCGAAATGAAAAGGCAAAGGGAAAGTGACCTTTGTCGCCAACGCACAACAACAGACGAGTGAGCCGAAACCAGCTGCTCGCCAAGGCAACAAACCGCGATTCCTCGACGAGAAATTGAGATGTCTTTACTCGTTTCCCCGGAATAAAATGAGGAGACTGTTCGAACTAGCGCTGCGCAACAGGCTCATCACTCTGCCAGGGCCGAAACGCCCAACGCAATCAGGCGACGTCAACAATCCCAACTACTGCCCCTACCACCGAATGTTGGGCCATCCGATCGAAAATTGCTTTGTCTTCAAAAGCTGGATTGAGGACCAGTACTAGCAAGGCAAATTCGCGCTGTCTGAAAACTGGAAGGTGAACCCACCATAACTGCACGCTCCAAAAAAGATGGACACGCCGGGGGCATCATGCTCATTTATAGAGGAAGCTCCATGGTAAGTTGTTCTCTCAGTGAAGACTAAGAGAATGCTAAAGGATCTTAAAGCATGTCCGGTGATTAGGTGGAAGATCCCGCTGGAGCCTGATATTATTGAGGGAATGCTGAAGCCGTGCCCAACGCTGAAAGCTAGTGATAATGGACAGAGCCTTCGGGCCAAGCTACCGAAGTCTTTAAAGAAGAAGAAGAAGGCCAAGAAGCCCGTCCAACCCGACGATAACCGTACAGGTTTGCATAAATACATCGATGCACTAGAAGAATATAACCAGAAGGCACGGACCCCAATTACATTAGATGAATTCTTCAAGCATGTTCTTGAGAATGAAGACGATAACGCTGATGAAGGAGACAATTCTTCAGAAGATCCTGAGGATTATGTGGCGAGTTGCCACATGATCTCTCACTCGTCAATAGATGGTAAAGAAGCTCCTGATGCAAAAAAATTGGGGGCAGATCTAGAACCAGAACTCTTAGAACTGTCAGACGAGATGATTGACATGTTGCTACACGAAGCCCGTCAGAGGAGCAAAGCTGATCGAGAGCACGAAATGGCCATATTCGAAAAAGCTAAACGTCGGCGACAGGATGAAATGGTTGAAGCACTCCAACCAGATCGAAGTAAGCCCACGGCAGACAGAAGCAGGCTTAATATGAGGAAACGGTTCGCTAAGGCCCTGTGGAAATGAAGCTGCCACCTTTTAAAGGAAATACTCCTGGCAGCATACACCTTGACGAAGCGGATGCACATCCAAACTACTGCTTATACCATTGGAGGATCACGCACCCTACCGAAGAGTGCAATGCCTTTAAAAACTGGTAGCAGGGATATGTTGCCCATCGATAACAATTCAAGCGAATAAAGCGTAAAGCCCGTCGGGAGCGGAAAAGCACGACCGATGAGCGTAAAGGAATAGTCGGTAACTTTCACATGGTGGATGCCACCCCGACAAGAGCCAAACCTCAGGTTCTCTCCTTTAGGAGTGATTCTGACGAGGAAATGGCCCTTGACCCCCTCTTTAAGGAATCCACCTCTGGAAGAGAGGAAAGATAAAGAACTGTGAGAATATTCAATTACGTAACCATACGTTGCCTCAAAAGAATCTCAGACCCACAAATAAGGGGATGAACAAAAAAGATAAAGGGAAGGAAAAAGTCCCTGAGAATATCGCCCTCGATGACCGAGTCGTCGAAGAGCTGGCAGCCAAAGACCCGTCCAAGAAGAACAAGGTGGATTACAATATCCTAGCGCATTTGAGGAAGATACCTTTACAACTAAGCATATGGGATGCCCTCTTTCTGTCTAAAGAAGCACGGGATTCCTTGGTCAAGGCGTTACAAGTGCCCGATCAGTTCCAGGCCTTCATCGCAGAGAAGAAAATGCATGATGAGCTGGCAGAAGTCCACATGGCTAACATTACATTTAACGACGAGGATCTTCTCCTTGGTACGTGCGACCACAACCGCCCTTTATATGTCACTGGATACTGCTATGAAATCTAAATAGGGAAAATACTTGTTGACAACGGGTCCTCTGTCGGCCTTCTCAACATGCGGGTGCTAAGAGAAATCTGCATAAGTGTTCAGCATTTAGCCCGAGATAAAATCACTATCTCTATATTTAACTCGCAGTCGTCACAGACGCTCGAGTCCGTGAAACTGACATTGCGCTTTGGACTTCTCGTCACAGACATCAAATTTCATGTCATCGACGCTAGGACTTGCTACAACGTTCTACTTGGTTGGCCTTGGTTACACGAATATAACGTTATCCCTTCTACACAACACCAGTTTATGAAGTATTTCAAATACATGGAGAGCTAAACCCATTCTCTGTGAACGAAGTCCAAAAATATGAAGACGCCAAGTACTTCCTGCCAGCTTCGAATACATGGAGAAGTGTCATAAGCCGGAGCTTAAACAGAAGCCCGTCACTCCCATTCCTACCATTGGAAGCGATACCGAGGGGGATGCAGAAATAGTCTACTCAGGACAACCTCAGAAGCGGAATGATAAACTCGGACCATCCGCTCCGATTTTGGTCTTTGGCAGCGATTCCGAAGATGAAACCAACGTTGTATTCTCCGTCCGCCCGTCAATGCAAACCTGTGTTGGAACAGACCGGAGTTTGCAAATCACCATGGTTCCGCGGCGGCACTATAGAGAGCTTAATGCGCTCGAGACATATAGTGTGCAAGAGCTACAGACGTTCTACATCCCTCCCAGAAGAAGGGGTGCAAAGGCGATCCTATTCTATCGATCCACGGAGACTAAAGTCGAAAAAGAAGTATGGCATGGTACCGATCCTGCGCTCGATAGGCTCTAACACATTCATCTGCCCAGATATTACACCGAGAGATTGAAAAGGTTATTAAGATGCCAAGGCGTACCATTCAATCAAACTCCTCGACAAGCTCAGTTTTACAACAGGATTTGGAACGTCCCCGGAACGCAGCGAAAATTGCCCAACAGAAAAATAGAAACGATCAGACTTGGATATGTCCAGTCCAAGAAATGGGAGCAATTCCATGACTACCATGTCATAAAGGACCTTGATGAAGAATAGGATGCTCTTTTAAAAGACGCTGACGTTGAACTGGAACGAGGTCCTGCCATAAAAGTATCGAGTCCATCATTTGAAGAACAGATGGACAAGCTAATAAAGGAAGCGAGTCAAAAGGTTTGGAATGACTACAGTCACGAAATGGCCATTTATGAGAAAGCAAAGACGCAACGCCTCCTTCAGCAGGCCACGAAGGATGACGATGCCCTTCGCCGTCAGCCCGCCATGCATTCCCAAGATAAGAAAAAGGCCCGACACAGAGGCAAAAACAAGTTAAAGAGCTGAAAAAACATTCGACAGCGGCAAAACGGACCCAAAAGGCCACGCGATCAAGAAAAGGTCAGCTGGAATCCGTCTCTAATGAAAAAGATGGGTCGAGTATATTCTTTCCCTCGAGACAAAACAAGGAGAATTTTTGACCTTGTCATGAAACATCAAATGATGACACTCCCGGAGTCTCGGCATCCCGATCAAGCAAGTGAGGTTCATCACCCAGACTATTGCTCCTATCACCGAGCGATAGGACATCCTCTTGAAAACTGCTTCACCTTCAAAGACTGGGTTGAAGACCAGTATCAACTCGGAAGGTTCGCTCTATCTGATAGTTGGAGGGTAATCCCACCACAAAAACACGAGCCAAAAGCAACGCATATGGTAAGAATAGAACCAGGTCAATATCGGTCTTGGAAACGATCTTGTACCTGCCACGTAATAACGCTGATAGAAGAAGGAGTGCCCGAGAATATGGATAACCTATCGTGGTGCTTCAAAAATAAAGATGAAGATGAGTTGATCTCAGAGTTTCTGTAAGTCTACGGTAGTGCCTTGGTCGTCAATCCGAGGCCAAACACGGAACATAAACTTTTGAAAAATTGGCGCTAACGCAGCCTTTAACCCGGATCGTACCATTAACCCAAAACTAGCTAACTACAAAAAAGTTAGAATGGCTATACCGATCGATCCGTGTCCTTCGGTCTTTAGCCACCATCCTAAGCTCCTCACGGATTCTCCGATCAAGCTCGATCTCCGGTCTCCTCGTCGAAGTGGCACCACATCAAGGAATCATTTTATGGGCTCCCGCTTCAAAACCGAAGCAACTCGGATATGAAGTTTGCTAGCCGACATGTCCAAGGTGAAGTAGAGAATGTGTGTGATAACTTTGTCTCAATACACCCACGGATTCTCAACTCGTGAGAGGAATGGGTGGAGGTTGAAGAAGAAGCCATTAGAGGAAGATGTGAGCTCAAGAAAGAGAAGCAAGTGAGGAAAAATGACTTGTGTCTTGTGTGAGATATTTTGAGAGAGAGTGATATCTCAAAACCAAACCCCAAGCCCTTACTTGGCTGCCCTCTCTCTCCAAAATATCCCGGACTTATCATAATTAACCCCAAAATCAATCTATGTCACAATAATGGTCACATAAACCAAGACCATGAGTCACCAAGAGCATGTGACATGAAATGATGCAAATGGACAAAACTTGCACTCAAATTTTCCTCCACTAAACATTTAAACTAAATGTTTAATCCAACAAAAAAGATATGGCATCAACTAAAGTAAACTCGTGACGGATTACAAGAATACGAATGCAATGAGACGAAAATAATCCAACAAATCTAATACTAGGATCCGGCTTAAATCAAAGCCCACTAGTATGATCCGTCTGATCATGATCCATGCACAAGTGCACGTATATGATTGAACCCTACCATAAAACCATACAGCCTCTACAACGTTTCGCCCGAACTTGGGAAACTTTCTGTGGGGGACTCTAAAAACTCGTCAATACACTAGCGGTGGGTTTAACCACAAGCACGTCAGTGGTACTAGCTGTACGTAACAGCTGCCCATGTATTGAGCGAAAGGGAAGCTGACGAGCGAACTCATCCTGAAACCCTACTGAGCCTATCTATGACAATCTCCGTACAGTCCGGTCTGTTCGTCTATGAGTATCGCATATCGGGCCTAGGGGGATGGTAAACGTCAGACCCCCAATAGAGGTATAAGTCGTGTCGGAGTGTAGCCCAGAACACCTTGAGAAACTACTGGAATACCTACCAGTAAATCTCACTTGTCTTGGCCAAGGACTTTGTATAATGGCTCTCCAGACACAGCGCGATATCAACCCCCAATACCGGGAGAGACGAATCCTATCTAACCGCCACTGCCTCCAAGTGCTTCGGGACTGCACCCAACTACTACCTGTTTACATGACTCCTTTGAGCCGTGGTAGGGTAGTAATCAAAGAACAGTGGGAACACACTTGAGACAATGTAGCAGTGTCAAGTCAACAGACTAAGCTGCACTCATGTCACCTGGGAACTGCTCCTGACGATAGGTATAGTACCAATCAGCAGTGCCCTGCAAGTCCGTCCGGTGTACTCATAACCTAATAAGCACCTGTATACTACCTTAGGTGAACCAACTGACACCAATGACTTGTGAGACCAGCCACCGCCCCTCGTCGGGGTCTCAATCCGTATACACTAGTCTACTCATGGAGTATCGATACCCAGTCTCGAAACTCCCACGACTAGGGACAGTTTAAGGATGTGCTTATAGACTACCCAACTCTCACGTATATGATCGCCATCATACTACTGGTAGTCAAGCAAGAATCCTAAAGGCTCTATCAACGTGTAATAGTGATCTGTAATGTCACCTAAAGCATGTACACGATGATAAAGACAAACCAGATAGCATACTATCATCTCGAGTAAGACTGTCCTACCGGTATAGGTCCTCCTTCAATCATTGCAATCATGTGGGTGCGATCCAATAATTGATTTTGAGGGCACTATAGCCAACAATCTCCCACTTGAACTTAAGGCTAATTATTGCGATGTCGCATACTCACAGCCCGTGTGATACCGAACACCCAACTACCCTACTAATCAGTTTCACAAAGCTCGTTTGTGAAACTATTGCGTTCGAGAAATGGCCTCAGTGGGTGGATTCGCTCTGATATTTCTTTCTGTGTCTCTCTTTGTCTCAAGTTCACGGAAAAGCCATCTCCCAAAATGAGAAATACTTGTCTTAGAATATGTCTGGATATCTGATGGGACCCAGTTCACAAATGAACTCCAAATCCAGTAAACTTCTTAGACTGTATCGTCAACTGAATTTAATCAGTATCCTGCGCCATACCCCACTCAGTATCCGCTTGGACCACCTGTCCAAACTACTTCCCCTCACAAAGGAAAGTCTATAACTCTGACAGTCACTCTGTCAACCAGGTCACCTTGAAAGTCTGGAATGATAACCGTCTCCCGAAGAAGGCTGCCGCTATCAAATTTCTAGAACATCCACTTATGTTCTAAAACTTCTTCCGAACATTTCTCCACGATTGGATTAATATATCAACTTATTGCATCTAGTGCAAAAACAACATCTGGTGTGGTACTTGACATCTCATGATTGACTCAATTGCCTAAGCAAGTGATATGCCAATCATGCACATCCCTATCCCCTTTAGTCTATAAGACACCTTTAGAGAGGGTGACTCCATCACCTGCAGGTTCACTACCATGCCAGGAGGTGTTTATTCTAAAACACCTTTAGAATATACTGTTTAAGTACCCAAATTGGGAAACTACCCAAATCTAGATCTAAAACCATAGATTTAGTAACCATAATACCTGATATAATATCTATATCCTTTGTAGAGAAACCACTGTGTGACAACCACAGTATAACCGATTGTATAATAGGAGTTTTACTTCCTGTAAAGTGCATGTCATCCAAATACCAGGACATCACACCCTACTACCTTCTTAACAGATCCATTTCCTATTCTGATGGAGTCAAAACCTATGACTGTCACATCAAAAACAGATGATCTATCTCTGTTATATCTGCTTTAGTCTATGAATTGACACAATCTACTTGTCCACTATACTTCCGCTGCTCCCACTGACTACAACAACCCTCTGGCAGAGTCATATACACGTGCACTTCTAAAGCTAGTTTAGAACGACGCTATACTCATCCTCCTGCCGGGTCTTATAGTTTAGAACAGCAGTAATGGCAAGTCTGGGTAAACAAGAACCTCCCTTTCATCGTCTTTGAGAATACCGAAGGCTCTCTCGAGTGCCTTAGGTCATCCACCATATCTACGAAGTGGCTAATAGAATGTCAAACCTGATTGAATCTTTTGGTCCTACTAAATTTTTGGTAATCGTTTGCGGTTCTGGAATCACTTCCAGTTCTACCATACTCCCACTGCTGTTTTCTGAAAAAGTCCATTTTCCTAAAACTGTGGAGAGTCAAGAACAATATCACTATTGATCTTCCAGATGGTAGAAAGTTAACCCTCGTCATAACCCGGGATAACCCACAGACAGCCATTACAGAAACGTGTCTTGAGTTATCCAGAGTCTGGTTTTAAGCATAAGTCGGACAACTCCATATACCTTAATATCATTAAGATATGATCCATTCTATATATCATATAGAAACAGAGGCACTGATTTAATTGGAACCAGATTCAAATCATGCAGTTGTCTCCAGTGCATGTCAACTAAATGGAGAGAGGCCGGTCAGCATTACTCAATTTAGGAGTGCATCCAATTATGAGTAACCTAAAAGAGAAGTAAGCTCTCAAAACCATTACTATTAACTGAATACCAAACCCAAGTATCTACATCTTCGATCACCTTGAAGAATCCCGATACTTACGACACCTGGTTCTCTACTTTATTCTTATACCTATAACTTCTCAAAACTTAGATTTTGTATTTCTACGAAGCACATGTCTAAAACTGGAGAAGTCACAAGTAAATAGAATATAGTACGAGGACCAACCCCTCTGTCCTAATGGACACTGGATAACATACAATACTATGTATAAGTCCCTTGAGTTGAATAACTCAAACCCTGTGCGTCGTAGGTCGAAAACTGTACTATGGTTATGAAGAATTACACCGCTGTTGAATGCTCCTTATCTAACCATCAACTGATATAGGTAAATGTCATAGACATAATTTCAAAAAGTTATATCTCACTTTATAAAATAAACGTATAGATATATCAGTTTGAAATTGGTGCATAACAACGGATATTCAAAACCAAATATTTGCCATCCGGCAAATACCCAGGCGATTTCCTCAAATATCACCAATTACGACGAATCCCGATATAATGAGGATGATCACCTAATTCCCAATAACTTACTCCTACTCATCATCTATAAAACCATACAGATGTGAGAATCATACCAGGTAAATACATACTCTGGAGTAAGGGTCTAATTGGGAAATCAGTTTTCAATTAACAACGCATAGTGAAACTAAAACATGAAAATATTTCGAAGGGGTTTCCGAGCATTCCTAGTAATGCCTCTTCGATTATCAGATTCATGACTGTAACCGTATATTTCCTTGCCATCTCTCCAAATCCCTTTATTTGTCTTTACTCATTACCTTCTGTACACCCTCTTAGGCTAAATGGTTTTCTTCGTTCCCTACCGTTCGGCACCAGCCTATGGTTTGGAAGAAGACTATCCAATAAGCGTAATAGGTATACCCTCCTAGTCCTAGGAGTACTCGCAACCTGAGAGAAGGTAAAGATAAAAGACAACTGAACAAACCTTATTCTATTTCTCCTGAGCCAGAACCCATCCCCGAAATGGAACAAGTTCCTTCGAGTTCATTTATAACCATACGATGGATTATCCAATAACTGTGGATCTTCATAGTGATACGGGGTGTTCTGGAGAAATACAAACGTGAAGTAAGATTGGTGATGAAATAAGTGGTTTGGTCATGAATGATAGCAGTCGTAATTTACTTTGCCCTCTTTCTGATCTCTTTATTTTGTCTTTACTTATTACCTTCTATACACCCAACTTAGGCTAATTGGTTTTCTCCTTTCCCTACCTTTCGGCACCTGCCTATGATTTGGAAGAAGACTATCCAATAAGCGTAATAGGTGTACCCTCTCCTAATCCTAGGAGCCCTCACAACCTGAGAGAAGACAAAAGGAAAAGACAACTGAATAATCCTATTCAATCTCTCCAGAACCAGAATCCATCCTCAAATTTGGAACAAGTTCCTTCGAGCTCGTATATAACCATACGATGGATTTATCCAATGGAAGTGGATGTTCGTAGTGATACGGGGTGTTCTGGAGAAATGCAAAGGGTAAAAGAAGGAGTGGCAATGATGTATGCAACTCAGACAATCCAAAAGCCAGTGTTTTAAGAAGGTCCGGTTAACTTGGTTACGGAGTTATAGTATAGGGTCGGGACATGGTCGCTGCCAAAGAGAGAGAGAAAAGAAACACTCTGCGTGCACTCTAACCTAGATCAGAATGGTTAATCACTTTATCTAATCAGGATTTCTCCCACTGTATTCTCAAATTCTCCTCCAAACCTAAAAGAAGAATTAGTCGGGATCACCCGAGGAGTAAACCAACTCATCAGTGGGATCGGGATCCAACTATCATCGCATGATAACGTGATGGAATCCACTCACGTTATCACACTCCAGAAGGTATGCGTATGCCTGGCAAGTTTCCTGTATGTTTGAAACTCCCGATGTGATTTTTACCCCATGCTCTTATGACCTTGACGAAGGCCGACACATCATAAGTCACATGTCAAGTTCTACCCGTCATTATCCAGGTTAATTTGGACCCACCAGTACATACCCTTGACGAATGTTAAAATAGTAGTACGACTGTCCCAAACTAACGCATCTATCTATGCAACAGAAAAGTAACAAATAGCTACCATACACTATTCCTTGACGAAGGCCTACATACATAGTATGAATATTAAGTGCTACCCGTCTGAAATGACGGAGGGCTACGAATGGTTTTTGGCGAAAAATCTTTAACGTAATGAACTTGATATCTTTGAAGGAACCGGATAGCTTTTTATAAATGTATAGTGGTGAAAACCTTTGGTAAAGAGGTCACTCCGAGTGAAGGGATCTCGGCTCTTTCCCCGTAAAATGAGGTGCAGGATATTCCAACTGAATACTGAGGGTTGCTGGGCACGCGCACAAGGTTCTACGAGGCATCAACCATGCCCGATTTAAAAATTAGCCGTGCCGAACAACCCGAAGCCGGATCTTTAAACTAGAGATTAGGCGAAAACTAACATGCTAAACACTTTAACACTAAGTGAGAGGGATTACAACCTTTGTAGATCCGGTCCTTCACTTCTTAAGCTCCGTGTTGAGCTCCCTTCACTGCGATCATCGTGTTCTGGACTCTCGAGAGGCTTCACGAAGAGAATGATGCAACCTTTGCTTCCGATCTTCGATACAAAGATGATCTACCTTGAAGTTTCGTTAACACAACCTAACACTCATAATATGAAGTGAACACCCTCATCTAAATGGCAAGGGAAGATGAGGATGATGAAGTAGGATTTTTTCTCTCTTTATTTATCTTTTTCTCACATTTATTCATAACTTGAAAAAAGCTAGTAAGCTTTTTCCATGAAGAAAGAAGAAGGAAGAAGATGATGAATTATGATGGAATTCTTTTTGTGATGAATAATGCAAAGAAGATAATGATCAATAATGCAACCATGGTTGCTAAAACTTTGTAGAGAATTAACCAAGGCTAGGGTTTGGGTTAGGTTAAGAATGAGTCACTTGAAAATATCTTTTCCAAAACAAAAAAGAAAACCTTCTAGAATCTACTAGAAGTCATTAACCCAAATCAAACCCTAATCTTGATTAATCTTTACTAAACATGTTGCATTAGTTATCATATCATGTTACAATATTATATATCACATATATAATATTTATTGTAACTAAATAAAATAATACAATTAACATATATCGCATATATATCAATGTATTACCCGAGTGAGAAAAAGAATCTTTTAGTGAGCTAATATTAGTTAATGTAATTTAATATATCATATATATTATTATATATTAAATTATCGAATCAACACTTGATCCGACAATCCGGCTATATCGCATATAACCGACTAATATTTATCCGTACCGATTCATCGAATCAGCACTTGATCCGATGACCCGGCTGATATCATATATCGCGAGAATAGAATACGGTATCTTATATCGCATTATCCTCGGTCCCGCACATATCACATATGTATCCCTACTCCGTTTCGCCTGAGCCAAGAAACCTCTGTGTAGGACTCTAAAGAATCGTCAATACGCCGGCAGTAGGTGATGATCATATCAAACACCCACAAGCTGCAAGCGGTCAGCTAAACGTAACAGCTATCCAGGTATTGAGCGCTCAGAAGATCAACAAGCAAGCCTGTACATTCTCCTGTGAATCCAAACAGTAACACTCCCGTACAGTCCGGTCTCGTCGTCTGATATGTTGCATATCTCACCTAGGGGTGGTAAACGTCAGACCCCAGTAGCTCGATAAGTCGTGTCGATATGAGGTATATAACAGTTCGAGAAACTACTGATAACACTTACCAGTAAATCTCAGCAACCCTGGCCAGGGATTTCCGGTTATAGCCAATCGAAAACAACACAACATCAACTCCCTATACCGGGAGAGACGAATCCCCTCCTATCGCTCATTGCCTCCATGTGATTCGGGACTGTACCCAAAAGCCACATTTTTGCACGCCCTTTTGGACGTGGTATGATGAAAATCAAAGCATAGTGGGAATCACACAAGACTCTATGACGATCTCGGGTCAACAGACTACTCTGTACCAGTGTCACCGGAGAACTGCCATCTGACGTGAGGTATAATACCATCTGGGAGTTCTCGGCGAGTCCGTCCAGTGTACCCAGTCTCTACTGAGCACCCGTACACCATCCTTGATGTCAAACACCGATGGATATGGGATCATCCATCGCCCATCATATGGGTCAAGATGCGTATACGCTAGTCTACTCTGGTGTATCGATGCCCTGTCTTGATACACCCTCGAGTAGGAACAGTTATAGGATGTACTCGTCGACTACCGTGGCCCCACTAGTATGATCTCATCATAGTCCCAGTAGTCGAGTACATATCCTAAGGGCTTTATCAACATGTACTATAAAGACAATCAGAGTACATGTTAAGATAAAGTACAACCAGATAGCATACTATCATGTCGAGCAAGAAAGTCCTCCCTATATATGTCCAAGCATCCATTACAATATACATCGTATATACAGTAATGGACTCTAGGGCATACATATAACTAACAATCTCCCACTTGCACTAGGACCATCTGTTGTGGTATCGCATACCCAACAATTAGCTGCGGTTGAAGTATCTCATACTCAACCATCCCATAATAGTCTCTACTGGGAAAAAGGCCTTTGTGAGTGGATCCGCGCTGTTGTCCTCTGTGTCTACTCTCCTAACATCGATCTCCCTGGAGATCAACTATCTCCATGATCAGGTGATACTGCCTAAGAATTATATCTGGATTTCTGATGGGACGGTAGTTCCTTGGCTAAAACCATAACTCCATTGTCACACAATGGTAGGAACGAAGTTCATCTCATGAACTTATAAATATCCAGACTGCCTCTTTGGTAGTATCCTTGGTAACGATGTATCTTGCCTTTAATCATCTAGTATATCACGGTATCTAGTTTGGAACTCTTCCAACATACCGGCCCTCCACTGAGGGTAAAGATCATGCCTGCGACTGACATTCAGTCGTCCTTATCACCCTGGAACCTTTCCAGTGATTCTCCCCAGGACCGATTGATACCATCTCACTACAACTAGTGAGTATCCTAACATCCAATTAGATCTATCTCATAGATCCAAAACCCAGGATTTAGGAGGTATCATTTTGATCCTATATGGAGAATCCTTGTGATAAGCGGAGATTGACCGAGCGTAGCATAGGAAACTCCTTCCCTATCAAGAGTATGTCATCCACGTACTTTACGAGGATCACCACCATACTCTCTACTACCTTTTTGTATATACAAGGTTCATCTACCATTTTGATGAAGTCAAACTTTTTGACTGCCACATCAAAACAGATGTTCCAACTCCGCGATGCCTGCTTTATCACATAAAACACCCTGCACACGTTTCCGCTGCTCCCACTGTCTACGAAGCCATCTGGCTGTGTACTTATAGACGCTCTCTTCTAAAACATCATTTCAGAAAAGCAGTCATGACACCCAACCACCAGATATCGTAGTCATGGAATGTAGCCGTGGCAAGTAGGATCTGGATGGACTTAAGCATAGCTTTGAAAGTCTCAACTTTTCCATGTACACCAAGTAATCTTCTCAATATATACTTGCTCCTGATGGGGATTTAACCCCTCAGATAAAGCAACCAAAGTCCATACTTTGTTGGTGTATAAGGATTCCATCTCAGATCGCTAAGCATCCAGCCATTCTTACAGAGTCCCACTCCTGATGGCCAGCTCGAAACTAGTTGGGTCATCATCTCATGATGCAATCCTCGCACCCACTGTCATAGAGAAACCGAAGTATCTCTCAGGTGGGTGAGGAACCCTACTAGATCGGCGGAGAGGCTGAGGTTCGTTGGTTACTATTGAATCCTTTGGTTCTACCAAATTATCAGCTGCAGTGTATAGCTGGAACATTTCCAGTTCTACATAACAGACCTTGCCTCGAGCTTGTCCGGATTTTGCTTTTTAGACATAGGACGGACAACCCCAAATCTTAACAAACTTAAGATATGGGCTCTTCCCTTTCCATATCACATATGAAGTGGTAGGCAACTGATTTGATTTGAACCCTATTCAATAGGTATGCAGCTTCTCAAGTGCATAACTCCCAAAAGGAAATAGGAAACTCAGTAGTACTCATCATAGAGCACACCATATCACATAGGGTGTTATTGCTCTGCCCCGATATTCCATCGTGCTATGGTGTATAGGAGGAGTAATGCTGAGAGAGAATCTCATTCTCCTTTAGAATAGTCCAGGAATTCCGTGCTCAAGTATTCTCCTCCTTGATCTCATCAAAGGACATAATACTTATACCCGTATTTTGGTTCTCTACTTATAACTTATATTTTGTGAATATCTCAAAAGGTTCGGACTTATGTTTCAACAAGAACACATGTCTGAATCTTGAGAGATTATCAGAGAATGTAATAAAGTACAAAGAACCGGTCTTGGCATGTGTAGACAGGGGACTTACATATATCAGCATGTATCAATCCTAAGAGTTCACTAACTCTTTCTCTGTTTCCAATAAACAGAGCTATAGTCATCTTATCTTTGTGACATGACCGGCAAGTTTCATAAGATATAAATTTAAACTAATTTAAATATGCATCTATATGTAACTTCAGCTAGTCGGGTCGCATTGATATGACCTAGTCTACAATGCTTCAAGAAGGATTCGTTCATTTCTGAACTCTTCCTCTTGTGTGTGTTCCGTATATTAAGAACTGTAGTTTGATTTAGAACGTCTATGCTTTTAGATAACGTGCCTGAACCGATCAACTCTTGATATAGGAAATGTTCAAAACATTATCCAATAATACAAAATTATATCCTTTCTTTACTAATAAAGAGAATGATATGATGTTATATATCAGGTTCGGTATCTAATAACATTCGTTCAGAATCAATGTATTCTGGTAATACAGGGTGATAGTGACCAACAGACTTGGCTGCAACACTTGCACCATTTTCTGTCTTATGAAACTTATCACCCGTTCTCAGTTCTCTACCTATCTGTAGCCCATGTAACAGATTACATATGTGGGATCCTGATCCGGTATCACATACCCAGGACGTAAAGGATACTGAGAAACAGTTCTCTGTAATGAACACACCCGAAGATGATGCATCAACATGCACTTTCTTCGTTTGGGCGGCACGGGAAATCTGGTATTCCCCAATTTCTTGCTCTGTCTTATAACAATTATAAGTTGGAGCGGGACCAACGTTCCCCAGCTCAGTATAACAAGCGGGTTCGGTCAATTCATCTGTTTTATTATCTTGATTAAGGCGTGATATGGTCGCTACCTGGAGAGAGAGAGAAGAAAACACTCGGTGTATGCTCTTGCAAGATTAGATTGGTTATCTAATATATCTAATCAGGATGTCTCCCACTGTTTTAATCAAATCTTCCTTCAAACCCTAAAAGGAAAGACTAGCCGGGATTAATTACACGCTACAAGTTCGCCAATCTTGCCATCATCTCACCTGCCATCTCATCGCCGAGACTTGTCCCTACAGGATGTGGTATATAAGAATTTGAAGATCAAGTTTTAATAAAAGACTCAGCGTTACAGTACCTTTGGGCAGCTTTTCGGTCTCTTCCCGAGTCGTGCGTGCAACCTGTCTATGGGCGGTAGACAGGGCAGCTGGAATATCCTCTGGAGGAATAGCGACAGATAGAGTGGTGCTTGAGCCTGCACCTATAGCCAAAGCGGCAACACGTTCCTTTGCTGCGCGCTTCCTGCGTTTCTTTTCGGTCTGAGCGGTGAGAAGTGATCTCCTCAAAACCTCCGTCAAAGGGATGTCAACGTCCGAACCAAGAGCTGCCTCTTGAGCCATTACGGCGTTCGTCATTGGATGCTTAAGTGAAGCCTCCTGCGGTACTGTCGGGGGAGCTGGGCCACAATAGCCGGCTCTGGTAACGTCGCCGCATCACCGCTCGGGATCGGCACCGCACTTGGAATAACCCGAGTCAAGGTAGTCCCTGCAATAAAATAAAAGAGAGGGTCAGACCACGAATAAAGAAAAAAAGGAATGAAAGCACAATGAGCCGAAGTATACCAAGGCCCAAAGACGCACGAAGCCTCTCTTCCTCTTCAAACGTTTTGAGGGAAGCCACGAGAGCCTCTTCGGCGGAGATACCTGTTACAGAAGAAAGCGTCAGTACAAGCATAATAAAAAAAATAACCGCGGAAAGATACGACTGAAGTCTACCTGACTGTGCGATAGTGATCAGTGCTGCTTCATCGCGAGCCAGTCGCTCGGAAGCCACAAGGGCAACTTGAAGATCAGTATCATCCGCAGGCATGATAAATAAACTCTCATTGGTCCCATACTCACTTAAGCCTTCGCTGTAGGGAGTATGGGGCTCCTGGCCAAGCACAACATCGGCAGAAAATAGCGACTTCTTCTTCTTTTGTGAGCGAGCGCCGGCAGCCGATGACAGGAGTTTGTGCTTGGCGGGCAACTTTGGGCGACGAGTCTCGATCTCTGTACCCACACCAGACTCAGGAGACGCTGCAGCCACCGCTTCTACATGCACACGAGGTAGAAGCTTATCAGGAAAGGCGTGCGGGATCACCACCGCAGCAGCTTCTCTCAAGGAAGGACGAACGATGGTCCGTCACTTCAAGGGAACGGCTGGATTACCAGCTGGGACAGCACCCTTGCGATCAAGCAATAATCGTTTTTCTAACCTAATAACAGCACCCATCACGTGCTGGTACCACGCCACGTATACGTTCAAGACTTTCGGAACGCAGCTCGGCTCACTGATAAAAAAGCTGGACCCAGTATTGAGCCGCATGAAATGGTGCAGCGCGTTACGGATACACTCCTCTGTAGCAACCGGATCAGCTAAAAAAGCCTCAAGCGGGACACCCTGATTGTAGCTTGATTGTTGGGCAAAACGGTGCGGGTTGTATCTCATGAACAGCGCCGAATCGTTCTGCCTAAACACTAAAAATCCCGGCCTGATTGAATATAAATGAAGAATCTCCCGATCTTTCAAGGTAGAAGCCCCATCTTTGAAGGTTTCATGCAGCGGCTGCACCATTTTTATGGATTCTTTGCCGATGGTTAAGACCTTATCGACGAAGTTCATGCCATCCCCGACCGTACGCGGGCGAAGAACCAAGCCCCGAGCCTCTTGCTGAGTCAGTTCCAAAGCGGAAGCGTCAACTAGCCGCATAACCCGAGGAAATTATAACTTTCGTAGAAACAGGGCCGCATCTGGACTCCAAAAGCGCCGAGCACATGCAGCTCGAGCCACGAAGTGAAATAGTGCAGCGGGAAATCTATGGACTGCACCCCTGGTTGAGTGGTCTCTGCCGCCAAGCTAAAGCTATGATACAAATGAGCCAGCCCAGCGACCCCGACGGCCACTCGCATCCCAACAACCATTCGGTGAGCTGGGTAGAAGACGGATGGCCTTATATGGCGAAGGTGCATTGGGAGCACAAACCAACATAACCATAGGCTGAGAAACCCCAAAAAGAACGCCTCTTCGTCAATATCTGAAGCTGCAAGCTCTGCAAAGGGGACGACCGGGTATCCAGGAGAAAGAAATTCCTTTGATCGGTCTCCGCTGTTGGCTGGCTGTCCAAGCCAAAACCAAATGGGTCGTCAAGCTTAGCGAATTTCGCAGCTTGTTTTGATAAGACTTCCAGACGAAGAAAGCGAGCGATGAAATCCACGAAACTGACTCCGTGCCCTCCGGATTCAAGAAACAAACTTTCATAAATTTTCAACACCTTGATCAAACTTGGAGATTGATGTTGAATGGAATTCTCTGGGGTAAGGCCCATCACCAATGATTTGGTGGAAAAGAGGTACTCGTCAGGAGGAAGCAGCTCCTCGTAATGCTCTCCCCTGACGGGTAAGCCGGAGATCTCCGCGAACTCCTCCAAAAAGATTGAAACTTCCCAATCCGATAGAAGGAAGGTGTGAGTCGGTACATTCCATTGTTCCAAGAAAGCTTTGACCCACCATACAGGGGGCATAGAATACTAGAAAAGAGACGCGTAAACTGCAAGGTACAACCCAAGCTTTAGCAGCAGTGATTTCTTGGCCGACAAAATGTAGCGAGCCCACTGCAAGTACCCGGCTGGATAGCGAGGAGTCAAGCCTACATGTACAGCTGTCCCCAAGGGCACGACTCGCCTTGACATATACGCCGCCCCAGAGTATCCAAAGCCATCGGCGGCTGTACGGGTATCGCGTCCATAGAGGGGTGAAGGCAACCCTCCGAAGTCCAGTTGACCTCCTCTACGGCATAGTTCACTGGGGGTGAGTCGGCGTAGTGGATTGCCGAAATAGGCTCCGAAGACACCGCATAAGAGAAGCTGCGTCGACCCCGGATGATTTGATAGTACCACGACCCCCATAAATGAAGAGACTTTTGCTCTGGATCATGATCTTTGATCAGCGTGAAGACTTCCCTATCTACGGGCGCATCAAGGAATGCGCTTTCCGGACGAATAAATGGGAAAGAAGTATCAAAAGACATAGTACCAACGTGAAAAAGAACAAGAGTTAGCTGTCAAGGCTACAGTTCAAATTCTGACACTTGGTACTTTAAATTTTGTACCTGTTTACCCCAATCAGAGCAAGGCTCTGTTCAAATTCCAAGGTGGGAAAAGAAGCAATGCTTCTGTTTTTCTCCAATCAGAGCAAAGCTCTGTCTTGAAAATTAAAGTGAAAATTAAAGGTAAAATAAATGAAGCAACGCTTCAGATCCCCTGCGCTGTACGCAGAGCGCCACGTGTTAAAATCAGACACGTTAGCACAGCGAGCGCAGCACCCAAGGCAGCGCACCCAATCAGAGCAAGGCTCTGTTTAAAATTCAAACTTTAATTAAAGAAGCAACGCTTCAGCTGGCATGCGCTTTGCGCTGCACGCCACGTGGCAGCGCAGTTGCGCTGCGCTGTGCGCTGCGCGACACGTGTCAGCGCAGTTGCGCTGCGCTGTGCGCTGCGCTGTCACGCTCTGGAGCATTTGCGCCAAACAGAATTAAGATTTTAAAGAAATCTTTCTGTTCTTGTTAAAACAAGAAGATTTTCTTCTGTAAAACAGAAGCCCTTGGATCAAAAATCCAACGGTGGGGAAAATTCCCCAAAATCACTCAGAGAAAGATCTCTTTAACAAATTTAACTAATTTATGGGCACTATAAAAAGGACCATAGGCCTCAATTCAAAGATATCAACATTTTCTTGAAAAGTCAAGAGCTTCAAACAGAGAGAACTCTGAGAAAATTTCAAGAAAAAGGTAAAAATCTTCACGAGAGAGAAGAAATTTTTTCTAATAGATCATTGATCTAAAAACCAGATCAATGATCTTTACATAAAAAATAGTGCTTTGCACTTATGAACCATTGGTTCTTGAATCTAAAAGATTCTCAAATTAATAGTGCTTTGCACTTATAAATCTGCACTGTTGCGCTCTTGGGCTGGCGCAAGCCACCAGAGAGCGCCATGTGTCAGCATCTGAACCAGTTGCGCTATGCGCTTTTGAAATAGAGCTTTGCTCTCTGAAATTGGCGCAACTCACCAGAGCGCGCCACGTGTCAGCAGCGCAAGCGTAGCGCACTGGCGCAGCGCACTGCGCTTGCATGACACGTGTCCTCACCACAAGCGCTTGCGCTCTTTGATTGGCGCAAAGCGCATGAAAAATGCAATGCATTTCCTCTGCTGAAGGGCCAGGCCCAAGTCAAAGGTCTAAACAGACCAAGAATAATGCTATGTATTATTTAAAGGGGCAGAGTCCAATTGAGAGGTCCAATGGACCAAAACAAATGCTCTGCATTATAATAAAAAGGGCAGAGCCCAGTCAAAATGGGCATAAATGGCCTGAAATAATGCTATGCATTCTAAAACGGGGAAAAGCCCAGGCAAAGGCCTAATGCAAACAAAATACGGACATTTTTTTTACTGGACTTAGCCGAATTTTGACCGTAAGTCCTTAAACTAAATTGATTGAGCAAGATTGCTCTCTTAAATCAATTTACCTCCGGTTCGAGGGTACATCTCTGAACTCCTCTGATATTTGTCGTTGTAATCCTTCAACGTCTTCAGAGAGGTGACGGGTCCCGACAACCACACATTAATACGGACTGTGGGGTCTTTAAACTCATGGACTAATGCGTCCTTAAACTAACATTTGTCCCCAAAACGGGAAAGATGGACCACCATGTCCCTAAACTGGAGATGGACCACTATGTCCCTAAACTGGAACAATAGAGCCCAAATGCTCTTTTGTCGGATCTAAACGATCCTGTTAAGTTGATTTTAGTCTCAAATCAGACTAACGTATTCTTAACAAATGTTTAAGTTGATCTTAGCCTCAAGTATGGCTAACATATTTTTAAACCTTCAAACAGACTTTAGTCCCAAATTGGACTATAGATCCCCCAATCAACTTTGGTTCAAGGGTACATCTCTGAACTCCTCTGATATTTGTCGTTGTAATCCTTCAACGTCGTCAGAGAGGTGATGGGTCCCGACGGCCATACATTTAATGGACCCCTATGTCCCTAAACTGGAACAATTGAGCCAATTGCTCTTTTGTCGGATCTAAACGATCCCGTTTAAGTTGATCTTAGTCGCAACGCGACTAATGCGTCCTTAAACTAAAAACACCAAACCCAAATCTAAGTAAATACGGATTTGGACTAATCCACGTCCTACGGGCGACGGCATTACTTAGTCTCCGTATACAATCCACAGGCAACCACAGACAAAACAAACACACACGACACGAAGTGAAATTCTGGAGAAGGAGAAAGTGGCTACTGCGACGCGGTAGCATAATTAACTGCAGGGGCTTGCGCCTGCAGGGAAGAGCGTCCCCACAATCAAAAACCCCTCTAGCAAGGGGGAATCTGACGAAGTCTGCTATATCGGCCGCATCCGTCTAAACCTCCGATACACGGTGCCATAAATCAACTTGGCATCTTCGGAGAGGTAGACGGATAAAACCAAATAGCATCTGCCCCAAATCTCAGCGTCAGGACATCGCGGTCTTGTGCGCCGTCTTTCGGAGGGGAACAGATTCTGGCACGCCCGGTAGGACCTTTTCCTCTTTCCACTCCACACTTCGTGTGTCGTGTTCGCGAGCAAATCGCGGTTTGCTGTGGTTGCCTGTGGATTCAAGGTACTAAGATTTGGTGTCTTGCTCCATGCAGAAAACAGAAGATCGATGGCTTCGAACTGCACCGCCTGCAGCTACAACTCTTGCTCCGTCATTGCTGTAGGAGTGACTTATAGGCCCCAAGCGGCCTCCCTTTTCAAAATGCCGGTGGAGCAGGTGGCTCAAGCCACCACTGGACTATTTTTTGGGACCATACTCCCACCAATGAGCTTCAACGCCCCAATGACATCACAAAAGCTCTAAAGAAGTCGGTCTTCGATCGACTTACCACTGCCGCGACCCCTCTCAACGGGTCGCCCAACTCTACTGCTTCAGTTTTTAACGGACTAGGCCAGAGTTATAACGGGCCCATGAAGAAGCCTGCAATACCAGATGGCGTTATCCCGAAGCGGATAGCTTTCCCTACTCCAGTTTCAGGTGAAATCACCAAGGTTGCTTCCCCTGCTCAGAAGTCCGCTTTTGACAGGTTGGTCGTCCCTATTCAATGGACGTCGATCTTTAAAAAGCTGGTACCAGCAGATTCTGACCAACACAGGGAGCATGAGGAGGTCACCCCTATAGCTGAAACAACTCCATCAGCACGACATGCTCGACGTCGCCACTGGCGCCGAGTAAGGAAGGCTGGGGGCAACTCCTCCTCTGGATTTACTTCACCAGCTCCAACGGTGGGGATCGATGCTGCTGTTCCAACCGGGAACAGCTTTGAATTGCTGAACACGGTGCGCAGAAACTCTTCTACTGCAATGTTGAAACGAACTCCTTCAGCTGCGAAGAGTACTCCAGAGAAAAAACTAGGGCAGCCCCCTCAGCGGCTGTCCTCTAAAATTTACGGGGTCTGGCGACAGGTCCAGGAGTCGGTGATTGATGAAAACTATCTCCGCCAACAGGAAAAGATGAAGGTTCGGCAAGAGAAAGATTACTCCGTCAAGCCACAAAAACCAATAGCTACTCAGGTGCCCACTACAACGGCCCCCTTAACTCCAATCACTTAAAAGAAAAGGAGGCCGCAAAAAGCCCCTATGAACATAGCGAAGCATAAAAGCGCTGAACACAAACGCCCCAAATCTGGGGGAATGGTGGTGCACACTGTTTATATGGCTTCTGGAAAGGAGGAAAGCCGCACTTCTACGGGCCACCGACCGCTCACCCGATCCGTGACGAAAGCCCAGGAGCAACAACAAAAGCTTCAGGAAATGATGACTGCAATGGCTGCACTCACTGGGCCAAAAGAAAGCACTGAAACATCCTCGGATGAGCGTCAAGAACAAGAAACTGACGCTGAGTTTCTTCGCCGGATATTGGAAAAGAAGGATAAAGAGGCTGCGGAACAAGCGGCCAGCATAAAGAAAATGGCCCTCCTCTTCCAAGATATGGTAGGGATGATGTTACAGCCAGACCCTCCAGCTGAAGACCCTCCAATCATTGTTGAAGATGACGGAGGGGAGACATCTAATCCTCCGCCGGCTCCTTCAGCAGCCAAAGCTGAAACCATTTCCAAGGCCGCGCTAGACGATTATATAGCTCAGCAGATCCGGGTTCATCAGGCGAATGAAGCGGCTGGGCAAATTGTTAGAACCGGACGACCGTATCCGAGCTGGTACGACCAAATCAGTTACCCACCGGGATATACGATCCCTAAATTCCACGTATATAAAGGGACAGGGAATCCGCATCAGCATGTCGCTCAATTCAGGGCCTTATGCGGCAATACTGGAGGCGATGACAAATTGTTGCTACGTCAATTCGTCGGCAGCTTAGCAGAAACAGCCTTTGAATGGTATTCGGAGCTACCTAACGACTCTGTCAAAACATTTGCAGAGATGGAGCTGCTGTTTACACAAAGATTCGCGAGTGCTAGTGAACGCACCCCGATAATAGCACTAATAAATGTCAGAATAAGGCCAGGTGAAACGTGGGTCCAATACGCAACACGATGGCGGAACCTATGGTCAAAATGTGAACAACGCATAGAAGAGGCACCTGCGGTAGGCATGTTCGTGGGTACCCTTGACCCTCAAGCGACCATCTCGCAATTCATGATGTTCTTCAGGCCGACCACCTTCCAGGCCTTGATCGACAAATTAGCCCAAATGGACCAGATGCGCCATGGACCGTCTCCTCCAAAACCTGATTCTCAAAACGAAAAAAGAAAAGGGAAAGCGATCGTCGTAGCCAATGCTCAACGACAGCCGAGCAATTCAAAACCGGTCGTTCGCCAAAACAATGTGCGTCCGCGCCCATCCCTCGAGGAGAGACTAAGACGTCCTTACTCGTTTCCTCAAAATAAAATGAGAAGACTGTTCGAGCTGGCAGTGCGCAACAGACTCATCAATCTACCAAGTCCAAAGCGTCTGTCACAGCCAGACGATCTTAATAATCCCAATTATTTCCCTTACCACCAAACGGTAAGTCACCCGATCGAGGATTGTTTCGTCTTTAAGGGATGGATCGAGGATAGTACCTACAAGGCAAATTCGCGCTGTCTGAAAATTGGAAGGTAAACCCGCCACAACCGCACTTTCCAAAGAAGACGGACACGCGCGGGGGCAACTTGTTCTTTTGTCGAGGACGAAAACGATGGAGAAAATTCATCAAATGAATCCAAAGACTACATAGCGACTTGTCATGTGATTTCTCATTCATTGACGGACGATGAGGAGGCTCCTTGCGCTGAGAAATCAATAGCGAATCCTGAGCCGAAAATTCTACAGCCATCAGACGAGCTGATCGATGTCTTCCTAAATGAAATTCGTCTGAAAGCAAAAGCCAATCAAGAGCATGAAATGGCCATACTGGAAAGAGCCAAGGCATTCCCGTCAAATCAAAAGCCATACACTGCGGGTAAAAACAAATTCAAGACGAGGAAAAGGTTCGCCAAAGCTCTATCAGTAGGAATGAAGCTACCGCCCTCTGAAGAAAATACTCTTGCTGAGGTAGAGATGCACCCTAACTTCTGTTTATATCATCAGAAGATCATACATCCTACCGAAGACTGCGAATCCTTTAACTGTTGGTGGCAAGGGTATGTCGCTCAAAAGCAACACTTCGACAGGACAAAGTGTGAAGCTTGTGGACATCGGAAAAATACGATAGATGAGCGCAAAAGAGCCGCCGACGACTGTCATATAGCCAACTTCAAGGGATCGCAAATTATCACCTTTGGAAGCGACTCTGACGAAGAAGCTACCCCCAACTCTTCCCTCGGGGAATCTATTTCAAAAATAAAGGAATTGAGAAGCTGCGAGAACGTTCAGCCATGCAATCGCATGCTACTCGGAAAAAATCTCGGCCCCGTAAACAAAGGATCGAGCAAAAAAAGATAAAGGAAAAGGAAAAACGGCCCTCGTCGCCAGCGCTCAACAACAATCAGGTGACCCTAGACCGGTTGCTCGCCAAAGCAACAAGCGGCAACCCCTCCAGGAAAAGTTGAAACGTCCTTACTCGTTTCCGCAAGATAAAACAAGGGGACTGTTCGAGCTGGCAGTGTGCGACAGACTCATCAATCTGCCGAGTCCAAAACGTCCGTTGCGGCCAGGCGATGTTAATAATCCTAATTATTGCCCTTACCACCAAATGGTAGGTCATCTGATCGAGGATTGCTACGTCTTCAAGAACTGGGTTGAAGACCAATACCAACAGGGAAAGTTCGCGTTGTCCGAAAATTGGAAGGTGAACCCGCCACAACCGCATGCTCCGAGAAAGATGGATACGCTGGGGGCATCATGGTCAGTCATGGGGAAGGACCCATAGACTGAAAAGCCAATAAACTAGATATTCGCCTCAAATACGGCGACACCAGACCGAAACGTCCTTAAACTAATGATGGACCGCAATGTCCTAAAACTTGCAAACGACCGAAATGTCTTTAAACTAATACCGCGGCATACTTAGGCTGACGAGATGAATAAAAAATAAAAATATATATATAATAAATAAAAACAATATGTCCATAAGCAAAAAGGGCACGGATGAAAACCCGAAAGGGCTCCGTGAGTAAAAACAGCAAGGCTACCGGCGAGTGTTCGTGAAAACCCGAAAGGGCACGACCTCGTAAAAAAAGGAGAAAAAGAAAATAAAAAGAATAAAAAAAACGGTATGTCCATAAGCAAAATGGGCACGGATGAAAACCCGAAAGGGCTCCGTGAGTAAAAACAGCAGGGCTACCGGTGAGTGTTTGTGAAAACCCGAAAGGGTGCAACCTCATTAAAAGACACTTATAGGGTCCTCTCGACCTTGTAAGGAGAAACCACCCGCGTGAGATCCTTACGACTCACAAGGGAGCAACACACTTAGGGATCCCCACGTTCCTAAAGAGAAAATACACTTGCGAGATCCTCACGACTCGTAAGGAGAACTCTCTTATGGGACCCTCATGGCTCATAAGATTTGAAAGTCTTAAGTTACAGAGACCTAAACCTGTGCTTAAGCAACCCCCACAACTTTCGATATTGCCCTACAAGTGGTTCAGTACTGACTCTTGTATACAATCCACGGGCGTGAATAAACAGTTCCCTAATCAAGTCCCATCCGAGACTAGGGATATGTTCGCTTGGTAAACAACCCTTGTAAATACTCTCGATTTATGAGGAGAAAACCCTCCTGTAGGATCCTTACGACTTACAGAGGCACAAATACTTAGGAATCCTCACGATTCCTTAGGAGAAAATACACCTACAAGATCCTCATGACTTGTAGGAAGAAATACCTTTGTGAGACCCTTACGGCTCATGAAGTCAAAAGCCTTAGTCGACAGGACCTTAACCCTGTTAGCTAAGCCACCCTTGTTCAACATCGACAGCAGCAAATGATGATTCGCTCCTGGCAATATTCCAGTTGTAGCGATGCTGATACCTAAATCGGTATCAAATTCCAAGTCCTTTCATGGCAAATGATGACTCGCTCCTGGCAATATTCCCGTCGTAGTGATGCTGATGCTAAGATTGGCATCAGATTCTAAGTTCCACACTCGCGATATAAAAAAAATCAGCGAGCCAAAAAATGCATGTAAAATAGCCGAAATGATGGGGCAACTCGCAATAAAAAGTAGCGAGTAAAAATAAAATAAATAACCGAAATGATGGGGCAACTCGCAATAAAAAGTAGCGAGTAAAAATAAAATAAATAGCCGAAATGATTGGGCAACTCGCAATAAAAGGAGCGAGTAAAAAAAAAAAAAATAACCGAAATGATTGGGCAACTCGCAATAAAAAGCAGCGAGTAAAAATAAAATAAATAGCCGAAATGATTGGGCAACTCGCAATAAAAAACAGCGAGTAAAAATAAAATGAATAGCCGAAATGATTGGGCACCGCGAAAAATAGCCGAAATGATTGGGCAATCGCGACCTTCGCGATATAAAAGCTGAAATGATAGAGCATCGCGGAAAGAAATAAAATAAAAAATATATATATGTAACGAAATTCATGCCCTACAGACGATAGCACAGCAATCCCTGTATACAATCCAGGGGCACAAACAAAGAGGGAACCATACCTTCCCGACAGGCTCCGCCAAAAAGCGAAGCCAAATCTCGACGGTTCAAAAACAACCTAGAGACAACCGTGACATTCGCCTCGATACAGTAGACGCAATGTCAACAATAACGTTCTTCCTCCAACAAGCTTCAAACATGACAAAGCAAACGAAGTAAAGGCTAAATTCCTAGCTTCAAGGTCTTGACGGCAACCCATATAAAGCCAGAAAGATAACTGGAGATCGTCTCACACCAGTGTGGAATGGTCACCACCTCGACGTTCGTCTTGACACAGCAAACACAACATCATCAAACAAATGGAGCCATGGCAAAATCCTAGTTCCACCCCGACGTTCGCTTCGATACAGCAGACGAGTTGTCACCCCAGCGTTCTTCCTCCAGCGGGATTCGGACGAGACAATCAAACAAACGGAGCCACGGCAAAATTCCAGCTCTATCTCGACGTTCGTTTCGATACAGTAGACAAGTGGTCACCCCCAGCGTTCTTCCTCCAGCGGGATTCGGACGCGACAATCAAACAAACGGAGCCACGGCAAAATCCCAGTTCCACCCCGACGTTCGTTTCGATACAGCAGACGAGTTGTCACCCCAGCGTTCTTCCCCCAGCGGGATTCGGACGCGACAATCAAACAAACGGAGCCATGGCAAAATCCCTAGTTCCAAACCTCGACGGTTCATCAGCAAACTAAAAACAACCGCGACATTCGTCTCGATACAGCAGACGCGATGCCAGCAAAACGAAGCGAAGGCCAAATTCCTAGCTTCAGGGTCTTGACGGCAACTCACATAAAACCTGAAAGACTATCGGAGATCATCCCACACCAGCGCGGAGTGGTTATGACTCATCGGGGCTCGCCAAAATGAGCCTAACCTCAAGTAAAAAGCGGCATGGCAAATCCCTAACGCTTGCTCTTCCGACGGTCAAACTGCCTAGGAAGATTGCTTGAAGACGTCTTGTCCAGCCCCCGAAGGGATCAGAAACACGGCAGTCGCAGGGCTACTCGAACAGCACGATTACCTATCGAGGACTATATCAGCTTATGCGACGGTACGATGGCCAAAACCCTGAGTACCACCAACCTTAACGGGCTTCTGTCGTAAAGAGCAGAGGTTAAATGCGACGTTAAGATGTTCTTGCGAGAAACGCTCGATTCGTCTTGACTTATGAAGAAATTGTTGAGGCGGCTCGACTCGTGAGATAAAGCCTTAGGCAGTAGGCATAAAAGAAGCATGTTTCCTAAGCACTGGGACCCCGCAAGCTGGCCCAAAATGGTCTCTTGCATACCATCCACGGGTCTCACTCTCCAACGTCGAATTTCGACAAGTAGGGAAACAACCGCTTACAGGTCCTCTCGACTCGTAAGGGGGAAAGTTCTCTTATAGGATCCTTACGACTTATAAGAGAAAACCACACTTAGGAATCCTCACGATTCCTAAGGAAAAAAAAACACCTACGAGATCCTCTCGATCCATAGGGAGAAAAGTCTCTATGAGACCCTCACGGCTCATAGAGTTGAAAAGTCTTAGGCGGCAGATCTGAACCTGCAGCCTAAGCCCTCGCTATCTTACTCTATTACCTGCTAATTGTGACGACATGCTGAGAAAGAAGAAAAGCAACAGAAAGAGCATCCGATTTACATTTGATCAAGCGTTCAAGACACATTCATTCATGCATGGGCAAAAAGACTCAGGACAAAAGATATATAATAAAAACAAGCTGGGATAAAAAAAAATTCATTAATATTGCCCGAAGTTCTTACAGTCATAAAAACAATAAACGAAAGTTACAATGGAATAACCTCAGATCCAGGGCATGGATTGAGGAATTCAAAAGCGACCCTATCTATGACTTTCCAAGCCTCGCGGACCATCCTAGCGTGCTTTCTTTCGCGAGCACAAGCGTCAGGGTCCCCCCCGATGTCTTCCACTCTCCGATAAGCAGCGAGTATGGCAGACTATTGAAAGACCTCGTGCAAAAGATCAATAAGACTGTCTCGTCGTCTTTTTGAGATAAAGTTCAATAGGTACACCGAGTGCACCTTATCCTCAGCGGCATCCAGCGCCCTAAGCGGCACACCGGAACAGAATAGGGGAAGCGCCTCCCAGATGGCTCCCACGATAAGCTTAAGGAGGGAGGAATGTCGGGGAAGCAATGGACCATTGTATGCGTCGAAGCGGCTCATGATTTCAGCACACTCCGCGTTTGTGAACTCTCGATTTTGAGAGCGGCCAAGTCGGCGTATGTCCCCGTAAGAGATGATCTCATTAAGAGCATACATATGGGCGTCCATTGTTTCTGTGAAAGAGAATCAACAAAATTGTCAGAAAGACTGATTAAGAAAAGCAATATAATGTACCGAAAAATAAAATGCCATCTTTAAACTCCAAGATCAATGAAAAACTCCTAAGAGTTATTTTGTATGATTTGGAAGGAGCAAAGCTCCACTAATGAAATGAGAAAATACAAGAAAAATCTTTTATAGAGCAAAGCTCTATTAATGGAACCTTAACAGGGTTCTCCTGAGTTCACTTTGGACCCCTTTTAGAGCAAAGCTCTGCTAAGTGAAACCCTAAATGGGTTTTCTTTAGATCAGGGATCTATGGAGAGCAAGGCTCTGTCAATGAAAATTAATTTAATTTAATTTAATTTAATTCTAATTTAAATTTGCACCTAAAAAGTTTTAAAGAGTTTAACTCTTGGAGTTCTTGAAAATAAAGAGCAGGGCTTTGAGTTCTGAAAGTAAAATTTTGAAGATGAAAATCATCTAAAGGACCAAAGGTCCTATTTATAGGCATCAAATGCCCTTTCAACTTCCAAAAGTGGCCAAAACGGTTGGAATTCTGTCACCGTTGCGCTCACGTTTTGGAACCACGTAAGCGCAACAGTGGGGGGCATTTGTTTACCCCAATCAGAGCAAGTGTTCAAATTCCAAGGTGGGAAAAGAAGCAATGCTTCTGTTTTTCTCCAATCAGAGCAAACCTCTGTCTTGAAAATTAAAGTGAAAATTAAAGGTAAAATAAATGAAGCAACGCTTCAGATCGCCTGCGCTTCAGATCGGTAAAATAAAAGAAGCAAACCTCTGTCAAAATCAGACACGTTAGCGCAGGGAGCGCAGCGCCCAAGGCAGCGCACCTAATCAGAGCAAGGCTCTGTTTAAAATTCAAAATTTAATTAAAGAAGCAACGCTTAAGCTGGCCTGCGCTTTGCACTGCACGCCACGTGGCAGCGCAGTTGCGCTGCGCGACACGTGTCAGCGCAGTTGCGCTGCGCGACACATGTCACGCTCTGGAGCATTTGCGCCAAACAGAATTAAGATTTTAAAGAAATCTTTCTGTTCTTTTTAAAACAAGAAGATTTTCTTCTGTAAAACAGAAGCCCTTGGATCAAAGATCCAACGGTGGGGAAAATTCCCCAAATCACTCAAAGAAAGATCTCTTTAACAAATTTAACTAATTTATGGGCACTATAAAAAGGACCCTAGGCCTCAATTCAAAGGTATCAACATTTTCTTGAAAAGTCAAGAGCTTCAAACAGAGAGAACTCTGAGAAAATTTCAAGAAAAAGGTAAAAACCTTGACGAGAGAGAAGAAATTTCTTCTAATAGATCATTGATCTAAAAACCAGATCAATGATCTTTACATAAAAAATAGTGCTTTGCACTTATGAACCATTGGTTCTTGAATCTAAAAGATTCTCAAATTAATAGTGCTTTGCACTTATAAATCTGCACTGTTGCGCTCTTGGGCTGGCGCAAGCCACCAGAGAGCGCCACGTGTCAGCATCTGAACCAGTTGCGCTATGCGCTTTTGAAACAGAGTTTTGCTCTCTGAAATTGGCGCAACTCACCAGAGCGCGTCACGTGTCAGCAGCGCAAGCGTAGCGCACTGGCGCAGCGCACTGCGCTTGCATAACACGTGTCCTCACCACAAGCGCTTGCGCTCTTTGATTGGCGCAAAGCGCCTGAAAAATGCAATGCATTTCCTCTGCTGAAGGGCCAGGCCCAAGTCAAAGGTCTAAATAGACCAAGAATAATGCTATGTATTATTTAAAGGGGCAGAGCCCAATTGAGAGGTCCAATGGACCAAAACAAATGCTCTGCATTATAATAAAAAGGGCAGAGCTCTGTCAAAATGGGCATAAATGGCCTGAAATAATGCTATGCATTCTAAAACGGGGAAAAGCCCAGGCAAAGGCCTAATGCAAACAAAATACGGACATTTTTTTTACCGGACTTAGCCCAATTTTGGCCGTAAGTCCTTAAACTAAATTGATTGAGCAAGATTGCTCTCTTAAATCAATTTACCTCCGATTTAAGGGTACATCTCTGAACTCCTCTAATATTTGTCGTTGTAATCCTTCAACGTCTTCAGAGAGGTGACGGGTCCCGACAACCACACATTAATACGGACTGTGGGGTCCTTAAACTCATGGACTAATACATCCTTAAACTAACATTTGTCCCCAAAACGGGAAAGATGGACCACCATGTCCCTAAACTGGAACAATAGAGCCCAAATGCTCTTTTGTCGGATCTAAACGATCCCGTTAAGTTGATCTTAGTCTCAAATCAGACTAACGCATCCTTAACAAATGTTTAAGTTGATCTTAGCCTCAAGTATGGCTAACGTATTCTTAAACCTTCAAACAGACTTTAGTCCCAAATTGGACTATAGATCCCCCAATCAACTTTGGTTCAAGGGTACATCTCTGAACTCCTCTGATATTTGTCATTGTAATCCTTCAACGTCGTCAGAGAGGTGATGGGTCCCGACGGCCATACATTTAATGGACCCCTATGTCCCTAAACTGGAACAATAGAGCCAATTGCTCTTTTGTCAGATCTAAACGATTCCGTTTAAGTTGATCTTAGTCGCAACGCGACTAATGCATCCTTAAACTAAAAACACCAAACCCAAATCTAAGTAAATACGGATTTGGACTAATCCACGTCCTACGGGCGACGGCATTACTCAGTCTCCGTATACAATCCACGGGCAACCACAGACAAAACAAACACACACGACACGAAGTGAAATTCTGGAGAAGGAGAAAGTGGCTACCGCGACGCGGTAGCATAATTAACTGCAGGGGCTTGCGCCTGCAGGGAAGAGCGTCCCCACAATCAAAAACCCCTCTAGCGAGGGGGAATCTGACGAAGTCTGCTATATCGGCCGCATCCGTCTAAACCTCCGATACACGGTGCCATAAATCAACTTGGCATTTTCGGAGAGGTAGACGGATAAAACCAAATAGTATCTGCCCCGAATCTCAGCGTTAGGACATCGCGGTCTTGTGCGCCGTCTTTCGGAGGGGAACAGATTCTGGCACGCCCGGTGGGACCTTTTCCTCTTTCCACTCCACACTTCATGTGTCGTGTTCGCGAGCAAATCGCGGTTTGCTGTGGTTGCCTGTGGATTCAAGGTACTAAGATTTGGTATCTTGCTCCGTGCAGAAAACAGAAGATCGATGGCTTCGGACTGCACCGCCTGCAGCTACAACTCTCGCTCCGTCATTGCTGGAGGAGTGACTTATGGGCCCCAAGCGGCCTCCCTTTTCAAAATGCCGGTGGAGCAGGTGACTTAAGCCATCACTGGACTATTTTTTGGGACCATACTCCCACCAATGAGTTTCAACACCCCAATGACATCGCAAGAAACTCCAAAGAAGTCGGTCTTCGATCGACTTACCACTGCGCCGAAATGGTTTCATCTTTGGCTGCTGAAAGAGCCGGCGGAGGATTAGATGTCTCCCCTCCGTCATCTTCAACAATGATTGGAGGGTCTTCAGCTGGAGGATCTGGCTGTAACATCATCCCTACCATATCTTGGAAAAGGAGGGCCATTTTCTTTATGCTGGCCGCTTGTTCCGCAGCCTCTTTATCCTTCTTTTCCAATATTTGGTGTCTTGCTCCGTCATTGCTGGAGGAGTGACTTATGTGTTTTGAGTTGAATGCTTTCCATAAATGCTCTTCATATTTCGGCACAGTGGGAACCATAGTGGTGAGTATGTATTCCGGTTTAACAAGTTTGAGACTCGTCATCTCATCGTTGATATTTTCGGTGTTATTGATGAACACGAAAAATCGCTTTAAATTGTTGTTGTTGCACTAGTTGAATACAATGAATAAAAATTACAATAAATTGAGTTGGTGCATGTAATCGCTATATTTAAAGCAATTTTCGCTCCCTACAATGCAACAGAGGTATGTGCGAATTGCTTTCGTAATACAACCACCCAATCTTGTGTTTCAATTCTCCGCATTAGACTCATAGAGAATTGCTCCGAAAACTTAATCTTTAGAGTACCAAACGAAAAAGAGAAGAAAATAATTGTTATTGTGTCTATGAAACAAAGAAAACAAGTTGGTATAAATAAGAGCTAAAAGGATGCAAATGGAATCATTTCGCCATGTGAATTCTAAATTAAAATCCTCATAACTGCTTATGACTCCCATAAATACTCCAACGAAATGGGAGGGAGTTTTCCTCCAATAAATGTATATGACCACGGTCAACTATTTAAAACCAAAAATAGAAATTTTAATTTATTGAAATTATTTATCATACAAATAAGATAACAACAGTGACATATATGAAAGATTCCTACAGTATTGAGAAAAATATCGAAAATCGGCTAACATGTTAAAATAATTACAGAATTAAAATAAAAACCACCAGAAGCCTTTAAGAACCTATATTATTTTAACTAAATGCTTTAAATTATTTTCTCAAATCTTTTCAAATCTTTATTCATATCTCTATTCCTGATATCAAAATATACAAATATGCATAGGCATATTGAGCACCATTCAACCATGGAACGAGATGATCTAGAAGCATCATAAACTTGAACAACCACTCAAAACCATAACAGATGCATCCATGGGGGCCTACTTGGGATCTCATGAGGCTCTCAAGCTTAATGATCTGTGCATCATAGAATTGGATGAGGCTAGTTTGGTCGTAGTCTGATTATTTTTAATGCTAGGAACAAAGACACGAGGCTGGAGATGATCTGGAATAAACCTGTCATGGTTACCTCTGCCATCACCCCCATCATCATCATCCCCCCATCATCATCCCATGCATGCATCATCATCCCATGCATGCATCCTCATCCTACACGAATCCCAAAACCCTGGACGGCCGCATTGGACCCCGCTTGAGAAGTTTCTATGCGGAGGCTCGCATAGAGACTCCTATTTGCCTTTAGCGCCGTCGTATCCTTTCATGCTTTGATTTGTTTATGGTCGACTATAGGGGACTCCGCATAAAAAGGATACAATAACCACCGGGGATGGGAGCATGCATGTATACGAGGTTAACCGAGAAAATACGACATAGGAGAGAATTTACTCCTCCTATGGCGTCGGAAAAATACACCGACAATAGAACCTTTTACTTTGCCAATTCAGCGGAAAAAAAATGATATAATCACATGAAATTGGGTGTATCCACATCTTAGATGATAAAGATAGAGATGATGTATGCCGATCGTCGGAAAAAATAGAGGTTGTATTTTTTCGACGCCTTAGGAAGAAATCCCCTCCAATGGCCTCTTTTCTCCATTATTCTCCATGTATATATAGGCTGCATATATTTTTCCAAGAACTTAATTTTTTGATAACATGGCAGTATGGTAGTACGGTACCAAGTTTTATGTGATCTGGATATTAGGAAATTACAGAAAAATACGTAGAATCCGGTGTTTCTAGAGTGGATGCAATCTTGATCTTAAAGGTTTCTTACTGTATGTTGCAGCTCGAATCCATGATCAACTTAAGGATAAAGCAATTAATTAGCATATGATGGTGAAATCAAATAAGTTGAGGCCTGGAAACCCATGTTGTGATAGTTAAGTTCTTAAATAATGACTTAGATGACTTGATGTAAGGGTTATTACTTAGTAAAATTAATCTCATGAAGACACTTCTCTTCATTTTATGGGCTGTCGGTATCTAATTAGACTAGAATGTACCAATTTTCCATGTTTCCCTCATTTTTAGCTGCAACCACGTCTACTGAACATGTGCACAAGCACTATGGTTTGAATTCTTAGCCGATCCCGATCCGCGACGGTCAACTGGACCCCAAAAATGGTCATCCGAGTTCAGAGACCTATACACGAAGTCCTGCTATGTTTATCAATTTATAACGGGATTGTATTAAGTTTATGAAAGGTTAATGGTTTTACTAATTGGTTAATGTGTTCATTAATAGTTTAATAGATACCTATATTATAAGCTAATATCAAATGAATTTGACAAATTGTTAATAGTTATTTTAAATGTTTATTTAAAGATTCATAAATTTTGAAAATTACTTTATTATAACTTTTACGGTATTTGAAATTGGGACCATTTTATCAGAACTTTTATGGAACTGAAAGCTTTTTTAATGGGATTAAGGAAGTATACTTGAACTATACTATTAGAACTTGAACTGAAAGCTTTAACTTTATTATAACATTTATGGTATTTGAACTTATGTTATTAATATGTGTTGAAAATTATTATTTATTAAATAATACAATAAAATAAACTATAATTTAATGATACGGATGAGGCTATTGAGAAATAATTATTAATAAGAATTTAAAATAAAATTACTATATAATAATATTACGTTCAATTTAGAGAAACAATCTGTATACATTATTTTCTCCAAAATATAGAACAATTATTTTGAATGATAAATATAAGAATAATGTATTAATTAAATTAATTATGATATTTCGTGCTCAAAAAAGCTCATAGCATGTCTAGGCAATACAACATAATAATAATTGACTCAAAAAGTCGAAAAAAATCAATAAATATTTTAGTTGAACTCTATAAAATATATAATTCTATTTTCATTTTTTAAACAACAAATTAATCAATCGTATTTAATTAATATTAAAAATAATATCAATAATAATTAATTAGTATAAATAACTTAATTTTAAAAACAAAATATAGAAATATTATAACTCAAACTAGCAATCTTTTTAATCCAATAATTTAATTAAATTAATATTTAACTAATTTTCGTGTTTTGACACCATTGAATAACATAGAAGAGAGAGTGCGCATAAAAATGGGAGAGGGAGGAGGAGAAGAGAGAGTAAGAAGAAAGAGAGTGATGGATGGAGGATCGGAAGGAGGGGGCAGGGATGAGAAAGAGAGATCTTTTACTGTAGTTCCTTTTTTTAATTTTTTTGTTCCACTCAAATAGGTGGGGTAATTATTATGCTAAAATTAGAAGTTTTTATATGGTGGAACTGAAAATTGGAACTTTTAAACCATCAGTTCCGGTTCTGGTTCTATAGATGACTGCTACAAAAAAATTATAGTTGTGGTTCCGGTTCTAATTGACTAACACTAAATGTAAAATTACCCCAATAAATTCCAATTTCATCTTAAGTTTCTAATTGACTAACACTAGGATAATTAACAAAACTTTAATACTTGTCTACCTATCTATCTATTTCATCTATCTATCTATTTCATGTAAATTTAGCCTCGCAGGCCTATCCTGGGCTGATCCCTGAGAAAACAATCAGTCGAGAAATATGACATGTTTCATCATCAAACATAAATAATAGGCTTATTTATCAAAAACTCCCCACGGATTTCGATTCATGGCAGAAACTAACATTTCTTTTGGAAATTAAAGAAAACTATCATGACCAAAATAGCTCGCTACATGGCTCGCAATTTTGCGCTACGTAGCGTAGCTTAACCTATTCGCTACGTAGTATCGGAAAACGGGTTAAATACAAAGCAGCTTACATCTTTTGTCAAATAGTATACGTTTTTTAACAAATAGTATACCCTACGTTACATGTACGTTATTTTTACATAAGAGTTGAAAGTTCCTAGTCCTCTTACTGCTTCAGTACGGCCAACGCGGAATCGAAAAACAAAAATTCCAAGAGGAGCGCTAAAAACTAATCCCTAACGATTGTTCCAAATACTAAACTAGTAAACTAAACATGCAAGGTTTAGGAATTACAACTTTTGTCGCGTATCCACCCAATCGTGGAAGACCCCTTCAAGCTCCTCATAGGCCGTCGGAAACAAGTTTAAGAAGCGACCATCCTTCCCAAAGATGATCCACCCGAGGGTAACTGATCCAAGCTCCAGTTTCATCCAGTGAAGCAACCGACGCTCCAATCTTGCTAAAATGGGGTGTGGGGATGTAGCATTTTTCCACTATCATTTTCTCTTATAACTCAAACCTCAAGAGAGCAATGAAGAAGAAGAATGAAAAGAGGAGATGAGAGCTTTCATGCAGAATGAGCCAAAGTGTTGAATGAATTGGAGAGAGGAATATGGCTTCATATATTTTTCAACCATAACAAATATATGTCACAAAAATTCTTCAATAAACAATTGAAGCCCACACCTTTCTACATGTCCTCAACCATATCCAAAGTCAACTCATCCTCCACTTCATTTCCTATTGATTTTCTAAAAAAAATTTCAAATAATGAGGCGTCCTCCTTCTAAAAGTATTCCGTATAAATACGGAATACAACCCAGTATACGTATCAAAATATGCATACGCGTATCCGTATAAAAATATGAACAGCCAACATGGAGAAAATGAATAGTGAACATAATACTAGAATGTGTGTGTGTGTATAAATCAAAAAACTTGATTTAATAATCCAGCTTAATTCTAAACCGGCTAGTATTATCAACCGTCCGATTAAAATCCGTGTAGCCAGCATACGTATTTAATCAGACCTCTGTACGTACCATCGTACGGCCTCTACATCATATCGCATGAACAGGAAAAATGCTCTGTGTGGAACTCTAAAGACTCGACAATACATAGGCAGTGATTTACTGGATAAATCCAAAACCACTAGTACGTCAGCGGCACTAGCTGTATGTAACGGCTAACCAAATATCTGCCGAAAGGGAAGTCGACAATCAAGTTTTTCTATACCCTACTGAGCCTGAATATGACAATCTCCGTACAGTCAGGTCTCTTCGTCTAAGAGTATCGCATACCGGGTTTAGAGGGTGGATAACGTCAGACCTCTAATAACCCGACAAGTCGTGCCAGGGTTAAGCTCATCACCAATCGAGAAACTACTGAACTTGTATCAGTAGATCTCATCCACCGTACCCACGGATTTAGGGTGATGGCTAACCGTACACAGCGCAGCATCGCCTCCTAATACCAGGAGAGACGAATCCCTAACAATCTCGTCCACTGCATCCATGCGGCTCGAAACTGTATCCAACTAAAACATGTTTGCATGACTCTTTTGAGCCGTGGTAAGGTAGCAATCTAAGTACAATAGGAACTCACACAAGACAAATGACGATTTTAGATCAAAAAATTAATCTGTACTCATGTCATTAAAGAACTGCTATCTGACGATAGGTATAATACCATCTAGAAGTTCTCGGAGATTTCATCTAGTATACTCACCTCAAGTGAGCACATGTATACTATCTTAGGTGACAAAATACCAATGGATTGTGAGAGCGACCACCGCCCCTCGTCGGGGTCTAGAAACGTATACACTAGTCTATTCCGAAATATTGATATCCAGTTTCGATACTCCCTGATACTCCCTTGATTAGGGATATTTAAAGATATGTTTATGGACTACCCAACTCTCACATATATGATCGTCATCATAATACTGGTAGTCAAGCAAGAATCCTACGGGCTTTATCATTATGTATTAGCAACGTGTAATAGCAAGTAAAGTGTATACATATAAATGATAAAGATAAAGCAGATAGCATACTATCATTTCGAGTAAGAATTTTCTACCTGTATAGGTCTTCTTTCAATTATCATAATAGCCTACCTGCAATTATAATAATTGCCTTGCGAGCACTATATCCAACAATCTCCCACTTGCGTCTAAGGCCAATTGTTGCGGTATCGCATACCCACAGCTTATGTGCTACCGAATACTCAACTTCTCTACTAATCAGTTTCGCAAATCTCGTTTGAGAAACTTCTGTGTTTGAGAAATAGCCGAAGTAGGTGGATCCATTACAATGTTCCAACTTCGTCTCTCTGTATCTCAACATCGCGAAGATCAAGAATCTCCTGAACTGAGCGTTACCCCACCTTAAGAATTTTTCTGGATACTTGATGGGACCAACTTCATAAATGAACAATTTTATCCAACAAACTTTTTAGGATGTATCCTCCATTGAGTCATAACCAGCATCCTGTATCATGTCTACCTCAGCATCCCTATTGGAACCTTATCCAATATACCGCTTCTTAGAAGAGGGTAAACTCAAAACTCTGACAGCATCTTTATCATCCAGGTTACCTTGAAAGCCCGAAACAATAACCGCCTCCTGAAGGAGGCTGTCGTTACCATATACCAAGAACATCCTCTTATGTTCTTAATCGCTTCCCTTTGTTTCTCCAGGTTTGGATTAATATCTGTTTACTACGGTAAGTGCAGAAGCAACATCTAGTTTGGTACAAGATATTGCATGATTGACTCAATTACCTAAACAAATGATATGCCATTCATGCGAGTCTCTCTTCTCATCAGTCTGAAAGATATCTCTTTAGAGAGGGTGACTATCACGCCAGGAGTCATTAGCTACTTTAGAATGGTGTCCAAATACCCGAATTGGGACATTTCCCAAATCTAGCTCTATCGATATAGATCTAGTCACCAGAATTCCTGATATCTCAGCAAGTGCAAAAACAACTTCTGGTTTGGTACATGATATCACATGATTGACTCAATTGTCTAAGCAAGTGATACGTCATTCATGCAAGTCTCTCTTCTCATCAGTCTAGAAAACATGTCTTTAGAGTGGATGACTCCATCACCTGCGAGTACACCACCACGTCAGGAGTCTTCCATTCTAAAACACTTTTAGAATGGTTTCTAAGTATCCGGATTGGGACACTTTCCAAATCTAGATCTAAAATATAGATCAAGTCACCAAAATTCCTGATATTTTATCCAGATCCTATGTGAAGAAAACACCTTGTGACAACCAAAATTTGACTGATTATAGTATAGGAACATCACTTCTTATCAGTAGTATATCATCCAAATTGCAAGACATAACTCTCTACATCTTTCTTATTAAGTTCATCCATTGTTTTGATGAAATCAATCATCTTGACTGTCACATCAAAACAGATGATCCGGCTCTGCTATACATGCTTTAGTCTACGAATAGACATAAGCAATTTGCACACCTTCCGCTGCTCCTACTGACTACGATAACCTTCTGGCGGAGTTATATACATGTGCACTTCTAAATTCACGTTTAAAAAGATGTTATAGTCATCCACCTGCCAGATCTCATAGTCATGAAAAACAGCAGTGGCAAGTCATATCCGTATGAACTTCGACGTAAACACTGAAGTAAAACTCTCATCACAATCCACACACGGTATTTGATGAAAATCTTTACAACAAGTCTAGCCTTATTAAGTTAATACCTTTCCACCTACACAAATCTTGAAAGATCTACTTACTCCTAATGGGTTTTACCCCTTCAGGTGCACCCAGCAAATTTCATAATTTGCTGAAGTGCGTAGATTCCAACCAGGATATTACGAATCCAGCCATCATCTGGAAGTCACCACTTTCCATGGCATGCTGATAACTAGTAAGGCCACCATCACAATGATGCTGACCTCCCTGTCACCGTCTATGAGAAAACCGAAGTATTTTTCGGGTAGCTGAGGTCACCTACTAGATCAGCGGAGTAGCTAAGCTTTGTCGAGTCTAATCGAATCCTTAGGTTCTACTAAATTTTTAATAACCATTTATGGTTCTGGAATCACTTACAGTTTTACCATACTACAACTAGTTTCTTTTCCAAAAATATTCCTTTATAAAAAGATGGCGAGTCAAAAACAATGTAACTATTGATCTTGAAAATGGTAGAAGCAAAACCCTAGCAAATGCTTAGGATAATCCACAAATTGCCATTACCGAAGCATGTCTTGAGTTTGTCCGGATTTTACTTTTAAACAGAAACCGGATAACTCCATATCTTAACAACTTCAAGATATGCAACCATTATATATCTATATAGAATCAAAGGCACAAATTTAGATGGAACCATATTCAATTGGGATGCAATTATTTTCGGTGCATATCACAAATGGAAAAAGGTCATGCAACATTACTCACCAAGGAGCGCACCCACGGATGAGTAACATGTGAGAGAATCAAGTTCTCAATATTACTACGACGGAATACCTAACATAAGTATCTACATCTTCGATCATTTTAAAGAATCTTGATACTTCGAATGTATGGTTCTCTAATTTATTCTTATATCTATAAACTTCTCAAAATTTTTAGACCTTACATTTCAACGAATGTGTTGTTTACCACCGGAAACTGGATGGAGACGCGGGGAGCGTGTCTGGTCTGAATATAGGGGCATATGATATATGGAATATATCCATCCACCTCTCCGAAAATACCAAGTTGATTTATGGCATCATATATCAGAGGTTTGAATGGATGCGACTGTTGTAACTGACATTTCAGATCCCCCCTCAAAGATGAGGGGTTTTTAATTATGGAGACGCTTTTTCCTGCAGGCGCAAATCCCTGCAGTTAATTACGTTATCGCCAAGCGATAACAACTTTCTCTACTCCATATATATTACCTTGTGTCGTGATATGGTTTGTTTATTTTATGGTTGCCCTTGAATTGTATACAGAGACTAATATATGTCGTCGCTCGTAGGACGCGAATTAGTCCAAATCCATATATTAGATTTGGAGTATGAACCTAGATAGCATTTCTCATATGAATGAAGTCCATCAATTCAAGGGGATTTTTGTTTTCATTTAAGAATCGTTAGCCTTGTTGTAAACTAATATCAACTTAAATATTCAGATATATATATATATGAAGCATAAGCTTGTATATTGACTAAGTATCCAAGCTATGGTTTGCTGATCAAGTGCGCATGTACATCATAAAGTGCGCACGTGTCTCGCATGGAGCATTCATGCTTTCCCTCTAGAAGGGTATACATGAGTATGGGATGCGCATTTATATATAGTGTTGTTCGCCGCCGAAAGACGCGAAGACAAACGTCTCGTCTGAATTTGGGGGCAGATGCTATTTGGTTTTATCCGTCCACCTCTCCGAAGATTCCAAGTTGATATATGGCGCCGTATATCGAAGATTTAGACAGATGCGGCTGATGTAGCAGACCTCGTCAGATTCCCCCTCGTTGTGAGGGGTTTTTGATTGTGGGGACGCTCTTCCCTGCAGACGCAAGCCCCTGCAGTTAATTACGCTACTGCATCGCGGTAACAACTTTCTCTTTCTTCAAATGGTCACTTCGTGTCGTGTGTGTTTGTTTTATTTTCGGTTGCCCGTAGATCGTATACGAAGACTAATTTATATTGTCACCCGTAGGGCGTGGATTATTCCAAATCCGTATTTTCTTAGATTTGGGGTTGGGTTGGTTTAAGGATCGTTAATCTTGTTTTAGATTAAGATCAACTTAAATGCTTGTTAAGGATACGTTAGCCTAATTTTAGACTAGGATCTACTTAACAAGGTTTTAGGATCATTTAGATCCAACGAAAGAGTATTTGGACTCTATCGTTTTAGTTTAGGGACATTGCGGTCCATTGGGTTTAAGGACATCATAGTCCATGAGTTTAAGGATCTCATAGTCCGTAAGGTTTAGAGACATCATAGTCTGTATGGTTTAAAGACATCATAGTCTGGTTTAAAGATATCATAGTCTGTGAGGTTTTGGTTTAACCACTTGGAGATGCACCAAAAATTATTGGTTATTGGGACCCCCATCTCTCTAAAGACGTTGAAGAATTACGACGACATGTATCAGAGGTATGAAGAGATGTACCCTTGAACCAATGTTGGTTGGGAGATCTATAGTCAGGTTTGGGACTAAGACCAATTAAAAAGATTGTGAGCACATAGGCTCGGTTAATTTGAATTAGGGGCTTGTGGCCAACTTGGGCTCAGTCCACTCAGTTCTGAATAAAATGTTTGAACACTTGTTTGGACTCATTCCATTCATTTTGAATAAAATGTTGAATATTTGTTGGGCTCAGCCTCTTTTTATTCAATAATGCTGAGCATTAATTTGGGTTCTGACACCACTTTTTCTTTTTGTCTTTTATTAAGTGTTGAACATTTTTTATGGCGCTGGGGTCTTATTTACAGAGCGCTTTGCAATTCCTTAGCGCCCACGTGAGGAGCGTGTGGAGCGCTTGGTGTTAAGCGCCAGACTTGAAGCACTAAGGCGCTTCTTATAAAATAATGCCCCCGTGAGGAACATGTGGAGCGCTTGGTGCGGAGCGCCTGGTGCGGAGCGCCAGACTTGGAGCGCTAAGGCGCTTCTTATAAAATAGCGCACATGTGAGGCGGGCGTGGAGCGCTTGGCGCTGAGGGCCAGACTTGGAGCGCTAAGGCACTTCTTTTAAAATAGCGCCCATGTGAGGAGCGCGTGGAGCGCTGGATGCTGAGCGCCAGACTTGGAGCGCTAAGGCACTTCTTATAAATTGGAGCGCTAAGGCGCTTCTTTGGCAGCTCTGATCAGTTCTATACTCTGAGAATTAAATTCTCGGTTTATAAGAGACTTTGTCTCATGGATCTAAGAACTAAGTTCTTTTCTTTCTTAATGAGATGTTGCGATCTCTTTTACTTTTGTGAAAGACCTTGTCTTATAGATCTATGATCTGAAAAAGAACTACGTTCTTTTGATGTGAGAGCTAAACTCTCAAATATGGAGAAGATACCATGATCTCCCTTCTTTTTATTTACCTTGAAAAAGGTTCTTCTTCTTAGAGCTTGTTCTTCTCTTTTCTTTTCTGAGAACTTGAAGTTTATGGGGGGTTTCTCTGTCTTTCTTCTTTCGATTTTTGAACTTATGGGGTGGTTTCTATGTACAAGACTTGAAGTCTTGGGTCGTTTATATAGGGGAGGCTGACTTGTTAAATCAGTTAAGGAAATCTCTCATTGAGAGATCTCTGATCGATTTGGGGAATGTTTCCCACCGTTGGATCCTTGATCCAAGGGCTTCTGTTTTACAGAAAATAGTTTTCTTGTTATTAACAAGATTGGGAAAATATTTTCTCATACAGAACTTATTCTATATCTTAGTGATTTTTAATCATTACTAGATCTTTGATCCAACGGTGCTCTGATTTACAGAGCACAATCTTTCCTGTTTGGAAAGATTTTGAGCAGTATTTCCTCAACAGAATTTTATTCTGGTAATTTGATGATTTATTATCTTCATTGGATCTTTGATCCAAGGGTTGAAAACTTTTAGTTCTGGAGCTGGCGCTCTCGTGCTTTGCACGTGAGCGCTGCCTCAGAGTCTTTGACTCTTAGCGCTGGCTCTCTTGGCGTGAGCGCTCTTGTGCTTTGCACGTGAGCACTGTCTCAGAATCTTTGACTCTTAGCGCTGGCGCCCTGCGCTGCCTCAGAGTCTTTGACTCTTAGCGCTGACGCTCTTGGCGTGAGCGCTCATATGAGGCGCTGCCTTATTTCAAATTTTGAATAGAGTTTCGCTCTCTGATTTGGGGAAACAGATGCCCCTCCCCACCGTTGCGCTCACGTGACCTACACGTGAGTGCAGCGGTGGCAGCTTTTCCACCGTTGGATCAACTTGGAAGTTGAATTGACTTCCAGCACCTATAAATAGGACCTTTGGCCCTTTGAGATGACCGCTGTTCATCTTCTTGTTTTCTTGTTTTCTATGAGAATTGAATTCTCTCTTCAGAGCATAGCTTTCTGCCTTAAGAACTTTTTAGAGTCAAAACTCTGCCTAAATTTGGTAAAGCTTGAACTTTTTAACAGAGCTCTGCTCTTTCTTTTTCATTCTTGGGGGCGCCCCACCTTCTCTCTCAGATCGTAGATCTAAAAAAAATGTTTTAGGGTTTTTCCTATTAACAGAGTCGTGCTCATCTTTAGATCATATATCTTCAAAATATAATCTTTTTTTAGGGTGATTTTAACTCATGAACTGGAACACTGTTCATCTTCTATGAAGAACTCTTAGAGTTTGTTCACAGATCTTGAAGATCTTAAAGTTTTTACTCTGCAAAAAGCTTTGCTTTTTTAGGGTTTTGATGAATGATTCCATCGTTATCACAAAATGCAGCTCTTAAAATTTTTAGGGAATTTTATTCCTCTCATGATTAGAGTTGACAGATGTCACTCTTATCTGCAGAGCGTTACTTTCGAGGGAGTTTAACTCCTTGGCCCGAGGGGCCTCTCATTAAATGAGAATCCTTTTAAGATTTCTCCTTTATTTGCACAAATTTGAATTTGTTGGGTGTCTTAATCAGAACTTGTTTTCTCCGTGAGAATATCAAAAGTTGTTTAAATTCCCGCGTCTGTTTCAATAAGCATTTTCTTGATCAATTTGACCACTAAACTCTCACTGATTTTCCTTTTTAGATACTATGGCCGCTCATCTGTATGATCTTGACAAAATCATTTCTTATGGAGACATTCGCGCACAAGGCCGTTGTCAAAACCAAGAGTTTACAAATGCTCAATGTGCTGAGATTATGAGTCGCTTTAATGAATACAACGGTCGACTACTTCCTCGTCGCTCCACTCTTTTGAAGCTCGTCGTGAGAGCAAATTGGAACGCACTTCCTGGATTTTACGAAGCCATGCCGCTTAAGGACTAGATGATGCTGAAGACAAGGTGTACTCAGTATATCTGATGGGCCTGATCTCGAAGAGGCGGCGAGATAATCTTGTTGATATCTTGCATCAAATTTTTCAACAGACGACGATAATCTCTGCCTATCAGCGGACGGATGACATCAGCGAGGATCCTGACACTTGCCTTCGTGAGAGGATGCACACGAGAATGGTCAGGGAGGCCAGAAGCATTCTAGACGGCCTTACTTCTGAATTTCTTAATCTATATCCCGGATTTAATGTTTTACCATTGTAAACATTTTAACGATACTTTTGTTTACTGTTTTCATCGATGTAAGAATTTTCTGGGGTATGAATAACAAATTTTTCCTTTCTATGCGTTTATTTTATGCATTAATCCTCTTCGCACATACATGAATGGGTACGCTTTGAACGCTTAATTGGATGCAAATCAAATGTTCTCTTTATTGCCTCGCACAGTATGTGGTCAACGTCCGTGGGTTATGCCTTTTTGTTTCGACTTGGCACAAAGTAGTTCACGTACTCTTGAGTAGCACCTCTATTTCAGTGGCATGTAACTTTTGTAAGTGTAGCCTGAGGATAGTAGATAGCAGTCCATCTTAATCTCCTTGCAGGGTAGCGATGGCTTAGGAAACAGGTTCAGGTCTGTTGCCTAAGACTTTTCAACTTTATGAGCCGTGGGGGTCTCATAAAGACTTTTCTCCCTACAAGTCAAGAGGATCCCGTAGGTGTATTTTCTCCTTAGGAGTCGTGAGGATTCCTAAGTGCATTTTCTCTTGAGAGTCGTAAGGATCTCACAAGAGAATTTTCTCTTTTACAAGTCGAGAGGACTCGTAAATGGTTGGTGAGTTGACTTGTTTCCGAGTCGAAGCATTGTTCCGACGGGGAGGTCGTTGGATGACGTATTTCCGAGACGGGGTCATCGTTGGATGACGTGTTTCCGAGACGGGGTCATTTGCTGACGTATTTTCCGCGACGGGATCATTTGCTGACGTGTTTCCGAGATGGGGTCATTTGCTGACGTATTTCCGCGACGGGGTCATTGGCTGACGTATTTCCGCGATGGGGTCGTTGGATGACGTATTTCCACGACGGGGTCATTTGCTGACGTATTTCCAAGACGGGGTCATTGGATGACGTATTTTCGAAACGGGGTCATTTGCTTACGTATTTCCGCGACAGGGTCATTTGATGACGTATTTCCGAAACGAAGTCATTTGCTGACGTGTTTCCGAGACGGGGTCATTTGATGACGTATTTCCGTGACGGGGTCATTTGATGACGTATTTCCGCTTTTTGCGGTGTCAGGTTGATTTGCTCCGCTTTCTGCGGTGTCGGGGCTGACTCTAAGTTGTCCGTGAACCGTAGAGTCTTGGAACTGGGGACTTTGCCTTGGCTCTGATTGGTGGTGTCGCGTCCGTGCCCTGCTGGCGTGAGGAAGAACGCCGTTGTTGGTCTTCTGGGATGCAGATGTTGCTGTCGAGGTCTGACTTTCCTTTTGATAGAGTTTGTTGGGACATGTGGTTCCCTTTTCGTTTAAGCCCATGGATTGTATACATGGGTCAGTATGGACTTACCTGCAGGGCAAAAGTTTCATTCTTTCATTTTTTTTATTTCTTTCTGCGATACTCTATCATTTCAGCATTTTATATCGCAAAAGTCGTGATTGCCCAATTATTTCGGTTATTTTTCGCGGTGCCTAATCATTTCGGCTATTTTTCTTTTTACTCACTGCTTTTTATTGCGAGTTGCCCAATCCTTTCGGCTATTTTTGTATGCATATCTTTTACTTGTTGATCTTGTTGCAAGTTGCCTTATCATTTCGGCTATTTCATATGCATTTATGGCTCACTGACTTTTCGCCGTGAGTTTGGAACTTGGAATCTGATACCAATCTTAGCATCAGTATCGCTGCGACTGGAATATTGCCAGGAGCGGATCATCATTTGCCGCGAAAGGACTTGGAATTTGTTACCGATTTAGGCATCAGCATCGCTACTACCGGAACATTGCCAGGAGCGAATCATCATTTTCCCTCGTCGATTCAAATAAAGGTGGCTTAGCAAACAGGGTTAGGATCCTGTCGATTAAGGCTTTTAACTTCATGAGACGTAAAGGTCTCATACAGGTGTTTCTCCCTACGAATCGTGAGGATCTCGTAGGTGCATTTTCTCGTTAAGAATCGTGAGGATTCTTAAGTGTGTGTTCTCTTATAAGTCGTAAGGATCTTACAAGAGTATTTTCTCCTTATAAGTCGAGAGGACTTACAAGTGTTGTTCACCAAATAAGGGGATTTCACGCCATTGGCGGAACTTGGTGGGGGAGATGTTTATTTATGCATGTGGATTGTATACAAGGGTCAATATTGAACCGTTTGTAGGGCAGTGTGGAAAATGTGATGGCTTAAGAACAGGTTCAGATCCCTATAACTTAAGGCTTTTGAATATTATGAGCCGTAAGGGTCTCAAAAGAGGGTTCTCCTTACGAGTCGTGAGGATCTTGTAAGTGTAATTTCCCCTCAGGAATCGTGAGGATCCCTAAGTATGTTGCTCCCTTGTGAGTCGTAAGGATCTCACGCAGGTATTTTCTCCTTACAGGGTCGAGAGCGCCTTGCAAGTGTGCATGAATTTTTTACGAGCCTGAGCCCTTTCAGGTTTTCACAAACTCGCTGGTAGCCCTGCTGTTTTTACTCACGGAGCCCTTTCGAGTTTTCATTCATGCCCATTTTGCTTATGGATGTACCCTTTTTTTTACACGTCGGCCTGGGGATGCCGGGGTTTGTAGTTGTTTAAAGACGTTTCGGTCCGTAGCTAGTTTCAGGACATTGCGGTCCGTTGTTAGTTTAGGGACGTTTCGGTCCGTAGCTAGTTTCAGGACGTTTCGGTCCGTCGTTGCCATTTTGAAGACAACAGTTTTGCTGGATACTACTTATAGAGTTAGGGCTTGGGAAGATAGCGAGCGGACATAGGCGTCGTCATCTATCGTTGACCTAGGCCGTAACTCTTCAGTCGCAGTATTTTTTCAGGAATCGGCCGTTTATTGGCCTGAAGGGTCTTTCGCCATACATATCCATAAGCAAGTAAGCCCCACCTTGGTAAACTTTGTCTATGATGTACGGGCCCTCATAGTTCGGCTCGAATTTCCCCCGTTTGGCACGATTGGGGATCATAGGTCTCTTGACCACTAGCACGAGTTCGCCTTGGCGAAAAGTTCTCGGCCTAGTCAATCTCCCGTATGAGCGCGTCATCCTTACTTTGTAAGCTTCTAGGGTTTGTTGCGCCATGAGACGAGTTTCATCGAGGGCGTCGAGCTCCTCAAGTCGAAAATGAGCATTCTCTTCGTCTGTTAGCTCGTAATGAACCACCACTCGTAGAGAGAGTAGCTCTATCTCCAAGGGGAGTACTGCTTCAGCGCTGAATACCAATGCATACGGCGTTTTGTTTGTGGCCGTTTTGAACGTGGTCCGATACGCCCAAAGAGCTTCATGCAGTCTCTCGTGTCAATCCTTTTTATTTTTGGACACTGTCTTCTTTATGATCTTTGTCAAGATCTTGTTGAAAACCTCAGCTAGACCGTTAGCTCGGGGATTATAGACCGAAGAGTATCTCCAGTCTATATTATGCTGTTGTGCAAAGCGGCTGATTCTGTGACTTCTGTAGACCGGCCCATTATCGGAGATAATCCGTCGCGGAGTGCCGAACCGATAGATGGCGTGTGTCTTGAAGAAATGGAGGATGTTCTCCGTCTTCACTTCTCTTAGCGGTACTGTTTCTGCCCACTTAGAAAAGTAATCAGTTGTCGCCAGTATGAACCGATGTCCTCTAGATGACGCTGGTAATATGGGCCCAATTATGTCGGTTCCCCACATTTCGAATGGCCAGCTAGCCACCGTTGGGTGTAGCGGGTTTCGATGCTAGTGGATGAAGTCTCCGTGAATTTGGCACGAGTGGCACTGCTTTGCATATTCGAGGCAGTCCGGGATCATCGTAGGCCAATAGTAGCCTATCCTTTTAATCTTCAGCTTCATCTTTGGCCCAGCTTGATGAGAACCGCAGAGTCCGTCATGAGTTTCTTGGACGACTCTCTTTGCTTCTTCCAGTCCCAAGCATCTCAGCCACAGAGAGTCGAACGATCTCTTATACAGAGTATCATTGACGAAGGCGAAAGACAGAGCTCGTTTCATGAGCTGATGTCTTGCAGATGCATCTTCAGGTGTTCGACGGAATTTGAAGTAGTCTATAAAGAATTCTTTCCAATCCTTAGCTTTTTCTTGGTTCCCTATTTGTAGGGCTATTTGCTTGGTCGCTTCCATTTCTTCAGACGACTTCGTGGACATTTCTGCTGGTGCAAGAACCCGACGGCTTTATAAAACGATCCTCACGTCATCGAGGTTTTCGTTAGCCAGTTCTTTAGCGAGTTTGGCTAATGCGTCTGCTTTGCTATTTTCCGTATGCTGTATGCTTTCCAGAACGTAGGAAGGGATTTAGGTCAGCAATTACTGCACTCTCTCGCCGTACTTCACCAACTCTGGTTTGCACATTTGATAGTCGCCGTTTACTTGACTAACGACCAGCTGGGAGTCCCCGTATATAAGGAGGTATTCGATTCTCATATCGATAGCGATCTCAAGACCTGCTATCAAAGCCTCATATTCTGCTTCATTGTTTATCCTCGGCTCTGTTAGGGAAAAGGCAAAGCGCATTATCCCTCCTTGCGGAGTCACGAAGATAAGGTCTACCCCGGATTTGATTATAAAGGTGGTGTGCTTTCTCTTCTTCATAGAAGATGCCCCATCGAAATAGAGTTCTCATCGGGTATCACTCCCTCCTCTCTCCCTGTCAATCGTGTCAAACGCGTGCTCGTCCGGCAATTCATAATTTAGGGGTGAATCGGCAGGTATCGGATGCTCAGCGAGGAAGTCGGCGATGACCTGGACTTTCACTGCCTTGAGAGGTCGGTATGTTATCGAGAATTCCATTAAGAGTAGGGCCTATTTAGCGAGCTGTCCCGTTTGTATGTCTCTCGACATCAAATATTTAAGAGGATCCACTTTTGATATGAGATGAATCTCATGCGCCAAAGCGTAATGCCGAAGCTTCGTTATCGTAAAGAGTAACGCCAGGCAGTGTTTTTCGATAGGGGACTAGTTGTTTTCTGCCCCCAGGAGAACTCGACTCAAATAGTAGAGGGCTCCCTCTTTCCCTTGATCATTCTCCTGTGCCCATAGCGCGCCTAAAGAACCTTCAAGGGCTGTTGTGTATAGGATGAGGGGCTTTCCCCTGACTGGAGCGGTCAGTACCGGTGGATTCTACAGGTATTGCTTGATTTCGTCTTGTGCACTTTGGCATTTGCGATCCCAAACGAACGGGTTTCCCTTTTTCATTAGGTGACTGTAGGAGCAGCATTTTCCGGAGAGATTAGCTATGAACCGCCGGATATATGCGAGCTTTCCTTGGAGAGACCGCAGTTGCTTGAGAGTTCTTGGCGAAGGTATTTCTATAATCGCCTTGATCTTCGATGGATCTATTTCGATGCCCCGGTGTCGGATGATGAACCCCAGGAATTTGCCCGAGGAAACTCCAAATGTGCATTTGAGAGGGTTCATCTTCAGGTTATATTTTTGAAGACGCTGGAACACTATTTTCAAATGCTCCCAGTGTTCCTTGTGCGATTTGCTTTTCATCACGAGGTCGTCAATATAACATTCGACGATTTCATATATGAGGTCATCGAAGATCTTTGTCATGGCCCTCTAGTAGGTGGCGCCGACGTTCTTTAGACCGAAAGGCATCACTTTGTAGCAGAATACGCCCAGAGGAGTCCGGAAAGATGTATGCTTCTGGTCTTCGGGATGCATCTTTATTTGATTGTACCCTGATGAGCCGTCCATGAAGGAGAAGACTTCGTGAGTGGACGTGTTGTCTATCATCAGCTCGGTAACCGATACGGGAAAATCATCCTTCAGACATGCTTTGTTGAGGTCCCGAAAGTCCACGCAGATGCGCACCGTCCCATTTTTCTTCATCACTGGGACAATGATGGCGATCCAGTCATGGTATTGAACTTCTTGGATGAAGCCAGAGTCGATTAGCTTCTTGATTTCGGCGTTGATACTCATTTCCAGTTCAAGCCGCATTCTTCTTGGTGCCTGTTTAACTGGCCTGACGTCCGGAGATATCGCCAGTTTATGCACAGTTATTTCCGGATCTAGCCCCGGCATCTCGGAATAGTTCCATGCGAAGCAGTCCTTATACTGCATGAGTACGTCTTTTAGCGTAGCCACCTGTTCTTTAGACAGCAGCTCGCTGACGAACGTAGGTCGCGGGTCGTTTGCCGTCCCCAAGTCAATTTTCTTTAGGTTGTCCGCAGTAATATGTATTCCATCTTCCAACCCTTTTGGCGCTGGTAGAAATTCTGAGATCAATTTCTCTTCATCCTTGTTTTCAAAGCACCAGGAGAGGTCATCCATATTCTCGTGCATTCCTTCTTCCGACAGCGTTATCACGTGGCAAGTACGAGATCGTTTCCAAGACCGATGTTGATCCAGTTCTACTCTCGCTATATACGTTGCTTTTTGTTCCCCCTCCGAACACAGAGACGCGACCGCGTAGGTCCGTCTTGCCCGAAATTCAGGGCAGATGCTAATTGGTGCTATCCGTACACCTCTTCGAAGATGCCAAGTTGATTTATGGCACCATGTATCGAAGGTTTAAACGGATGCGGCCGATGTAGTAGACTTCGTCAGATTCCTCCTCATCTGAGGGGTTTCTGATTGTAGGGACGCTCTTCCCTGCAGGTGCAAGCCCCTGCAGTTAATTACGCTACCGCATCGCGATAACCACTTTCTCCTTCTCCAGATGGTCACTTCATGTCGTGGGTGTTTGTTTTGTTTGTGGTTGCCCGATTGTATACGGAGACTAAGTTATGTTGTCGCCCGTAGGGCTTGGACTAGTCCAAATCCGTATCTTTCTTAGATTTGGGTTTGGGGGTTGGGTTTAAGGATACGTTAGCCTCATTTGAGACTAAGATCAACTTAAATGTTTGTTAAGGATACGTTAGTCTAATTTTAGACTAAGATCAACTTAACGGGACCATTTAGATCCGACAAGAGAGCAATTGGGCTCTATTGTTTAGTTTAGTGACATTGCGGTCGATTGCCAGTTTAAGGACATGGGGGTCCATTATTAGTTTAAAGACCCACAGTCCGTGGATTTAAGAACTCCACAGTCCGATGTTAGTTTTAAGACGTCACGGTCGAGGTTAAGGACATCATAGTCCATGAGTTTAAGGACCCCACAGTCCGTGAAATGTGTGGTTGTCGGGACCCGTCACCTCTTTGAAGACGTTGAGGAATTACAATGACAAATATCAAAGGAATGGAGGGATGTACCCTTGAACCAAGGTGAGTTGTTAGAAAGAGCAGATGTGCTCAGTTCAAAATAAGTTGAGGATTTATGGCCAGAATTGGGCTAAGTCCAATTAAAATGTTTTAACATTTTATTTTTTGTTCTGGCTATTAAGCCTTCATTTGGGCTCAGCCCTTTTAATAATGCTAAGCATTGGGCTCTGACATATTTTGTCTTGATCAGAACAAATTTTGTTCTGATAGTGCGCCATGTGGCGCGCCAGGCGCTTTGCGCCAGCTAAAGAGCGCATTGCGCTTCTGTCAGGTAGCGCATACGAAGGTGACACGTGTCGCGCTTAGCGCTAAGCGCTAGTTTATTAGCGCATTGTGCTTTTAATTCATGAGCGTGTTGCGCTAGTTTGTTGGCGCGCCAGTGAGCGACACGTGGCGCGCTTGGCGCTGAGCGCCAGCCCATGAGCGCAGTGCTCTGTTTTAAAAGCGCAAAGCGCAGATTGTGTCTATGGTTGACACGTGGCATGTTTTGGCGCTGAGTGCCGGTCCAAGAAGCGCAAAAGCGCAATTCATGAGTGCAAGGCACTTTCTAATAGCGTAAAGCACATCTGATCAATTTTAAGATCAAAGAACAGATTTATGTTCTTCTTTAAAGGAGGCTTTGCCTCAAGATCCAAGAACAAAAGTTCTTATTTTTATAAAAGGCTCTGCCTTTATAGATTAAAGATCTGTGAATGAAGTAAAAATACTTCTTTTATTATTTTATGATTAGATCTTTTGATCTTTTCCTTTTTATTAAAGACCTTGGTCTTTTTTCAGATCTATGATCTTTTTAGAAGATGGTTCTTCTTTTTACGAGATGGTTTCATCTCTGTTATTTCAAGAACATAGTTCTTTACCTTGAAGATGAAGAAAAAATCTTCTTTTTTCTAAGAGCTTGCTCTTCTTTTTTCTCAAAGTTTGCAGAGGGTTTTTCTCTCTCTTTTCTTGTATGTTAGACTTGAAGTCTATGGGCCTTTATATATGGCCAATTGATTTGTTAAATCAGTTTTAAGAGATCTTTCTCTGATTGATTTGGGAATATTTCCCAACGTTGGATCTTTGATCCTAAGGCTTCTGTTTTACAGAAGATAATTTTCTTGTTTTAATAAGATTGGAAAGATTTTTCCATAACAGAATTTTAGTTCTGATTAATTAATAATTTATTATTAGTAGATCTTTTGATCTGACGGTGGGGGAATTTTTAATTCCAGCGCTAGCGCGCCTACGTTCGACACGTGGCGCGCAGTGCAGAGCGCAGCGCAACTGTGCTAGCGTATCCTTGTTTGACACGTGGCGCGCAGCGCAGCGCAACTGCGTTAGCGTATCCTTGTTTGACACGTGGCGCGCAGCGCAGAGCGCTGGATCTGAAGCGTTGCTTCAACTTTTAAATTTTGAATTTTGAAATAGAGTTTTGCTCTGATTGGGGGTGCGCTGCCTAGGGCGCAGCGCACCTGGCGCCAGCGCGTCTGCGTTTGACACGTGGCGAGCAGCGCGCAGCGCGCAGAATCTGAAGCGTTGCTTCAATTTTTGAATTTTGAAATTCAAAACAGAGGTTTACTCTGATTGGGGGAAATAAATGCCCCCTCCACCGTTGCGCTCACGTGGCGCACACGTGAGTGCAGCGGTGGCAACATCTGAGCCTTTGGATCAACTCAGAAGTTGAAGAGGCAGTTCAGTGCCTATAAATAGGACCTTTGGTCTTTTAGATGATTATCATCTTCTTCTTGAGAATTTTTGCTCAGAGCCTTGCTCTTTTGTTAAGAACTTTCAAGAGTCAGAACTCTTAGGTAAAATTAAAAATTTTAATTTTAATAAATTAGGGTTTTTACCCATTAACAGAGCCTTGATCTTCATAGATCTTTGATCTAAAGAAAACCCTTTTAGGGTTTCATTAATAGAGCCTTGCTCTCATGAACCCATAGATCTAAATAGATCTTTTCTTAGGGTTTCTTATCCCATGAATCAGAGCTCTGCTCTTTTGATAGTATGTGGATCTTTTGATCTTTGATGAAGAACTCTTAAGAGTATTTTTTTATGAGTCTTGAAGATCCCAGAATTTTTAATTCTCAAGAATTAATTTTAATTAATCTTTGATGGATTTTTCATCATCATTGCAGAGCCAGGCTCTTTAAGGAATTTTATTCCTTCATGACCAGAGTTTGACAAGTGTCACTCTGTTACAGAGCTTTGCTCTCAAAGGGAGATTTTCTCCTTTTCCCGGGGGATTTCTCATTCAATAAGAAAAATCTTTGAGGATTTCCTTATTAATTGACAGTCTTATCCAATGATGAGGCTGTCTTATTAATTGACGCATTGTCATCTGGATTTTGTGGGTCCCCTTTTGGTCCCATTTCCACTAAATTGCAGTGTGGTACAAATTTTAAAGTGCCGAGCGTCGGGATTTTAAAATTAAATTATAATAATGATAATTGAATTCCGTTCTTTCTCGCAGGCGACATGTCTTCCGATCTTTCTTTCCCGTTTTTCCGTTCAGAGGGAGGATTCCCTGAGGCACCTGTGGACCGGGAGGTTCTCGCGCTCATCAGAGACTATGACCCGGAACACAAAAACCTTCACTTGTGGGGTAGGTGGTATGACCAGATTATCAAAGGTTGCCGAAGCTTCTCTTGTGCGATGCCGTCGGAGCCGATCTCGTCGATTTCGTATGCAGATGTACCTCCGGTGAACTATGCCGTAGAGGTTGTCAATTGGACTTCGGAGGGTCTTCTTCAACCTTCGATTGCCGCCATACCCATGCAGCTGCCGGTAGCTTTGGACACCTTGGGGCGGCGCATATGCCAGGACGAGTCGCACCCTTGGGGACAACCCTACAACATCGGGTTGACCCCCCGACATTCGGCCGGGTATTTTCAGTGGGCCAGGTACATTTTGTCAGCGAAGAAAACGCAACTGCTGAAAATCGGTCTATACCCTGCGGTTTATGCTTCGTTGTTCCAATATTCTGCTCCTCCGACATGGTGGATTAAGGCGTTCTTGGAGCAATGGAACATCCCAACCCATACCTTTCTTCTACTGGACAGAGAAGTCTCCATCTCCTTAGAAGAATTTGCTGAGATTTCCGGTCTTCCGGTTAGGGGGGAGCACTATGAGGAGCTGGTTCCTCCGGATGAATACGTTTTTGCCACCAAGCCGGTGGTGATGGGCCTAACGCCGGAGAAAGCCATCCAGCACCAGTTTCCTAGTCTGATAAAAGTGCTGAATATGTACGAGAGTCTCTTCTTGGAATCCGGAAGCTGGGGGGTCAGTTTCGCAGACTTCATTGCCCGGTTTCTTCGCCCGGAGATTCTATCGCAACGAGGCGAAAAATTTGCCAAGCTCGACGATCCCTTCGGCTTTGGCTTGGACCGTCGACCAGTAATGGAAGATGATCAGAAAGGCTTTTATCTTCCCGATGCCACGATCATCCCTCTGTCAGAAATCGCCGCTCCGGGCATTGACGAGGAGACTTTCTTTCTCGGGTTTCTCGGGCTATGGTTGTGTTGGTTCGCGCTCCCCATGCACCCTCGCTATATGAGGCCGTACGTCTTCTACCCAGCACATCGAATGGTGGCCGGAATACAAGTGGCCATCGGGATTGCCGGGCTAGCCCACCTGTACCATGGTCTTAGCTTGGCGGCGGATACAACTGAACCGGGGGTGCATGCCGCCAACTTCCCGATGCACTACTTTACTTTGTGGATGGAAATGCATGTGCTCGGGGTATTTGGTATTCATAAAAGACCCTCGTTTTATGAGAAATGCAAGCTTCCGTGAATTATGCGACTGGTTGACGCGTCTATCGTGAATCCGTCTCAGCGGGAAGCTAGAGGCTTGCTTCTTTGTCCGCGCACGGTCGGGGCTGGTATGTCTTTCACGGACAAAGTCCTGACAATCGGCCAGGAAACTTCCAAGACGGTGCTAGCATTGCACGATACTTTTAAGGACGGGGCCTCCGTGTTGAAAGCCCGGGAGATTCTATATCTATACTCCATCGGGCCGGGCTTCCTCATATTCAGACAAAATAATGCGGCGCTTTTTATGAGATACAACCCCCATCATTTTGCCCAGCAGCTAAGTTATAACCAGGGGGTCCCACTGGAGGCGTTCTTGGAAGAACCTGCTGCCACCAGAGAGGGAATACGGGGTGCGCTGCATCACTTTATGCGCTTGAATACGGGCTCCCACTTCTTTATTAGCGAGCCGAGTTGCATTCCGAGGGCCCTTAACGTACATGGGGCCTGGTATCAACATGCGATGGGCGCTGTTATCAGGGAAGAGAGGCGGCTGCTGCTCGATCGCAAGAGTGCGCCCCCTGCCAGCGATCGCAACGTCCCTTTAAAGCGACGGATCGCTGTCCCCCCTCCGCTAAGAGAGGCTGCTGCAGTTGAGCCTCCACGTGTGCTAAGCCCCACGCGTGGATTGCCCCGTGATCCTGTGAAGATGGTGGATGTGCCCTCGGTGCCCCGCGCTCCCGTGGAGACGGTAACTGTAGCTTCACCCGAATTTGGCGTGGGTTCGAACATCGGGACTCGCCGTCCCAAAGTACCCACGATACGCAAACTGGTGCTGGCTGCGACCGGAGCTCGCTCACAGAAGAAAAAGAAGTCGATCTTTTCTATCGACGTTGTACTTGTCCAGGAGCCTCATGCTCCTTACGGTGAGGACCTGAGCGAGTATGGGACAAACGAGGGCTTATTCATGCCGCCAGACGATACTGATCTGGCGGCTGCTATTGAAGCTTCTAAACAATTGGCCAGCCACGAAGAGGGGTTGGCTATCCTCGCGTGATCAGGTACTCATTATCTATATTTTCCGCCATTGTATCGTGTTCCTATTATCGTGTCTTGACTAACGATTTTCTTTCTTTAACAGACATCTCCACTGAAGAAGCTCTCACAGCTTCTTTTAAGACTTTTGAAGAAGAGAAGAGACTTTGAGCATCCTTAGGCATCGGTACATTCCGGTTCACCATGTTCCTGCTCCCGTTTCTTATGAGTAATATGACCCTTTCTTTGTCTTATCACAGGGACCACAATGCCGATTCTGCAAGCTGATGCGGAAACTCTTCCCGGGTCAGCTACCGAAGTCCCGGCCTTTCGGCACTGCCGAAAGAGGCCTTACTTAAACGACCGATGACGGAAGCCTTGACGGCTCCAGAGGTAACCCTAGATGCGGACGATGACATCTTGTTGAAGGAGGCTTCTAGAAGGTCTGCTTTAACGGCCCGGGAGGAAAGGAAGCACCGGAGGTGCGCAGCAAGGGAGCGTAGTGCTGCCTTAGCTGCGGGAGCTGGTTCGAGCGCCGCTACCCCTGCTGCTACTCCTTCAGAAGAGTTTCTGGTTGCTTTGTCTACTGCTTACAGATTGGCGGCACATGCGGCTCGGGAAGCAAACGGTAAATCAACTGCAGGTAATGCGCCGTGAGGTTCCATTGTCCAAGTTTTAAATTATCATTTCTCATATACCTTATCTTATAGGGCCGAGCCTTACCGAAGAAGCGGCGGCGAACGCCGAGCCTGAGGTAGCGGCGAAGAAGGTAGCTGCTACCGTCGAACCTGGGACGGCGGTAGGCGATGCGACCGCAATTGCTGGGCCTAAGGTAATGGCTGACGAGACAGTCACGATTGCTATGCCCGAGATAGCTACCACTGCCGAGCCCGAGGCGGTGGCGGGTGAGACGGGTACAATTGCTGGGCCCAAGATGGCCGCTCTTTCTCAAGAGTCGGGCACCGCTCCGATCATCGCTCTTCCCTCCTACGGTTCTTTGCCGTCTCCTGGCGTCGCGAGAGCGACGATGGCTCTCGTGGAGTCAGGGGATGAAGCGACGGGAGGTGAGACCACCCCGATGGAGGAGGGAGACACCGCTGTTGTATCAAGTGACGCCCTCGTCACGGCTCCGGCTGGCGACTCATCAGGTAAATTTTAGGTCACCGCCCTTCTTTTTATTCTGCAATCTTTCCTGACAGGGTTTATCTCGTTTCTAATGCTGGTACGGCTAGTGCCGATGTCGCGCTACCCGAGGCAGCGCCATCAACTACCGCCTTGACGGTGACACCTCCTTTACCCTCTCTCATACCATCTCAGATGTTGGAAGGTGCGGATTCGTGACTCATCAGTCTTATTTTTAAGCTGTATAACCTACGTATTGACGTTGCACTATTGTATCCTTGCAAGAGTCCTTTTTGACCACCGGTATCAGGTGCTGCACCCACACTTCTCCTTCTTGTCAGAGATTAGTCCACCTGCTGGTGTCGGTGAGTATTTTCTCTAAACGACGTCCTTTTCTTTAACGGGTAGTCGCATTACTGCTAACTCTTCTTTATATTGCTTGTGGCCTTACGAATTGAAGGAAGGGACGAGGCTGTCGTTGCGCCACCAGTACTCCCAGCCCTGCCCCCTGTTGCAGCCGGTATAGTAGACTCTACTTTTCGCGTATTTTCTTTATTTCCTGAGCCGACATCTGATTATGATCTATTTTGCAGCAATCATATCGACTCCAGACCCGTTCGAGTCTCGCATTATAATGCCGGCAGGGCCTTTTTCCAGACGTCCCTCATCCAAAGGTGCTGTGACCAGTCTACGCATGCTGAGCGAATATATCGAGGAGCTTGACGCGGAGACTCCCACATCTGCTGCGGATTTTGCCGCAGAGGTTAACCCTATGCTGGCGACGCTCATGAACTTTCATGGTGAGGGTGTCGTTGAGTCTTGGGTTAATCGCTGCAGGGAAATCGAGGCTTGCCTGCACGAGCTTGAGCTTAGGTGTCCTGCACCTGAGATTCTGGCTATGAGCACTCAACGGGATGCGTGGATCGAGCAGAGCACTTCTTACTTCTGCCATCTTGAACAAGAAGTGGCTTTAAAGCGGAAGGAATGTAAAGAAATTTCAAGCAAATCTGCTCGACTGCATGCTGAGGTTGATATGAATGCTGCCCAGTTGAAAGTTATCTTCGAAGGCCTTCTGCGATGTATTTCTGATGGATTAACATTGAGGCAGAAGCTCGACGTCGTCGAGCGGGATGCACAAGATCGTGAAGTAGCTCAGCGGGCCATCGAGGAACAACTTTCGTCTTACTTGCAGCAGCGAGCCCAGGTCGAAGCGGAGTTGGCCGCGGCAGCTGATCAAGAAGAGGGGCTGAGGGAAGTGCGCGAGCGGCTGACTGGATTATTGAAAGCGCTTTCCTCTCAATAATATTTTTTTTGTACCATTTGTAATTTTGAATAAAATGTATTTGTTCTTTTATTCTCTCATATGATGTATTTTGTACCCAATTGAATTCATTAATAAAAGATACACATTTTTTTGTAATGTCTCGTGTCATCTCTCTGCTTTCTCCTTTCTTGCTGTGTTGTTTGTCATGTGATTTTAGCAAGTGCGGTCTGTAGATAGTGTATAACTGTCAATATTGTGCTCTTTGTAAGGTGGTGATGGCTTAGAAAACAGGGTTAGGATCTGTCACCTAAGACTTTTCAACTTTATGAGCCGTGAGGGTCTCATAAAGAATTTTATCCCTGCCGGTCGAGAGGATCCCGTAGGTGTAATTTCTCCTTAAGAATCGTGAGGATTCCTAAGTGTGCTTTCTCTTGAAAGTCATAAGGATCTCACAAGAGAATTTGCTCCCTTACGAGTTGTGAGGACCCGCAAGTGATGGGTGAAGTTGCCCTTATCCGCATTTCACGGAGTCAGGGGTTGCTCTGGATGCTTCCCACGGGTTCACTGCCGTGTTCTGCGAGGACCAGGCTCCACTCTGGACGTTTCCCATGGAGTTAGGGTTGACCTTATCCGCGTTCCACGTAACCAGAAATTTTGCTCTGGATTCTTCCTACGGGTTCACTGCCGTGTTCGGCGAGGACCAGGCTCCGCTCTGGACACTTCACACGGGTTCACTGCCGTGCTCTGCGAGGACCAGGATCCGCTCTGGACGTTTTCCATGGGGTCAGGCATGACATAATCCGCGTTCCACGTAGCTAGGAATTTTGCTCTGGATGCTTCACACGGGTTCACTGCCGTGTTTGGCGAGGACCAGGCTCCGCTCTGGATGCTTCACACGGGTTCACTGCCGTACTCTGGGAGGACCAGGATCCGCTCTGGACGTTTCCCACGGGGTCAGGAGTGACATAATCCGCGTTCCACGTAGCCAGGAATTTTGCTCTGGATGCTTCCCACGGGTTCACTGCCGTGTTCGGCGAGGACCAGGCTCCGCTCTAGATGCTTCACACGGGGTCATTGCCGTGCTCTGCGAGGACCAGGATCCACTCTGGACGTTTCCCACGGAGTCAGGATTGACATAATCCACGTTCCACGTAGCCAAGAATTTTTCTCTAGATGCTTCCCACGGGTTCACTGCCGTGCTCTGCGAGGACCAGGATCCGCTCTGGACGTTTCCTACGGGGTCAGTATTGACATAAGCCGCGTTCCACGTAGCCAGGAATTTTGCTCTGGATGCTTCCCACGGGTTCACTGCCGTGTTCGGCGAGGGCCAGGCTCCGCTCTGGACGTTTCCCACGGGGTCAGGGTTGACATTATCCGTGTTTCACGTGACCAGGAATTTTGCTCTGGATGCTTCCCACGGGTTCACTGCTGTATTCAGCGAGGACCAGGCTCTACTCTGGATGCTTCACACGGGTTCACTGCCGTGCTCTGCGAGGACCAGGATCCGCTCTGGACGTTTTCCACGGGGTCAGGAGTGACATAATCTGTGTTCCACGTAGCCAGGAATTTTGCTCTGGATGCTTCACACGGGTTCACTGCCGTGTTTGGCGAGGACCAAGCTCCGCTCTGGATGCTTCACACGGGTTCACTACCGTGCTCTGCGAGGACCAGGATCCGCTCTGGACGTTTTCCACAGGGTCAGGAGTGACATAATCCGCGTTCCACGTAGCCAGGAATTTTGCTCTGGATGCTTCACACGGGTTCACTGCCGTGTTCGGCGAGGACCAGACTCCGCTCTGGATGCTTCACACGGGTTCACTGCCGTGCTCTGCGAGGACCAGGATCCGCTCTGGACGTTTCCCACGGGGTCAGGATTGACATAATCCGCGTTCCACGTAGCCAGGAATTTTGCTCTGGATGCTTCCCACGGGTTCACTGCCGTGTTCGGTGAGGACCAGGCTCCACTCTAGATGCTTCACACGGGTTCACTGCCGTGCTCTGCGAGGACCAGGATCTGGTCTGGACGTTTCCCACGGGGTCAGGATTGACATAAGCCGCGTTCCACGTAGCCAGGAATTTTGCTCTGGATGCTTCACACAGGGTCATTGTCGTGCTCTGCGAGGACCAGGATCCGCTCTGGACATTTCCCACGGGATCAGGATTGACATAAGCCGCGTTCCACGTAGCCATGAATTTTTTGATTTCATCCGCATTTCACGGAGTCAAGGTTTGATTCTCGGTCATCTGTGTACCGCCGAGTCATGGAACTGGGAGTTGCCGCTGCTCCGCTTTATTGTGTCTGTTGTAATGAGACGAATGTCGAGATGATCTCCAGGCTATCTGTGAACCGTTGAGATTTGGCTTCTTCTTCTGATGAAACTTGGGGAGGAAAGGTGTGATTCTTTCTTTGTTTGTGCCCCTGGATTGTATACAGGGATTGATGTGATATCACCTGTAGGGCAAAAATTTCATTCATATTATATTTTTTTAATTTTATTCCGCGATGCTCCATTATTTCAGCTTTTGTATCGCGAAGGTTGCGATTGCCCAATCATTTTGGCTATTTTTCGTGGTGCCCAATCATTTCGGCTATTTTGCATGCATATATTTTTACTTGCTGATTTTGTCTGCAAGTTGTCCCATCATTTCGGCTATTTCGTATGCATGCGTGGCTTGCCAACTTTTGTTGCAAGCTTGGATTTGGACACTGATTCTGGTATCAGCACCGCTACAACTTGGATGTTGCCAGGAGCGGATCATCATTTGCCTCTGTCGATGTCGAATAAAGGTGGCTTAGCGAACAGGGTTAGGATCCTGTCGACTAAGGCTTTTGACTACATGAGCCGTAAGGGTCTCATAAAGGTATTTCTCCCTGCGAGTCGTGAGGATCTCGTAAGTGTGTTTTCTCCTTAGGAGTCGTGAGGATTCCTAAGTGTATGATCTCTTATAACTCGTAAGGATCTTACAAGAGTGTTTTCTCCTTATAAGTCGAGAGGACTTACAAGGGTTGTTCACCGTGCAGACATATCCCTAGTCACGGATGGGACTTCGTTAGGGAAATATTTATTCGCGCTTGTGGATTGTATACAAGGGTCAACATTGAGCCGCTTGTAGGGCAGTATTAAAGGTTGTGGGGGCTGCTTAAGAACAGATTCAGATTCCTGTAGCTTAAGGCTTTTGAATCTTATGAGCCGTGAGGGTCTCACAAGAGGGTTCTCCTTACGAGTCGTAAGGATCTCGCAAGTGTAATTTCTCCCTAGAGATCGTGGGGATCCCTAAGTGTGTTACTCCCTTGTGAGTCGTAAGGATCTCACGCAGGTGGTTTCTCCTTACAGGTCGAGAGGACCTTGCAAGTGTCTTTTAACGAGATTGCGCCCTTTCGGGTTTTCACAAAACTCGCTGGTAGCCCTGCTGTTTTTACTCATGGAGACCTTTCGGGTTTTCATCCGTGCCCTTTTTGCTTGTGGACATACCATTTTTTTCTTTTTTTTTATTCTAACGAGGTTGCGCCCTTTCGGGTTTTCACAAAACTCGCCGGTAGCCCTGCTGTTTTTACTTACGAAGCCCTTTCGGGTTTTCATCCGTGCCCATTTTGTTTATGGACGTACCGTTTTTTTTATTCTCTTTTTTTTGTATCATCTTTGGGACGCTGCAATCCATCGTAGTTTATCGACGTCTCGGTCAACAGCCAGTTTTAGGACATAGTGGTCCATCGTTAGTTTAGGGACGTTTTGGTCCGCTGTTAGTTTAAGGACGTTCCGGTCCGTCATTAGTTTAAGGACGTTTCGGTCCGCTGTTAGTTTAAGGACGTTTCGGTCCGTTGTTAGTTTAAGGACGTTTCGGTCCACTGTTTGTTTAAGGACGTTTTGGTCCGTCTTTAGTTTAAGGACGTTTCGGTTCATAGTAAAGGAAGCTGGTTACTACTTACAAAGTTTAGGCTTAGGAATATAGCGATCAGACATAGTTGTCGTCATCTATCATTGACCTAGGCCGTGACTCGTTAAGCGTAGTATTTCTTCAGGAAGCGACCATTTATTGGCCTGAAAGGCCTTTCGCCATGCATGTCCATGAGTAGATAGGCTCCACCCTGGTAAACTTTATCTATGATGTACGGGCCTTCATAGTTTGGTTCGAATTTCCCCCGCTTGGCGCGATTAGGGATCATAGGTCTTTTAACCACTAGCATGAGTTCGCCTTGGCGGAATGTTCTCGGCCTAGTCAATCTTTCGTATGAGCGCGTCATCTTTGCTTTATAAGCTTCCAGATTTTGTTGCGCGATGAGCCGGGTTTCATCGAGGGCGTCGAGCTCCTCAAGCCGAAGGTGAGCGTTCTCTTCGTCCGTTAGCTCATAATGAACTGCCACTCGTAGAGAGGGTAGCTCTATCTCGAGGGGAAGCACCACCTCGGTACCGAATACCAATGCATACGGCGTTGTGTTCGTGGCCGTTTTGCACGTAGTCCGGTACGCCCAGAGAGCTTCATGCAGTCTCTTGTGCCAGTCTTTCTTATTTCGTGACACCGTCTTCTTTACAATCTTCGTCAATGTCTTGTTAAAAGCCTCAGCTAGACCGTTAGCTCGGGGATTATAGACTGATGAGTATCTCCAGTCTATGTTGTGTTGTTGTGCGAAGCGGTTGATTTTGTGGCTCCTGTAGGCCGGCCCATTATCAGAGATGATTCGTCTCGGAGTGCTAAACCGATAAATGACGTGTGTCTTGAAGAAATGGAGGATATTCTCCGTCTTCACTTCCCTCAGCGGTACTGCTTCTGCCCATTTGGAGAAGTAATTAGTTGTCGCTAAAATGAATCGATGTCCTCTGGACGATGCTGGTTCGATGGGGCCAATTATGTCAGTTCCCCACATTTCGAACGGCCAGCTAGCTACTGTCGGATGTAACGGATTCGGATGCTGATGGATGAAGACCCCTGTTTCCCCCAATCAGAGCAAAGCTCTATTTGAATTTCAAAAATTCAAAGATTAAAGCAACGCTTTAAATTCCTTGCGCTGCGCGCAACACGCCACGTGTCAAAAGCTGATACGCCAGCGCAACGCCCAAGGCAGCGCACCCAATCAGAGCAAGGCTCTATTTAAAGTAAAAAAAACAAAAGAAGCAACGCTTCAGATGATTTGCGCTCAGCGCTGCGCGACACGTGTCAGCGCAGTTGTGCTAGCGCAGTTGCGCTGCACTCTGCGCTGCGCGACACGTGTCAGCGCAGTTGCGCTAGTGCAGTTGCGCTGTGCGACACGTGTCAGCGCAGTTGCGCTGCGCGACACGTGTCAAGCGCACGTGCGCTTGTGCCAAACAGAAAAATTCTGAAAGATCTTTCTGATCTTGTTAAAACAAGAAGATTATCTTTTGTAAAACAGAAACCCTTGGATCAAAGATCCAATGGTGGGGAAAATTCCCTAAATCACTCAGAGAAAGATCTCTTTAACTAATTTAACAAATCAAATGGCACTATAAAAAGACCCTTAGACTTCAAGTCTAAAAGACACAGAAACACAGAGAGACACAGAACTCCTAAAAAGAAAGTTTGAGAAGAAATCAGAAAGAAAAGAAGGTAAACCTTTGAAAAGAAGAATTTCTTCTGAAAGGATCAATGATCTAAGAACAAGATCAAGATCTTAAAATAAAAAGAAAAGATCAAATAATAAAATAATAATAAGAAGAAGTAATATACTTCTTTATTAGATCATTTGATCTACACAAAGGCATTGCCTTTTTTTATGAACCAATGGTTCTTGAAAATTCGAGGTAAAATCTCTCTGGAAAAAGAAACAAGAACTTGTTTTCTTTAATCCAAATTTTAAAACAGTGCCTTGCACTTGTAAATCTGCACTGTTGCGCTCTTGGGTTGGTGATTTAGAGAGATTTTATCGATCAAAAATATATTACCGCAATCAAGAACGACGTCGCTTGGTAGCTAGCCGGTGAATACGGGTCAGTCCACAGGGATGATGTAATTTTCCTAAATGTTCTTACGAGCTAATTCCAAATGGTGTTTGGTCTTTTAATTAAATCTAAAAACTAAGTTGTGTTATACTAGAATTAGGAAACTTGCTAGAATTAGGTTTAGGTAAAGTTTAGTAAATAAAGATCTACACCTCTTTCCAATGCCTTAATTTAAATATCATATTTAGGGGTTATGGTAAATATTAATAAAGGGGATTAGGATGATTGGGAAGATGTTTCTTCCTCTAGATCCTTATCCTTCCTTTCTTAATCTTTACCCTAACCTCCATGGAAAACTTACAGATCCGGGCCTTTATACTACGGTATCACCGCTACCTCATGGGTAAAGTGCCGTAGGGAGCGGAAGATGAAAGTATGCATGGAATCCTAATGTTCATAAGAGATTGGTAAAGAAAAGAGATGAGAGATCTTCATCTCTCAAACCCTTCCCTATTCCTAACCCTAACAAGCGAGGAAATTACTCGCTCATTGAGGGATCTAAGAAAGACATAATTTTTATTTTGTTTTGATTTAAGAGATGAAAGATCTACTACAGATTAAAAGAAATTCTAAACTAGATCAAACTAGGGCAAGAAGAGAAATTACCTAGGGCAGAAATTAAACCTACTTACTGTAGGGTGTTTTTCGTCACCCCATTTAGATGGGAATACGCGCACGCTTGTCAGGCGTACTACAGATTCCCCCTGCCTAGGGTAGGTCGGGGTTTAATGATTGTGGGGATCCGAATCTCCGGCAGCCGCGGACTAAGCTGCCGTTAATTACCCCCCGCCTTTGGGACGAGGGAACCTCCGATTAACGGGTTAAATTGGTCATGCGAACTCAATGTGCAGTGTGCGTGTGTTTTGTTTTGAAAGGGGGTTTTGGATATATCGGGAGCCACGCAGAGTTTTTACGGGGGTCCCGCTACCTGGATAGCGGGCTGGGGGTCAAGGGGGCTAGCAGCCCCCTTGCGGGGTTCGGGGCAGCGCCCCGGCCCGAAAAATTTTTTTGGAGGGGGAGAATGTGGCGGAGTATGTATATGTGTGAATTTGTATACATATGTATATGTCTATGTATATACATAAAAAGATGGGGAAAAGGCATCCAAGGGATGCGTGGGGCAGCACCTTGGGCGCTGTGCGCTTAGGTGCTGTGCGCAGGTGCGCAAGCGCGCGCGCCACGTGTCGGCACGCGGGCGTCTTGCGCACTTGCGCAGGTGCGCAAGCGCGCGCGCCACGTGTCGGCACGCGGGCGCCTTGCGCACATGCGCAAGCGCGCAGGTGCCCAAGCGCGCGCGCCACGTGTCGGCACGCGGGCGCCTTGCGCACTTGCGCAGGTGCGCAAGCGCGCGCGCCACGTGTCGGCACGCGGGCGCCTTGCGCACTTGCGCAAGCGCACAGGTGCGCAAGCGCGCGCGCCACGTGTCGGCACGCTGGCGCCTTGCGCACTTGCGCTGCGCGCCGGAGAGGCACAAGAGGCTTTTAGCCTGAAAAAAAGGATTTCTCAAAGGAGAAATCAGAGAGGAGTCGGGCTCCTGAATGTGTTTTGGGTTTAATGGAAGTGGTTCTTCTTCTTCCTCCTGTCGCTTGCTGGATCTTGAAGATCAAGAGATGTGAAATCTCAAAATCTCTCCTTTTTAAGATCTAATGACAGATCCAAGTTCCCCTTTGTGGGTTTTGTGGTGGAAAACTATTTAGTTTTGAAAAAGGAAGAGTAAAACTCTTGATTTAATTCAAAAGAAAGAAGAAGGTTTTGGAACCTTGAAGAAGGAGGAAAGAGCTCAGCTCTGAAACTTTTTTGGAGAGAGAAAAAGTTATGAGATATTTTCATTATCTTTTGTCTTTATAGGCTATACACTTTGCACATAGCCCCTTGGGCTTCACAAAATGGCATTTTGCCTATTCCATGGCTCATGTGCCATTTCTTTTTGCACATAAGCCATGGGCTTTACAAAAATTTGGCTTTATGCCTATTTTTCTTACATTTATCCATAAAATAAAATAAAAGAAATACAACAAAATTATTTATTACAAAATTTTTATCTTGGCATAGGGGAAGGCCGGCCGCTTCATGTTCGGGCTCGACCCGGGCATGGGCCTACTGGATCTGGGCTTGGGCCCACTTGGCTTGGGGTTGACTTTGATTTTGAATTGGTCAACCGGGGTGTAAATTTTTACCCCAACAAATTGCCCCCATCAATAAATGCACACCACATATGTGGGTCGTGTGCATGAAATTGATGGATCTTCTTTCACGTGGAGGCGACTTGGTTTGGTTCCCGCTTTTTGGGAAGCTGGCACTGCCCTTTTTACGACATGGACGGTCGTTGCTTGACATGTCTCCGAGACGGAGTGTCCGTGATAGACGTTTTCCCTGGCCGGGAGTTATCTGGTTCCCGCTTTGTAGGAATCCTGCGCTGCCCTTTTTGCGACTTGGACGGTCGGTGCTGCCCTTTTTGCGACTTGGACGGTCGTTGCTGCCCTTTTAGCGACGTGGACGGTCGATGCTGCCCTTTTAGCGACGTGGACGGTCGGTGCTGCCCTTTTAGCGACGTGGACGGTCGGTTCTGCCCTTTTTACGACGTGGACGGTCGATGCTGCCCTTTTAGCGACTTGGACGGTCGGTTCTGCCCTTTTTGCGACGTGGACGGTCGGTTCTGCCCTTTTAGCGACGTGGACGGTCGATGCTGCCCTTTTAGCGACGTGGACGGTCGATTCTGCCCTTTTTGCGACGTGGACGGTCGGTGCTGCCCTTTTAGCGACGTGGACGGTCGGTTCTGCCCTTTTTACGACTTGGACGGTCGGTGCTGCCCTTTTAGCGATGTGGACGGTCGGTTCTACCTTTTTTGCGACATGGACGGTCGGTGCTGCCCTTTTAGCGACGTGGACGGTCGATTCTGCCCTTTTTGCGACTTGGACGGTCGGTGCTGCCCTTTTAGCGACGTGGAAGGTCGGTGCTGCCCTTTTAGCGACGTGGACGGTCGGTTCTGCCCTTTTAACGACGTGGACGGTCGGTTCTGCCCTTTTAGCGACGTGGACGGTCGATGCTGCCCTTTTAGCGACGTGGACGGTCGGTTCTGCCCTTTTAGCGACGTGGACGGTCGATGCTGCCCTTTTAGCGACGTGGACGGTCGGTGCTGCCATTTTAGCGACGTGGACGGTCGATGCTGCCCTTTTAGCGACGTGGACGGTCGGTTCTGCCCTTTTTGCGACTTGGACGGTCGGTGCTGCCCTTTTAGCGACGTGGACGGTCGGTGCTGCCCTTTTAGCGACGTGGACGGTCGATTCTGCCCTTTTTGCGACATGGACGGTCGGTGCTGCCCTTTTAGCGACGTGGACGGTCGGTTCTGCCCTTTTTGCGACTTGGACGGTCGGTGCTGCCCTTTTAGCGACGTGGACGGTCGGTGCTGCCCTTTTAGCGACGTGGACGGTCGGTGCTGCCCTTTTTGCGACTTGGACGGTCGGTGCTGCCCTTTTAGCGACGTGGACGGTCGGTGCTGCCATTTTAGCAACGTGGACGGTCGGTGCTTGATTTGACTTGCTCTGCTTCTTGCAGTGTCAGGGGTAGACTTGACTTGCTCCGCTTCTTGCGGTGTCGAGATTGGATTCTGACTTGCTCCGCTTTCTGTGGCGTCGGAGTGGAAGTTGACTTGTTGATTTTGATTTGGGTTGACATCAGCATCGCTATACTAGAATATGGTACCAGGAGCGAACCATCATCTGTCATGGAAAGGATTTTGGGATTTTGGTTTTTGTTTGGCATCTGCATTGCTGCACTGGAATAATGCCAGGAGCAACTCATCATTTGCCCCGAGAGAATTTGAGAATTGATGGCTTAGGAGGCAGGTTTAGATCCCTATCACCTAAGACTTTTCAATTTTATGGGCCGTGAGGGTCCCATAAAAGCATTTTCTCCCTACGAGTCGAAAGGATCTCGTAGGCGTATTTTCTCCATAGGAGTCGTGGGGACTCCTAAGTGTGTTGCTCCTTTGTGAGTCGTAAGGATCTCACGCGGGAATTTCCTCCTCTCAAAGTCGAGAGGACTTTGAGAGTGCATTTCATCTTCTTTTCACGAGTTTGCGCCCTTTCAGGTTTTCACAAACTCGTCGGCAGTCCTGCTGTTTTTACTCACGGAGCCCTTTCGGGTTTTCCTCCGTGCCCATTTTGCTTGTGGACATACCCTTTTTTTTTATTTTTTTTTATTTTTTAGTGGGACTTTGAATGTGGTCTCACCGGTAGGACTTAGGAGAGATTGGGATTGTTTTACGCCCGTGGATTGTATACGGTTTTGCAGGATGTATGATCCAGACCGTAGGGCCAGAAAGATTTCAGGGATTTGTTGGCGTCTGCATCGCTGCACTGGAATATGGTACCAGGAACGACTCATCATTCACCGTTGGGGTATGGGATTTGGAATTTGGTTGGCGTCTGCATCGCTGCACTGGAATATGGTACCAGGAGCGACTCATCATTCGCCACTTGGGGATTGGGGGAGCGAATTTGGTTGGCGTCTGCATCGCTGCACTGGAATGTAGTACCAGGAGCGACTCATCATTCGCCTCTTGGTGCATGGGGATTGGGGAGCGATGGCTTAGGAGACAGGTTTAGATCCCTACCACCTAAGACTTTTCAATTTTATGGGCCGTGAGGGTCCCATAACGGTATTTTCTCCCTGCGAGTCGTAAGGATCCCGCAGGTGTATGTTCTCCTTAGGAGTCGTGGGGACTCCTAAGTGTGTTTTTCCTTCGTGAGTCGTAAGGATCCCACGAAGGTTTGTTCTCTTCATGTATCGTGAGGACACATGAGTGGGTCTTCTCAATGGAGCATAATTCCAAAGGCGGAGACCAGCCGCGTGACTGGTGATTACGGTGGGGCCTGAGGGTGATGAGAATTATTTGAGCCCGTGAATTGTATACGGTAGTCAATTTGGGGACTAACCGTAGGGCCGGGAGAATTTTGAGAAATTGGATTTTGGTTGGCGTCTGCATCGCTGCACTGGAATAATGCCAGGAGCGACTCATCATTCGCCATTGGGGTATAGGATTTGGAATTTGGTTGGCGTCTGCATCGCTACACTGGAATAATACCAGGAGCGACTCATCATTCGCCACTTTGGGGTTGGGGACTTGGAATTTGGATCTTGTTCGGCATCAGCATTGCTGCACTGGAATAATGCCAGGAGCAACTCATCATTTGCCTTGGGAGGACTTGGGATTTGGGTTTTTGGTCGGCATCAGCACCGCTAACACTGAAGCGAAATGCCAGGAGCGACTCATCATTTGCCGTTGCCTGTTGGGGAACGATGGCTTAGGAGATAGGTTTGGGTCCCTATCACCTAAGGCTTTTCAATTTTATGGGCCGTGAGGGTCCCATAAAGCATTTTCTCCCTACGAGTCGTAAGGATCCCGCAGGTGTATTTTCTCCTTAAGAATCGTGAGGATTCCTAAGTGTGTTGCTCCATTGTGAGTCGTAAGGATCTCACGCAGGGGTTTTCTCCTCACAAGGTCGAGAGGACTTTGCGAGTGTATTTCATCTCTTTTCACGAGTTTGCGCCCTTTCGGGTTTTCACAGACTCGCCGGTAGTCCTGCTGTTTTTACTCACGGAGCCCTTTCGGGTTTTCATCCGTGCCCGTTTTGCTTGTGGACATACCGTTTATTTCTTCTTCTTCTTTTTTTCTTTTTCTTTCTTTTTCTTTTTTTTTTGCCGCTGGTGGGACTTTAAAAGTAGTTTCACCGGCAGGATTTGGGAGAAATAGGGGTTATTTATGCCCGTGGATTGTATACGGTTTTGCAGGTGTCTGATCCAGACCGTAGGGCTGATGTGCTCAATTCGCCTGCGACTTGGAGCATTCATGTGTAGTATTTCTTGAGATATCGGCCATTGATGGGTGGCATGGGCCTTTCTCCCTCGGCACTTATTAGTTGGTAGGATCCTCCGTCGAACACTTTCTCGATGACGTATGGTCCTTCCCAGTTCGGCTCGAATTTTCCCTTGGCATGTCGATTAGGGATGATCGGTCTTTTGAGGACCAACACCAATTCACCTTTCTTGAAAGCGCGGAGATGGGTTATCTTGTCATAGGCCCGTGACATTTGGGCTCGGTATAGCTCCAGATTTTGCTGCACCGCGAGCCTCTTTTCTTCGAGGGCATCGAGTTCTTCAAGTCGAAGGAGCACGTTTTCTTCCTCCGTCAACTCATGTTGGACGGCCATTCTTAAGCTTGGAACTTCAACTTCGAGGGGGAGGACCGCCTCCACTCCGAAGAGCAATGAGTATGGAGTGGACTGAGTTGGAGTACGGTGTGTGGTACGATATGCCCACAACGCCTCGTGAAGTTTGAGATTCCAGTCTCTCTTGTTGGCTGAAGCATTTTTCCTCAGGAGCTTGCATAGAGTCTTATTGAAGGCTTCGGCTAGCCCGTTGGCTCTTGGATTATAGATGGAGGAATATCTCCAGTCTATCTTGTGTTGAGTAGCGAACCTTGAGACATTGAAGCTCTTGAAAGAAGGCCCGTTGTCAGAAATGATTCTTCTTGGTGTACCGAAGCGGTATAGAATATTATGCTGGAAGAATGTCAGAATATCCTTTGTCTTAACTTCTTTAGCGGGACAGCTTCAGCCCATCTGGAGAAGTAGTCTGTCGCGGCCAGTATAAACCGATGGCCTTTGGATGACGGAGGATCAATTGGGCCAACAATGTCGGTGCCACAGACTTCGAAGGGCCACGACGCCACTGTAGGATGCAATGGATTGGGATGCTTGTGAATAAAATCACCGTGAATTTGGCAGATATAACATTTCTTTGCTTGCTCTCCGCAATCCCGTATCATGGTGGGCCAGTAATACCCAAGCCGTTTGATTTGAAGTCGCATCTTGGGGCCAGATTGGTGAGCACCGCAAACGCCCGAGTGGACATCTTTCATGACCTTTTAGGCTTCGGCCAATGACAGACACCTGAGCCATAGTTGGTCGTATGACCTGCGGTATAACGTGTCATTTACAAACACGTATCGGAGAGCTCTTTTCTTCAGCTGAATCCTCGCAGATTTTTCTTCGGGCAGCTTGTCGTATCGGAGGTACTCTATGAAGGGTTCTCTCCAATCGGGCTCGTCTTGGATGATCGAAGCTTCTTCCGCAGGACTGCTCTTCTGTTCCGCGCTTTCCTCTTCTCGTAGAGAGACTGGGGGTAGAATTTGCCGGCTCCTGACTGTGATCAGAATTTCGTCCATGTCAGGATCAGCCAGCTCCTTGGCCAGGCGAGCGAGTACATCAGCCTTCCCGTTCAACGCTCTAGGGACTCTCGTTAGTTCAATATGGGTGAACCGTTTCATGAGTTCCACCACTCGGCCTCTGTACCGAGCTAATTCGGGTTTGTATATCTTATAGTCGCCGCTTACTTGGTTGACGACGAGCTGGGAGTCACCGTAAACTCGTAGCCGAAGGATTTCCATTTCTATGGCGAGTTCCAAACCAGCTATCAGAGCTTCATACTCAGCTTCATTGTTCGTTCGAGGCTCGGTGAGAGCAAAAGAACGTCGTAGGGTTCCCATTGATGGTGTGATGAATACCAATCCTATCCCTGCTTTTATCTCCGAGACACTTGATTTACTGGAGGTCCTTATCGATGAGGCCCCATCGAAGTAGAGCTCCCAACATGGCTCGTCATTCTCTAGGTGTAGCACCTGTTCGTCGGGTAACTCACAATTGAGTGGTGACCCTTCTGGTATGGGATGAGCAGCGAGGAAGTCTGCAAGAGCTTGACCTTTTACTGCTTTTTGAGGAGTATATACTATGTCAAACTCAAGTAGCATGACGGCCCATCTTGCCATTCTGCCGGCTAGGCTTGCTCTGGTCATCAAGTGTTTGAGCGGGTCGACCTTGGAGATTAGCATAACCCGGTGAGCCAGCAGATAGTGCCTCAGCTTCTTCACAGCAAATATCAGAGCCAAACATTGCTTTTCGATTGGGGAATAGTTGTGTTCCGCCCCGACTAGAGTTCGACTGAGGTAGTAGAGGGCATTCTCTTTTCCCTCCTCATTGTTCTGAGCAAGGAGCGCACCAAGTGACTCATCTAGCGCGGCAGTATAGAGAATCAGCGGTTTATTTGGAATGGGAGCGGCCAACACTGGAGGGTGCAACAAGTACTGTTTAATGTTTTCGAACGCTTCTTGACACTCGGCATCCCAGATAAAAGGAGCTCCTTTCTTCATGAGCTTTGAGAAGGGCCTACATCTCCCCGATAAATTTGAGATAAACCTCCGTATATAAGCAAGCTTGCCTTGAAAAGATCTTAGCTGCGTCAGACTCTTCGGAGGAGGCATCTCCATGATGGCCTTTATCTTTGATGGGTCAACTTCGATCCCTCGATGTCGAACTATGAAGCCCAGGAATTTTCCCGATGACACACCAAAAGCGCATTTCAGAGGATTCATCTTCAGATCAAATTCCCTCAGTCTGGTGAGAACGGTCCTAAGATCCTGGATATGATCGGCCTTGGTTTCAGTCTTAACGACCAGATCATCAACATAACATTCGACGACTTTATGAATTAGGTCATCGAAGATATTGGTCATTGCCCTTTGATATGTAGCACCTGCGTTCTTCAGTCCGAACGGCATCACCTTGTAGCAATATATTCCGATCGGAGTTCAAAATGCTGTGTGCTTCTCATCCTCAGGCGACATCTTGATCTGATTATATCCAGACGAGCCATCCATAAAAGTGAACAGCTCGTAATTTGAGGTGTCATCGACCATCATTTCCATGACCGGTAGCGGAAAGTCGTCTTTAGGACATGCCTTGTTGAGATCCCTGAAATCGACACAAACTCGGATCTGCCCATTTTTCTTCTTCACTGGGACTATGCATGCGATCCAGTCCGCGTATTTCTCTTCCCTGATGAAGCCGGCATCGATGAGCTTCTTAGTTTCCTCGATGACCTTTTCTTCTAGTTCCCTTCTCATTCTTCGAGGAGCTTGTTTGACTGGCTTAGCATCAGGAGATATAGCCAGCTTATGCACGGCTACCTCAGGGGAAAGGCCAGGCATTTCTTTGTACGTCCACGCGAAGTAGTCGACGAACTCGCGCAGCAGGGCAATTATCTGCTCTTTCATTTCCTCCGACAAGAGTGAGCTGATGTAGGTCGGCCTTGGATTATCGGGCGTTCCTAAGTCAATCTCGGTTAGCTCATCAAAGGTTGCTTGTCCGCCATCTTCGAGCTCTTGAGGAGCTTCTTCTGGCTCGGCTATCTCATCATCATTATTCGATCCTTCGCTGGCCTTACCAACATGGATCATGTAGCACGCTTTGGAATCAGGTTGAATGTAGCCTATGCCCCGTCTATCTGGAATTCGTCCATCGATGAGTGCTCGGACCTGGGGCGGATACCATAGCCTTTCGTAAAACTTTGCTTCGGACTCCGTTTGATATAACCGGCATCCGCACTTCTTAAAGTATTCCCGCATCTCGGGCGCATAGTATCTGGGATTGAGGACGGCTCTTATGCCTCTCTCATAGGGAAGGCACGCGACAGAAAGATCGTCCGGGTGCACAACGGGGTTTGACTTGTAAAACAGGATGCCCTTCTGTCCATTTTTCCTCCCGGGCACGTAGAAAGTTTTCAGCTGGTCCACGGTAGAGACTGACAATGCGTCGAGCTCTTTGCACATCCGTTCCGGCACCCTTGTGATAGCCAGGGACCCTTCTGCGACTTCGAAGGTCTCTCGTAGTTTCGCTTGCTGCATAGGGGGTCGATCTGCACAGCTGTCGCACGACAGGTCCTCCTCCTCTGACTCTTCAGTGTCGCTGCCAAGATGAGGGCGGACTTTACTGCTAGATGGGGCTTCAGTGACGAATTCATCCGTATCGCTGCCGAAACGAGGGCGAGTTTTATGGAAGGACGGGCTTCCAGCGTCGGACTCATCAGTGTCGCTACCGAAATGCGGGCGCACTTGGGCATTTTTGCTTTTGAAAGTGACAGCCGGCGCAGATTTGCTTTTGAGCCTTAGGGCTGGTCTATCCTCAGTCAGTTGTGGCTTAGCATTTTGGTGGTTCATAAAGTACCGAGAATCTTCATATCGGACTTCATGCACACCGAACGGTTGGATGTCTCCGTCAATGCGTCTTTCTTCGCCATTTTTAGTAGACTTCATGCATTGATGGAGAGTTGACGGAATGATGCCGTAATCGTGGAGCCACGGCCGCCCCAGGAGAATCTTATAAGACGTGTCGGCGTCGATCACGTATATCTTAGCTTCAGTTTGCAGATCCCCGAATTTGATTGGTAAAGCTATAGACCCCAGAACTTGCTGGCAATTTTGGTTGAAGCCTTGAATGACAATCCTTTCCCTTGACAGGTGTCGGACGTCCATTGACAAACTCTTCAGAGTTCGCAAGTTCATGATGTTCACTGAGGACCCCGGATCAATCAATATGCGATTAATTCGATCTCCGTCACTGTACCCGGTCACGTAAAGCGGCCGATTATGCTCAGCCGTTCCCAGTAGCAAGTCTTCATCCTTAAATGTGACCGCGGCGGCATACAAAGCGTGTTGGGCTTCTTTCATATTAATTTCCGCAATGTGAGCCTGGTACCGCTCGGGGTTTTGTAGAGCGTGAATGAGAACATCTCTAAGCTCCTTAGATAGGACCAAGGCGTCGTAGATGCTCAGGAGAGACGGAAGCTTCCGGAGATGCGCCAAGACATTATAATCCACCGAGGAAGGACTTATGTTTTCATCAGCCGGTTCTCTGCCATCTTCTTCATTAGCGACATGTTTTTCCTTCCCTTTTGGGGCGTTGCCCTGATTTTCGGTAGAGCCCTGCCGCTTCTGAGCTGGATTTGATTGGCCTTTGTGGTGAGCTCCTCGTCCTCTTCCGGAAAACAGAGATCATCCTCGGAGTCGCTGCCAAGATGGATAGCGTAGCAGGTCGCTACTGGGATCTCTTCATTGGAGTCTTCTTCTAACTCCTCCAGAATTTCAGCCGCTTGTACAGGGAAGAACTCCTTCAATTGAATCAATGTTCTTTCCTTTTGTTCATATTCTTCGAGGGAATCGATATATTTTTGAATGGTCGATCTCCCTGCAGACTCTTTTTCGCGCCGAGCTGCACTTTTCTTCTTCTTGAGCTTCTTGGATTTTGAGCCTGATGGAGCCGCATAGGCAGCTGGACTGGTAGGCTTCTTCTGTCCTTCCCATTCCATCCTGGGCTCTTTCTGAAGTAGCTTTAGCATCTTCTTCGTCTTATTAGATATGTGCGTACTCCACGGAGGCCGCGATGAGTCAGTTTCATTTCTTAGGGCCGCGGGTTCGGCTGTCTGCTCCCAGAAGGCTTCGGCTTCCGTCTGTATAAAGTTGGCGGTTGCAACTTGATTGTTCACCAACACGCTTTTGGATAGCTCGATCTCTCCAGCCTTGTACTGCTTCTCGACCCAGTCTTTGAAGATATAGCAATCCTCGATCGCATGGCTCACTACTCGGTGGTACGGGCAATACAGAGGATTGTCGGTCATTTTTGCTTCTTGGGGTCTTTTCGACTCCGGCAATTGTAAGCCGTTGTTCAAGGCATCTTTAAATATCTTGCGGACCTTGTCCCTTCTGAAAGAGTAAAACTTGTTCTTTTTCTCCTCTAGGGAAGGCCCATCTCCTCCCAGCAATGGCTTTCGCGACCGGTTGGTTTTGGATTCGCCCGCCCTTCGCTTTTCTTCATTGTCGGACGCATTGAAGACATTGGTACTGCTGGAACTCCCGCTTCTACGGTTGTCGTCCCGCTTGCTTTTCCAGGTTTTGTCTCTCTTAGAGTCCGGCGGGGACTCTTGCTTCGAGCGTTCTAGCATTTGAACTTTCTTGGTTAGCTCCTGAAATGTCTTGAAGCCCGCTGTACACAAGAATGGGACCATCCAATTGCTGAGGTTCCCAATGAGAAGGCTGACGGACTGGTCCTGCTCCAGCGGCGGTTCGCATTTGACTGTGAGATTACGCCATCGGGCGATAAAGTCGGTGTTGCTTTCATTCTTCCCCGGCTTAGTCCTCACAAGGTCGGCAATGGAGATTTTATCACTGACACTCATGAACCTTTGCCGAAACAGGGACTCCATTTGGGCAAAGGTAATGACGGACCCGTCCGGTATACTCGCATACCAGTCGAAGGCGACGCCGGTCAGGCTGTTGACAAACTGACGAAGAAGGAGTGCGTCATTGCCCCCTGTATTTCCGCACGATGGTTTGAAGTGGGCGACGTGCTGGTTTGCATTCCCCGTTCTATCAAATCTTCCGAACTTAGGAATGACGTAGCCGCTTGGGAACTCAATCAGATCGTACTGCGCGGGATATGGCCGCCCACTACTGCCGATTTCTTTCTGAGCTTCAGCTTCGGCCACCAATGTTTTAACCTTGCTGGTGACCAAATCCATTATCCGATCCTGTGTTAGCGGGATGGTGCTATCTGGGGCCAAGGCGTCCCCAGAAGCGGAATGTAGCCGGCTTTCATTTGGCTCGACCAGTCTTGGTCCCAAAGGAACAGGCATTGGCTGCCTCAGATTGTCATCACCCGGCTGATTAGTAGCGGCTTGTGCTTGATTAGGAGGCGCTCGAGCAATTTGAGCCGTAAGCTGCATCACCACGTTCGTTAAGTCGTCAATCTTCGAATAGAGCTTGGCCATCTCTTTATCTTTGCTCCTGAGCTGTTTTCGAAGTTCTTGAAGCAGCTCTTGCTCCGCAGTCCTAGGGCGGAAAGTCGGCTCTTCCTCGCTGTCCGAGCTTGACTCTGCATGGACCGAGGGGTCTTTCTGCCTATCATCCTCATCGAAAGGGTTTTCTTCATCCAGCAGGGGCGGCTGTTCTTGGGCGGCGGCAACCACATTCAGGCTAGATTGGGCTTGGGATGTGGTGGCCCCGTCCTTGCTTTTGCTGCGAAGGTTGTCGTTGGGGCGCCCGCCCGCCATATAGACCGTATGGATGATATATCCGGCCGTCTTTCTATCATTGGCAGTTGATTTCGTGGATCGCTGTCTTGACCCCCTTGTTTCGGTAGCTGGTAGTCGATTGAAGGCGTCTGGCTTAACCAGTTTCTTGAATGGTGCTGGCGCTTCTTTTCTGGGTTTTCCCCGCTGCTTTCGTGCGGCACAGAGTGCTTCATAGACTCTTGATGAGACAGTGTCATACTTTTTCTGTTGGGGCCGGGACACGTCTCTTTGCGGCACTGTTCGGACTGCTGTCTTCTTGATTCTGGCGGTCATGGCATTGTTCTGAACCCACTTTAGAGGCTCGAAGGAATTGCTGATTCTTACGTCCGACTCAGCCGTCGTCGCGGGGCAACTCTGCACTTGGAACTTCACACGATTCCATTTGGCCGAAGCCTTGGCCCTTTTGTTGGCTCGATACCTGAGCCGCTTCTGCCTTAACTTTTCTGTTCTAAGCACCTTGCAGACTTCGGCTTTTTGGGAAGACGCCGCATACCGGTTGATGGAGGGCCTTGGAGATACGCCCGATTGTGCATTTGTTGGAGTCATCGCCTGAGCTCGTCCGCAACTTTTAATGTTGCCCTTCACATCGGAAGTCTTGCCCCCAGCTAGAGCGCCAGGGACTCGTTCAGACACCATCTTAAGTTTCGGTTGTGGTGCCTTGGCGATCACGACATTCGGCCTCTTACCCCTTGAGACCGGCTTGGCCACCTGTTCCACTGGGATCTCTGCCAGATGAACGCTTCCGGCAGGGTAGATGATGACAGAGCCAAACTGGCGGGGCGGTTCCTCCCATTGTCGACTGAGGCTTGCGGGGAGAACCACACGAGCGTTGATCTTGACCACGTACGGAATCGGGGTCGCTTTGGAAGTTGAATTCGTCTGGGAAGACATTGTCGTTGAAGGTTGATTGCTGCACGGAAAAAAAAACATCATTTCAGTATAGGCAATCGATATGTATATTGATTGAGTTCGTATGAACGTTTAACCCGAAATATGGGAGGAGAGATTGGTCCCGCCGGGCGTGCCAGAATCTGTAGGGTGTTTTTCGTCACCCCATTGAGATGGGAATACGCGCAAGCTTGTCAGGCGTACTACAGATTCCCCCTGCCTAGGGTAGGCCGGGGTTTAATGATTGTGGGGATCCGAATCTCCGGCAGCCGCGGACTAAGCTGCCGTTAATTACCCCCCGCCTTTGGGACGAGGGAACCTCCGATTAACGGGTTAAATTGGTCATGCGAACTCAATGTGCAGTGTGCGTGTGTTTTGTTTTGAAAGGGGGTTTTGGATATATCGGGAGCCACGCAGAGTTTTTACGGGGGTCCCGCTACCCGGATAGCGGGCTGGGGGTCAAGGGGGCTAGCAGCCCCCTTGCGGGGTTCGGGGCAGCGCCCCGGCCCGAAAATTTTTTTTGGAGGGGGAGAATGTGGCGGAGTATGTATATGTGTGAATTTGTATACATATGTATATGTCTATGTATATACATAAAAAGATGGGGAAAAGGCATCCAAGGGATGCGTGGGGCAGCACCTTGGACGCTGTGCGCTTAGGTGCTGTGCGCAGGTGCGCAAGCGCGCGCGCCACGTGTCGGCACGCGGGCGTCTTGCGCACTTGCGCAGGTGCGCAAGCGCGCGCGCCACGTGTCGGCACGCGGGCGCCTTGCGCACATGCGCAAGCGCGCAGGTGCGCAAGCGCGTGCGCCACGTGTCGGCTCGCGGGCGCCTTGCGCACTTGCGCAGGTGCGCAAGCGCGCGCGCCACGTGTCGGCACGCGGGCGCCTTGCGCACATGCGCAAGCGCGCAGGTGCGCAAGCGCGCAGGTGCGCAAGCGCGCGCGCCACGTGTCGGCACGCGGGCGCCTTGCGCACTTGCGCAGGTGCGCAAGCGCGCGCGCCACGTGTCGGCACGCTGGCGCCTTGCGCACTTGCGCTGCGCGCCGGAAAGGCACAAGAGGCTTTTAGCCTGAAAAAAAGGATTTCTCAAAGGAGAAATCAGAGAGGAGTCGGGCTCCTGAATGTGTTTTGGGTTTAATGGAAGTGGTTCTTCTTCTTCCTCCTGTCACTTGCTGGATCTTGAAGATCAAGAGATGTGAAATCTCAAAATCTCTCCTTTTTAAGATCTGATGACAGATCCAAGTTCCCCTTTGTGGGTTTTGTGGTGGAAAACTATTTAGTTTTGAAAAAGAAAGAGTAAAACTCTTGATTTAATTCAAAAGAAAGAAGAAGGTTTTGGAACCTTGAAGAAGGAGGAAAGAGCTCAGCTCTGAAACTTTTTTGGAGAGAGAAAAAGTTATGAGATATTTTCATTATCTTTTGCCTTTATAGGCTATACACTTTGCACATAGCCCCTTGGGCTTCACAAAATGGCATTTTGCCTATCCCATGGCTCATGTGCCATTTCTTTTTGCACATAAGCCATGGGCTTTACAAAAATTTGGCTTTATGCCTATTTTTCTTACATTTATCCATAAAATAAAATAAAAGAAATACAACAAAATTATTTATTACAAAATTTTTATCTTGGCATAGGGGGAGGCCGGCCGCTTCATGTTCGGGCTCGACCTGGGCATGGGCCTACTGGATCTGGGCTTGGGCCCACTTGGCTTGGAGTTGACTTTGATTTTGACTTGGTCAACCGGGGTGTAAATTTTTACCCCAACACTTACGAATTGATGCTCTCCAACTTCAAAAAAATTCTGAAATTTTATTGATGAAAAGAGGGATGAAAAAATACAATGACTTGGGTCTCTATTTATAGGAGATAGAAACCCTAGGTTACAATTGATTCGCACGTCTGCATTTACAAAAATACCCCTAAGAAGACCAGTCAGCGCCGCCTCGAGTTTTGGTAAAAAATTCTCCGAGTACGGGCACAAGATGGCCGTGGAACTGCGGCATGGGTAGGGGTTGGGCCGTGGTGCCGCGGCCCATTGGTGAGAACATATGCTGAAATTTTGGGGTTTGTTTCTGGGTCTTTTGGGGCTTCTGATTCTTTAGTTCTTTTCTCCATTTGGATTCTAGGTCTTCTCCAGATCTTTCAGTGAAAACTCGTAGTTGTCTTTTAACCGTTTGCTTTGACATCTTGGACCTTGCGTTGCCTTATATATTGTGAACTGTTCTTCGTCTAGGCTTGACTAAGATCCTTCTATTTGTTGGTCAAAAGTCCCTTTTTTGTATCGTCTTTTGTCTTTTTCACTATTTTCGCTCCAAGAACCTGTAACCTATACTATGTAGCAGACATGGGTCAAAAGCACCTGTTTTATTATAAAAATGCATAAGAATGGGGAATATAATAATGCAAGAATATGATATGAATAAATACCCCCAAACTTATCTTTTGCTCGTTCTCGAGTAAACTTATTTTCTTTATTCTCTACAAAAGCCTAACCGCACTTTCGCAGGGAAACACGATTGCACTGAGCACGTGCAACAAACCGTTAAACCTCTGGGTGTCCTTAGTAGGAGGAGTGTTGTCTCCTGAGGGTTTTCAGCGGATACTACCCACAAAATCCTATCAATTTGGTTTTTTCAACTTTTGTTCTCCAATTAGGTTTTCTAACAGGGAATTCTATTATCGTCGACTCGTAAATTATCCACCCACATTCTTCACACTTCCTTATCATCTAACTTAAGATTATACATGTTCTATAGATTTACTTAGCTTTCGGCATTTCTTAAGTTTTCCTTCTAGGAGTCCATCTCCACTTAGGAATTTTTATCAACTTTACTAAAGATACAAGTTCTATTCTTCACTCCTTTCTCTTACCTAAACTCCAATCACATACCCCTACGTGTGTGTAAATATCACCCTACACTTGGAAATTCAAATCAAGCAATCATACTTTTGTCCGTTGCCCAAAACACTTATTAATTGGTGAATTTTTAATTGAATTTTGCTCACACATCCTTCATGCGACCGTTAATATTTCTTGAGATACCAACAACCAATTACAAGATGCGTTAGTACATTAAAGCGTACTTCCTAGTCTTGCAACACCCAAGGCTTTTTAGCAGTGACTCCCAAACCAGTTGATCTAAGGCACTAGGTGATGAAGCACCCTCGCTAATATATTTTTTTTCTATTTTGTTAGCCTTAAGGAATCATAAAAACCAGTGTTCATTTTTTTCTTTATTCACACTTGTATTCTTTTTTTTTTCATTTTCTTCATACTAAGGACTTCAGACAAGAGCATTTCAAGGTCTTCTCTACTATTCCAAGTTTTAAGGTGCGTGATTGTGCAATTTGTAGGGTATACATTTTCAGAATCTAGACTTAAGCTAGGAATTATTTTTCGAACTTATACTCTAATAAAATATCAATACTTCCCCTATGTTTTGACTTAGCCCAAGAAGTGAACCCAAAATTTGCCTATTTCTAAATAAACTACAAAGACATATACTTTCTATCGTTAAACTTTAAGAAAGGTTATTTTTAGGATTTTTAATTTACTAAGTCTCAGATCTAGTTTTTATTAATCAGTTAGCCTATTTGTCAAACTCAAGTCAATTAGCCAAAATTGAATACATTAATTTTTATAATTTTTTTGAAGTTTTCAATTTTTTATGGGTTTTTCATTTTCTATTTTTTTTTTCTTTCAAATTTTTATGATTTTTATATAAGGATGCAAATGCAAAAATATACATATGAATGCGAAGGAAGAAAACTTACCGAGCATACCCCCAAACTTAAACTGGACAGTGTCCTCACTGTCATGCTGCGCCAAGTGGGTCGATAACATCGGCAATTTCCTGTTTATTAACATATTTACAAATGATACACACCCCCAAACTTATTTGAAAAAAAAATTTGGAAAAATTGATTGGAAATTCGGGGGTGAAAGTGGAGGAAAATCAATCGGTGTAATCGGCTCATGTAAGAACAGGAGCTCCTCCGAATGGTCCGCTGTGAAGAACGGTTTCAATCGATGTCCATTTACTTTGAATAAAGTACCGTCTTCCGGATTTTCAAGATCGACTGCACCGTGCGGATAAACGGTGCGAACTACAAAAGGTCCTTTCCACCTAGAACGGAGCTTGCCGGGATGATAATGTAACCGAGTATCATAGAGTAAAACCTGTTGACCAGGTTTAAATGTTTTAGGCAAAAGGTGTTTATCGTGGAACACCTTAGTTCAGGTTTTTAGCAATTACGGCATTATCATATGCCTCATCCCGCAGCTCTTCTAGTTCATTCAACTGCAGCTTTCGATCGTGCCCGCATCTCCTAATGATAAATTCAACTCTTTGATAGCCCAAAATGTCTTGTGCTCAATTTCTACTGGGAGGTGGCAAGCCTTCCCGTAAACAAGCCGGTATGGAGACATACCAAGATCGGTCTTGTATGCGGTACGGAAAGCCCATAGTGCATCGATCAATTTGAGTGACCAATTTTTACGGTTTTTAGAAACCGTTTTCTCCAAGATTTGCTTAATTTGCCGATTCGAAATCTCGGCTTGCCCACAAGTTTGGGGATGGTATGGTGTTGACAACTTGTGGGTGATAGAATATTTGCGCATTAAGGACTCAAAAGTCCTATTGCAAAAGTGAGAACCATTATCACTTATTATAGCTCGAGGGTACCCAAATCGAGAAAAGATATGTTCTTTGAGAAATCGAACGACAACCTTATTGTCATTCGTTCGGCTAGGCACAGCCTCGACCCACTTTGAAACGTAGTCAACAGCCAAAAGAATATAAACATTCCCAAAAGAATTAGGAAATGGTCCCATGAAGTCTATTCCCCAAACAACGAAAACATCCACAACCAAAATTGGTTGGAGCGGCATTTCGTTTCTCCGCGATATCCGGCCCAAGTATTGGCACCGGGAGCAAGTCTTGCAGTATTCATATGCATCCTTGAAGAGTCGTGGCCAATAGAAACCACACTGCAAGACTTTCTCGGCTGTCTTCTTTGGGCCAAAGTGCCCGCCACATGCTTGATCGTGGCAAAAAGACAGCACACTCTTAAACTCGTTTTCCGGTACACACCGACGAATGATTTGGTTGGAACAGTATTTAAAAAGATAAGGTTCATCCCAGTAAAAATGCTTTGCTTGGGACAAGAATCGAAGTTTATCTTGTTTCGACCAATCTTTAGGTATCAAGCCGGTGGCTAAGTAGTTTACGATATCAGCGAACCATGGTTCGCAAGAAACGGTTAAGAGTTGCTCATCGGGAAAAACATCTTTTATTGGAAGTTCAAGTGTAGGCGAAGAAGGAAGTCGTGAAAGGTGATCGGCCACTACGTTTTCACATCCTCTTTTGTCCCTTATGACAAGGTCAAACTCTTATAGCAAGAGGATCCAACGTATTAGCCTCGATTTAGCATCCTTCTTCGCAAAAAGGTGGCGAAGAGCTGAATGGTCCGTGTACACAATAACTGGAGAGCCGATTAAATAAGGCCGAAATTTTTCAAGTGCAAACACAACTGCTAAAAACTCTTTTTCTGTTGTTGTGTAGTATAGTTGGGCCTCATTTAATGTACGGCTAGCGTAATAAATCACATGCGGCATCTTATTAATGTGTTGTCCAAGAACAGCACCAATGGCAAAATCTGATGCGTCGCACATAATTTCGAAGGGATGCGTCCAGTCTGGAGATGAAAGAATGGGCGCAGAAATGAGAGAGTGTTTCAATGACTCGAACGCTTCCATGCAAGTTGAATCAAAATCAAATGTTGTGTCCTTGGCCAATAAGAGAGTCAAGGGTCTAGCAATCTTGCTAAAATCCTTGATGAACCGTCTATAAAAACCGGTGTGGCCAAGAAAATCTCGGATGTCTTTGACGCATTTAGGAGGAGGAAGATTAGAAATGACCTCGATTTTGGCTTTATCAACCTCTATGCCGTTTTGCGAGATGACATGTCCTAAGACAATGCCTTCTCGTACCATAAAGTGGCACTTCTCCCAATTTAAAGTTAGGTTCTTATCCCTACAGCGGGTAAGAACTGCGTCAAGATATAGTAAACACTCGTCGAAGGAGTCACCAAAAATGGAGAAATCATCCATAAAGATCTCCAAGAACTTTTCAACCATGTCCGAAAAGATCCCCATCATACACCGCTGAAATGTAGCGGGTGCATTGCATAACCCAAAGGGCATGCGACGATAAGCAAAAGTGCCTAAAGGACAAGTAAATGTGGTCTTGTCTTGATCCTCTTTGGCTATGGGGACTTGGTTATAACCGGAATAGCCATCTAAAAAGCAGTAGAACTCGTGCCCAGCCAATCGTTCTAGCATTTGGTCAATGAAAGTTAAAGAAAAGTGGTCTTTCCTTGTCGCGGCATTGAGTTTTCTATAGTCGATGCAAACTCGCCACCCAGTTTGGGTGCGAGTGGGAATTAACTCATTTGCCTCATTGGTAATGACCGTGATGCCCGATTTCTTTGGCACAACATGAATGGGGCTAACCCATTGGCTATCCGAGATAGGGTAAATGATACCACTATCAAGACACTTAACAATCTCCTTCTTGACAGCCTATTTCATTATGGGGTTGAGGCGTCTTTGTGAATCCCTTACCGGCTTGGCATCATCCATCAATTGTATATGATGTTCGACTATGAGGGGACTAATCCCCTTGATGTCCGCCATAGACCAGCCAAAAGCTTCCCGATTATTTTGTAAGACCATTAAAAGGGCCTTCTCTTGCTCAAGAGCTAGAGAAGCCGATATGATGACGGGTAGGGTCTCATTCTCACCTAGATAAGCATATTTTAGGTGCGACGGCAAAAACTTTAGTTCGAGTTTAGGAGGTGAAATAATAGATGGTAGTAATGGAGTAACTGTTTCAAACTCGAAGGATTCCATCAAAGGTTCAAATCGAGTGTACGCAACCGAGTTGGATGGTTCAACCAACTCATCCGAAAAAGCAAAAGACTCAAACTCGGGTGGTGAGTCTTCAAAATCGTCTACAAAGGTGAAACACTCATAATCGTCGTCCGCCGTGAAATCTGTGTCGGATTCTAGGAGGAACGCACTAGTGGCGTCAACATTGCTACGATCAAACATAAAATTTTCGAACTCACAGTCCTCCTCCACGATCTCATTGATCGAGCAAACATCAAGTACGCTAGAATTAGGCTTGCAAGGCTGACTTCCCAACTTGAAAATGTTGAGTTCAACTGTCATATTGCCAAAAGATAGATTCATTGAACCGTTACGACAATTGATCACCGCGTTAGAAGTCGCAAGGAATGGGCGACCAAGTATCACCGGAATTTGACTTCGGGGGTTAGCGACAGGTTGTGTATCCATAACAATAAAGTCAACGGGGAAAATGAAATCCCCTACTCTAATTAACACATCCTCCAACTCTCCCCTAGGGTGGGTGATGGATCGATCGGCCATTTGGAGAGTACAATGAGTGGGCTTAAGCTCTCCAACGCCTAATTGCTCGTACACAGAATAAGGTAGCAAATTGAAACTAGCACCAAGATCTAATAGTGCTCTATTGATGTTCTTGTCCCCAATTGTTATCGAAATAGTAGACAACAGGGGTCCTTGTGCTTTTGGGGTAAAGATTGGACAAGAGTATCGCTAACAGCATTAGCCACGAAAACTTTCTTTGGTACTTGTGACTTCCTCTTTTTGGTGCATAAGTCCTTTAAGATTTTTGCATATGAAGGAACTTGTTGGATTGCATCCAAGAGAGGGATGTTTATGCTAACCTGTTTGAACAACTCTACAATCTTCTCCATCTGTAGAGTTGGTTTATTGGATCTCAACCGGTTTGGAAAAGGAACATTTTGAAAAGTTGTTGAATCCAATTTTTGCGGATCAGATTGTTGAGTTGGAACGGAACCCCGTGTAGATGTGTTCATGTTGTGAGAAGTGGGTCCGTTCGAGCTAGAAGAAGTAGAGCCATGTGAAGGATGGAGAATAGGCTCTAACGAAGAAGGTGAAGAAGATGAAGAAGGACCACCGGCAGGGGTGTTATGGTTAATACCCACATTATTTTGCAACACTTTTCCGGATCTCAACGTGGTCACAGCATTTACGTTATGATTCTGCTGTTCATATGCAACATGTGCGTGACCGGGATTTGGCAGTGGTTGAGATGGAAGCTTTCCTTTTTCTCGCTCTTTCAACGCAGCATTGAGTTGTGCAATTTGTGTTTCAATAGATTTGATGCTTTGATCGTGTGAGGCACTATTTTGCACCAAAAATTGAATAGAAGTTTCTAATCTCGCTGCGGATTGTGTAGATTGCTTCAAGAACGCATCTAGACTTCTTTCGAGAGAGCTAACCTTGTCATTCTGAGGTGGAACAAAATTGTTTGGCGGGTAAGAAGTGTTAGGCACAAAATTGTTCACTTGATTAGGGTAAGGTTGCTGTTGGAAAGGTTGTTGAAATTGAGTTTGTGGAGGTGCTTGTTGTTGTGGAGGAGGAGGCCTTTGAAATTTTTTTTTTTTACTTGTAATTGTTGATTTTGGTTCCAAGCGAAATTTGGGTGACTCTTCCAACCCGGATTGTATGTCGAAGAGTATGGATCATTTCTTTGTCGTTGCTGAAAGGCAGCATTGACTTGATCATGTCCTTGAGTAGATGCAGTGTAAGGACACTCTTCGGTGAGATGTGATGGATCCGAACAACAAGCACAAACAGTTCATGGAGGCACAACAGGGGCAGGAGAAGGCGATGAGATTTTGGTCTCAATCGCTTCTAGCTTTTTCGTAAGAGCGGTCATCTCGGCCTTCATAGCAATCGACATATCTAAGTGATGTATGCCTGCCCTAGATTGACCACTAGAAGAAGATGATATGTGGTCTTGGTGCTCTCCCACTGAATTGTTTGTTCACTAAGGTCCTCAAGAAACTGCCATGCTTCCCCACTAGACTTGGATAGAAAGTGACCTTGACAAATGGTTTCTAGCAACTGCTTCGTTGCCGGGTTCAATCCCTTATATAATGTTTGGCAAAGTTGCCAATTTTCGATCCCATGGTGAGGGCATTGAACGAGTAGGTCTTTGAATCTTTCAAAACACTTCCAAAATAGTTCGGAAGGAAGCTGGGAAAATTGTATAATCTCATTACAGATTCTAGCAGTCTTGTGATGAGAATAGAACTTTTTAAGAAAGACTTTCACAAACTCTTCCCAATTCTTAATGGAATGCGACGCGGTGCTGTATAGCCACTTCTCGGCTAAGTCACATAAGGTGAAATGAATGACCCTTAGCCTTATAGCATCGTCGGATAATTGGGTTGTTTTCATCATAGTGCAAACGTTTTGGAATTTGTTGATAAAGATATATGCATCTTCGGATTCCAAACCATGAAACTTAGGCAGCATATTGATGAAGTGGGGTTTGATCTCAAAATTGTCCCCATTTGCTGGTAGGAGTGAAAGACAAGTAGGTAGGACGGTGCGGATGGGGTAGAAAAGATCCTGGAGCGCGACTCGTGTGGGCACTTCAACAGGCGGGTGATTCGGGTTATTCGCACCTAACGGAGGTGGAATCATTCCCGTCGATAAGGTATTGTTAGGATTGTATCCCGATATACCTTCGGAAGAAGAATGTGAAGGTGAAAGTGAAGAAGTAGAAAGGATTTCGACTTCGGAGTCGAAAGGTTCGTCGGTCGGTACCAACGAAATACGGACTAATCGAGCGCTAGTGTCCCTAGTCCAACCGGACATACACTAAAGGGGTAGTGTAGTCAAAAAGTGAAAAACAGAATGTGGAGGTAAGAGAACGTCAATGAGAAGAAGTGGTTTAAGTGAGCGCAAAGATTTCTTTAGCGACAAGTTGCAAGTTTTGAAAAGATTTTCTTTTTCTTTTTTATGTGAGATTTTTGCAAAAAGATTTTTGAAAAGAGACTTGTGACACAAATGCGATCAACCACAAATGCATAATCAGGCCTAGATCTAGGGTCACCTAGGTCAGCTAGACAGCTCCTAACTGTTCCAAAGGGCTAGAAATAGGACCTCAAACTGCTTCTTCACCGTCAATTGCGGCCAGGTAAGTGCCAGGTAAGTGGGAAGGAACCACAGTAGTGGGCCTAATTAAAAACCACTAGCCTTGACACACTTGCCTAGTCACCGCAAAGTCAGGTTAGGATAAACGGCTGATGCCTATAACTAGTCCTCTGTCCTAGTGAGCGCGACGTCCTTATGGCTGAGTCTAGTATTTTTTTAATTAAGAGTGGTCAATGCGAATGCTTTAAGTGATTTCTGGGGTCCTGGTAAGGGTGATGAAATCCCCACCCAATCTGAATTGGTCAAAAGCCCCTTAAAGTCTGATTAAAATATGCAAAGCGGTAAATCACTTGCAATCAATTATTTTTTACAGCGGCGCAAAGAATCCTGCAGAAAATCAATTATTGGAAGGGGGAAGAAGATTTTTAGCGTAAAGAATCCTGCAGAAGATTTGACAAAAGATATATGGGGATTTGCAGATGGGGAGAAAAGAAAACAAACAGTGTAAAAATCACTTGCTGACATCACGTTCAAGCCGCGGAACCGCGGTTTAGTGCGCGTTCCCGCCGCGGAAGAGCGGTCTGGTGGAGGCTTCAGGTCTCCAAAAAATTTCTACTGTTCTGTACTTGCAATCCCTCTCTGTTTTGATGTACTTTTTTCTGTTTCGCACTCTGGATTTTTCCAGATCCGTCGATCCTGCAAAAGATTCACACAAGAAACCCTTCAAACAATAAAAGATGATAGAATTTTTTATTTTATTTTTATTTTATTTCAATTTTTATGGTTTTTTATATTTTATATTAACCCGAAATTACAAAAAGGAAGTTTTTACGCTATACCCGGCAACAGCGCCATTTGATTTAGAGAGATTTTATCGATCAAAAATATGTTACCGCAATCAAGAACGGCGTCGCTTGATAGCTAGCTGGTGAATACGGGTCGATCCACAGGGATGATGTAATTTTCCTAAATGTTCTTACGAGCTAATTCCAAATGGTGTTTGGTCTTTTAATTAAATCTAAAAACTAAGTTGTGTTATACTAGGATTAGGAAACTTGCTAGAATTAGGTTTAGGTAAAGTTTGGTAAATAAAGATCTACACCTCTTTCCAATGCCTTAATTTAGATATCATATTTAGGGGTTAAGGTAAATATTAATAAAGGGGATTAGGATGATTGGGAAGATGTTTCTTCCTCTAGATCCTTGTCCTTCCTTTCTTAATCTTTACCCTAACCTCCATGGAAAACTTACAGATCCGGGCCTTTATACTACGGTATCACCGCTACCTCGTGGGTAGAGTGCCGTAGGGAGCGGAAGATGAAAGTATGCATGGAGTCCTAATGTTCATAAGAGATTGGTAAAGAAAAGAGATGAGAGATCTTCATCTCTCAAACCCTTCCCTATTCCTAACCCTAACAAGCGAGGAAACTACTCGTTCATTGAGGGATCTAAGAAAGTCATAATTTTTATTTTGTTTTGATTTAAGAGATGAAAGATCTACTACAGATTAAAAGAAATTCTAAACTAGATTAAACTAGGGCAAGAAGAGAAATTACCTAGGGCAGAAATTAAACCTACTTACGAATTGATGCTCTCCAACTTCAAAGAAAATCTGAAATTTTATTGATGAAAAGAGGCATGAGAGAATACAATGACTTGGGTCTCTATTTATAGGAGATAGAAACCCTAGGTTACAATTGATTCGCACGTCTGCATTTACAAAAATACCCCTAGGAAGACCAGTCAGCGCCGCCTCGAGTTTTGGTAAAAAATTCTCCGAGTACGGGCACAAGATGGCCGCGGAACCGCGGCATGGGTAGGGGTTGGGCTGCGGTTCCGCGGCCCATTGGTGAGAACATATGCTGAAATTTTGGGGTCTGTTTCTGGGTCTTTTTGGGCTTCTGATTCTTTAGTTCTTTTCTCCATTTGGATTCTAGGTCTTCTCCAGATCTTTCAGTGAAAACTCGTAGTGGTCTTTTAACCGTTTGCTTTGACATCTTGGACCTTGCGTTGCCTTGTATATTGTGAACTGTTCTTCATCTAGGCTTGACTAAGATCCTTCTATTTGTTGGTCAAAAGTCCCTTTTTTGTATCGTCTTTTGTATTTTTCACTGTTTTCGCTCTAAGAACATGTAACCTGTACTATGTAGCAGACATGGGTCAAAAGCACCTGTTTTATTGTAAAAATGCATAAGAATGGGAAATATAATAATGCAAGAATATGATATGAACAGTTGGCGCAAGCCACCAGAGAGCGCCACGTGTCAGCTCCAGAACAACTTGCGCTATGCGCTTTTAAAACAGAGCACTGCTCTCTTAAATTGGCGCAACTCACCAGAGCGCGCCACGTGTCAGCAGCACAACAGCGCAGCGCACTGCGCTTGCGCTCACCAGAGCGTGACACGTGTCACCTCCACATGCGCATGTGCTCATTAATTGGCGCAAAGCGCCTGACAGGCCATATAGCCAGTGTTAGATAATTAATGCACTGCATTAATGAAAAGAAGGGCCGAGCCCAATTAAAAAAGGCCTAACAGGCCTAATAAAATACCATGCATTATTTTAAAAAAGGGCAGAGCCCAAACAAAGGTATGTTAGACCAAAACAGATGTTGTGCATCATTTAAAAAGAAGCAAAGTCCAAATAAAGGTCCAACAGAGACCGAGATTAATGCTATGCATTATTAAACAAAGGGTAAAACCCAATCCAAGGCCTAACAGGCCAACCACAAATAAAAATGTTGAACATTCTCAACTGGACTTAGCCCAATTCTGGCCGTAAGTCCTCAAATTAAATTGACCGAGCATGATTGGTCCCTTAAATCAATTTACATCAGGTTCAAGGGTACATCTCCGAACTCCTCTGACACTTGTCGTTGTAATCCTTCAACGTCGTCAGAGAGGTGACGGGTCCCCACAACCACATATCGATACGGACTGTGGGGTCCTTAAACTCATGGACTTAAGCGTCCTTAAACCAAAAATACGGACTGTGGGGTCCTTAAACTCATGGACTAATGCGTCCTTAAACTAATATCCATCCCCAAAATGGGAATGTTGGACCACCATGTCCTTAAACTGGCAGTGGACCACCATGTCCCTAAACTGGAACAATAGAGCCCCCAAATGCTCTTTTGTTGGATCTAAACGATCCCGTTTAAGTTGATCTTAGCCTCAAATATGGCTAACGTATGCTTAAACCTTCAAACAGACTTTAGTCCCAAATTGGACTATAGACCCCTCAATCGACTTTGGTTCAAGGGTACATCTCTGAACTCCACTGACACCTGTCGTTGTAATCCTTCAACGACGTCAGAGAGGTGACGGGTCCCGACGGCCATACATGCATTGGACCACCATGTCCCTAAACTGGAACGATAGAGCCTCTAAATGCTCTTTTGTCGGATCTAAACGATCCCGTTAAGTCGATCTTAGTCTGGAAATTAGGCTAACGTATCCTTAACGAACGTTTAAGTTGATCTTAGCCTCAATATGGCTAACGTATCCTTAAACTAAAACCCCAAACCCAAATCTAAGTAAATACGGATTTGGACTAATCCACGTCCTACGGGTGACGGCATAACTTAGTCTCCGTATACAATCCACGGGCATCCACAAACAAAACAAACACACACGACACGAAGTGAAATTCTGGATAAGGAGAAAGTTGTTACCGTGATGCGGTAGCGTAATTAACTGCAGGGGCTTGCGCCTGCAGGGAAGAGCGTCCCCACAATCAAAAACCCCTCAAGCGAGGGGAAATCTGACGAAGTCTGCTACATCGGCCGCATCCGTCTAAACCTCCGATACACGGTGCCATAAATCAACTTGGCATCTTCGGAGAGGTGGACGGATAAAATCAAATAGCATTTGCCCCGAATCTCAGGCAAGACGTCCCCACGTCGTCTTGGCCGTCTTTCGGAGGGGAACAGATTCTGGCACGCCCGGTGGGACCTTTTTCTCTTTCCACTCCACACTTCGTGTGTCGTTTTCGCGAACGAATCACGGTTTGTTAATGGTTGCCTTTGGATTTCAAGTTACTAAGATTTGGTCTTTTTCCTGGACAGAAATCAAGCATCAATGGCATCCAACTGCTCGAGCTGCTCCAAATGCAAATGCAACCATCGCTCCGCCTCACCTGGAGGTGTAGCCTATGTGCCTCAAGCGGCCTCCATCCTTGCTATGCCGGTGGAACAAGTGACTCTGGCCACCACCGGTCTGTTTTTCGGGACCATGCTCCCGCCAGCAAGCTTCACCATTCCAGTGCCCGCACCGGAAGCGCAAAAGAAGTTGGTCTTCGATCGGCTCACTACTACTACGGCCCCCCTCAATGGGTCTTCCAATGTTAAGCCAGCAACCTTAGTTTTTACTAGGCTGAACCTGAACTCTGATGGGCCTGCCAAGAAGCCCATGACCTCTGACATGGCTATCGCACAGAAGACAGCCATCTCTATTCCTGAAGTCGTCAAGACGGCTTCTCCTGCTAAAGAGTCGGTCTTTTCAAGGCTGACTATTCCGGCTCCCGTTCCTGCTCGAAGGTCTGTCTTTGACAGATTGGATACCACTACTGAAAAGACAACATCAGTCTTTAAGAGGCTGGCACCAGCGGCGCCTCATCCGGACAGGGGGCAAGACGAAACTATCCCTATCGCTGAGCCAGCCCCAACAGCTCGTCACGCTCGACGTCGCCACTGGCGTCGAGTAAGGAAGGCCGGAGGCAACTCCCCCTCTGGGTTACTTCACCGGCTCCAATGGTGGAAGTCAATGCTGCTGTCCGACTGGGAACAGCTTTGAACCGCTAAGGAGGGTACGCGAGAACTCTCCGACTGCCACGCTGAAAAGATCTCCTCCACCTGCGGAGAGTGTTACAGATACAAAGCCGGAGCAGCTCCCTCAACGGCTGTCCTCTAAGATTTACAGGGTCTGGCGACGGGTGCAGGACTCAGTAATCGTTCAAGATCACTCTCGCCGGCAGAAGAGGGTGAAGGCTCAGGAAGAAAAGAACCGTCCTGTCAAACAGCAAAGGACGACAACTACTTGGGTGCCCGCGGCAACGGCCCCCTCAACTTCGACGGCCCACAAAAGAAGAAGGCCGGAGAAAATCCCCACGCCTGCGGCAAATGTCAAAGGCGGTGAGCCCAAACGCCCTAAGTCCGGGGGCATTGTGGTCCATACCGTCTATATGGCGTCCGGGAAAGAGGACAGCCGTACATCTACAGGTCATAGACCACTTACGCGATCGGTGACTAAAGCTCAGGAGGAGCAGCAGAAGCTCCAAGAAATGATGAATGCGATGGCCGCACTCATTGGGCCAAAAGAAAGCCCCAAAGCGTCCTCGGATCAACGCCAGGAGCAAGAAACTGACGCTGAATTCCTTCGCAGGATACTTGAAAAGAAGGATAAAGAGGCTGCGGAACAAGCAGCCAATATAAAGTGAATGGCCCTTTTGTTCCAGGACATGGTGGGTATGATGATCCAACAAGATCCTCCTGCTGAAGATCCTCCGATCGTCCTTGAAGATGACAGGGGAGAAATATCAAATCCTCCACCGGCTCTGTCAACAGCTAAGGAGGAGACAATCTCCAAAGCTGACTTGGACGAATATATAGCTCAGCAGATACAGGTTCATCAGGCGACTGAGGCAGCCAGTCAAGTTGTCAGAACAGGGCGACCATATCCGAGCTGGTATGATCAGATCAAGTACCCGCCGGGCTATACAATACCGAAATTCCATGTCCATAAGGGGACGGGCAATCCCCACTAGCATGTTGCCCAGTTCAGGGCTCTTTGTGGCAATACCGGCGGTGATGATAAGTTGTTGCTTCGCCAGTTCGTCGGTAGCTTATCGGAGACAGCATTTGAGTGGTACTCCGAGCTCCCAAACGACTCTATTTAGACATTTGCTGAAATGGAGTTGTTGTTTACCCAGCGCTTCGCAAGTTCCAGCGATCGCACCCCAATAACAGCATTGATTAATGCCAGGGTGAAGCCGGGTGAGATGTGGGTCCAATATGCAATACGGTGGAGGAACCTATGGTCGAAATGCGAACAATGCATAGAAGAGGCTCGGCAGTAGGCATGTTTGTGGGAACCCTCGATCCGCAGGAGACCATATCCCAATTCATGATGTTCTTCAAGCCAACTACTTTCCAGGCCTTGATCGACAAGCTAGCTCAAATGGATCAGATGGGTCATAGACCGTCCCCTCCAAAGCCGGACTCTCGAAATGAGAAGGGGAAGGGAAAAACGATCGTTGTCGCCAATGCTCAACAACAGCCGAGCAACTTGAAGCCGGTTGTCCGTAAAAATAATATGAGTCCACGCGTACCCCTCGAGGAGAGGCTAGGACGTCCTTACTCGTTCCCTCAAGATAAAACGAGAAGACTGTTTGAGCTGGCATTGCGCAACCGACTCATAAATCTGCCGGATCCAAGGCGTCCGTCGCAGCCAAATGACGTCAATGATCCCAATTACTGTCCATATCACCGAGTACTGGGTCATCCGATCGAGAATTGCTACGTCTTCAAAAATTGGATTGAAGACCAGTACCAACAGGACAAGTTCGCGTTGTCCGAAAGATGGAAGGTGAACCCGCCGCAGCCTCACACCCCTAAAAAGGTGAATACGCCGGGGGCAATGTGCTCCCTCGTTGAAGAAGCTCCATGGGAGGTTGTGCTATCAGGCAAAACAAAGAGGATGCTGAACGATTTTTAAACATGCCCAGCGATCAGGTGGAAGAACCCGTTGGAACCTCAGATCATTGAAGGGATGTTGAAGCCGCACCCAACTCCAAAGATCGATGGTGGTGGCCCAAGCACCCACAACTAGCCGTAAAAATCTTCAAAGAAGAAGAAGAAGAAATCCAAGAAGCCCGTGAAGCCTGGCGACAAGCGCACAGACTTACAAAAATAAATTGACGCACTGGAGGAGTACAACCAGAAAGCACGAACTTCCATCACACTCCAAAAGTTCTTCAACCACGTCTTTCAAGAGGAAGATGAGGGGAAGAGCTCGTCGGATGAATCCGAGAAATACGTGGCAAGCTATCATATGATCTCCCACTCGTTTACAGACGATGAGGAAACTCCTTGCGCTGAGTAGCTGGGGGCAGATCCTAAGCCGGAAATTTTGGGGCCATCGGATGAAACAATTGACGCATTCCTCAACGAAGCTCTGTTGAAAAGTAAAGCTGATCGGGAATGCGAGACGGTCATATTTGAAAGGGCCAAACGCCGGCGACTAGACGAAAAAGTTGAGACACTCCCGCCGGATCAAAGTACGTCCACTGCAGATAAAAACAAATTCAAGATGAGGAAAAGATTTGCTAAAGCCATATCAATGGGTATGAAGCTACCACCCTCTGAAGGAAACGTTGCTGGTAAAGCGGAAATGCACCCTTCCTACTGCTTGTATCATCGGAAGATTTCGCACCCCACCGAAGAGTGCAGAGCTTTCAATAAATGGTGGCAGGGGTATGTTGTTCACCGGCAACATTTAAGCGGAAGAAACGCAAAACTCGTCGGGAGCGGAAAAGTACGACCGGGGAGCTTAACAGGACTACCGGCGATTGTCGCATGGTTAACACTGGGGAATCGCAAGATCTCATGTTCGGGAGCGACTCTGACGAGGAAATGGCTCTTAGCCCTCTCTTTAAAGAGTCCACCTCGGGAAAAGAGGACGAGCCGAAGGCCTGCGAAAATATCCGGCTGCGTAATCGTACGCTACCCAAAAAGAATCTCGGACCCTCAAATAAAAAAGATAAAGGGAAAGAAAAGGTCTCTGAGGATATCGCCCTAGATGACCAAGTCATGGAAGAGCTAACCGCCAAGGACCCGCCAAAGAAAAATAAAGTGGACTACAACGTTCTGGCACATTTGAGGAAGCTACCTCGCAGCTCAGCATTCTTGACACCCTCTTATTATCAAAAGAAGAAAGGGATTCACTGATCAAAGCGCTACAGGACCCAGAGCAATTCCAAGCTTTTCTCGCCGAAGAAAAGATGAAGGACGAGCTGGAAGAAGTGCACACTGCCGATGTCACTTTCGGTGATGAAGACCTCCTCCTTGGGACATGAGAACACAATCGGCCCCTCTATGTCTTGGGGTACTGCCACGATATAAAGATAGGCAAAATCTTGGTTGACAATGAGTCTTCCGTCAATCTCCTCAATGTACGGGTATTGAAGGAAATCTGCATGAGCGTCCAGCACCTCGCTCGGGACAAGATCACCATCTCCGGGTTCGACTCTTAATCATCACGGATTCTTGGGTCTGTGATACTGACGCTACACTTTGGACTGCTTGTCACGGACATTAAATTCCACGTAATCGACGCCAAGACATGCTATAATGCTCTGCTCGGCCGGCCATGGTTACACGAGTACAACATCATCCCTTCTACACAGCATCAGTGTATGAAATATTTTTAAGGATGGTCTCGAGTATACCGTGGTGGGAGAACTGAACCCATTCTCCGTGAACGAAGTCCGTAAATATGAAGATGCAAAATACTTCTTACCGGATTTCGAAGATACGGAGAGGTGTCACAAGCCGGAGAACAAAGCTAACGCCATCATTCCGGTCTTCGGGAGCGATACCGAGGAGGACGAAGAGATAGTCTATTCCGGGACACCCCAATACAACAAGCCGGGACCATCCGCTCCTACGTTGATCTTTGGCGGTGACTCAGAATATGAAGTCCATGCTATATTTTCCGCTCGGCCTTCAATACAAACTTTCGCTGATGAAGAGCAAAGTCTACAGGTCGCCATGGTTCCACTTAAACATCATAAAGAACTGGATGCGCTCGATACCTACAGTGTAGAAGAGCTGTAGACGTTCTATGTCCCTCCCAGGCGAGAAGGCGAAAAAGCGATCATATTCTACCGCTCCGGGGAAACCAAAGTGGAAAAAGAAATCTGGCACGGTGCGGATCCTATGCTCGACAAGCTCCAGCCAATCCATTTGCCCAGATACTACACGGACGGACTAAAGAGACTCTTGAAGCGCCAAGGGATATCCTTCAAACAGACCGCTCGAAAAGCTAAGTTCTATGATAGGATCTGGAACGTTCCCGGAACTCAGCACAAATTGCCCAATGGGAGAACGGAAACAATCGGGCTTGGATATGTTCGGTCCAAGAAATGGAAGCTACTTCACGACTGCTATGTCGTGCATAACTTTGATGAAGAAGGAGATGCTCAATGGGAAGATGCTAGTCCTAAGCCAGAAAAAGTCCCCGACGTAAAAATCCCCAGTCCGTCATTCGAAGAACAAATGAACAAGCTTATAAGGGAAGCTGGTCAAAAAGTTCGAGACGACCACAACCGCGAAATGGCCATCTACGAGAAAGCCAGGACGCAACGCCTCCTTCAACAGGCTGAGAAAGATGAAAATGTCGCTCCCTGTCAACCTGTTGCAAAAAAGGCTCGACGCAGAGGTAGAAACAAGTCAAAGAGCAGAAAAGGCATTCAGCAACGACAAAGCGGGACCAAGAAGCACGCAATCGGGAATCGAGCGGTCCTGATCTATCCCTTATGAAGAAGATGGGTCGAGCATACTCTTTTCCTCAAGACAAGACAAAGAAGATACTTGATCTCGCTATAAAACATCAAATGCTTACACTGCCGGAGTCCAAGCACCCCGAACAAGCAGGCGAAGTCTCACACCCGAACTATTGCTCTTATCATCGGGTAATAGGACACCCTCTCGAAAATTGCTTCACCTTCAAGAATTGGGTCGAAGATCAGTATCAGCTCAGCAAGTTCGCTCTGTCTGACAGCTGGAGGGTAACGCCGCCACAGAAGCATCAACCCAAAGCCACGAGAACAGAACCAGATCCACATCGGTCTTGGAAGCGAGCTCGTACTTGTCATATGATAACAATATCAAAAGAAGGGCCCGAAAATATGGATGACCTTCCCTGGTGTTTCGAAAGCAGCAATGACGGGGTGATCTCGGAATTTCCACCAGCGCCGAAAGAGCTGGAAAATGGAATACACACCACTGCGGATAATCTCAAGAAAATTGAGTTGGGGACGGCAAACGACCCGCGACCGACGTTCGTTAGTGAGCTGCTATCTGAAGAAAGGGTGGCTTCATTAAAAGACGTGATTATGCAGTATAGAGATTGCTTCACGTGGAACTATTCCGAAATGGCAGGACTAGATCCAGAAATTGCTGTCCATAAATTGGCGATATCCCCGGACGTTAAACCAATCAAATAAGCACCGAGAAGAATGCGGCTCGAGCTTGAGATAAGCATTAATGCCGAAGTCAAGAAGCTGATCGACTCTGGTTTAATCCAGGAAGTTCAATATCCTGACTGGATCGCCAACATCGTCCCAGTGATGAAGAAGAACGGGACGGTGCGCATATGTGTAGACTTTCGGGATCTCAATAAAGCCTGCCCGAAGGACGATTTCCCAGTGCCATTCACCGAGATGATGATAGATAACACGTCCACTCACGAGATTTTCTCCTTCATGGACGGCTCATCAGGATATAATCAGATAAAGATACATCCCGAAGACCAGAAGCATACCGCTTTCCGGACCCCTTTGGGTATATTTTGCTACAAGGTGATGCCCTTTGGTCTAAAGAACGCCGGTGCCACCTACCAAAGGGCCATGACGAAGATCTTCGATGACCTTATACATGAAATCGTCGAATGCTATATCGATGACCTCGTGGTTAAGAGCAAATCATATGAGGAGCACTCAGAGCATCTGAAGACCGTGTTTCAACGCCTTCGGCAATACAACTTGAAGATGAACCCTCTCAAGTGCGCATTCGGAGTTTCCTCAGGCAAATTCCTAGGATTCATCGTTCGACACCGAGGTATCAAGATAGATCCATCAAAGATCAAAGCGATCATGGAAATGCCTCCGCCAAGGACTCTCAAGCAATTGCGGTCTCTCCAAGGGAAGCTCGCGTACATCCGGTGATTTATAACCAACCTTTCAGGAAAGTGTCGCCCTTACAGTCACCTGATGAAGAAGGGAGCCCCTTTCGTTTGGGATCACAAATGCCAGAGCGCGCTGGACGAAATCGAGCAGTACCTGCAGAATCCGCCAGTGCTGGCTGCTCCGATTAAGGGAAAGCCTCTCATCCTTTATACAACAGCCCTCGAAGGTTCCTTAGGCGGATTATGGGCACAAGTGAACGACCAAGAGAAAGAAAGAGCTCTTTATTACTTAAGTCGAGTTCTCCTGGGGGCAGAAAGCAACTACTCCCCTATCGAAAAATACTGCCTAGCATTGATCTTCGCGATAACAAAGCTCAGGCATTATGCGTTGGCGCCTGAAGTCCGTCTCATTTCGAAGGTGGACCCCCTTAAATATTTAATGTTGAAGGCCATATTGACAAGGAGACTCGCTAAATGGGCCTTGCTTTTAATGGAGTTTTCGATAACTTATCAGCCTCTTAAAGCAGTGAAAGGCCAGGCCATCGCCGACTTCCTCACTGAGCATCCGATACCGGCTGATTCCCCTCTGAATTGCGAACTACCAGACGAACATGCGTTTGATGCAATCGACGGTAGTGGTACCCGGTGGGAGCTTTATTTCGATGGAGCGTCCTCCATGAAGAAGCTCAAACAAAGTACCCCTATAATCAAATCGGGGGTAGGCCTCATCTTCGTAACTCCACAAGGAGAGATAATGCGCTTTGCTTTCTCCTTAACAGAGCCGAGGACGAATAATGAAGCCGAATACGAAGCTTTGATAGCAGGCCTCAAGATCGCCATCGATATCGGAATTGAAAACCTTCTTATATACAGAGATTCTCAACTGATCATCAGTCAAGTAATGGCGATTACCAAACGTGCAAACCAGAGTTGGTGAAGTACGGCGAAAAGGTGCAACAACTGTTGACCTAAATTCCTTCCTACACTTTGGAAAACATACCGTGTGCGGAAAACAGCAAAGCGGATGCGTTAGCCAAGCTCGCTAAGGAACTGGCTGACGAAAACCTCGATGACGTAAGAATCGTGGTACAAAGCCGTCGAGTGCTTACCCCAGCAGGAATATCTCTGGAATCATCCGAAGAAAAGGGAGCGACTGAGCAGACGGCCCTGCAAATAAAAGACCCGAAAAAGGCTGAGGATTGGAGAGAAGTCTTTATAGACTACTTCAAGTCCCGTCGAACGCCTGAAGATGCGTCCTCAAGACATCAGCTTATGAAACGAGCTCTGTCTTTCGCCTTCGTCAATGATACTCTGTACAAGAGGTCATTTGATTCTCTGTGGTTGAGATGCCTGGGACCTAACGAAGCGAAAAGAGTCGTTCAGGAAGTTTACGACGGACTCTACGGTTCTCACCAAGTAGGCCCGAAGATGAAGTTGAAGATAAAACGGATGGGTTACTACTGGCCCACAATGATTCAGGACTGCCTCGAATATGCGAAGCAATGCCACTCATGCCAGATTCATGGGGACTTTATCCATCAACACCCAAATCCTCTACATCCAACAGTGGCCAGCTGGCCGTTTGAAATGTGGGGGACTGACATAATCGGCCCCATTGAACCAGCATAGTCTTGATGACATCGTTTCATCCTGGCAACGACTGATTACTTCTCCAAATGGGCAGAAGCAGTACCACTGAGGGAAGTAAAGATGGAGAATATCCTCCATTTCTTCAAGACGCACGTCATTTATCGGTTTGGAACTCCGCGACGGATCATCTCCGATAACGGGCCAGCCTATAGAAGCCACAAGATCAGTCGCTTCGCGCAACAGCATAATATAGACTGGAGATATTCCTCGGTTTATAATCCCCGAGCTAACGGTCTAGCTGAGGCCTTCAACAAGACCTTGACAAAGATCGTGAAGAAGATGGTGTCCTGAAATAAGAAGGACTGGCACGAGAGACTGCAAGAAGCTCTCTGGGCGTATCGAACTACGTTCAAAACAGCCACGAACACAACTCCATACGCGTTAGTCTTCGGTACAGAAGCAGTACTCCCCCTCGAAATAGAATTACCTTCTCTACGAGTGGCAGTCCACTATGAGCTGACGGACGAAGAAAATGCTCACCTTCGTCTTGAAGAGCTTGATGCCCTTGATGAAACCCGGCTCATAGCGCAACAAAATCTGGAGGCTTATAAAGCAAAGATGACGCGCTCATATGAAAGATTGACCCGGCCGAGGACATTCCGCCAAGGCGAACTCGTGCTAGTGGTCAAAAGGCCTATGATCCCCAATCGCGCCAAGCGGGGAAAATTCGAGCCAAACTATGAAGGCCCGTACATCAAAGACAAGGTCTACCAGGGTGGAGCATATCTACTCATGGATATGCATGGTGAAAGGCCTTTCAGGCCAATAAACGGTCGTTTCCTAAAGAAGTACTACGCTTAATGAGTCACAGCCTAGGTCAATGATAGATGACGACGACTATGTCCGCTCGCTATCTTCCTAAGCCCAAACTCTATAAGTAGTAATCGGCCTTCTTCGCCAACGGACCGAAACGTCCTTAAACTAATGACGGACCGAAACGTCCTAAAACTAGCTGCGGACCGAAACGTCTTTAAACTACTACCGCGGCATCCTCAGGCTGACGTGATAAAAATAAATAAATAAATAAATAAAAAATAATAATAATAACGGTATATCCATAAGCAAAATGGGCACGGATGAAAACTCGAAAGGGCTCCGTGAGTAAAAACAGCAGGGCTACCGGCGAGTGTTCGTGAAAACCCGAAAGGGCGCGGCCTCGTTAAAAAAAAGAAGAATAAAAAAAAGAATAAAAAAATATTAAAAAAACGGTATGTCCATAAGCAAAAAGGGCACGGATGAAAACCCGAAAAGAGCTCCGTGAGTAAAAACAGCAGGGCTATCGGCGAGTGTTTGTGAAAACCCGAAAGGGCGCAACCTCGTTAAAAGACACTTGCAGGGTCCTCTCGACCTTGTAAGGAGAAACCACTCGCGTGAGATCCTTACGACTCATAAGGGAGCAACACACTTAGGGATCCTCACGATTTCTAAGGAGAAATTACACTTGCGAGATCCTCACGACTCGTAAGGAGGACTCTCTTATGGGACCCTCACGGCTCATAAGATTTGAAAGTCTTAAGTTACAGAGACCTAAACCTGTGCTTAAGCAACCCCCCACAACCTTCTATAGTGCCCTACAAGTGGCTCAATACTGACCCTTGTATACAATCCACGGGCGCGAATAAACATTTCCCTAACCAAGTCTCACCCGTGACTGGGGATATGTCCATACGATGAACAACCCTTGTAAGACCTCTCGACTTATAAGGAGAAAACCCTTTTGTAGGATCCTTATGACTTACAGGGGAACATACACTTAGGAATCCTCACGATCCCTAAGGAGAAAACACACCTACGAGATCCCCACGACTTGTAGGGAGAAATACCTTTGTGAGACCCTTACGGATCATAGAGCCAAAAGCCTTAGTCGACAGGATCCTAACCCTGTTTACTAAGCCACCTTTGTTCGACATTGACGAGGGCAAATGATGATTCGCTCCTAGCAATATCCCAGTTGTGGAGTGATGCTGATGCCGAAATCGGCGTCTAATCCCAAGCTTGCAGCGAAAAGACAGCGAGCCACACATGCATACGAAATAGCCGAAATGATGGGGCAACTTGCAACAAAATCAGCAAGTAAAAAAAATGTATGCATACAAAATAGCCGAAATGATTGGGCAACTCGCAATAAAAAGCAGCGAGTAAAAATAAAATAAATAGCCGAAATGATTGGGCACCGCGAAAAATAGTTGAAATGATTGGGCAATCGCGACCTTCGCGACATAAGAGCTGAAATGATAGAGCATCGCGGAAATAAAATAATAAAAAAAATGAATGAAATTTATACCCTACAGGCGATATCACAGCAATCCCTGTATACAATCCAGGGGCGTAAACAAAGAAGGAAACACATCTTTCCTCCCCATGCTCCATCAGGAAACGGAGCCAAGTCTTGACGGCAACTCATATAAAGCCTGAAGACAATCGGAGATCATCTCACCCCAGCGTGGAGTGATCACCACTTCATCGTTCATCTCTACACAACAGATGAAATGTTACTACAGCGTCCCTCCTCCAACAGGATTCGGACACACCACAGCAAGCGAAGCAAAGGCCAAATTCCTAGCTTCAGGGTCTTGACGGCAACTTATATAAAACCTGAAAGACCACCGGAGATCATCTCAACTCCAGGGAAATCAGTGTCCTTGGCAAATACCTCAATTCAGGGAAACTAGCATCCTTGATGAGAGCTTCTTGATTTGCGTCGGCCCACAGAGAAACCAGTGTCTTTGCAGGAATACCCCGATTCGTTTCAACTCCAGGGAAATCAGTGTCCTTGGCAACCTCCTCGACTCAGGGAAACCAGTGTCCTTGATGAGAGCACCTCGATTCGCGTCGACCCGCAGAGGAACCAGCGTCTTTGCAGGAACACCTCGATTCGTTTCAACCCCAGGGAAATCAGTGTCCTTGGCAAATACCTTAATTCAGGGAAACTGGCGTCCTTGATGAGAGCTTCTTGATTCGTGTCGGCCCGCAGAGAAACCAGTGTCTTTGCAGGAACACTCCGATTCATTTCAACCTCGAGGAAACCAGTGTCCTCGGCAAAATGCTTCAACTCAGGGAAACCAGTGTCCTTGACGAGAACATCTTGATTCGCGTCGGCCCGCAGAGAAACTAGCGTCTTTGCAGGAGTACCCCGATTCGTTTCAACCCCAGGGAAATCAGTGTCCTTGGCAAATACCTCAATTCAGGGAAACTAGCGTCCTTGATGAGAGCTTCTTGATTCGCATCGGCCCGCAGAGAAACCAGTGTCTTTGCAGGAACACTCCGATTCGTTTCAACCTCGAGGAAACCAGTGTCCTCGGCAAAATGCTTCGACTCAGGGAAACCAGTGTTTTTGACGAGAACATCTTGATTCGTGTCGGCCCACAGAGAAACTAGCGTCTTTCCAGGAATACCTCGATTCATTTCAACCCCAGGGAAACCAGTGTCCTTGGCAAATACCTCAATTTAGGGAAACTAGCGTCCTTGATGAGAGCTTCTTGATTCGCGTCGGCCCGCAGAGAAACCAGTGTCTTTGCAGGAACACTCTGATTCGTTTCAACCTCGAGGAAATCAGTGTCCTCGGCAAAATACTTCGACTCAGGGAAATTAGTGTCCTTGACAAGAGCTGCTCGATTCGTCTCGACTCGTGAGGAAATTAGTATCTTCGTGAGGACTTCCCGATTCATCTTGACTTGCAAGATAAAGCCTTAGGCAGCAGGGATTAAAAAGCTTGTTTCCTAAGAACTGGGACCCTGCAAGTCGGTCTAAAACGGTCTCTTGCATACTATCCACGGGTCTCACTCTCCGAAGTCGAATCTCGACGAGGAGGGAAACAACCGCTTACGAGTCCTCTCGACTCGTAAGAGGGAAAATTCTCTTATAAGATCCTTACGACTTATAAGAGAAAACACACTTAGGAATCCTCATGATTCCTAAGGAGAAAATACACCTACGAGATCCTCTCGATCCGTAGGGAGAAAAGTCTTTATGAGACCCTCACAGCTCATAAAGTTGAAAAGTCTTAGGAAGCAGATCTGAACCTGCGGCCTAAGCCATCGCTACCTCTTGAAGAAGCCAAGACAAGATGCTCGCTCTATCACCTGTCAACCATGTTTACTAAGACAACATACTGATAAGAAAGAGCAGAGATGACACAAGACATTGCAAAAAAAATCTATATATCTTTATTCATGAATTCAATTAAGTACAAGGCAAATCGTATAAAAGAATAAAGAATGTGTACATTTTATTCAAAGATTACAAGTGTATAATGATACAAAAAAGTAGCTACTGAGAAGGAAGTGGCTTTAACAAATCCGCGAGCTGCTCCCGCACTTCCTTCAGCGCTTCCTTTTGAGCGGCTACCGCGGCCACTTCCGCTTCCACCTGGGCCCGCTGCTGCAGGTAGGATGAAAGTTGCTCCTCAGCTGCCTGCCAGGATGCCTCCTGATTAGGTGCATCCCGCTCGACGACGTCAAGCTACTGCCTCAGTGTTAACCCTTCGGAGAGGCATCACAGAAGGCCTTCAAAGATAACCTTCAGCTGTGCAGCGTTTGCCTCCACCTAAGCGTGCAGTTGGGCAGATTTGCTCGAAGTCTCACCGCGCTCCTTACGCCTTGAGGCAACTTCTTGTTCGAGATGGCGGAAGTAAGGGGCACTCTGCTCGATCCATGCCGCCCGTTGAGCGCTCGCGGCCAAGATCTCGGGGGCAGGATGCACCGACTCCAGCTGATGCAGGCGGGCCTTGATTTTCCTGCAGTGATTAACCCAAAACTCGACGACGCCTTCATTATGAAAATTTACAAGCGTCGCCAGTATCGGATTAACCTCTGCAGCGAAATCTGCGGCAGATGGGGGAGCGCTCGCGTCAAGCTCTTCAATGTATCCGCTTAGCATCCCCAAACTCATCGTAGCGTTCTTTGAAGATGGACGTCTCAGGAAGGGGCCTGCCGGCATTATGATGCGAGACTCGAAGGGCGCCGGAGTCGGAACGACAGCTAAAAAAATAAAATAAAATACGATCAAATGACGGTTCAAGAAATATAAGAAAGTTATCGATGGGATAGTTTACTATACCAGCTGCAGCAGGCGGCAAAGCCGGGAGGGCCGGTGGCGCGACCGATCTTTCATCTCCTCCTTCGATTTGTAGCACTGCAATCATGGCGAGGAAGAGTCAGAAATAATTCCATTACTAAAAAAAGGAAGGCATCAATTGGAAACTATACTCACCAGCACCACTGGAGGAAGCGAGCTCCAACGGGAAGGAGAAGTGGGCGCAGCACCTGATAGAGGTGATCAAAAAGCACTCCTGCAAAAACGCAATAGTACGACATTAGTACACAAATTATGCGGCCGAAAGATAAAACTAATGGGTTATAAATTCATACCTTCCAACATTTGCGATGGCGCGAGAGAAGGTATAGAGGTGGCCATCGTCAAGGCAGTAGTTGACGGCGCTCTCTCGAGCAGTAGAGCATCAGCACTGGCCGCACCTGCGTTAGAAACAAGATAGACCCTGTCAGGAAAGGTTGCAGAATAAAAGAAAGACGGTAACTCGAAATTTACCTAATGATGAGCCGGCCGAAAAGGCGGCGTCTCCCTCCATTGACATGAGACCACCTCCCGACGCCTCATTGCCCGACTCTACGGGAGCTGTCGTCGTGCTCGCGAGACCAGGAGATGGCGGAGGACCGTAGACATGAAGAGTAATGATTGGAGCATTGCCAGACTCTTGAGAAAGAGCGGCTGGCTTGTCCTCGGGAATCATGCCCGTCTCACCCACAACTCCCTCGGGCTCAGCAGCCGCTGCTGTCTCGTCCGCCGTAGCCATGAGGTCGCCGATCTCAGGTGCTCCGTCCGCTGCTGCCGCAGACTCGGCCGTAACAGCTGTCTCATCTGCTGCTACCTCGGGATCGGCATCGGCTGCCTTCTCCGGCATAGTTTCCTCAGGCCCTACCTCGGGTTCAGCAACCTCGGCGACGTCACCCACCGTCGGCTCAGGTTCAGCCAGTGCCTCCCCCACTGTCCCCTCAGGCTCGACGGTTTCTGCCACTCCCTCAGTTGGACTTGGCCCTGTAAGACAAGATGTATCAGAAAAGATAGTTTTACAACTCTTACAATAAAGTCTCGAAAGACACACTACCTGAGGTGGATCGATTGTTGGCCTCCCAAACCGCATGCGCCACCTGTCTATGAGCGGTAGACAAAGCGACCGGGGGTTCCTCGGAAGGACAAGCAATGGGAATAACGGTGCTTGGGTCCGCTCCCACGGCCAAAGCAGCTCTGCGCTCCTTCGCCTTGCGCCTCAAGCGCTTCCTCTCCTCCTGGGCCGTTGCGACGGACCTCTTCAAAGCTTCCTTCATCGAGGCGTCATCGTCCGCGTTTAGATCTGCCTCCAGAGCCTTCAAGGCATCTCTCATCGGCTTTTCAAGTCGGGTCTCTCGCGGCTGCCCCGAAGAGGCCGGGACTTCAGTAGCTGGCCCGGGAAGAGTCCCCGAATCGACTTGCACGGCCCCTGCAAAAAGACAGAGAGAAGATTAGATTGGCTATTAAAAAAAGGGGAGAATAAAAACTCTATGAACCGAAATGTACCAAGGCCCAAAGATGCTCTGAGTCGTTCCTCCTCCTGAAAAGTTTTGAGGGAAGCAGCGATAGCTTCTTTGGTAGAAACGCTTGTAAAGAAAAGGGGGAAAGGGGGAAAAGCATTAGTCAAAGACAATGATAAAAGAACGATGCAATAGCGAAAAAAAATACGACTAGTGATTACCCGATTGCGCAAGCTTAGCTAGCCACGCGTCGCGCCTCGCCAATCGCTCTGAAGCTGCGATGGCGGCCGCCAGATCAGTGTCGTCTGGCGGCATAACTGATCCTTTGTTGGTCCCGTACTCGCCCAAGCCCTTGCTATAGGGAGCATGAGGTTCCTGACCGAACGCAACATCAGCAGAGAAGATCGACTTCTTCTTCCTCTTCTGCGCGCGGACCCTAGTCGCACCCAAAATTAACTTGCGCTTTGTGGGAACCTTAGGGCGGCGGGTCCCAATGTCCGAGCCCACGCCAGACTCAGGCGAAACCACATTCACCGTCTCTACTGGAGCACGGGGCACTGGAGGCGCTTTCACGGTATCACGGGGCGGTAATCCGCGCGGAGGGCTCAGCACACGCGGTGGTCCGGCTCCAGCATCTTTCAATGGAGTAATGACCGAGGTCCTTGGATTCAGGGGAGCCTTGCGATCGCTGCCGGGAGGAGCACCCTTGCGGTCGACCAAGATGCGCTTCTCTTCACGGATGACTGGACCCATGGCGTGCCCATACTAAGCCACGTACACATTAAGGACCCGGGGGACGCAGCTCGGCTCGCTGATAAAAAAGTGGGAGCCCGTATTCAGCAGCATAAAATGGTGCATCGCGCTCCGTATCCTCTCCATGCTGGCCGCGGGCTCTTCCAAAAATGCCTCCAGCGGGACCCCCTGGTTATAGCTTGATTGTTGGGCGAACCGGTGGGGGTTGTACCTCATGAAGAGCACCATCTCGTTCTGCCTGAACACCAGGTAGCCCGGCCGAATGGAGTAGAGGTGAAGAATCTCCCGGACTTTCAGTACGAAAGCCCCGTCCTTGAAGTCGTCACGCAGTGCCATCACCGACTTGGAGGTTTCTAAGCCGATGGTCACGACTTTATCCATAAAAGAAATCCTCGCTCCGACCAGGTGTGGACGAAGGAGCAACCCCCTAGCCTCCCGCGGAGGCGCATTCACGATCAAGGCGCCGATCAGCCGCATGACTCTTGGGAGTCTGCACCTCTCAAAAAACGAAGGGCTCTTGTGGATACCGAACACCCCGTGCACATGCATTTCCATCCACGAGGTGAAGTGGTGCATCGGGAAATTGGCAGGCTGCACCCCAGGCCACGTTAAGTCCATTATATAGGTGAGCCAACCCGGCGATTCCTATTGACAACTTCAGGCCAGCCACCATCCGATGCGCTAGGTAGAAAACGGACGGCCGCATGTAGCGCGGGTGCATAGGGAGCGTGAAGCTGCACAGCCACAATCCCAGAAACCCTAAAAAGAAGGTCTCCTCATCAATGCCCGGGGCGGCGATTTCTGATAAGGGCATGATAGCGGTGTCAGGGAGATAGAAATCCTTTTGTTCGTCTTCCGATATTGGTCGACGATCTAAGCCGAAGCCGAAAGGGTCATCAAGCTTGGCGAACTTTTCACTCCGCTCCGATAGAATCTCCGGTCGAAGGAAGCGGGCGATAAAATCTGCGAAACTGACTCCCCAGACTCCTGTTTCCAGATAGAGACCTTCGTATATGCTCAGCATCTTCACCAAGCCCGGAAACTGGTGCTGAATAGCATTCTCCGGCGTCAAATCAAACACCGGCGGCTTGGTGGCGAAGACGTATTCGTCAGGAGGAAGCAGCTCCTCGTAATGCTCCCCCCTCACCGGCAAACCCGAGATTTCGACGAACTCTTCCAGGGAGATGGAGACTTACCTGTCCGTCATAAGGAAGGTGTGGGTAGGGATGTTCCATTGTTCGATGAAGGCCTTAACCCACCACGTTGGAGGAGCGGGGTACTCAAATAGCGAGACGTAGATCGCGGAGTACACACCGATCTTCATCAGATGAGTCCTCTTCGCTGATAGGATATATCTGGCCCACTGCAGATATCCGGCCGGTTGTCGCGGGGTCAATCCAATATTGTATGCCTGTCCCCAAGAGCGTGCCTCACCCTGACATATACGTCGCCCCAAGATGTCCACGGCCGGCGGTGGCTGCATGGGAATGGCACCAATCACAGGCTAGAGAAGATACTCCGAATTCCAGTTCTTGACCTCCACGGCATACTTCACCGGGGGTTCATCCGCATAGGGGATCGACGAGATGGGCTCAAATGGCGTAGCGGAACCGAAGCTTCGGCGACCCTTGCTGATCTCATTATACCACCTACCCCACAGGTGAAGGTTCTTGTACTCGGGGTCATGATCCTTAATCAGAGCAAATACCTCCCGGTCTACCGGCGCCGCCGGAAATCCTTCCTCCGAGCGAACAAATAGGAATGACAGGTCAGCAGACATGTTTCCTGCGGAGGGACAAAAATCAGCCGTCAGTGTTGTAATTCCAACGCTTGGCATTTTAAAATTTATACCACACTGCAATGCAGTGGATAGGGGACCAAAGGGGGACCCACAAAATCTAGATGACAGTGCATCAGTTAATAAGACAGCCCCATCATTAGATGAGACTGTCAATTAATGAGGAGATCCCCAAAAGAATATTCTCATTGATGAGAAATCCCTAGAGACAAGGAGAAAATCTCCTCTTTCAGAGCAAAGCTCTGTCACAGAGTGACACTTGTCAAACTCTGGTCTCAAAGGGATAAAATTCCCTAAAAGAGCCTAGCTCTATAATAATGATGGAAAAATCCATCAAAAGGAAAATTTAACTCCTAAAAAATTAAAAAATTCTGGGATCTTAAAGATCCATGAAAACTCTTAAGAGTTCTTCATTTTTAGATCAAAAGATCTATGTTTTGTCCATGAGCAAAGCTCTGTTCATGAGTTAAGATCCCTATAGATCTATGGATTCTTGAGAGCAAGGCCTTGTTGGTGAAACCTCAAAGGGGTTTTCTTTAGATCAGAAGATCTATGAGAGCAAGGCTCTGTTGGTTAAGATTAATTAAAATTAATTTAATTTAAGATTAATTTTACCTAAATTTTTTCTAAAGGTTCTAACTTTGGAAATGAGAGCAAGGCTCTGGAGTTCTTGAAAACAAGAGCAAGTCTCTGAAAATCAAAATTCTTAAAGATGGTAATCATCTACTGAGGACCAAGGGTCCTATTTATAGGCGCTTGCGCCCCTTCAACTCCTCAGTTGATCCAATGGCCAGGATCTTGCCACCGCTGCACTCACGTATGCACCATGTGAGCGCAACGGTGGGGGGGCATTTGTTTCCCCCAATCAGAGCAAAACTCTGTTTGAATTTCAAAAATTCAAAGATTGAAGCAACGCTTGAAATTCCTTGCGCTGCGCGCAACGCGCCACGTGTCAAAAGCTGATACGCCAGCGCAGCGCGCAAGGCAGCGCACCCTATCAGAGCAAGGGTCTATTTAAAGTAAAAAAACAAAAGAGGCAACGCTTCAGATGATTTGCGCTCAGCTTGCGCTGCGCGACACGTGTCAGCGCAGTTGCGCTGCGCGACACGTGTCAGCGCAGTTGCGCTGCGCGACACGTGTCAGCGCAGTTGCGCTAGCGCAATTGCGCTACGCTCTGCACTGCGCGACACGTGTCAAGCACAGGTGCGCTTGCGCCAAACAGAAAAATTCTAAAAGATCTTTCTGATCTTGTTAAAACAAGAAGATTATCTTCTGTAAAACAGAAGCCCTTAGATCAAACATCCAACGGTGGGGGAAAATCCCTAAATCACTCAGAGAAAGATCTTTTTAACAAATTTAACAAATCAAATGGCACTATAAAAAGGCCCCTAGACTTCAAGTCTAAAAGATACAGAAACACAGAGAGACACAGAACTCCTAAAAAGAAAGTTTGAGAAGAAATCAGAAAGAAAAGAAGGTAAACCTTTGAAAAGAAGAATTTCTTCTGAAAGGATCAATGATCTAAGAACAAGATCAAGATCTTAAAATAAAAAGAAAAGATCAAATAATAAAAAAAATAATAAGAAGAAGTAATATACTTCTTTATTAGATCATTTGATCTACACAAAGGTATTGCCTTTTTTATGAACCAATGGTTCTTGAAAATTCGAGGTAAAACCTCTCTGGAAAAAGAAACAAGAACTTGTTTTCTTTAATCCAAATTTTAAAACAGTGCCTTGCACTTGTAAATCTGCATTGTTGCGCTCTTGGGTTGGCGCAAGCCACCAGAGAGCGCCACGTGTCAGCTCCAGAACAACTTGCGCTATGCGCTTTTAAAATAGAGTACCGCTCTCTTAAATTGGCGCAACTCAGCAGAGCGCGCCACGTGTCAGCAGCGCAACAGCACAGCGCACTGCGCTTGCGCTCACCAGAGCGTAACACATGTCATCTCCACATGCGCTTGCGCTCATTAATTGGCGCAAAGCACCTGACAGGCCACATGGCCAGTGTCAGATAATTAATACACTGCATTATTGAAAAGAAGGGACGAGCCTAATTAAAAAAGGCCTAACAGGCCTAATAAAATGCCATGCATTATTTTAAAAAAGGGCAGAGCCCAAATAAAGGTCTGTCAGACCAAAACAGATGATGTGCATCATTTAAAAAGAGGCAGAGTCCAAATAAAGGTCCAACAGAGACCAAGATTAATGCTATGCATTATTAAACAAAGGGTAAAACCCAAGCCAAGGCCTAACAGGCCAACCACAAATAAAAATGTTGAACATTCTCAACTGGACTTAGCCCAATTCTGGCCGTAAGTCCTCAAATTAAATTGACCGAGCATGATTGGTCCCTTAAATCAATTTACATCCGGTTCAAGGGTACATCTCCGAACTCCTCTGACACTTGTCGTTGTAATCCTTCAACGTCGTCAGAGAGGTGACGGGTCCCGACAACCACATATCGATACGGACTGTGGGGTCCTTAAACTCATGGACTTAAGCGTCCTTAAACCAAAAATACGGACTATGGGGTCCTTAAACTCATGGACTTAAGCGTCCTTAAACTAAACTTACGGACTGTGGGGACCTTAAACTCATGGACTAATACGTCCTTAAACTAATATCCATCCCCAAAAAAGGAATGTTGGACCACCATGTCCCTAAACTGGAAGTGGACCACCATGTTCCTAAATTGGAACAATAGAACCCCCAAATGCTCTTTTGTCGGATCTAAACGATCCCGTTTAAGTTGATCTTAGCCTCAAATATGGCTAACGTATCCTTAAACCTTCAAACAGACTTTAGTCCCAAATTGTACTATAGACCCCTCAATCGACTTTGGTTCAAGGGTACATCTCTGAACTCCTTTGACACCTGTCATTGTAATCCTTCAACGACGTCAGAGAGGTGACGGGTCTCGACGGCCATACATGCATTGGACCACCATGTCCCTAAACTGGAACGATAGAGCCTCCAAATGCTCTTTTGTCGGATCTAAACGATCCCGTTAAGTCGATCTTAGTCTGGAAATTAGGCTAACGTATCCTTAAAGAACGTTTAAGTTGATCTTAGCCTCAATATGGCTAACGTATCCTTAAACTAAAACCCCAAACCCAAATCTAAGTAAATACGGATTTGGACTAATCCACGTCCTACGGGCGACGGCATAACTTAGTCTCCGTATACAATCCACGGGCATCCACAAACAAAACAAACACACACGACACGAAGTGAAATTCTGGAGAAGGAGAAAGTTGTTATCGCGATGTGGTAGCGTAATTAACTGCAGGGGCTTGCGCCTGCAGGGAAGAGCGTCCCCACAATCAAAAACCCCTCAAGCGAGGGGGGATCTGACGAAGTCTGCTACATCGGACGCATCCGTCTAAACCTCCGATACACGGTGCCATAAATCAACTTGGCATCTTCGGAGAAGTGGACGGATAAAACCAAATAGCATCTGCCCCGAATCTCAGGCAAGACGTCCCCACATCGCCTTGGCCGTCTTTCAGAGGGGAACATCCCCGTGAATCTGGCAAGAGTGGCATTGCTTCGCATACTAGAGGCAGTCCTGGATCATCGTGGGCCAATAATAACCCATTCGTTTGATCTTCAGTTTCATCTTCGGCCCGGCTTGATGAGAACCGCAGAGTCCGTCGTGTGTTTCTTGGACGACTCTTTTTGCTTCTTCAGGTCCCAGGCATCTTAGCCACAAAGAATCAAATGACCTCTTGTACAGAGTATCGTTGACGAAGGCGAAAGATAAGGCTCGCTTCATGAGCTGATGTTTTGAGGACGCATCTTCAGGTGTCCGACGGGATTTGAAGTAGTCTATAAAGACTTCTCTCCAATCTTCAACCTTTTCTTGGTCTTTTACTTGTAGAGACATTTGCTCGGTCGTTCCCTTTTCCTTGGGCGACTCCGGAGATATTTCTGCCGGTGCAAGAACCCGACGGCTTTGTACCACGATTTTTACGTCATCGAGGTTCTCATCGGCCAATTCTTTAGCAAGCTTGGCTAATGCATCCACTTTGCTATTTTCCGCACGCGGTATGCTTTCCAAGGTGTAGGAAGGAATTTGGGTCAGCAGTTGCTGTACTCTCTCGCCGTACTTCACCAGTTCTGGTTTGCACGTTTGATAGTCGTCGTTTACTTGACTAACAACCAGTTGGGAGTCTCCGTATATGAAGAGGTTTTCATTCCCCATGTCGATAGCGATCTCGAGACCTGCTATCAAAACTTCATATTCGGCTTCGTTGTTTGTCCTCGGCTCTGTTAAGGAGAAGGCAAAGCGCATTATCCCTCCTTGTGGAGTTATGAAGATGAGGCCTACCCCTGATTTGATTATAGGGGTGCTTTGCTTGCGCTTCTTCATGGAAGATGCTCCATCAAAATAAAGTTCCCATCGGGTGCCATTACCGCCGATCGTGTCAAACGCATGCTCATCTGGCAGTTCGCAATTCAAAGGAGAATCGGCAGGTATTGGATGCTCGGCGAGGAAGTCGGCGATGGCCTGGCCTTTCACTGCCTTAAGAGGCTGATAAGTTATCGAGAACTCCATTAAGAGCAAGGCCCATTTAGCGAGCCGTCCCATTAATATGGCCTTTGACATCAAATATTTGAGGGGATCCACCATCGATATGAGACGGACTTCATGCGCCAATGCATAGTGTCTGAGCTTCGTTATTGCGAAGATCAGCGCCAGGCAGTGTTTTTCGATGGGAGAATAATTGCTTTCTGCCCCCAGTAGAACTCGACTCAAATAGTAGAGAGCTCTTTCTTTCCCTTGGTCATTCTCTTGTACCCATAATGCGCCTAAGGAACCTTCAAGGACAGTGGTGTATAGGACGAGAGGTTTTCCTTTGACCGGAGTAGTTAACACCGGCGGATTCTGTAAGTATTGCTTGATTTCGTCCAGTGCGCCTTGGCATTTATGATCCCAGATGAAAGGGGTTCTCTTTTTCATCAGGTGGCTGTAAGGACGGCACTTGCCTGGGAGATTGGCTATAAATCGCCGGATATACACGAGCTTCCCTTGGAGAGACCGCAATTGCTTGAGAGTCCTTGGCGGAGGCATTTCCATGATCGCCTTAATTTTTAACGGATCTATCTCGATGCCTCGGTGTCGGACGATGAATCCTTGGAATTTGCCCTAGGAAACACCGAACGCTCATTTAAGAGGGTTCATCTTCAAGTTGTATTTACGAAGGCGTTGAAATACGGTCTTCAGATGCTCTAAATGCTTCTCGTATGATTTGCTCTTAACCATGAGGTCGTCAATATAGCATTCGACGACTTCATGTATAAGGTCATCGAAGATCTTCATCATGGCTCTCTGATAGGTGGCACCGGCATTCTTTAGACCGAAAGGCATCACCTTATAGTAGAATATACCCAAAGGGGTCCGGAAAGCGGTATGCTTCTGGTCTTCGGGATGCATCTTTATCTGATTATACCCTGATGAGCCGCCCATGAAGGAGAAAAACTCATAAGTGGACGTATTGTCTATCATCAGCTCGGTGACCGGTACTGGGAAATCATCCTTCGGGCAAGCTTTATTGAGATCCCGAAAGTCCATACAAATAAGCACGGTCCCATTTTTCTTCATCACCGGGACTATGTTGGCGATCCAATCAGGATACTGAAGCTCTTGGATGAAACCAGAGTCGATTAGCTTCTTGACCTCGGCGTTGATGCTCATCTCGAGCTCCAGCCGCATCCTTCTCGGTGTTTGTTTGATTGGCTTGACGTCCGGGGATATGGCTAGTTTGCGGACAGCAATCTCTGGGTCTAGTCCTGGCATCTCAGAATAGTTCCATGCGAAGAAATCTTTATGCTGCATAAGCACGTCTTTTAGTGTAGCTACCTTTTCTTCAGACAGCAGCTCACTGACGAATGTCGGTCGTGGGTCACTTGCCGTCCCTAAATCAATTTTCTTGAGATCATCTGCAGTGATATGTGTTCCATCTTCCAGCTCTTTCGGCGCCGGTGGAAACTCCGAGATCACCTCGTCGCCATTGTTTTCGAAGCACTAGAGGAGGTCATCCATATTCTCGGGCTCTTCTTTTGATAGCGTTATCATATGACTGGTACGAGCTTGCTTCCATGACCGATGTTGATTCGGCTCTACTCTTATGGATTTGGGTTCATGCTTCTGCGGCGGGGTTAACCTCCAGCTGCTGGATAGAGCGAACCTGCCTTATTGATATTGATCTTTAACCCAGTTCTTGAAGGTGAAGCAGTCTTCAATAGGATGTCCTATGGCCCTATCATAGGAGCAATAGTCTGGATGAGAGACTTCACCTGCTTGCTCGTGGTGCTTGGACTCCGGGAGTGTAATCAGTTGATATTTTATGGCAAGATCAAGTATTTTCTTTGTCATGTCTTGGGCAAAAGAGTACGCTCGACCTATCTTCTTTATAAGAGATGAATCTTGGTTGCTCGGTTTTTGATCGCGTGGCTTCTTAATCCCGCTTTGTCGCGCTCGAACGCCTTTCCCGCTCTTTGATTTATTTTTGCCTCTGCGTCGGGCCTTTTGCACAACGGGTTGACAGGGAGGAGCATTTTCATCTTTCGCAACCTGTAGAAGAAGGCTTTGCATCCTAGCTTTCTTGTAGATGGCCATTTCGCGATCTCGGACCTTTTAACCGGCTTCCCTTATAAGCTTGTCCGACGGACTGGGCATTTTCAAGTCGGGAGCTCTTTCTGGTTCAAGGTTAGCATTTTCCCACTGAGCATCTCCTTCTTCATCAAAGTCATGTATGACGTAGCAGTCGCGGAGTAACTCCCGTTTCTTGGATTGAACATACCCAAGTTCGGTCGTTTCCATTATCCCGTTGGGCAATTTCCGCTGAGTTCCAGGGACATTCCAGATCCTGTCATAGAATTTAGCTCTCCGAGCGGTCTGTTTGAAAGGTACGCCTTGGCGCCTTAACAGCCTTTTTAATCCGTTCGTGTAATATCTGGGCAAACGGATAGGCTAGAGCCTGTCAAATGTAGAATCCGCGCTATGCCAGATTTCTTTCTCCACTTTGGTTTCCCCGGATCGGTAGAATAGGATCGCCTTTTCACCTTCTCGCCTGAGAGGGACATAGAACGTCTGCAGCTCTTCCACACTGTAGGTATCAAGTGTGTCTAGTTCTTTATGATGTTTGGGCAGAACCATGGCAATTTGCAAACTTTGCTCTTCATCAGCGAATGTTTGTATTGAAGGCCGAGCAGAGAATATGGCATGGACTTCATCTTCCGAGTCGCTGCCGAAGATTAACATAAGAGCGGACGGTCCTGGCTTGTTGTACTGGGGTGGCCCTGAATAAACTATCTCTTCCTCTTCCTCGGTATCACTCCCGAAGACCGAAATGATAGTGATAACTTTGTTCTTCGGTTTATGACATCTCTCCGTGTCCTCGAAATCTGGCAAGAAGTATTTTGCATCTTCATACTTTCGAACTTCGTTCACGGAGAATGGGTTCAATTCCCCCGTCACAGTGTACTCGAGACCATCCTTGAAATATTTCATACACTGATGTTGTGTAGAAGGGATGATGTTGTACTCATGTAACCAAGGCCGGCCGAGCAAAGTGTTATAGCAGGTCTTGGCGTCGATGACGTGAAATTTAATATCCATAACAAGCAGCCCGAAGCGCAATGTTAGTATCACGGACCCGAGAGTCCGTGATGACTGAGAGTCAAAGCCGGAGATGGTGATTTTATCACGAGCGAGATGCTGAACGCTCATGCAGATTTCCTTCAGCACTCATACGTTGAGGAGATTAACGGAAGACCCATTGTCAACAAGAATTTTGCCTATCTTGACGTCATGACAGTATCCAGAGACATATAGGGGACGGTTGTGCTCGCATGTCCCAGGGAGGAGATCTTCATCGCCGAAGGTGATATCAGCTGTGTGTACTTCTTCCGGCTCGTCCTTCATCCTTTCTTCGGCGAGGAAAGCTTGGAATTGCTCTGGCTCTTGTAGCGCCTTGATCAATGAATCTCTCGCTTCTTTGGATAGTAAAAGGACGTCGAGAATGCTGAGCTGCGAGGGTAACTTTCTCAAGTGCGCCAGAACGTTGTAGTCCACCTTACTTTTCTTTGGCGGGTCCTTGACGGTCAGCTCTTTCATGACTTGGTCATCTAGGGCGATATCCTCAGAAACCTTTTCTTTTCCCTTATCTTTTCTATTTGTGGTTCCGAGATTCTTTTCGGGCAGTGTACGATTGTGCAGCTGGATATTTTCGCAGGTCTTCGGTTCTTCCTCTTTTCCCGAGGTAGATTCTTTGAAAAGAGGGCCAAGAGTCATCTCTTCGTCGGAGTCACTTCCGAAGGTGAGAACTTGCAATCCTCCGGCGTTGACCGTGCGACAGTTTCCGGTGATTCTTTTATGCTCCTCGGTCGTACTTCTTTGCTCCCGATGAGTTCTGCGTTTCATCCGCTTGAAATGATGCCGGTGAGCGACATACCCTTGCCACCATCTTTTAAAAGCGTTGCACTCTTCAGTGGGGTGCGTAATCTTCCAATGATATAAGTAGTAGCTAGGATGCATCTCTGCTTCACCGAGAGTGTTTCCTTCGGAGGGTGGTAGCTTCATTCCCATTGATATGGCTTTAGCAAACCTTTTTCTCGTCTTGAACTTGTTTTTATTCGCGACGGATGTCCTTTGATTCGGCGGGAGTGTCTCGGCTCTTTCGTCCAGTCACCGGCGTTTGGCCTTTTCAAAGATGGCCATCTCACGCTCCCGATCAGCTTTACTTTTCAGAAAAACTTCGTTTAGAAATGCATCGATCATTTCGTCTGATGGCCCTGGCAATTCCGGTTCAGGACCTGCCCCCAGTCTATCGGTGCAAGGAGGTTCTCCATCATCTATCGACGAATGAGAGATCATATGGCAACTTGCTACGTAATTCTCAGATCCATCCGACGAGTCTTCTCCATCATCTTCATCCTCAAGGACGTGGCCGAGGAACTCTTGGAGTGTGATTGGAGTCCGCGCCTTCTGGTTATATTCTTCCAGCGCGTCGATCTGTTTCTGCAAATCCGTGCGCTTGTCGTCAGGCTTCACGGGCTTTTTGGATTTCTTCTTCTTTTTCGAAGATTTCGACGGCTAGATATGAACACTTTGGTTATCACCACCAATCTTTGGAGTTGGGTGCGGCTTCACCATTCCTTCGATGATTTCAGGTTCCAATGGATTCTTCCACCAGATCACCGGGCATGTCTGGAGATCATTCAGCATCCTTTTGGTTTTAGCCGAAAGAACGACCTCCCATGGAGCTTCTTCAACAAAAGAGCACATTGCCCCCGGTGTGTCCATCTTCTTAGGAGTATGCGGTTGTGGTAGGCTCACTTTCCACTTCTCAGACAACGCAAATTTGCCTTATTGGTACTGATCCTTGATCCATCCCTTAAAGACGAAGCAATCTTCGATTGGATGGCTCACCGTTTGGTGGTAAGGGCAATAATTGGGATTATTCGCTGCGCCGAGTTGCAATGGCTGCTTTGGATTCGGCAGATTGATAAGCCGGTTGCGCATCGCCAGCTCGAAGAGTCTCTTCGTTTTATCCCGTGGGAACGAGTAAGGACACTTCATTTTCTTATTATAATAGCGTCGTCTCTCTTCCAATTGATCCGTTAGTCTTGGAGCACTGGGCTGCTGTTGGGTATTTGCCACGAAGGTCGCCTTCCCTTTACCCTTTTCGTTCCGCGGTTCCAGCTTTGGAGGAGACGGTCTATACCCCATCTGATCCATCTGGGCTAGCTTATCGATTAAAGCCTAGAATGTGGTCGGTTTGAAGAACATCATAAACTATGAAATAGTGGCATGAGGGTCTAGAGTGCCCACAAACATGCCCACCGCTGGTGCTTCTTCAATGCGCTGTTCGCACTTCGACCACAGATTCCGCCATCGGATTGCGTATTGGACCCACGTCTCGCCTGGCTTCACCCTAGCATTGATCAGTGTCGTTATTGGGGTACGTTCACTAGCACTCGCGAATTGCTGGGTGAACAACAACTCCATTTCTGTGAAAGTCTTGACGGAGTCGTTTGGAAGTTCGGAGTACCACTCAAACGCCGTTTCCGATAAGCTGCCGACGAATTGGCGGATCAAAAGCTTGTCATCACCACTAGTATTGCCACAGAGAGCCCTGAACTGAGCGACATGTTGATGGGGATTGCCTGTCCCTTTGTACACGTGGAATTTGGGGATCGTGTAGCCCAGCGGGTACTTTATTTGATCATACCAGCCTAGATACGGTCGCCCAGTTCTAACAATTTGCCCAGCCATTTCATTCGCCTGGTGAACTCGTATCTGCTGAGCGATATAATCATCCAGGGCGGACTTGGAAATAGTTTCCTCCTTGGCTGCTAAAAGAGCCGGCAGAGGATTCGATGTTTCTCCTCTATCATCTTCAATTATTACTGGAGGATCTTCGGCTGGGGGATCCGGCTGGATCATCACGCTCACCAAATCTTGGAATAGAAGGGCCATTTGCTTTATATTGGCCGCTTGTTCCACGGCCTCTTTGTCTTTCTTCTCAAGCATTCTCCGAAGGAACTCGGCATCAGTTTCCTTCTCGTGGCGTTGCTCCGAGGATATCTCTGGGCTTGCTTTCGGTCCTATGAGCGCGGCCATCGCAGTCATCATCACCTGAAGCTTCTGCTGCTGCTCTTGGGCTTTTGTCACGGATCGCGTAAGCGGTCGATGACCTGTGGAGATACGGCTATCCTCTTCTCCGGATGCCATATAGACGGTATGCACCACCACACCCCCAGACTTAGGGCGTTTGGGCTCAGTGCCTTTGACATTTGTCACAGGCATGAGGATTTTCTCCAGCCTTCTCCTCTTATAGACGGTCGAAATTGAAGGGGCCGTTGTAGTGGGCACTCAAGTAGCCGTCACCTTCTGTGCCTTAACAGGACGGTTTTCTTCCTGTCGGACCTTCAGCTTCTTCTGCCGGCGGGGATAGTCTTGATCAACCACCGACTCTCGGACTTGTCGCCAGATTTTGTAAACTTTGGAAGACAGCCGTTGAGGGGACTGCTCCGGCTTTATTTTTATGACAGCCTCCACTGGTGGCGGAGATCTTTTCAGTACGGCGGTAGGCGTGTTCCTGCGCACCCTATTCAGCAGCTCAAAGCTGTTCCCGGTTGGAACATCAGCATTAATTTCCACCGTTGGAGCTGGTGGAGTTAGCCCAGAGGGGGAGTTGCCCCCAGCCTTCCTCACTCGGCGCCAATGGCGACGTCGAGCGTGTCGAGCTGTTGGGGTTGGTTCAGTGATGGGGACGGCTTTGTCTTGCCCCCTATCCAGGTGAGGGGTTGTTGCTGGCGTCAGCCTCTTGAAGACTGATGTCCGCTAAGAAGCGGTATCCAACCGGTCAAAAACAGACTTCTGAGTAGGGACGGGAACCGTAGTGTGAGCCGGAACAGCCAGTCTTGTAAAAACTGACCCTTTGGTAGGAGAATCCGCATTGACGACTTCGGGAGCAGGGATGGCTATCCTTTTCGGAACAATCTTTTCTGGGACTGCAGGCTTCAACATGGGCCCACAGGAACTTCGGCCCAATCTGGAGAAGACCGAGGTGCTGGAGTTGGACGACCCGTTGAGAGGGGCCGCGGTAGTAGCAAGACGATCAAGACCGACTTCTTGGAAGCTTCCGGCTTTGGCACAGGAGCGGTGAAGCTCGTTGGCGGGAGCATGCTCCCGAAAAACAATCCTGTGGTAGCTTGAGTGGTCTGTTCCACCGGCATCGTGAACAGGGAAGCCGCTTGGGGCCCGTAGGCTATGCCTCCAGATGAGGCGGAGCACGAGTTGCAGCCGCAGTTGGAACACTTCACGCAAGTGGATACCATTGATGTTTCGCTTTCTGCACCAAGCAAGAAACCAAATCTTAGTACCTCGAACCCAAGGGCAACCATTAGCAAACCGCGATTCGTTCACGAACACGACACATGAAGTGTGGAGTGGAAAGAGGAAAAGGTCCCACCGGGCATGCCAGAATCTGTTCCCCCTCCGAACACAGAGACGCGACCGCATAGGTCCGTCTTGCCTGAAATTCGGGCAGATGCTAATTGGTGTTATCCGTCCATCTCTCCGAAGATGCCAAGTTGATTTATGGCACCATGTATCGAAGGTTTAAACAGATGCGGCCGATGTAGCAGATTTCGTCAGATTCCCCCTCATCTGAGGGGTTTTGATTGTGGGGACGCTCTTCCCTACAGGCGCAAGCCTCTGCAGTTAATTACGCTACCACATCACGATAACCACTTTCTTCTTCTCCAGATGGTCACTTCGTATCGTGGGTGTTTGTTTTGTTTGTGGTTGCCCGTGGATTGTATACGGAGACTAAGTTATGTTGTCGCCCGTAGGGCGTGGACTAGTCCAAATCCATATCTTTCTTAGATTTGGGTTTGGGGGTTGGGTTTAAGAATACGTTAGCCTCATTTGAGACTAAGATCAACTTAAACGTTTGTTAAGGATACGTTAGTCTAATTTTAGACTATGATCAACTTAACGGGACCATTTAGATCCGACAAGAGAGCAATTGGGTTCTATTGTTTGGTTTAGTGACATTGCGGTCGATTGCCAGTTTAAGGACATGGGGGTCCATTGTTAGTTTAAAGAAATCACGGTCGAGGTTAAGGACATCATAGTCCGTGGGTTTAAGGACCCCACAGTCCGATATTAGTTTAAAGACATCACGGTCGAGGTTAAGGACATCACAGTCCGTGGATTTAAGGACTCCACAGTCTGATATTAGTTTTAAGATGTCACGGTTGAGGTTAAGGACATCATAGTCCGTGGATTTAAGGACTCCACAGTCCGATGTTAGTTTTAAGACGTCACGGTCGAGATTAAGGACATCATAGTCCATGAGTTTAAGGACCCCACAGTCCGTGAAATGTGTGGTTGTCGGGACCCGTCACCTCTTTGAAGACGTTGAGGAATTACAATGACAAATATCAAAGGAATGGAGGGATGTACCCTTGAACCAAGGTGGGTTATTTGAAAGAGCAGATGTGCTCAGTTCAAGATAAGTTGAGGACTTATGATCAGAATTGGGCTAAGTCCAATTAAAATGTTTTAACATTTTATTTTTGTTCTGGCTATTAAGCCTTCCTTTGGGCTCAGCCCTTTTAATAATGCTAAGCATTGGGCTCTGACATATTTTGTCTTGATCAAAACAAATTGTGTTTTGATAGTGCGCCACGTGGCGCGCCAGGCGCTTTGCGCCAGCTAAAGAGCGCATTGCGCTTCTGCCAGGTAGCGCACACGAAGGTAACGCGTGTCGCCCTTATCGCTAAGCGCTAGTTTGTTAGCGCATTGCGCTTTTAATTCATGAGCGCATTGCGCTAGTTTGTTGGCACGCCAGTGAGCGACACGTGGCGCGCTTGGCGCTGAGCGCCAGCCCATGAGCACAGTGCTCTGTTTTAAAAGCGCAAAGCACAGATTGTGTCTATGGTTGACACGTGGTATGTTTTGGCGCTGAGCGTCGGTCCAAGAAGCGCAAAAGCGCAATTCATGAGTGCAAGGCACTTTCTAATAGCGCAAAGCGCATCTGATCAATTTTAAGATCAAAGAACAGATTTATGTTCTTCTTTAAAGGAGGCTTTGCCTCAAGATCCAAGAACAAAAGTTCTTGTTTTAATAAAAGGCTCGGCCTATATAGATCAAAGATCTGTGAATGAAGTAAAAGTACTTCTTTTATTATTTTATGATTAGATCTTTTGATCTTTTCCTTTTTATTAAAGACCTTGGTCTTTTTTCAGATCTATGATCTTTTTAGAAGATGGTTCTTCTTTTTACGAGATGGTTTCATCTCTGTTATTTCAAGAATATAGTTCTTTACCTTAAAGATGAAGAAAAAATCGTCTTTTTTCTAAGAGCTTGCTCTTCTATTTTCTCAAAATTTGCAGAGGGTTTTTCTCTCACTTTTCTTGTATGTTAGACTTGACGTCTAGGGGCCTTTATATAGGGCCAATTGATTTGTTAAATCAGTTTTAAGAGATTTTTCTCTGATTGATTTGGGAATAATTCCCACCGTTAGATCTTTGATCCTAAGGTTTCTGTTTTACAGAAGATAATCTTCTTGTTTTAATAAGATTGGAAAGATCTTTTCATAACAGAATTTTAGTTCTGATTAATTAATAATTTATTATTAGTAAATATTTTGATCTGACGGTTGGGGAATTTTTAATTCCAGCGCTGGCGCACCTTGCGCTAGCGCACCTACGTTCGACATGTGGTGCGCAGCGCAGAGCACAGCGCAACTGCGCTAGCGCACCCGTGTTTGACACGCGGTGCGCAGCGCAGAGCGCTGGATCTGAAGCATTGCTTCAACTTTTAAATTTTGAATTTTGAAACAGATCTTTGCTCTGATTGGGGGTGCGCTGCCTAGGGCGCAGCGCACCTGGCGCCAGCGCATCTGCGTTTGACACGTGGCGAGCAGCGCATCGCGCAGAATCTGAAGCGTTACTTCAATTTTTGAATTTTGAAATTCAAAACAGAGCTTTTCTCTGATTGGAGGAAACACTTTTGGCATATGCTTTTACGGTGGGCTACCCTCCAACTGTTGGATAGAGCGAATCTGCCGAGCTGATATTGGTCTTCAACCCAGTTTTTGAAAGTAAAGCAGTTTTCAAGAGGATGTCCTATCGCTCGGTGATAGAAGTAGTGATCCGGGCGATGCACTTCGTTTTCTTGTTCGAGGTGTTTAGACTCCGGGAGCGTAATCATCTGATTTTTCATGATGAGGTCGAATGTCACGCCCCGATTCCCAGAGTACGCTAGATTGGGCACGTGACATAGCCAACCATGCTACCTGTGGGTAGGAAGTATCCATCCACAGTCACATTACGGCTGTAGAGATATCAAGAACAAGATAAAACTATCTAAAAACATGTCCACAATCCAGATTAACAAGAGTCAATGATAAATAAATGCGGAAGCAAATGATCCAATATAATAACGAAAAAGTATGTCCCATAATGCGGGCTCACATCAGAAAATAAATGCAGGAAATAAAGCTAACCACTACTGAACTCACAACTCAGCCTGCTGGCTGAAGTACTCCTGCTCGGACTGCGACAGTGGTATAGAATCTGGGCCATGCAAAACCCAGACGTCAGCGCGTCATGTCAACAAGTAATATAATATGAACAGTGTAATAGGTAATGCAGAAATAAACATGAATAAAGCAATAATGTGAAACAAGCAGTGCAGGGTAGTGTGCAGTGGGTAACTAAACCGTTCTATCAGGTTTCCTAGTCTAAAGTCTTTGAAATCAATTGATGAATCGTCGATGTAACTCAATAGTATCCCGTACATACCCGGGACCACGGCCACAATATTCTCGGCTGCAGCCGAGACATGCCGCTAGGCACAAAACAGGAATGTGTACACTCGATAGTATCCCGTACATACCCGGGACCACGGCCACAATATTCTCGGCCGAAACCGAGATATGCCGCTAGGCACAAAACAAGAATGTGTACACCAGAACAGGTAGTGAACTGTCGAGTTACAAGTCAGGTTTCACCTTTGATTTCCCCATACCCCTAAGTTTTATATGTCAGGTCAGGTATTCAGTAATCAAGAACTAATGCCAACACAGGATCAGGTAACAGCAGGTTTGTCTGGATAGACAACAGGAACGGTCCATGAGGACTACATGTCAGGTTTGTTGGCGTTAGGCACGGGATCAAGTAACAGGTCGGGTCATGGTACATCAGGTCAAGTCAACAGTAAACGGTACCATGTCAGGTGTATTATGTACCAATGTCAGGTCAAGGTACGAACATATCGTGGGTGTGCTCACAAACAGATATATAATCGAACATGGTATTAACAGCAGGAAATAAGCAATGAGTTAAACAAAAATAAGCAGTTTCATTCAATCACAAGAGTGCAGTAATACAGTGCAGCCGTTTTATTATATTAACAGGTTTTGAGCACCCTTAGCGGTGCAATAGTTTAAATGATGATGCAATACAGTTATATCAAGCCTTTGAATACGAATGTCCGAATATACTAGAACTACATGGGTAAGGGCTATCATCTATTAAACAGTAAAATGTGATTAACAGGTAAACTTAGTTATTAGTTTAAATTGGCAAACTGTAAATTTTATGTTAACTGTAAAATGATATATGTCATATTGCAACCAAATGGGAAACGACTATACCAAGTTAGGTTTTGCAGGTTTAATGAGTCAAAACATATATAAATGTATAGTATAGCATGTAGCAAGTGATACTTGCCTCGACGGGTCGCGAACCGGGAAAACGGAACGTAACGTCGGCGGGGAAACACGCGACGGACGCACGGTTCACGGATTGAACCCAAACGACGAACCAAAGGACCTCACGGGTGAGAGCACTTCGCTGGATCGTCGGGACACGTCACCGGCACGGCCGGATTCCGGCGAACAGCGACAACAACAACCAGAAAATTAGTGCACGGCCAAGGGATAAACCGGAGGGAAAATGGAAGGAGGAAGGGAAGAGAAGGCTTACTGGTGTTGCAGAGGGTGTGACAGCGATGGGGTCGACGGCGGTAGGGCGCCGGCGAGAAGGTTGCAGCGGTGAGGGTTAGGGCTCGGGTATGGAAGTTCGGTGAAAGGGAAAGAAGGCGGAGAGGGAGAGGAGGTGGTCGGGGGCCGGAGTGCGCAGGTGATGAGGAGGTGCTGAAGGTGGCGCGGGTGGCGGCGACGAAGGCCGCCGGCGATCAGGCGACTGCAGCGAACTCTGCAGGGGTTGCGGCTGCACAGGCGCACGGGGAGAAGGAAGAAGATGTTAAGGTTGGGAAGAGGAGGCGGAGGCGAGGGCGACGGTGGCGTTGGCGCCGGCGTCGGGGCTGCGGCGGCGACGGTGAAGGCGGCTAGGGTTAGGTTGCGTTGGGTTTCGTTTTCGCGTTCTGGGAAAAATGGAGGGAGGAAGGAGAATATATATAGGGAAGAGAGAGAGAGCGAGAGTTAGAGAAAGCTAGAGAGAGAGGAAGAGATACGAGGGAGAGAGAGAATAACTGGAGGGGCTCACGGGATAAAAGCTTATGCTGATTGGCTGAGGAAAAAGATTCGTGGGTAAAAAATTCTTTTTAAAGATTTAAAAGATTTTATAAACAGTAAGAATATATTATAAACGAAATTTTATATGGTTTCGAATATTTTATTAATTTGGGATTTTGGCGCTAAATGAAACATTTCCAAATCGCGCCCGGATTGGGTTCAAAAATTCGAAATTTAAATAATAGGATTTTAAGCGGGTTCCAAATTTTGAAATTGAGTGTTTTATGATTAAAAAGCATACCCCTAAGACGGACACCCGTACGCGCGCGTAGCCGTCCAAACTCGCCCGTTTCACTGAACGGGACGAGAACACAACGCACGGACGCTACCACGAGGCTAGGGGTGTCGAGAAGGCCAAGATGGATATTTTTAATTTCATTTTAGATGCTAAAATTTGTTATATGCAGAAATGACTTTTCCAGATAAAATTTTGCAGTAAGACCCACACAAGCAAGATAAATGAAATAAGTACTAATTAATGCTCAAACAGTAACAGAAATTAGTAGTATTGGGTTCGGGTGTTACATTATACCCAACTACAAAAAGAATTTCGTCCTCGAAATTCCAAGAATACAAGATAGAAAACTACAGGAAAAGGTGAGGAAACTTCTGCCGGATCTCATCTTCTCGCTCCCAAGTGGACTCTCCATGCGATCGATTGCCCCAAGAAACGAGCACAAGGGGGATAACCTTGTTCTTAAGAACCTTTTCCCTTCGATCCACGATTTCAACCGGTCGCTCCTCAAAAGTCAAATCTTCCCGTACTGTTAACTCCGAATGATCCAAAACGTGTGTTTCATCTCGAACATATCTTCGTAGTTGAGATACATGAAACACATCGTGCACACCCGCCAAGGACTGCGGTAACGCCAAACGGTACGCTACCTCTCCAACACGCTCCAATATCTCGAAGGGTCCAACAAATCGAGGACTAAGCTTTTCTCGACTCCCAAAACGAATCACCCCTCTAGTCGGTGATATCCTCAAGAATACCAAATCACCCACGGCGAACTCTAGAGGTCTTCTTGACGTGTCAGCCCAACTCTTCTGTCTGTCTTGAGCTGTCTTCATATACTTTCTAATTGTGTTAACGTTCTCAACCGTCTGCACTACCAAATCTGGTCCCAACAATCTTCGTTCACCGACATCATCCCAACAAACAGGTGAACGGCACTTACGACCATACAAAGCTTTAAACGGAGCCATCTGGATAGTTGCTTGAAAACTGTTGTTGTAAGAAAACTCCACCAAGTGTAGATGATCCTCCCACGAACCCTTGAAGTCCAACATGCATGCTCTCAACATGTCTTCAAGAGTTTGGATCGTTCTTTCCGACTGACCATCAGTTTGAGGATGATAAGCTGTGCTAAACTTCAATCGAGTCCCCAAACTTTCCTGTAAACTCCTCCAGAAGTGTGATAAGAACCGAGTGTCCCGATCGGACACGATGCTCACCGGTACTCCATGCAATCTTACAATCTCCTGCATGTACCGCTCTGCCAAAGTTTCCGTTGATTGACCAACCCGGAAAGGAATAAAGTGAGCTGCCTTGGTCAACCGATCAACAATCACCCATACTGCATTGTTGCCTTTTGGACTCCGCGGTAAAGCCGTCACGAAATCCATGGTTATATGTTCCCACTTCCACTGAGGAATCGGAAGTGGTTGCAATAAACCAGCAACCCTTTGGTGTTCAGCCTTGACTTGCTGATACACCAAGCACTTAGCCACGAAGCGAGCAATCTCCCGTTTCATGCCTTCCCACCAGAAATGTTGTCGAATATCTCGGTACATCTTCGTGCCTCCTGGATGTACAGAGTAAGCCGAACTGTGTGCCTCCTTCATAAGCTCTTCACGAACATCTCCCTTTGGCACACACAAACGGCTACCATACCTCAACGAACCATCTTCGTGGACCAGTAAATCTGTTCGTAGTCCGGCTTCAACTTGCTCTCGAAACTTTTGCAGTCTAGGATCCTGCGATTGTGCTGCTTTAATTTTCTCAATTAAAGACGACTGTACTTGCAACTGCATCAACTGTCCCGTAGAACGCAGTAGCACAACCTCAGAGTCAAATCTTCGAAAATCTGCAATGATCTCCCTCTGCGTAGTTAACACCTGAATTGCTGGTAACCGACTAAGCGCATCCGGCACGACGTTAACCTTCCCCGGATGGTACTTAAGATCAAGATCGTAGTCGGCCATCAGCTCCAACCATCTACGCTGCCTCATATTCAACTCCTTCTGAGTGAACACATACTTCAAACTCTTATGATCTGTAAAAACTTCGACTCTCTCTCCCAAAAGGTAGTGTCTCCAAATCTTCAAAGCGAAGATCACAGCCGCTAGCTCCAAGTCATGAGTTGGATAATTCTTCTCATGGGTCTTCAGTTGTCTTGACGCGTATGCTACAACCTTCCCATGCTGCATCAAAACGCATCCCAATCCTTTCCCAGATGCGTTGCTGTGAATTACCAATCCTCCGGAATTGTCTGGCACGGTCAAAATAGGGGCGGTTATCAACTTCTGCTTCAACGTCTCAAAAGCTAACACACATTTATCCGTCCATAAAAAGGGTACCTCCTTGCGTGTAAGCTTGGTCAATGGCTCTGCCAAACGAGCGAAGTTCTCCACAAATCTCCTGTAGTATCCGGCTAATCTAAGGAAACTTCTTATCTCAGCAACATTCTTTGGAATCGGCCAATCTCGAACTGCTGCAATCTTTTCGGGATCGACGGCGATTCCATCGCCAGACACAACATGCCCCAGAAACTTCACTTCCTCCAGCCAAAATTCGCACTTACTCATCTTCGCATACAATTTCTCTTGTCTCAACGTCTGCAGTGCGATCTTCAAGTGCTCAGCATGCTCCTCAAAACTCTTCGAGTAAACCAGAATATCGTCAATGAATACCACGATAAACTGGTCCAAGAACGGTGAAAAGATTCGGTTCATCAAGTCCATGAATACTGCCGGCGCATTCATTACTCCGAAGGGCATCACTAGGTACTCGTAATGTCCATACCGAGTTCGAAACGCCGTCTTGCAAATATCTTCTGCTTTCACTCGGACCTGATGATATCCGGATCGCAAATCCAGCTTCGAGAATACCCTCGCGCCACTAAGCTGCTCAAAAAGTTCTCCAATGCGAGGGATCGGGTACTTGTTCTTAATAGTCACCCGGTTTAATTCTCGATAGTCGATGCACATCCTTCTCGTGCCATCTTTCTTCTTTACTAGAAGAACTGGAGCTCCCCAAGGTGAGTTGCTGCTTCGAATCCAACCCTTCTCAAGCAATTCAGCAACCTGTCTCTTAACTTCTTCCAATTCTACTGGTGCCATTGGATAATACGCTTTAGATACTGGCGCTGCACCAGGAATAAGGTCAATTGCGAACTCCACGTCTCGCTTCGGCGGTAAACCCGATATATCTTCAAATACGTCCATAAAATCGCGAACAACTGCCGGCTCTTCACTACTATCAACTTCCATTGCTGCAAGAACATTGTTTGTCTGCCTAGCCCTAAACTCGACTGGCCCGACAGAACTGCTTCCTCCAGTGAAGGTAAACTCAGGATGTCCGGGAATCTGGAAAATCACTTTCTTTGCCCTACAGTCAATGTGGGCGTGGAAAGTGCCAAGAAAATCCATTCCCAAGACAACTTCATAGCTGCCCGTATCAATCACCAAGAAATCTACAAAGAGTTCCCGTCCGCACACAACAACTGTACAATCTCTACACTCCCTACTAGATATGATTTTCCCATTCCCAGTGTGTATGTCCCAGAAACTAGACAGGATCGTGCAGGTAATCGAGTGTGTAGTTATAAATTTGGATGACATAAAACAGTGGAATGCACCAGAATCAAATAACGCCAATGCGGGAAACCATAAACGAGTAAAGTACCAGAAATGACTTCTCCTGATGCCTTGGCCTCCTCAGCTGTCAAGGTAAAAGCTCGAGCCTGATTAGGTCCTTGAGTCAACTGTTTCTGCCCTTAGAACGGTCTCTGTGGAGGCTTATGTATATCATCTCTCGTGCGAAGCTTCGACGGACAGGAACCAACTGCGTGATCAGCCGCTCCACAAACCAAACAGAGTCCCAGCCTCCTTCGACAATCCTTATGCATGTGGCCAGGTAAATTGCAATAGTTACAATTCATGCTCTTTCTTCGATCAACGACCACAGGCTTCTTCATGGGTGCTACACCACGACAATCCACTGGAATACCCTTGCGCCCATGATCTCGGTTAGGTACAAATGCGGGCTTCCTAGCCGCAACTGCTGTCTGCTGCAAGCTCCCTTTCATCCCAGATAAACTCTGTTGTTCCCGAGCTGCCGTAAGAACCTGTGAGAAAGTGGTCAAACCTAGGGAGACAATCTGCCTCTGGATGTCCACATCCAAACTGCACATGAACCTTCGTGCCCTGTCTGCCTCGTTGGCGACTAAAGGTCCAGCGAAACGGCTGAGTCTCGTCCACTCTGCTGCATGCACGTCCACGGATGCTCCATTCTGCCTCAGTCCAATAAATTTCTCTTCCATTTCCTTCCGTGCAGTCCGCGGGAAGAACTTCTCCAGGAAACTCTTAGAAAACTCCGCCCAACTGATCGGCTTGGGCAAGCGGGTCTCTTCCACAAGCCACCACTCTCGGGCGTAATCCACTAGCTGAATGCGCACCACATCAACTCTTTTGTCCTCTGGAATCTGTGCCGCAATCAGCAAATTCTCCGTGTCGACTAGCCACTGCTCGGCTGGCAATGGCTCCTCTAAACCTGTGAATGTAGACGGACCCAAACGTCTGAAATCTGCCACGGTCCCTACTCGGTCAACTGGTTTAGCTCCAGCGTTGTTTACAGACTGCCGAACGATCTGCAAACCTTCTTGAAACGAGTCTGCTTGCTGCTGGATCAGCTCAGTCTGCCTCTTCTGATTTTCCAGCATTCCTCTTATTACTCCCAGCATGGCGGCTTCGTCCACACGCCTCTGGTATGTCTTGAAATTCTTATCTGCCATATTCCTGAAATCAAAACATCCAACATTAGCATGATGATAGATTCAATATATAGATCAAGGCTAGAACTCCAAGATACTTAAATAGAGTACCGCATTGTAACTATGCCGCGGTATCATAGCCACAATTACTTAACTCCACCCAAGTCGCTTAAGTCGTAGAGATGTCAAGAAATCAGGTTTTCGAGTCGACATGCAAAGTAAGTTTGCACGTCGTAAAAGATATAATCAGGAAGGATGTGATTCAAGAATGGTAAACGGCAAAGTGGCAGGACATGTTTCCTAACACGGGTATTCTGATTCGTGTACTGGGTACAATACCCAACTACAAAAGAATCAACCCAATTAACCTATGGCTCTGATACCAAAAGAACCATGTCACGCCCCGCTTTCCAGAGTACGCTAGATTGGGCATGTGACATAGCCAACCATGCTACCTGTGGGTAGGAAGTATCCATCCACAGTCACATTACGGCTGTAGAGATATCAAGAACAAGATAAAACTATCTAAAAACATGTCCACAATCCAGATTAACAAGAGTCAATGATAAATAAATGCGGAAGCAAATGATCCAATACAATAACGGAAAAGTATGTCCCATAATGCGGGCTCACATCAGAAAATAAATGCATGAAATAAAGCTAACCACTACTGAACTCACAACTCAGCCTGCTGGCTGAAGTACTCCTGCTCGGACTGCGACAGTGGTATAGAATCTGGGCCATGCAAAACCCAGACGTCAGCGCGTCATGTCAACAAGTAATATAATATGAACAGTGTAATAGGCAATACAGAAATAAACATGAATAAAGCAATAATGTGAAACAAGCAGTGCAGGGTAGTGTGCAGTGGGTAACTAAACCGTTCTATCAGGTTTCCTAGTCTAAAGTCTTTGAAATCAATTGATGAATCGTCGATGTAACTCAATAGTATCCCGTACATACCCGGGACCACGGCCACAATATTCTCGGCTGCAGCCGAGACATGCCGCTAGGCACAAAACAGGAATGTGCACTCGATAGTATCCCGTACATACCCGGGACCACGGCCACAATATTCTCGGCTGAAACCGAGACATGCCGCTAGGCACAAAACAAGAATGTGTACACCATAACAGGTAGTGAACTGTCGAGTTACAAGTCAGGTTTCACCTTTGATTTCCCCATACCCCCAAATTTTATATGTCAGGTCAAGTATTCAGTAATCAAGAACTAATGCCAACACAGGATCAGGTAACAGCAGGTTTGTCTGGATAGACAACAGGAACGGTCCATGAGGACTACATGTCAGGTTTGTTGGCATTAGGCACGGGATCAGGTAACAGGTCGGGTCATGGTACATCAGGTCAAGTCAACAGTAAACGGTACCATGTCAGGTGTATTATGTAGCAATGTCAGGTCAAGGTACGAACATAGCATGCGTGTGCTCACAAACAGATATATAATCGAACAGGGTATTAACAGCAGGAAATAAGCAATGAGTTAAACAAAAATAAGCAGTTTCATTCAATCACAAGAGTGCAGTAATACAGTGCAGCCGTTTTATTATATTAACAGGTTTTGAGCACCCTTAGCGGTGCAATAGTTTAAATGATGATGCAATACAGTTATATCAAGCCTTTGAATACGAATGTCCGAATATACTAGAACTACATAGGTAAGGGCTATCATCTATTAAACAGTAAAATGTGATTAACAGGTAAACTTAGTTATTAGTTTAAATTGGCAAACTGTAAATTTTATGTTAACTGTAAAATGATATATGTCATATTGCAACCAAATGGGAAACGACTATACCAAGTTAGGTTTTGCAGGTTTAATGAGTCAAAACATATATAAATGTATAGTATAGTATGTAGCAAGTGATACTTGCCTCGACAGATCGCGAACCGGAAAAACGGAACGTAACGTCGGCTGGGAAACACGCGACGGACGCACGGTTCACGGATTGAACCCAAACGACGAACCAAAGGACCTCACTGGTCAGAGCACTTCGCTGGATCGTCGTGACACGTCACCGGCATGGCCGGATTCCGGCGAACAGCGACAACAACAACCAGAAAATTAGTGCACGGCCAAGGGATAAACCGTAGGGAAAATGGAAGGAGGAAAGGAAGAGAAGGCTTACTGGTGTTGCAGAGGGTGTGACAGCGATGGGGTCGATGGCGGTGGGGCGCCGGCGAGGCGGTTGCAGCTGTGAGGGTTAGAGCTCGGGTATGGAAGTTCGGTGAAAGGGAAAGAAGGCGGAGAGGGAGAGGAGGTGGTCGGGGGCCGGAGTGCGCAGGTCATGAGGAGGTGCTGAAGGTGGCGCGGGTGGCGGCGACGAAGGCCGCCGGCGATCAGGCGACTGCAGCGAACTCTGCAGGGGTTGCGGCTGCACAGGCGCACGGGGAGAAGGAAGAAGATGTTGAGGTTGGGAAGAGGAGGCGGAGGCGAGGGCGACGGTGGCGTTGGCGCCGGCGTCGGGGCTGCGGCGGCGACAGTGATGACGGCTAGGGTTAGGTTGCGTTGGGTTTCGTTTTCGCGTTCTGGGAAAAATGAGGGGGGAAGGAGAATATATATAGGGAAGAGAGAGAGAGAGTTAGAGAAAGCTAGAGAGAGAGGAAGAGATACGGGGGAGAGAGAGAATAAATGGAGGGGCCCACGGGATAAAAGCTTATGCTGATTGGCTGAGGAAAAAGATTCGTGGGTAAAAAATTCTTTTTAAAGATTTAAAAGATTTTATAAACAGTAAGAATATATTATAAACGAAATTTTATATGGTTTCGAATATTTTATTAATTTGGGATTTTGGCGCTAAATGAAACATTTTCAAATCGCGCCCGGCTTGGGTTCAAAAATTCGAAATTTAAATAATAGGATTTTAAGCGGGTTCCAAATTTTGAAATTGAGTGTTTTATGATTAAAAAGTATACCCCTAAGACGGACACCCGTACGCGCGCGTAGCCGTCCAAACTCGCCCGTTTCACTGAACGGGACGAGAACACAACGCACGGACGCTACCACGAGGTTAGGGGTGTCGAGTAGGCCAAGATGGATATTTTTAACTTCATTTTAGATGCTAAAATTTGTTATATGCAGAAATGACTTTTCCAGATAAAATTTTGCAGTAAGACCCACACAAGCAAGATAAATGAAATAAGTACTAACTAATGCTCAAACAGTAACAGAAATTAGTAGTATTGGGTTCGGGTGTTACATCGAATATCTTCCTTGTCTTGTCTTGAGGGAAGAAATATGCTCGACCCATTTTTTTCGCTAGAGACGGATTTCGGCTGACCTTTTCTCGATCGCGTGGCCTTTTGGATCCGTTTTTCCGCTGTCGAACGTCTTTTCCGTTCTTTGACTTATTTTTGCCTCTGCGTCGGGCCTTTTTATTGTCTTGGGAACGCATGGCGGGCTGACGGTGAAGGGCATTGTCGTCCTCCGTAGCCTGCTGAAGGAGGCGTTGCGTCTTGGTTTTCTCGTAAATGGCCATTTCGCGGCTGTAGTCATTCCGATCCTTTTGACTCGCTTCCTTTATTAGCTTGTCCATTTGTTCTTCAAATGATGGACTCGACACTTTTATGGCAGGACCTCGTTCCGGTCCAGCGTCAGCGTCTTTTAAAAGAGTATCATCTTCTTCATCAAGGTCCTTTATGACATGGCAGCCATGGAACTGCTCCCGTTTCTTGGACTGGACATATCCAAGCCCAATCGTTTCCATTTTTCCGTTGGGCAATTTTCGCTGCGTTCCGGGGACGTTCCAATCCTGTTGTAGAACTGAACTTCTCGAGAAGTTTGTTTGAATGGTACGTCTTGGCATCTTAACAACCTTTTCAATCCCTCGGGGTAACACCTGGGCAGACGAGTGGGTTGGAGCCTGTCGAGCGGAGGATCGGGACCATGCCAAACTTCTCTTTCGACTTTAGTCTCCGTGGATCGATAGAATAGGATCGCCTTTTCACCTCTTCGCCTGGGAGGGACGTAGAATGTCTGTAGCTCTTGCACACTATATGTCTCAAGCGCATCAAGCTCTCTGTAGTGCTGCAGCGGAACCATGGCGATCTGCAAACTCTGATAATCTCCAGTGAAGGCTTGCACTGATGGACGGACCGAGAACGCTGCGTTGACTTTGTCTTTAGAGTCACTGCCAAAAACCAGAATAGGGGTAGATGGTCCCGGCTTGTTGCATTGGGGCGGCCCCAAATAGACTATCTTTTCTTCCTCCTCGGTATCACTCCTGAAAACCGGAATAGTGGCGATAGCTTTTTGCTTATTATCTGGTTTATGGCATCTTTCCGTGTCTTCAAAGTCTGGAAGGAAATACTTTGCATCCTCATATTTGCGGACTTCATTTACGGAGAATGGATTTAGCTCCCCCATCACGGTGTACTCGAGGCCATCTTTGAAATACTTCATGCACTGATGTTGTGTAGAAGGGATGATGTTATACTCGTGTAACCAAGGCCGACCAAGTAGAGCATTGTAGTAGGTCTTGGCGTCGATGACATTAAACTTAATGTCAATGACGAGCATCCCAAAGCATAACGTCAGGATCACAGACCCGAGCGTCCATGATGACTGGGAGTCAAATTCGGAGATAGTGATTTCATCCTGAGCGAGGTGTTGAACGCTCATGCAGATTTCTTTTAGCACCCTCACATTCAGGAGATTGACAGAGGACCCATTGTCAACTAAGATCTTCCCTATCTTGATGTCATGGCAGTACCCGGTGACATACAGGGGATGGTTATGCTCGCATGTTCCGAGGAGGAGATCTTCATCACCGAAAGTGATGTCAGCTGTGTGCACTTCTTCCAGCTCATCCTTCATCTTTTCTTCGGCAAGGAAAGCTTGAAATTGGTCGGGCTCTTGTAGTGCCTTGATCAGAGAATCCCGTGCCTCTTTAGACAATAGAAGGGCATCGAGAATACTTAGCTGCGAGGGTATCTTTCTCAGGTGTGCCAGAACATTGTAATCCGCCTTGTTTTTCTTGGGCGGGTCCTTGGCTGCGAGCTCTTCGACGACTCGGTCATCGAGGGTGATATCCTCAGGGACTTTTTCCTTCCCTTTATCTTTTTTGTTCAATCCCTTGTTTGTAGGTCCGAGATTCTTTTCGGGCAACGTACGGTTGCGCAGCTGAATATTCTCACAGTTCTTTGTCTCTTCTTCTTTTCCTGAGGTGGATTCTTTGAAGAGAGGGCCGAGAGCTATTTCTTCATCAGAATCGCTCCCGAATGTGGGAAGTTGCGATCCCCCAGCATCAACCATGTGACAGTTGCCGGCAGTTCTTTTACGCTCATCTGTCGTGTTTTTCTGCTCCCGACATGTTTTGCGCTTCATTTGCTTGAACTGTTGTCGGTAGGCAACATACCCCTGCCACCAGTTTTTAAAGGCCATGCACTCTTCGGTAGGGTGTGTAGTCCTCTGATGGTATAAGCAGTAGTTAAGATGTGCATCCGCTTCGTCGAGATGTATACTGCCAGGAGTATTTCCTTTGGGAGATGGAAGCTTCATTCCCATTGGCAGGGCTTTAGCGAACCGTTTCCTTGCCTTAAGCTTGCTTTTGTCTGCCGCGGGTGTGTTTCGATCTGGTTGGAGCGCTCTGCGATTCATCCTCACCATGACTTCTTCAAATTGACGCCGATGCCTGGCCCTTTCAAATATGGCAATTTCATGTTGCTGATCGGCCTTGCTCTTCTGACGGGCTTCGTTCAGCAGCACATCGATCATCTCGTCAGACGGTTCGAAGGATTTTGGTGTCGATTCTGCCCCCAGCTCCTCTATGTGAGCTTCTTCGTCATTTACGGACGAATGAGAGATCATGTGACAACTTGCCACATAATCCTCGAATTCTTCTGACGAGTCGTCTCCGTCGTCATTGTCGTTTTCTCCGCTCTCAGGGATTTTGTTGAGAAATTCCTAGAGCGTGACCGGGGTTCGTGCCTTCTGATTATATTCTTCCAGTGCATCAATCTGCTTTTGCAAGTCCGTGCGCTTATCATCAGGCTTCACGGGCTTTTTGGTCTTCTTCTTCCTTTTCGAAGATTTTGACGGTTGGGCCTGAGCGTTTTGACCATCGCTACCAATTCTTGGTGTCGGGCACGGTTTCAGCATTCCCTCAATGATCTCAGGTTCCAGCGGGCTTCTCCACCTAATCGCCGGGCATATTTTAAGATCTTTCAGCATTCATTTTGTTTTGGCTAAAAGAGCGACCTCCCATAGAGCTTCTTCTATGAAAGAGCATGATGCCCCCGGCGTGTCCACTTTTTTAAGAGCGTGCGGCTGGGGCGGGCTTACTTTCCAATTCTCGGACAGTGCAAATTTGCCCTGTTGGTATTGGTCCTCAATCCAGCCTTTGAAGACGAAGCAATCTTCGATTGGATGGCCTACTACTCGGTGGTAGGGGCAGTAATTGGGATTCTTGACGTCGCCGGGCTGCAATGGACGTCTCGGATCCGGCAGATTGATGAATCTGTTACGTATCGCCAGTTCGAACAGTCTCTTTGTTTTCTTCCGCGGGAACGAATAAGGACGTTTTAACTTTTCGTTGATAAATCGCTGTCTATCGTTTTGGCGATCAGCTGGTTTTAGACCACTCGACTGTTGCTGAGCATTGGCGACGAAAGTCGCTTTCCCTTTCCCCTTTTCATTCCAAGACTCCGTCTATGAAGAGGAAGGCCTATGGCCCATCTGGTCCATTTGGGCCATCTTGTCAATCAAGGCCTGGAAGGTATTTGGTTTGAAAAACATCATGAATTGGGATATGGTCGCCTGCGGATAGAGTGCCCACAAACATGCCTACTGCAGGAGCCTCTTCTATGCGCTGTTCGCACTTCGACCATAGGTTGCGCCACCGAATTGCATACTAAACCCATGTCTCCCATGGCTTCAATTGGGCATTGGTTAACGCCGTGATTGGGGTGCGTTCGCTAGCGCTTGCGAAACGCTGGGTGAATAACAGCTCCATCTCCATGAATGTTTTGACGGAGTCATTGGGAAGCTCCGTATACCATTCGAAGGTCGTCTCTACCAAGCTGCCGACGAATTGGCAAAGCAGCAGCTTATCGTCACCTCCAGTATTGCCGCAGAGAGCCATGAACTGGGCGACATGCTGGTAGGGGTTGCATGTCCCTTTATATACATGAAATTTAGGGATTGTGTATCCTGGCGGGTACTTAATCTGATCGTACCAGCTGGGATAGGGTCGCCCAGTTCTGACAACTTGGCCAGCAGCTTCGTTCGCTTAGTGAGCTCGTATCTGTTGAGCTATATAATCGTTAACGGCGGCTTTGGAGATGGTCTCTTCCTTGGCTGCTGATAGAGTCGGAAGAGGGTTTGATGTCTCCCCCCTGTGGTCTTCAAGGATTATTGGAGGGTCTTCAGCTGGAAAATCCGGCTGTATCATCATCCCGACCATATCTTGGAATAAGAGTGCCATTTGTTTTATGTTAGCCGCTTGTTCCGAGGCCTCTTTGTCTTTCTTCTCGAGCATTCTTTGGAGGAACTCAGCGTCGATTTCCTGTTCCTGGCGCTGCTCCGACGACATCTCCGGGCTTTCTTTTGGCCCAGTGAGTGCGGCCATCTTCGTCAGCATCTCCTGGAACTTTTGTTGTTGTTGCTCCTGAGCCTTTGTCACAGATCGGGTGAGCGGTCGATGACCCATGGAAATACGGTTATCCTCTTTCCCGGAAGCCATATAGATGGTGTGCACTACCATGCCCCCAGACTTGGAGCGTTTGGATTCAGTGCACTTGAGATTCATCGCAGGCATAGGGATCTTCTCCGCCCTCCTCTTTTTATGGACGATTGAAGTTTAAGGGGCTGTTGATGTAGGCACCCGTGCAGACGACACCTTTCGTGGCGTGGCGGAGGGATGGTCCTCCTTTTGCCGAATCTTTATTTTTTTCTGTCGGCGGGAGTAGTCCTTATTGATTACGGAGTCTTGGACTCTCCGCCAGACCTTATGAATTTTGGAGGACAACTGCTGAGGAGGCTGCTCCAGCTCCGCCTTTGTAACATTTTCAACAGGTGAATGAGACCTTTTTAATACGGTAGTTAGAGAGTTCTTACGCACCCTCCTGAGCGGCTCAAAGCTGTTCCCGGTTGGAACAGCAGTATCGACTTCCACCATCAGAGCTGGTGGAGTCAATCCAGAAGGGGACTGCTCCCAGATTTCCTCACTCGGCGCCAGTGGCGACGTCGAGCATGTCTTGCAGGCGGTACTGGCTCAGTTACGGGGGTGGCTTCATCATGCCCTCTGTTCTGCTGAAGGGTTGCTGTTGGTGCCAGCCTATCGAAGACTGACGTCCGTTGAGAAGAAACTTCCAACCTGTCGAAGACTGACCTTTGGGCAGGGGAAGTAGTCTGGACGACCTCACCCGAAGCAGGAATTGGGGTGGCCAGTCTTGCAAAGACCGATCCCTTAGCAAGAGAAGCCCCTTTGACGACTTCATCCGTCGGAGTTGGAATGGATGTCCGCTTCGGGATGACTCATTCAGGTATTGCAGGCTTCTTCATGGACACACTGGAGCTCAGACTCAGACTGTCGAAGACTGATGCAATAGACTTGGAATTGTATGGCCCGTTGAGAGGGGTCGTGGTAGTTGTAAGCCGATCGAAGACCGACTTCTTCGGAGCTTCCTGTGACGGCATTGGGATGCTGAAGCTTGCCGGTAGGATCATGGTCCCAAAGAACAGTCCAATGGTAGCCTGAGTCATATGTTCCACAGGCATGGCGAATATGAAGGCTGCTTGGGGCCCATAGGTCACTCCTCCAGCGAGGACGGAGTGGAAATTGCTGTTGCAGTTGGTGCAGTTGGAAGCCATTTTCTCTTATGCACAGAGAAAGACACCAAATCTTAGTACCTCGAATCCACAGGGAACCATAGCAGACCGCGATTTGCTCGCGAAACACGAAACACGAAGTGTGGAGTGGAAAAAGGAAAAGGTCCCATCGGGCGTGCCAGAATCTGTTCGCCGCCGAAAGACGCGAAGACAAACATCTCGCCTGAATTTGGGGGCAGATGCTATTTGGTTTTATCTGTCCACCTCTCCGAAGATGCCAAGTTGATTTATGGCGCCGTATATCGGAGGTTTAGACAGATGCGGCCGATATAGCAGACTTCGTCAGATTCCCCCTCATTGTGAGGATTTTTTGATTGTGGGGACGCTCTTCCCTGCAGGCGCAAGCCCTTGCAGTTAATTACACTACCGCATCATGGTAACAACTTTCTCCTTCTCCAGATGGTCACTTCGTGTCATGTGTGTTTGTTTTATTTTCGGTTGCCCGTGGATCGTAAATGGAGACTAATTTATGTTGTCGCCCGTAGGGCATGGATTAGTCCAAATCCGTATTTTCTTAGATTTGGGTTTGGGTTGGTTTAAGGATCGTTAATCTTGTTTTAGATTAAGATCAACTTAAATGTTTCTTAAGGATACGTTAGCCTAATTTTAGACTAAGATCTACTTAACAATGTTTTAGAATCATTTAGATCCAACGAAAGAGTATTTGAACTCTATCGTTTTAGTTCAGGGACATCGCGGTCCATTGGGTTTAAGGACATCATAGTCCATGAGTTTAAGGACCTCATAGTCCGTAAGGTTTAGAGTCATCATAGTCTGTATGGTTTAAAGACATCATAGTCTGTGAGGTTTTGGTTTAACCGCTTGGAGATGCACCAAAAGTTATTGGTTATTGGGATCCACCATCTCTCTGAAGATATTGAAGAATTACAACGACGTGTATCAGAGGTATGAAGAGATGTACCCTTAAACCAATGTTGGTTGGAAGATCTATAGTCAGGTTTGGGACTAAGACCAATTAAAAAGATTGTGAGCACATAGGCTCGGTTAATTTGAATTAGGGACTTGTGGCCAACTTGGGCTCAGTCCACTCAGTTCTGAATAAAGTGTTTGAACACTTGTTTGGACTCAGTCCATTCATTTTGAATAAAATGTTGAATATTTGTTTGGGCTCAGCCCATTTTTATTCAATAATGCCGAGTATTAATTTGGGTTCTGACACCCCTTTTTCTTTTTGTCTTTTATTAAGTGTTGAACACTTTTTATGGTGTCACGCCCCGCTTCCCAGAGTACGCAGGATTGGGCACGTAACATAGCCAACCATGCTACCTGTGGGTAGGAAGTATCCATCCACAGTCACATTACGGTTGTAAGGATATCAAGAACAAGATAAAGTACTAATCTAACACATGTCCAAATCCATAATAACAAGAAATCAATGAACAATAAGTGCGGAAGCAAATGATCCAATATAATAATAGAAAGGTACGTCCCATAATGCGGGATCGCACCTGGAAATAAAATGCAATAAACAAACTAACCACTATAGAACTCAAATCAGCCTGCTGGCTGAAGTACTCCTGCTCGGTCGTCGACAGTGGTACGGAATCTGGGCCATGCAAAACCCAGACGTCAGCGCGTCATGACATCAAGTATAAAGTATAAACATGGTAATAAGCAATGCAAGTATGAACATGAATAAAGCAGTAATAAGAGATAACAAGCAGGGTAATGTGCAATGGTGACTAAACTGTCCTATCAGGTTTTCTACTCTATAGTCTTTGAAACCAATTGATGAATCGTCGATGTAACTCAATAGTATCCCGTGCGTGCCCGGGACCACGGTCAAGATCCTCGGGGCTGAATCCGAGACGTGCCGCTAAGCAGTAAAAGGTAGTAGGATGGGCGAGTGATGTCAGCATCAACACTCCGGGGCTGGCCAAGCCCGTAAGACTGATCAGAACATGTATCGAACTGTTGAGTTACAAGTCGGTTTCACCTTTGATTTCCCCATACCCCCAAGCTATGTATGTCAGGTCAGGTATTCAGTAGTCAAGGACTAATGCCAACACAAAATCAAGTAAAAGTAGGTCTGTCTGGATAGACAGCGGGAATGGTCAGGTTTGTCGGCATTAGGCATGAGATCAGGTAACAGGTCAGGTAATGTATAAAGGTGTCATGTCATGTCAAGAGTGTACGGTACCATATCATGTCAAGTAGGAAGTGTAACAGGTCATGTCAGGAAGCACAAGATGTCATGTGGGTGCTCATAATCAAACTATCATAAACATGTGTATAAATAAACAAGCATGAGTACTATTAGAACAATAAACTGGAACATGTAATATGATAGGCAAATAGATATAATTTCAAGGATATGGATACACAGTTATTGATTAGGGTTACATTTATAGTTCCAATATTAATTAGGATGCAATTTATTAAACATGGAGTATTAATATCACATTATTATGTAGTAATGTGATCTATGGATGCAATTATATTTATCTTAAATGCGATGGATGCAAACGGGTATCCGAAGAGTTATAAAACTATAAAATGGTAGTGTGGGATGTACAACTAAGCAATATGTGATATAAATATTTATATAATAATATTAATATGGATAGCATATTCAAAGCGATTAGTAACTATAAAAGCTGTATTGATTAACCATGCACAAGAAGGTTCCGTTCAGAAATTCAGCGTCACCCTAATTTGTAAAATAGCTTAAAAATAACAAACGTTCTCCAAAAGAGACGTATCTTATATCAAAACAAAGATAATTCAATAAGGTTTTCAGTTTTATAAATATAAGCATCTCAGGTTATCCCTACAAAAAGTTATGAATATTCAAAGTTGAAAGTTTGCTGCTGGAATTTCCCTGGACAGCAGTTTAAGGGCATTTTCATTTGCATTTTACGTTATTTAAACAATTTATTTTGCAAGTAAATATTTCATAGAGTTATAGTATTCTTAATTAGCTTCGTAACGAACTAAAGAACGTATACTAATGATTTTTCTATGATTTATAATGAATTTTATAAGATAAGGTGTACAGTAAATTTCAGATTTGTCATATCCGATTTTTCAACGACATTTCATATGTAAACTATAAGATTTTCAAATGTATAATATTATAAAATGAAGATTATAAAAGTATATAGCATGTAGCAAGATTAACTTGCCTCGATGGGTCGCGAATCGGGAAAACGGAACGTTAACCGTCGGCGGGGAAAACTCGCGACGGCGCACGGTTCACGGAATGAACCCAAACGACGAACAAAGGAACCACACGGGTCGGGGTATCTCGCTGGAACGTCGAGAAACGTCACCGGCACGACGGAATTCCGGCAACAAAAGAACAGTTAAAAGAAATGAGAAACGAGACATGAAGCAAGAAGAGAAAAATGATAAAGAGAAGTACGAGAGAATATATGAGGGAGAGGGAGAGAGAGGAAAAAGTGGAGAGAGAGAGAGAGAAAGTGGGGCCCACGGGGTTAAAGGGGAGGTTGCAATTGGCTGAGAGAATAAATTAAGAAGGATATAAAGATTGTAAAAATATTATATGGTTAACTTAAAGATTTAAAAGATAGGTAATGAACAGTAAGATATCAGGTTAGTTAGAAAAATATATGCGATGGTTTTAATAATATTAAAATTTAGGATTTCGGCGCCAAATGAAACATTTCCAAATTGCGCCCGGGTTGGGTCCAAAAATTCGAAATTCAAATAATAGGATTTTAGGCGGGTTCCAAATTTTAAAAATGAAATGTTTTATGATTAAAAAGCATACTCCCAAAACGGACACACGCACGTGCACGTAGCCATCCAAACTCGCCCGTTTCACTGAACGGGACGAGAATATAATGCACGGACGCTACCACGAGGCTAAGGGTGTCAAGTAGGCCAAGAAGAATATTTTCAATTTTATTTTAGGTGCTAAAATTTGTTATATGCAGAATGACTTAGCCGGTTAAAATTGTGCAATAAGAACCAAACAAGCAAGATAAATGAAATGAGCAATGCCAAACACTCAACCAGTAACAGAAATAGTATTATTGGGCTCGGGTGTTACATCATACCCAACTACAAAAAGAATTTCGTCCTCGAAATTCCAAGAATTCAAGATAGATAACTACAGGAAAAGGTGAGGAAACTTCTGCCGGATCTCGTCTTCTCGCTCCCAAGTGGATTCTCCATGCGATCGATTACCCCAAGAGACTAGCACAAGGGGGATAACCTTGTTCTTAAGAACCTTTTCTCTTCGATCCTTGATTTCAACTGGTCGCTCCTCAAAAGTCAAGTCTTCTCGTACTGTTAGCTCCGAATGATCCAAAACGTGTGTTTCATCTCGAACATACTTACGGAGTTGAGATACGTGAAACATATCATGCACATTTGCCAAGGACTGTGGTAACGCCAAACGATATGCTACCTCACCAACACGCTCCACGATCTCAAGGGTCCAACGAACCGAGGACTGAACTTTCCTCGCCTTCCAAAACGAATCACCCCTCTAGTCGGTGATATCTTCAAGAACACCAAATCACCCACGGTGAATTCTAGAGGTCTTCTCGATGTGTCAGCCCAACTCTTCTGTCTGTCTTGTGCTGCCTTCATATGATTTCTGATAGTGTTAACCTTCTCAACTGTCTGCATCACCAAATCTGGTCCCAACAATTTTCGTTCACCGACATCATCCCAACAAATAGGTGAACGACATTTACGACCATACAAAGCTTCAAACGGAGCCATCTGGGTAGTTGCCTGAAAACTGTTGTTGTAAGAAAACTCCACCAAGTGTAGATGATCCTCCCACGAACCCTTGAAGTCCAACATGCATGCTCTCAACATATCATCAAGAGTTTGGATCGTTCTCTCCGACTGACCATCAGTTTGAGGATGATAAGCTGTGCTAAACTTCAATCGAGTCCCCAAACTTTCCTGTAAACTCCTCCAGAAGTGTGATAAGAACCAAGTGTCCCGATCGGACACGATGCTCACCGGTACGCCATGCAATCTTACAATCTTCTGCATGTACCGCTCTGCCAAAGTCTCCGTTGATTGACCAACCTAGAAAGGAATAAAGTGAGCTGCCTTGGTCAATCGATCGACAATCATCCATACTGCATTGTTGCCGTTTAGACTTCGCGGTAAAGCCGTCACGAAATCCATGGTTATATGTTCCCACTTCCACTGAGGAATCGGAAGTGGTTGCAACAAACTAGCAACCCTTTGGTGTTCAGCCTTGACTTGCTGACATACCAAGCACTTAGTCACGAAGCGAGCAATCTCCCGTTTCATGCCTTCCCACCAGAAATGCTGTCGAATATCTCGGTACATCTTTGTACCTCCTGGATGTATAGAATAAGCTGAACTGTGTGCCTCCTTCATAAGCTCTTCACGAACATCCCCCTTTGGCACACACAAACGGCTACCATACCTCAACGAACCATCTTCGTAGACCAGTAAATCTGTTCGTAGTCCAGCCTCAACCCGCTCTCGAAACTTCTGCAGTCTAGGATCCTGCGATTGTGCCGCTTTAATCTTCTCAACCAAGGACAACTGTACTTGCAACTGCATCAACTGTCCCGTAGAATGTGGTAGCACAACTTCCAAGTCAAATCTTCGAAAATCTGCAATGATCTCCCCCTGTGTAGTTAACACCTGAATTGCTGGTAACCGACTAAGCGCATCCGGCACAACATTAACCTTCTCCGGATGGTACTTAAGATCAAGATCGTAGTCAGCCATCAGCTCCAACCATCTACGCTGCCTCATGTTAAGCTCCTTCTGTGTAAACACATACTTCAAGCTCTTATGATCTGTAAAAACTTCGACTCTTTCCCCCAAAAGGTAGTGTCTCCAAATCTTCAAAGCGAAAATCACAGCCGCACGCTCCAAGTCATGAGTTGGATAATTCTTCTCATGAGTCTTCAGTTGTCTCGATGCGTAAGCGACGACTTTCCCATTCTGCATTAAAACACATCCCAATCCTTTTCCAGATGCGTCGCTGTGAATCACCAGTCCTCCTGAATCATCCGGTACGGTTAGGATAGGGGCGGTTATCAACTTCTGCTTCAACGTCTCAAAGGCCAATGCACATCCATCCGTCCAAACAAACGGTACCTCCTTTCGTGTGAGCTTGGTTAACGGCTCAGCTACGCGAGCGAAGTTCTCCACAAATCTTCTGTAGTATCCGGCGAGTCCAAGAAAACTCCTTATCTCTGCAACATTCTTTGGAATAGGCCAGTCTCGAACTGCTGCAATCTTTTCGGGATCGAGGGCGATTCCATCGCCCGACACGACATGCCCCAGAAACTTCACTTCTTCCAGCCAGAATTCACACTTACTCATATTCGCAAATAATTTCTCTTGTCTTAGCGTCTGCAATGCGATCCTTAAATGCTCAGCATGCTCCTCCGGACTCTTCGAGTACACCAGAATATCGTCAATGAATACCACAATAAACTGGTCCAAGAACGGTGAAAAGATCCTGTTCATCAAATCCATGAATGTTGCCGGCGCATTAGTCACTCCGAAGGGCGTCACTAGATACTCGAAATGTCCATATCGAGTTCGAAACGCCGTCTTGCAAATGCCTTCTGCTTTCACTCGGACCTGATGATATCCCGATCGCAAATCCAATTTCGAGAACACCCTCGCGCCACTAAGCTGCTCAAAAAGCTCTCCAATGCGAGGGATCGGATACTTGTTCTTAATAGTCACCCGGTTCAATTCTCGATAATCCATGCACATCCTTCTCGTGCCATCCTTCTTCTTTACTAAAAGAACTGGAGCTCCCCAAGGTGAGTTGCTGCTTCGAATCCATCCCTTCTCGAGTAATTCACCAACTTATTTATTAACTTCTTCCAATTCCACCGGTGCCATCGGATAATAAGATTTTGATACTGGCGCTGCACCAGGAATAAGGTCAATCGCGAACTCCACATCTCGCTTTGGCGGTAAGCCCGAAATATCTGCAAACACATCCATAAAGTCGCGAACAACTGCCGGCTCTTCATTACTATTCACTTCCATAGTCGCAAGAACACTGTTTGTCGGCCTAGCCCTAAACTCGACTGGCCCGACAGAACTGCTTCCTTACCGCAACTGCTGTCTGCATCGTTGGCCGCGAAAGGTCCAGCGAGACTACTGAGTCTCGTCCACTCCGCTGCATGCACGTCCACGGTTGCTCCATTCTGCCTTAGTCCGATAAATTTCTTCCCTTTCCTCCGCGCAGTCTGCGGGAAGAACTTCTCCAGGGGGTTCTTAGAAAAACTTCACCCAACTGATCGGCTTGGGCAAGCGGGTCTCCTCCACAAGCCGTCACTCTCGGGCGTAATCCACTAACTGAATGCGCACCACATCAACTCCTTTGTCCTCTGGAATCTGTGTCGCAATCAGCAAATTCTCCGTGTCGCTAGCCACGGCTCGGCTGGCAACGGCTCCTCCAGAAAAGTGAAAGCAGACGGATCCAAAAGTCTGAAATCTGCTACGGTCCTTACTCGGTCAACTGGTCTAGTTCCAACATCGTTTACAGACTGCTGAACGATCTGCAAACCTTCCTGAAACAAGTCCGCTTGCTGCTGGATCAGCTCGGTCTGTTTCTTTGATTTCCAGCATTTCTCTTATCACTCCAAGCATGGCGGCTTCGTTCACACGCCTCTGGTACGTCTTCAAATTCTTACCTGTCATAATCCTGAACTCAAAACACCCAACATTAGCATGATGATAGATTCTGAATGTGGATCAAGGCTAGAACTCCAAGATACTTAAATAGAGTACCGCATTGTAGCTATGCCGCGGTATCATAGCCGCAATTACTTAACTCCACCCAAGTCGCCTAAGTCCTAGAGATAACAAGAAGTTAGGTTTTCGAGTTGACAATGCAAAGTAAGTTTGCATGTCGACATGATCCGGAAGAATGATTCAAGGATGGTAAAACGGTCAAAGTGGCAGGACATGTTTCCTAATCACGGGTATCCTGATTCGTGTATCGGGTGCAATACCCAACTACAAAGAATCAACCCAATTAACCTATGTCTCTGATACCAAAAGAACCATGTCACGCCCCGCTTCCCAGAGTACGCAGGATTGGGCACGTAACATAGCCAACCATGCTACCTGTGGGTAGGAAGTATCCATCCACAGTCACATTACGGTTGTAAGGATATCAAGAACAAGATAAAGTACTAATCTAACACATATCCAAATCCATAATAACAAGAAATCAATGAACAATAAGTGCGGAAGCAAATGATCCAATATAATAATAGAAAGGTACGTCCCATAATGCGGGATCGCACCTGGAAATAAAATGCAATAAACAAACTAACCACTATAGAACTCAAATCAGCCTGCTGGCTGAAGTACTCCTGCTCGGTCGTCGACAGTGGTACGGAATCTGGGCCATGCAAAACCCAGACGTCAGCGCGTCATGACATCAAGTATAAAGTATAAACATGGTAATAAGCAATGCAAGTATGAACATGAATAAAGCAGTAATAAGAGATAACAAGCAGGGTAATGTGCAATCGTGACTAAACTGTCCTATCAGGTTTTCTACTCTATAGTCTTTGAAACTAATTGATGAATCGTCGATGTAACTCAATAGTATCCCGTGCGTGCCCGGGACCACGGTCAAGATCCTCGGGGCTGAATCCGAGACGTGCCGCTAAGCAGTAAAAGGTAGTAGGATGGGCGAGTGATGTCAGCATCAACACTCCGGGGCTGGCCAAGCCCGTAAGACTGATCAGAACATGTATCGAACTGTTGAGTTACAAGTCGGTTTCACCTTTGATTTCCCCATACCCCCAAGCTATGTATGTCAGGTCAGGTATTCAGTAGTCAAGGACTAATGCCAACACAAAATCAAGTAAAAGTAAGTCAGTCTGGATAGACAGCGGGAATGGTCAGGTTTGTCGGCATTAGGCATGAGATCAGGTAACAGGTCAGGTAATGTATAAAGGTGTCATGTCATGTCAAGAGTGTACGGTACCATATCATGTCAAGTAGGAAGTGTAACAGGTCATGTCAGGAAGCACAAGATGTCATGTGGGTGCTCATAATCAAACTATCATAAACATGTGTATAAATAAACAAGCATGAGTACTATTAGAACAATAAACTGGAACATGTAATATGATAGGCAAATAGATATAATTTCAAGGATATGGATGCACAGTTATTGATTAGGGTTACATTTATAGTTCCAATATTAATTAGGATGCAATTTATTAAACATGGAGTATTAATATCACATTATTATGTAGTAATGTGATCTATGGATGCAATTATATTTATCTTAAATGCGATGGATGCAAACGGGTATCCGAAGAGTTATAAAACTATAAAATGGTAGTGTGGGATGTACAACTAAGCAATATGTGATATAAATATTTATATAATAATATTAATATGGATAGCATATTCAAAGCGATTAGTAACTATAAAAGCTGTATTGATTAACCATGCACAAGAAGGTTCCGTTCAGAAATTCAGCGTCACCCTAATTTGTAAAATAGCTTAAAAATAACAAACGTTCTCCAAAAGAGACGTATCTTATACGAAAACAAAGATAATTCAATAAGGTTTTCAGTTTTATAAATATAAGCATCTCAGGTTATCCCTACAAAAAGTTATGAATATTCAAAGTTGAAAGTTTGCTGCTGGAATTTCCCTGGACAGCAGTTTAAGGGCATTTTCATTTGCATTTTACGTTATTTAAACAATTTATTTTGCAAGTAAATATTTCATAGAGTTATAGTATTCTTAATTATCTTCGTAACGAACTAAAGAACGTATACTAATGATTTTTCTATGATTTATAATGAATTTTATAAGATAAGGTGTACAGTAAATTTCAGATTTGTCATATCCGATTTTTCAACGACATTTCATATGTAAACTATAAGATTTTCAAATGTATAATATTATAAAATGAAGATTATAAAAGTATATAGCATGTAGCAAGATTAACTTGCCTCGATGGGTCGCGAATCGGGAAAACGGAACGTTAACCGTCGGCGGGGAAAACTCGCGACGGCGCACGGTTCACGGAATGAACCCAAACGACGAACAAAGGAACCACACGGGTCGGGGTATCTCGCTGGAACGTCGAGAAACGTCACCGGCACGACGGAATTCCGGCAACAAAAGAACAGTTAAAAGAAATGAGAAACGAGACATGAAGCAAGAAGAGAAAAATGATAAAGAGAAGTACGAGAGAATATATGAGGGAGAGGGAGAGAGAGGAAAAAGTGGAGAGAGAGAGAGAGAAAGTGGGGCCCACGGGGTTAAAGGGGAGGTTGCAATTGGCTGAGAGAATAAATTAAGAAGGATATAAAGATTGTAAAAATATTATATGGTTAACTTAAAGATTTAAAAGATAGGTAATGAACAGTAAGATATCAGGTTAGTTAGAAAAATATATGCGATGGTTTTAATAATATTAAAATTTAGGATTTCGGCGCCAAATGAAACATTTCCAAATTGCGCCCGGGTTGGGTCCAAAAATTCGAAATTCAAATAATAGGATTTTAGGCGGGTTCCAAATTTTAAAAATGAAATGTTTTATGATTAAAAAGCATACTCCCAAAACGGACACACGCACGTGCACGTAGCCATCCAAACTCGCCCGTTTCACTGAACGGGACGAGAATATAATGCACGGACGCTACCACGAGGCTAAGGGTGTCAAGTAGGCCAAGAAGAATATTTTCAATTTTATTTTAGGTGCTAAAATTTGTTATATGCAGAATGACTTAGCCGGTTAAAATTGTGCAATAAGAACCAAACAAGCAAGATAAATGAAATGAGCAATGCCAAACACTCAACCAGTAACAGAAATAGTATTATTGGGCTCGGGTGTTACATATGGCGCTGGGGCCTTATTTACAGAGCGCTTTGTAATTCCTTAGCGCCCACGTGAGGAGCACGTGGAGCGCTTGGCGCTGAGCGCCAGACTTGGAGCGCTAAAACGCTTCTTATAAAATAGCGCCCACATGAGGAGCGCTTGGCGCTGAGCGCCAGACTTGAAGCGCTAAGACACTTCTTATAAAATAGCACCAACGTGAGGAGCGCGTGGAGCGCTTAGCGTTGAATGCCATACTTGGAGCGCTAAGGCGCTTCTTTTAAAATAGCGCCCATGTGAGGAGCGCGTGGAGCGCTGAGCGCTGAGCGCCAGACTTGGAGCGCTAAAGCGCTTCTTTGGCAGCTCTAATCAGTTCTATGCTCTGAGAATTAAATTCTCGGTTTATAAGAGACTTTGTCTCATGGATCTAAGAACTAAGTTCTTCTCTTTCTTGATGAGATGCTGCGATCTCTTTTACTTTTGTAAAAGACCTTGTCTTATAGATCTATGATCTGAAAAAGAACTACATTCTTCTGATGTGAGAGTTAAACTCTCAAATATGGAGAAGATACCATGATCTCCCTTCTTTTTATTTACCTTGAAGAAGGTTCTTCTTCTTAGAGCTTGCTCTTCTCTTTTCTTTTCTAAGAACTTGAAGTTATGGAGGGGTTCTTCTCTGTCTTTCTTCTTTCGATTTTTGAACTTATGGGGAGGTTTCTGTGTACAAGACTTAAAGTCTTGGGTCTTTTATATAGGGGAGGCTGACTTGTTGAATCAGTTAAGGAAATCTCTCATTGAGAGATCTCTGATCGATTTGGGGAATGTTTCCTACCGTTGGATCTTTGATGCAGGGGCTTCTGTTTTACAGAAGATAGTTTTCTTCTTATTAACAAGATTGGGAAAATATTTTCCCATACAGAACTTATTCTGTATCTCGGTGATTTTTAATCATCATTGGATTTTTGATCCAACGGTGCTCTGATTTACAGAGCACAATCTTTCCTGTTAGGAAAGATTTTGAGGAGTATTTGCTCAACAGAATTTTATTCTGGTAATTTGATGATTTATCATTTTCGTTGGATCTTTGATCCAAGAGTTGAGAACTTTTAGTTCTGGCGCTGGCGCTCTCATACTTTGCACGTGAGCGCTGCCTTAGAGTCTTTGACTCTTAGCGTTGACGCTCTTGGCGCGAGCGCTCTCGTGCTTTGTACGTGAGCGCTACCTCAGAGTTTTTGACTCTTTGCGCTGGTGCTCTTGGTGCTAACGCTCTCGTGTTTTGCACGTGAGTGCTGCCTCAGAGTCTTTGACTCTTAGCGCTGGCGCTGACGCTCTTGGCGCTGGCGCTGGTGCTCTTGGCGCTAGCGCTCTTATGAGGCGCTGCCTTATTTCAAATTTCAAATTTTGAATAGAGTTTTGCTCTCTGATTTGGGAAAACAAGTATGCATTTGAGTTGTGTGTATCTGTTTAGGATGCGAATCAGAATAGGGTGAGATGCGCATCTATATAGGATGCGAATCAGAATAGGATACGCACTTATATGGGATGTGCATGCATATATCACGTGACGTGCACTTGATTGGGTTTAAGTACTACGCATGTGCATAATGCATAAGTCGATGTGGACAATATTCTCCACATACGCTCACGTGTATATCACGTGATACGCACATCAATAGTTTACACCCTAATCCAGGGTGCGCACTATGATGCAAAAAACTTTGGCTTTCAAAGGGATTGAGATCTCTATTGTTTGATTTAAAGTGCATTCATATATCACATTTAAATTTGATGAAAGTTAAAACTTTCAGGAGAAGCACTAGCTTCAATTTATATGTTTGTGATCATCCTTTAATATGGGTTTTGTCTAAAGCCTTGGACCTTAAAATAGATCTTTCATGAAAATCAATGGTTTTTTGTATGAGAAAGATAAATACTAAAATCGTTTGATTTTTGTTTTAGGGAAGCACTAACTTCATTATGAAAAAACAATAGCTTTTATGAAAAGAGAAGATCCTCGTTCTTATGTTTTTTCTGATTGCCTAGTTAGCTAGGGTTCTTTTCGAAGAAAGGTTTGGTTCTTTGGCAGAGAAGATGAAAAGATCAAAATTTTAAGAAAAATCAGAAAATCAAAATTCTTTCCCCGAAAAAAGTCCAAAGTCCCCTTTTCATTGTGATTGGATTCCTATTTATAAGAGAATAATTGTTAGGATTTGTTCTTAACAATTAGGGTGAGTTTTTATCTCAATTTGGTTTTAATTGATCTATATCAATTTATGGGCGCATTCACACTATTGGATCATTGATCCAAACATTAATTTTGTTTAATTTATCATGTTTGTTATGAATAAATAGATTTAAATTGATTTATATCGATTTAGCGCGCTTGCGCACCATTGGATCATTGGTCCCAAATCAATTTTAATTGTTTTGTTAAGTTTGTTAATTGATAGAAGATTTTCTTCTAAAAATGGCTTAACTAAGTACATGCGCACTGATAATGCATGCGCATATGCTTTGCCTGTGTTCACGTCGCATGCGATGGCCTTTGCCATGCGCACATGTTTTGCATATGTCACATCGCATATATTGGGTGAACCCTAAAATGGGTGCGAACATGCGTGTCTAAAACCAGAGAATTTATAGGTAAATTGAATGAAGTAAGATTACCAACCCTTTGTCCTAAAGGACACTGGACAATATACATTACCATGTATAAGTCCCAAGAGTATACTAACTCAACTCCGTATGTCTTAAATTGAAAAAATGTATTTTGGTTAAGAACGTCTATACCGTTATTCTATGTACCTTACCTTATCATCAACCAAATATTTAGAACACAATTTTCAAAATTTATAACTCACTTTATAAAATAAATATACAGATATTCAATTTTAAAAATTGGTGCAAAACAACGATTATTCAAAACCAAATATTTGTCGTAAGACAAAACCATATGATTTAATCAAATATCACCAATTGCTACGAATTCTGATATTGAGCATCAAATCCCTCATTTCCTAATATTCTAGTTCTACTCAGTATCTGTAACGTCATACAGATGTGAGATTTTAATCTGGTATATACATACCATAGAGTCAGAATCAATTGGGAAAACAATTTTCAATTATAACATCACAGAATTTTTGAAACATAAATGTTACAAAGGGGTTGCCGGGTATTCCTAATAATGCTTTTTCCAATACGCAGATTCATGACACTAGTCGCAATTTCCTTTGCCCTCATTCCAACCTTTTATATGTCTCTACATTTCACCTTATGTATACAATATTTAGACTAGTTGGTTTTTTTCCTTCCCTACCTTTCAGCACCAGTCTAAGATTTGGCAACAAAACTATCCAATAAGCGTAATAGGTGTACTCTCCTAATATAAAGAGCTCTCGCAACTTGAGAGAAGGTAAAAAAAAGAGACAACCGAATAATCTTATTCAATTTCTCCAGAACCAGTGATCATTCTCGACTGAAATAATTTCTTTAAGTTCGTATGTAACTATATGATGGCCTTTCCAAGCAATATGGACCATCATAGTGATACGAAGTGCTCTGAAGAAATGAAAAGGGAAAGTAGAAGTAGCAGGGATATATGCGACTTTGTCATGAATCATGACAATTCAAAACCAAAGTGTACAAGAAGATTCGGTTAACTTGGTTTACAAGTTATAGTTTAAGATAAGTCATGGTCGCAAACCAGAGAGAGTAAAAAAACACTCAACATGCACTCTATCAACATTAGATTGGTTAATCACTTTATCTGATTAGGATGCCTCCCACTGTATTCTCCAATTCCTTTTTAAACCCTAAAAGAAGAACTAGTTAGGATAATGTACAATTTACAAGTTCGCAAACCGTTCAGCCAGGTTGGTGTTGGTACTCCAAGGAAGGTCCCGTGCTTTCGTGCGAACACAATTTAATAACCCCGTTTCTGTAGAGACATAACATCATTAACACTTTCTAAATACCTTATAGGTTGGCTAATTGTGAAGTGAAAATCTCCCGAGGAATAATACCTACTCTTCAGTGGGAATCGAGACCCAACTATCATCGTGTGATAATCTTGACGGAAACCAACCAAAATTACCACTCCAGAAGGTATGCATAAACCCGGCTAGTTTCCTTATATTTGAAACTCTCAATATGGTTTTTTCCCTTAGAACCCTAATGATCTTAACGGAGTCAACAGATCAAAGGGTCCTATTCAAGTTCAACACATCATTATCTGTATTGTCTTAAACCCACCCACATGAGCCCTTGATGGGGTCAATAAGGTCGTACGACTGTCCTAACAAATCGCATCGCTTTCTACAAACAAGCACCACTTAGCTACCGCACACTACGTCTTAACGGAGTCAACAAACGCAATACAGATACTAAGCAACACTCGTAGGAAATGGCGGAGGGCCACGGCTGGTTTTTGGCGAAATACTTTTAACATAATGAACTTGATGTCGTTCAAAAAACTCGAGTGGCTTTGAAAATGAGTGACCTAGGCTCTGCGTTTTAAAAACGAGTGGTTTTGAAGAAAACCGAGTGTCATAGTAATATAAACTTTTTCTTAAGAGCGAACTCCCCGTGAAAGGATCAATACTCTTTCCTCATCGAATGAGGCGCAGGATATTTCTAACCGAATACCTCTATGCAAAACAAAAGAATATAACTATAAGTTTTAAAATTTAGTTCCAACAATATAATTTAGATTTGTTTTCCTTATATATAATGCAGTCCCATCATTACAAGTTTCTAAGCCACACCAAAAACAACGAAAATATAATGCTTTTATATGCCATCCGCATTCGTTATGGGGTCCCGGATCTTCACCGTAGGATTACTTAACTTACGGCAGGGCAGGGACAAGGCTAGCGTGGATGCAAAACATATAGAAGTACATACACACACACACAACATCATAGGCAAGTAATAGTCATCACAGGCATGTGAATAAAGAACAATATGGAATAGCGGATAAACTAGAAGCCCCGCGTTTCATTTGAGCCCAAATAAAATGCAACGTTCCCTGGTCGTGTGGATAGCCCGTACAACATCGATCCTAGACCCCTACGAGTGCGGCAAGCCACCTGCCAATTCCAGAAACTTGGTAACCCACCCTTAACACCATGAGTTAGTTACCCGTCGCTTTCTAGAATCCAATAATTTGGGCACTCCTCCGCGGGTCGATCCTATAACCCCTACAAGCACGGTGAGCAACCCGCCAATTCTAGAGCGAGATGGCCCGGTCTCAAACACCATGAGACGGCCACCTATCACACTCTAGAATCCGGCTACTTGAGCACTTTTCCTGGGTTAATCCTAGTACAGAAATGAAATATATACAATGGTGATATCGATCGCATCCTAGTCGGGCCTCAATAAAAGAATATACAACATACGGAAACGACGGCCATAAGTTAGAGCTCGTCCTGAATAAATGAATACAATATTATAAGTCAAAACTGTACAAGCAATCGCACGTGGGACTATCCGTTACGACAATCCAAGCTAAACCATCACAGAGATATATATACAACAACAAGCAACATCACAATATGTGCAACCCCGTCTAATCGAGCATATATCAATTAGACAATGTTATCCAACACATATACAACATCACAGATATCAACGATGCAAAAGTTTCAAATTTTAAAACTTTTCGTGTTCCTATTAAGCACAAACAGCACTTAACCAAATCTGGGCTAAAACAAAGTATTCCAAAAATCCTAATACCAACACGCTAAGGCACTGCACGAAGCTCGAGGAAAACGAGCATGATCAGGCCGCCAGTGTCGACCAACCAGCGGCCAGATCATAGCCGTTCATCCTCGTTTTCGTTTAGGGTCTTAATTAGGGTATCCTCTATTCTTTGCAATACTTTAAAAAAAAATCAGAGACCAAAAAGTTTCGAACAGAAACGAGGATTTTTGGAATTCGAACACAGAAATTTTTTTTGTTTCGAAACGTTTGCATCGTTAACAACTAGTTAAATTGTTTGGGTGGACATAATACCATTGAAAGTTCCTTGTGTTCTTGCCGCTACAACTGTGGCCAATGGGGAATCGAAAAACAAAAATTTCAAGAGGAGCAATAGAAACTAATCCCTGGTGATCATTCCAAATATTAAACTAGTAAACTAAACATGAAAGGCTTAACAATTACAACCTTTGTCACTTGTCCACTCAATCGTGGAAGATCTCTTTAAGCTCCTCGTTGGCCGTCGGAAACAAACTTGAGAGACGACCGCTCTTGCCAAAAATGATCCACCCGAGGGAAACCGATCCAAGCTCCAGTTTCACCTAGTGAAGCAACCGATACTCCAAGCTTGATAGAAATGGAGTGTGGCGATATAGGATTTTTCCACTATCATTGTCTCTCATAACTCAAAGCTCAAGAGAGCAAGGAAGAAAGAGGAGGAAAAGAGGAGATGAGAGCTTGTATACAAAATGAGCTAAGTATTGAATGAATGAGAGAGAGGAACATGGCTTCATATATTTTTCAACCATAACAAATATATGTCACAAAAATTCTTCAATAAACAATTGAAGCCCATCTCTCTCTACATGCCCTCAACCATATCCAAAGCCACCTCACCCTCCACCTCATTTCCTATTAATTTTATAAAAAGAAAATCAAATAATGAGGTGTCCTCCTTCTAGAAATATTCCGTATAAATACAAAATAGAATCCGGTATACGTTTCAAAATACATATATACATATCCGTATAAAAATATGAATAGCCAAGAGAGAGAAAATAAATAGTGAACATAATACTAGAATATATATATATATATATCTTATTAAATCAAAACTTGATTTAATAATCCGGCTTAATTCTAAGCCGGCTAGTATTATCAACCGTCCGATTAAAGTCTGTGTAGCCAGTACACGTATTTAATCAAACCCATGCACGTACCATCGTACGGCCTCTACATCATATCGTCTAAACCGGGAAAACCCTCTGTGTGGAACTCTAAAGACTCGATAATACGCTGGCAGTGATTTACATGATAAATCCAAAACCATAAGTATGTCAGCAGCACTAACTGTATGTAACGGCTACCGAGGTATCTTCCGAAAGGGAGGTCAACAATCAAGTCCATTCGTACCCTACTAAGCCTGAATGTGATAATCTCCGTACAGTTCGGTCTCTTCGTCTAAAAGTATCGCATACAAGGTTTAGGGAGTGGATAACATCAGACCCCTAATAACCCGACAAGTCGTGCCGGAGTTAAGCTCATCACTAACCGAGAAACTACTGAACTCCTATCAGTAAATCTCATCCATCGTGGCCAAAGATTTAGGGTGATGGCTAATCGAACACGGCACAATATCGACTACTAATACTAGAAGAGACAAATTCCTGACAATCGCTCACTACCTCCATGTGGCTCGGGACTGTACCCAACTAAAACATGTTTGCATGACTCATCTGAGCCGTGTTAGGGTAGTAATCTAAGTACAGTGGGAACTTACACGAAACAAATGACAATCTCATATCAAAAGACTAACTTGTACTCATGACACTAAAGAACTGCTATCTGACGTTAGATATAACACCATTTAGAAGTTCTCGGCGAGTCCTACTACTTACTCACCTCCAGTGAGCACCTGTATACCATATTAGGTGACAAAACACCATTGTCTTGTGAGACCGGCCACCGCCCCTCGTCGGGATCTAGAAACATATACACTAATTTACTCCGGAATATCAATACCCAGTTTCGATACTCTGTCGATTAGGGACATTTAAAGATGTGCTTATGGACTACCCAGCTCTCACGTATATGATGGTCATCATAATGATGGTAGTCAAGCAAGAATCCTACGGGCATTATCATTATGTATTAGTGACACGTAATAGTAAGTACAACGTATACACATGAATGATAAAAACAAATCAGATAGCATACCATCATTTCATGTAAGAATGTTCTACCTGTATAGGTCCTCCTTCAATTATCATAATCGCCTATCTGCAATTACAATAATTGTCTTGAGAGCACTATATCCAACAAGAGTTTCTATTGAGATTTTGAAGATTTCAGTATCCAAAATTAAACCATATGGAAACATGGTCTCGTCGAAGTCCTAACCTCTTAATTTGAAATCAAATTTATTAGATATATTTCTCAAATATAGACTATTTGATTGATTTTCGATACGATCTAATACTATCGTGAAGCATATATATAAACTTAAAGGATTGAAACTTAGAAAATAATGTTGTGTTACTTATTATTCTATATTTTCAAGCTAATTTTATATTTTTATAATGATATAATATATTGTAAATAAGATCATACTAAGAATTATTATTAATAAATAATAATTCATGTCGCTATGGTGTACGCTATCACTATTTTGAATATTAATTCTGACTTAACGGTCAATTTTAATAGGGTTAAACTTCGTAGTAAAATACAATTTTATCATTATCATAATACAATTAATTATTAATAATAAATTTAATTAAATATTAAATATTAATTAAACGATTGATGATGGTTGGAGGAAGGAGGATGAGGAAGAGCGAGGTCGGAGAAGCATGGGGAGGTCAGATGCAGTGGAGGTGTTGGAGGATTAAGAAATCCAAAGGATGGGGCGGTGGAGGGGGTAGAAGAAGAAGAAGAAGACGACGATGACGATGTCGAGGATAGCAAGGACGCAACGCTGGTAGAGGGGAGGGGAGAGGCGACAGCGGCGGCGAAAGGGAGAGGTCAAGTGTGGGAGGAGGAGGGCATAGAGGGGGAGGAGTGTGAGCGGGGTTGGTGGAGCGGTACAGACACCAGAGTCAAAGCCATTGCCGGCGGTAATGATCAGGGGAGGAGGATAGAGAGTTGGGTTAGTTCTTATTAATTTTTTAATGTTTAGAAAATAAGGTTAGTGTTAGATAAGGGGTATTTTTGGATTTCTGATCTTTTTTTAGCTGATGTGGTATAAACGGTGATGACATGACACCATTAAACAAGATAGTTTTATGTAATTTTGAAAAGAAATGATAGTTTTCTGTGATAAGCCGAAACCTAAGGGGAGTTTTTGGTAAATAAACCTAAATAATAATGGGTTAATTGCTAAATAATCCCCCAATAATAATATATCAAAGTCCAGGGTAACGCAATGGAATCGATTTCAAGGGTAACATATTACACAATTTGCCGGAGCTAAAAAAGGAAGAAAAAGCTGAAAATACCAAGGCATAATCATCACAATACACACACACACAGCAGAGGATGCGTTTGAGTCATATCTGCACACCAATTAAAATCTACACTTCTCCTTTTTGCTCATGGGTTTTAGCTAGCTTCACATCATCCAATTCCATAGAACCTCTATGAGCAATTTCATTATTCCCATCTCCTTTATTTTTCCTATATATTGCATACAGGATCAGCTGCATTGCTCCGAGCACGCTTCCGCATCCGTTAGGCACCTGCCAATATTTCACATTTTCGGTAAGGCCGTAGATTTGATTTAAGGGGGGAATTTTTGGTTAAAGGCGTGACATACAATCGAATTCAAAGAAAACAATACCGTAATGAACAAATCGTGTCCGAGGAGCCCATAGATGAACCATGATGTTCCACACAGGAACACAAACAACGAAAGAAAGAACGGCATGTACTGGACGCTCTTTGTTTGGATCACCAACCTCTGTACATAATTGCCAGACAAATTTTTAAGATCTTATTAATGATATTTGGGTGGCATAATAATCTACCTTTTTAAAAAAGAAAAGAAAAAGAAAAAAAAGACCAGTTGAATACAAAATACCAGTGAACTTTCAATAAAGTTCTTGATATTTATTTTTCACCGACCAAGTTGACGGCATTCATTAGCAATTTATGAAATTTATGGCATTTATCGAAGAAATGCAAGAAGTTCATAATATTTTAGTGATATTCAAGCCTGTTAGTTTGCTCATGCTAATTTGTACCAACATGCATGAAATGGTTTTAGAGGGCAAAGCAAGTTAATTACCATGATGGACAGCGGAGAGGCGTACATGCAAATGGAGAAGATTGTAGCTGCAAAGCCACAAAAAAGCCTCCTTGTTTTCCCATGGAGGGCGAACAACGAGACGAGTGCAACCAAACTGAATACAGACATCACCAAAGCGAGGAGCCCCATCATTTTAGCCCTAACCTTCTTGGGCGCAAAAATCAGAAATATCACGACGTAAATTATCTCGATTAAGAAACCCACGCCGTTGATTGTCCATACGAGGAGGTTGTTTGGGGAAACAAACGGTAGCCCGTACCTTCACAACACCGTATTTACATCAGCTGCCAACTACTTTGATAAGAAATAACTAAGCTGCGCACAAATCCAGGTTTCGGTCCAAAAGAAGGACTTTAATTAAGAGATTCAATCATTTTGGTTACCAAAATAGTCAATTCCAGGCATAAGGAAAAGGGGGATAAATGCAAGATATATACATATATATGTCCTAATGAAGAAATATTGGAGAATGAAGGCCATGTGCTGCTGATATAGGATTTGTTCCAAAGATTTTGGTACTTATTTGAGAATGAGAGTGGAATCTTGAGCAGGAAAAAAAAGGTTAGTCTAGTTACCAAGCAGACAAGAGACAGTTGAGCATGGTCATGTTGTAGGGGACCCCAGAGAATTCCTCAGTAGATCTCTTCTTTATTATCCTCCTAAATGTTACACTGCAAAAAATAAAAAATAATAATAATAAAAAATATAAAACAATGGTGTATTGATATATTAAAAGAAGGTAAATTTGAAGTTGATACCATGAACTTTAGTCGCTTCCCCCCAAAACTAACATAAACTTTTAAAATGATGCAAAACTATCGCGGACTTTCCTCGTACCAGAAAACTCCCCAACGGAATTAACATTTGATTAACAAAAATGAGAAAACGCCTGAATTAATACCCATTAATTGTTAGAAAATATTTAGTTTTTTAATTTGATATATGTTAGGTAATTTGGTCATTTTATCCTTTTTCGTTAATCACATGGTAACCCGTTTTTCTCAGGATAAGAATTGAAATGAATACCAAAGCATAGAACTTACCAAAATAAATTATATGAAAGAATTCAAATAATGATATAATTACCAAAGCATAGAACTTATCAAAATTCTGCCTCATCGTGTCTTTAGAAGCCCATAATCTCAATATTTTAATTCTTTCATGCTTTATGGAGAGTAAGGGAGGACAAATTCCCTATCGGGCCATATCATCTTTTTGGATGATCGGCAACCGCATAGAGCAATTATCATGTTATATATATAATATATTTTAACTGCAAATTAATGAATTCAAAATGTTCTATCATCGAAAAACCGTTAATTTTGCATCTACTAAATCAACAAATAAAATGCATCAAAATCACAATAAAAATCGTTATGTTCGCATCTGAGCGATGAAGATCAACATGGTTGGAGGATGTTAAAAATTTAATTGGTAAAGTTTTAAATGACATATTAAAAAGGTTCATCCTATATTTGACTAACCCATCTTATGACTGACTGCCAAAATGTTCATCTCTTATGAGATACTATAAAAAGAAAATTTAGGATTATTTTGATATACCCAATCCGAAACTTTTATATTTTGATAAAACATGGTATTTTTAAATACCACATTCAAAAATTAAAGTTAAACTAAAAACAACACTTAGTTAAGTTCAATCAGTTTTATGAAATATAGCAGTTAAAAGGGTGAAAAGACCAAAATACCTCTCAATGGGCTCATCCTAACTTCAACATCTCTTAATCTCCTCTTTCTCTCGTATTCGCATGCTTTTCTTTTCCTTCTGCTGCCACTACCGTCTCTTCGAATCTTTCACTAGATCTCTTTCTCTCTCCATTTCCCCCCTCCCCCCCACCTCCCCCTCTCTCACCTCCCTAACTTGTTCTCGTTGTTTTATATTTTGTGAGACAGAGATGAGTAAAGGATGGAGAGATGTAGTGAGGGGATAAGGCTTGTTTTGAAATTGAAAAATGTTAAGAAAGTAATTAACAAGGATGGGTAAGGAATTATGGACCTTAATTTAACCAAGGCAACTTAATTATCCAACTTAAACTAAAGAAGTTAACATAGTGTTGATTTTAGTTTAATTTTAATTTTTGGATCTGATATTTAGAATTACCAAATTTTGAGTGTGTTTTATCAAAATATGAAATTTTTGGATGGGATAAATATCAAATTAACCCAAAATTTTAAATGACATGTTAGGACTTGGGAGGGGATTTTAAAAAGTGATCAAATTTTTCTTGGGGGATATTTTTATTTTCTAAATCCCAACATAAAAAGCAGATATGGTAAAAAGGATATAAAATCTGAACCCTGGGAACTATTGGTAGTAAAAAAGAAATAACAATACAAGTATATTTTTTAACAATTAAAACAAAAATTTGGGGTGAGAGAGGCTCGAACTCTCGACCTCAGGATAATTCAACAGAAGCTATGAGACCTACGCGCTAGCCAACTGCGCCACCATCCCTATACTATAAAATGATAATATCAAAAATTATCTTTTGCAAGAAACCATGAGAGGTGCATCTACAATGAAACAAGCAAATTAATGTCAAAACCACCCACAAGGCAGAGCAAAGTTGAAAAGGAAAGGAGAACTACAGAAAATAAAAAAATGCATGATCAACAAACACGGCAAAAAAAGTTCATGAGAGAAATAATTTCATGTGCCGGTGTAATACATCCAGGCAGGGAAGAGGAAGTAGAATTTCGGTCAGTCTTGTACAGCCTGCACTTCTGTTTGTTCTGTCTCTCGGCCAGACGTATATGGCCAGCACAAAGAGTAATTTTCCAGTTCATGATCCTAATTTCAACTTTCTCAAAGTTCACATAATTGAAGATTGCAAAACAGAGATCTAGTGAAACAATATCAGAGATACTCACATGGGTGACAAGAACAGGAAGAGAGCAGTTGCATTCCCTATTAATAAAACCCAAAATAGATTCATGTATTTAGTAACAGAGAAACCACAAAATTATGAATCGAAGAAGAAGAAGAAGAAGAAGAAGAAGAAGAAATAAAATTAACCCACATACCAAAAATCCCAAAAACAAAATGCAGAGCATTCTCCATCCTCTCAAACTTCAAAGATATCAGAAGAAATCAATAGCACAACCCAGATGAGAAATGCTCTCTAAAATCTCAATAATGGAAGTTATAACTCCAGCAAAGTGTTGAAATATAAAGAGAGAGGGAAGAGAGAGAGAGAGATCTTAAGACTTGTCCAATGCAAAGCTAAATTTATAAGGGCTTGGGCTGCAACCGCCCATAGCAATCTCTCTGCTTGTGCTTTGTTTGGTTTTTCTCTCTCACTGCACCGACCTTTCCACTCATTGATCGACTCCAGAAGTAAAAGTTAAAAAGCATAGCTTAAAGTAACATTTCATCCGGTAAATTCCACGTAAAATACTATGATAGAGTATATATTGAATTCATGGAGAATCTGGCTCGGTTTAACTAACAGTTGGCAAGTATTTGAGGTAGGTAGCCGGTGTAACTCTCAAAATTTTACCTGCCGTTGGAGGAATTTTTCCATGTGACGACCGTATAAATCCGGACAGGAAAGAGAAAAAAAAATAGGAATATGGATCCCACCAAGCTGTGCGAAGGGCGTCCGGAATTCTCCATCTCTTTCTTCTTTCCTGTCCGGATATATACGGCCGGCACATGGAAAAAAATTCCGTACTGTTGACCCTCTCTTCACATTCAGTATTAATTACCATAGGCAAATCCAAACTTTCTTGTCGGAGGAGACCGGTTAAAGTATGTCCTTCAGTTCAGGAAAAAAACAAAATTATATAGTCATCGATCTATGACTCCAAAGATATGGGAACAATTTCTTCCTTTTTGTCTCGGATCAAAAGAGATATTTTGGGCTCAAAAAGAGGAAATATATATTCAGATAATAGAATTAGCATACATTAAGTAGCATTGAGAAAATGTCAAATATATCCTATCTATAGGGATTTAGATGCTAAAACTCAGTAATTAGTTGGTGTCAACCATTTTTTTAAAAATTTTGATGGTGAACAAAACAAGGGATCTATTGGGATCTTTTTATGGGAATTTTTTAGAGGCAAAATTGCCCTCCTAAGCTTGTAGAATTAATTTAATACTATATTCTAATCTAATCATGTGCGATGCACGTGAGAAAAAGAGGAGGGATTAGATAAATAAATAGAGGGTTAGCTCGGTGAGAGAGAAATAGGAAATTAATTGTTAATATGACAAGGGATTTTTGTCTTCTTTATTTATAAAATAGAGAAAGAAAATGATAGGATTTTTCTTTTTATCTTTGAAATTGGAAATACCCCTTGTGTTTAAATTATAATGGTAAAAAGATAGTAGAAGTAGAAATAATGAGTAGCGGTTCAATATGAATCTTGGTTTTTTGGCATGTGCTATGCACTATATAAGATACTGCAATTGTAACTTCTTACAACAATTATAATTTGGACAATTTTTATAAAAAGAATCATTCCTATGAAAAATTAGGAAAAGAGACTTCATAGAATTTTATTTATCAAAACACATCTTTTTTTGCCACATAAGCAATTAAGATAAACATTTGCATATATGGCATATTTTATGTGGCAAAAGAGAGGTCTATTTTGATAAATAAATTTTATTGAGGTCCCATTTTTTAAATTATTTATTAAAATAAGTCTTTTTGTAAAATAAATCCACCTAATGACTTAAATATTAAAATAAATGTTAAAATAAATCCTCCTTAATAAATCCATGTAAATTTTATCAATTCTATTTTACAATTACTCATCAAATAATTTTGCATCATCTATATAAATTTTTACTATATCGTTTATCAAGAAAAAATATACATATGCAATATCATGGAACATTCATTAAGAAAACATTAACATAGTAACATTAATATATATTTTTATAATATTTATACTTGAATTTACTTTATTTTATTATTGTTTTCTATTCTCAACAAATAATTTTGGTATATTTTTAGCCGCGCCAAATTATAGCACCATAGTTAAATTTCTGAGCAGAGAAGAAATTTTGGTTCACAAAGTTTCAAAATTAACAATAATATTTTTGAAATTTTGTTTTAATTGCAAATTTTTATATGAAAATAACAATTAATATATGAAAAATGGAAACTCTTTATTCTAATAAGCAAATTTTTATGTATGTTGGGTTTTGAAGTCATATTAAGCAAAATTTTAGAAGCCCTGCGTACAAGAATATATGGTCCAGTTTTTAAAAAAAAATTGTAGAATATATGGATGGAGAATTTTCATAAACATCTTGTAGAGAAAGTTTCATATAAGAAGAATAAAAAAAGGTTGGTAGAACAGAAGAAAAAAAGGAAGATAGAGGAAGTAAAAGGAGTGGAGGCAAGTTAGATCAAATGAAAGGAGCAAGTTGTTTGAAGATCCAATGATTGGAAAAAGAGAGGGGGCAAGGTAAATAATAGGAAAGAGAAAGACGAAAGGCATTTTGCTTATTTCCTTCATGAGAAACCTTCATGAGAAAGAGAAAATAGTAAAGTTGTCATTGATAAAATTTTCATGTCTTCATCCATCGAATCTTGTTTGCTTTGCTTGATAGGGTTAAACGGAAAATTATCAGTGGTTAGATTCATTTCCTCTTTTCGTCTATGTTGGCGTTGGGCCAAGTAGGGCTGGCCCAATGGAGTGGACAGGTCTCAGGGATCGGCCAACCGGACCCGTTATGAGAAGCCGAGACAAAGTTGGACTCGAACTTCATGATAGGGTCGGCCTAGGAGGTGGTTAAACCCTGCTAAGGATTTGAGCCCGATGCAATCTCAACCGTCCATTTGGCCCTCTATCCATATACAATAGGTAGAGAATAGGTTTTGCTCGAATAATCATAATGTTGACTAGTGATGAGAAATCCATGAGAGTGTAACTTATGGAGAACTAGAGTTTCAAGGTTATTGATCGTCTTTCTCAAAGTCTCCAGCAGCCGCTGTGAATTAGGAGACTTTCTGAGTAACACCATGATTGATCCCCGTAAGGCCATCCGAAGAAAAAGCCAATCATGGAGAACGGATCAGCGGTCCAACGGTTTATCAGGTGATCTACTACCCTGCAAAGGTATGCAGATCTTAGTACTTGTAGAACACTGATTGTTTATTTGCTTCCGCTGTTATATGAGATCCTTTTGCCGATCGAATCTGCATGAGTTGATCTGCGATTTATGGCTCAACCATTATCCCACAGTCTCCTACTAACTGACACGACACATTTAGATTCTCTAATAGCTAATGCCAAGCCTTTTTTTAGCCATTCAGATTACCTATAAATAATCAAGAATTCACTTTATTAAGCTAGATCCTTATAGTTCTATTTTAAAAAAGAGATTTGAAAAAGACTATCAATAATTGGATTTGAATTTAATCAATAGAACTTTTAATAGTCTCCCTGTTCTATTTATATGCCACACTTTAATTACTTGATTCAAAATTTCTCAAACTATTTAGATTGCTAAAAAAACCATCATACACAAAAAATGTTGGCAAGGATAACCTTTTTCTTTTCCAAAGATCATCACACACTGGAATTAAGGTGCAAAACTCACTGTCCAAAAAATGGGACGTGAGATTTGATTATAGTGTGGTGTCTCCAGTACAAAATTTTAATGGAGACACCCCGAACCCAACTGAAGAAGATGAAGTTGCCGTGATGGTGAGGGCTTTAGTTTGGGAAAGGTACCACATGGTAGTTGGGGTTTAAAGCCATTGTGCCTTGAAATGAAGGGATCCGTGACCACACGCCACCTCATGTTTGAATTTTCTGAGACTTGTCGGCTCGTTTATATTGAAAAAACATGTATTTAATGACTTGTTGGGGTCATGCCAAACATTATGGGTTTAGACCTTGCATCAGCATCAGGTTAAGCCTACTGTTCTGGAAAAAATGACCAGGCAGAACCCAAAGAGAGATATAAACCTGAGAAATTCCGCATTCATATAATAAAATAAACCTGAGTTCAAACCATAAGAGTCGTGATTCAACACATCTGAATCGAAATTTGGAAGGAAATAGTTTTAACATGCAAGATATAAATAAAAATAAAGTACAACATAATTAGCTATTAAATAATCCATGTTTCATTTGAAACCACTGTGGATGGAAATGTGCAAGCCGATACGCTGAATCTGCTCCCAAAATTTTTAATGCATCTCACAGACGGCTTCTTCCCTATTTGCTTCCTTTTTCAAGGTGGGGCTTTGCCTTTACGAATCCTCTCCCTTGGCAGATGTCATTCTGCGAGCACAATGAAACCAAAAAGAGATGCAATTACCGTCACAGAATGAATGTATGTAAATGTGTGTAGAAGATAACATGGGTTTTTTTCCATCTCTCTCACTCGTATTTTATGGCAAAGAGTAGGGGGTTCTCAAATTGATTCTCAGTACGACACATGGACAGGAAAGTCTTTCATATTTTTGAGAAAATTATTTTAAAAATTTTAATTTCTAATCATCAAGTCTTTAAATGTACATATTACAAATCTCAATTATTTCCCCATGTCTTAACAATGTATATGAGCATCGCCCGTGCAAATATTACAAGCATACATAAAGATTGAAGAAGAATACCTCTGAAGTTGATGGCAACTGATCAGCAGAGACTGCAGGGCCTGGCAGCTGAGCCTGTGATTCACTTGACAAAGGAATGTTACCAGCGCCATTTAAACTGGTGTCATTGGTGACAGCATTATATTTCATGGGATACCCTTCGCCAGTAAAATCCATATCGCTAAGCCTTATATATTCTCCTTCTGCAAATTCTGCTAAGGCAGGATGCAGCCACTGGTCGTAGTTCATCATATCATTAGGAGTGACTGCATCAGCTGGTTCTAGAGAGGGAGGGACACAGAGGTCTTGAAGATCGGAGTATATATTTTCATTCTCCAAATTGGGCGCTTGAATAAAATCGTTGAGCATAATTCCAGATTCTGGCATCTGCAATGGAAACCCAAAAAAAGGTCATATTAACAAGTAAATTAACACAGGGTAACTTGCATAAAACGATATTGACCTTTCCAGTTTCTTAAAGAACAGCCTTGAGACAGGGTGCTTAGAACAATTTGGTTGACGGCGATTTACATAATTTTTAAAAGTTCAAGGGTGTTTAAGCAATATTTATAGTTAAAGAGTCGAAAGTTTACTAGAGTTTTATGTCAATTACCCGAAAGAATGAAGCAAAAACAAGCATACCTCGCCAGTAGCATCTCCTGAATGAGGCAGATGGCTATCAAGATATGCTTCCAATCGCTGCCATGAGAACCCATCTGGAAAAGGTTCTGGCACATAGGGGAATTCTACAGCTGCTTGCACTGATGATCCTTCTCTGACTCCAGAAGGTTCTAGCACAGAGTATGGCCCCCCGACTTCAGAGAGACCTTGCAACGATGACAATTCTCCGATATCCAAATGTTCTAGCATGGGGTAAGGACCTGCAACTTCAGAGAGACCTTGCATCGATGATAATTCTCCAATGCCAGAACGTTCTAGCATTGCTAATGGTTCTTCAACTTCAGAGATGTCTTGCATAGATGATAGTCCGTCAACTGCAGAATGATCACGCCTTGAAGATGGTTCTCCAACTTCAAAATTGCAAAGCATAGATGACGGCTCACCAACTTCAGGGGCAGCAGATTGTAGAGGAAGAGGGCAAAACAAATTAGCATTCTCAAAGTCTGTGTCGTCCTCCCAATCCTCCTCCTTAAAGGGTGCACCGTATTGCTCCCCATTTCTAGGACCTGGACCGCTTTTCTCAAAAATTTTGCATAGCACGAATGCATCCTGCAAATAGGATTAATTGTTTTACCCCAAATCACCATGAAGTTCATAGACAAGCAACAGAAAAAACAGTAAAAAACGTCTGAGAGTTTTGGCTGACTCAGTTTATTTGCTTTTCATGACAGCAAAGTGGAGTATAATACTGTTCTAACTAGTAAAAGATCAACAAAAAAGCAGAACTGTGATATTCTAGCATAGTGTAAAACAACAAAGTCCACAAACTTGATAATTTAAGATTCTATTAAAAACACAATCACAACAACAATACAGATCTATAGAATTGCCAAAATTGACATGACATCAAAAAGTAATTAATGAACTCATGTTTACATTGTAGAGACGACGTAAACCAATTTTTTCTTTTCTGTATCAGTAAATCGGTTAGCACTGATAATATCAACATTTCTTTATCCTGATGTTATCTACTGTCTATAGTCAAAACCTCTGAATGGCGGAACTGATTGTGAATATATGCATGCAGTGATTGGATTCATAGAACAAAGAACAGGAATTATGTAAACATATGTTTATTTGGGATATGATTTGTTGTAGTAATTGTAGTAGCTGTATATGTTTATTTCGGTAATATTTAACCTGGTGTGATGGTGTGTGACATCAGATCACATCCACCACAGAACAAGTAAAACAAATTCACCATTTCAGATGGTGCTGCCAATTTTGTGTGATGCAAGTCGGTGTCTGATTTGGCTATGCAATAAACACAATTTTACAAATCAGGAAGCGTATAACAATAACAGCAAAAGTAACTAGAAAACAAATGAAAGCACTTCATGCAAGGTAATGGTCACATATATGAAATAACAAAACAACATTCGGCAGCAACCTAATATTAGAAATTACCTGTGTGTATCCAGCATTAGCTAATTGCTCTGACTGCAGCCTGAACTCATACATGACCCAGTTAGTCCTAGAGCCTTGTGGCAGCTTGCCTAAATGAAAAATCAGCGTCTTTTTCTTCCCCACGATTTGATCTTTGTGAATGACGGTCCTGTCTTTTCCTGTAGTTTTCCAGAACCCAATATCAGTAGCACGGTTTGTCCTAGATCCTTGAGAATATTTCTTATCTCGAGGGCAGAAGAAGTGCCACTGAAGATCATTGCTTCGCAAGCAAGATTTTTCTGCAGAAAATAAAATTAAATAATAAACAGAAGACTAAGAAGAGCTGCCCTATAAAAGAAGATGACAGTGTGTGCGTGCACGCATGTGCGTGCGTGTGTTCACATGATTATCTTAGATATAGAAACAATCTTGTTGTGTGTGGTTTATCCTATGTGTACCGTTTGAGTAGAGGTGGATTGTTAAATTATTGTGTCAGAAGGTTAGGTTCAAATGATGGTGTTAAAGGCAAATGGATCCAGTAACTGATCAATGATATTCGACTTCAGAGAAAAGCTTTAGTAAGTTCCAGCATTTTTGCATGAAAGATCGAATTTAAGGGAAAATGGCATACAAAATCATAAAAAGAATGCAAGCTTGAAGAAATATTCCTTTTTCTTTCTTTCCTTTCTTATTTGTTTTATTTGTTTTGTTTTTTTTTGTTTTTTTTTTTTTTTTGGGGGGGGCGGGGTGGGGGGGGGGGAAGGGGGGTATACCTGGAAGATCCCAGGGAGCAAATTTGTACAGTTCAACCACAGAAATAGTCTCAAATCGTTGATTCTTTCCCATAATCTTCCTCTTTAAGTAGTACCAAACCAGCTCAACATCCGTTGGATGGAATCGGAACCCTGGTGGTAGAAGGACCCTAGACATCCTAAAGATATTTTTCTTCCCGGCTTTGAAGAGATGGAGAGCTGGTTTGGTTTGAATGCAACCACGATTCCTTAAACCTGCAGAAAAAATTTAAAAGCTTCTACTTTTTTGTTTTTACTCGGCATTTTTTCCCTCCTTTTTTTGGGTTTTTCTGGAGTGCTAGTAATCACAAAGCTGAACAGAACTTGTGACTTGGAAAGTCACAACTGATTGCAGTATTTGTCAGGTCCACTCCCAAAACAGAATCAAGCAGTTGCGCCACGATTGGATCCAACGCACGACCCAAAAGTCACGCCAAAGCAACCAAGGAGGAAAATCCTTACTGGTCTCAAAAGACATTTGATGCAAAAGATTGTTCCTATATTTGTCAAATGCAATGAATTTATGGACGATCAAAAACAAAATACCAAACAAAAAAATACAGTTTGCTGGAATATGAGAAGGGGGGGGTTTGGGATCAGCTAATGCAGGTGTGTTTTAATTCAAATTCACGCATTTTTTTGTGGGGCATCCTCTGGATGATCCGTCCTGTTCAATTTGATCTATACATATAAATAGTGTATGGATGAAAAATAACGGTGTGCCAAACAATATGGAAGAACACACATGGAGTAGAAAGGGAAAGAAAAAAACGCATGTTTGTGTGTGGACAGGAACTGATATGTGGATTGGAAAAAGAATGAATTTCTTACAGTTAAATAACCTTAAGAATAACATTTTTGGTTGTTTAAGTTTTCAAAGCTAATAATTATTAATTAAAAATAGTTCTATGGAGAAAATTGAACAGCGACAATATTGTTAAAAATAGTTGTATTCCATTATTATTAAAACTTAATAAAATACACTAAACAAGCAGAAAGATCGACGAATTAACAAGGATCCTATGGGTAAAAGACCGATCATATGTGGTAAATCTTCTCAATCATAAACCCTATTTTAAAGTAGAACCATCAAAATTCTTCTAAAGCTAAACTTGGCAATATAAACATATTGTATAGTGATAAAACCCATAAATATATCAACTACAAGAGATAAGAAAGGCGAAAAGGCCACAAAACAGGCGAAAACTAAACGGAAAACGGCTAAATTTTCAATCCTTGAGTTCATATGTATGATTCATAATAGTATTAAACGTATCGAAAAACAATTAAATAATCTACATTTGATAAACATGTCTACGATATATGATTTCAATTTGAGAGGTTGAAACTTTAATGAGACCGTCTTCATGTAGTTTAGAATTAGATATTGAAATATTAAGAAGCTCAATAGAAAATCTTATGTGAAAATAGCGTTCGCATAGCGTAGTGTATACTGTCTCTGTTAAAAAGCGTAAACTATTTTTAAAAACGTAAGAAAATTTGTATTTAAGCTAACAAATTTAAGCTATTTTCTGATGCAATGTGGCGAACATGCTAAGCTACGCCGAATAGCGTAAAATAACGAGCCATATAGCGAGCTATTTTAAACATTGGTGACGACGACAATAATAATAAAAATAGTTTTATTCCATTATTGTTAATTTTTTGGCACTGGCTCATAAGTCCAAACCTATGCATACAATACACAAGACACCCACACACACATCACACACAAGAACACGCACACACCTAGGGGACCAACCAAGTGCCCCAAAAGCGTTATTTTGTGGCCATTTCTCCTATGGGTTCCTGGGGTTCGAACCTCGCACTCTCCCCACGAGGGGAAGTGCCCATACCAAATGAGCTATTGCTCACTAGTCATTAAACAAACAGAAAGACCAACGAGTTAACAAGGATCCTACGGTTAAGGCCGATCATATGTCGTAAATCTTCTCAATCATAAACCCTGTTTAAAGTAGAATCATCAAAATTCTTCTAAAGATAAACTTGGCAATATAAACATATTGTTTAGTGATAAACCATTAAATATGCCAGCTATAGATGATAAGGCAGGCAAAAAGGCCATAATCATTCTTATGGAACCCATCCAACACAGTTTATTAAACTTAAAATTGAATGAAAGAAAATTGTCATAAACATTCTTGAATCTACACCATATAAGAATAAAAATCGTGAAAGATATCGACAAGTAAAGAGAGATATCAGCAATTTATGAGCTCATAAGATCCTCAACAGACAGCTGAATCAGCTTAAAATCTAACCGAGTTAAACACAAAACACCCTAATCATTCTTATTCTTCCAAATGAATCATTTTTCAAATTCAACTACATCAAACGCCTAAAAGCCCTAAATAACCTAAATTTTTTTGGGGGCAAATTGGGGTTTCAGTAGCGCGTGCTGAGAAATCGAAAATAATAACAAAAATCCACAGCGGCTCGGATCTGAGGCCATGCAACCTAACAAAAACCCTATATTAAACTAGGATCGCCATCGATTCTTCGATCGGGATCACAAAAGTCAGCGATCGATCGATCGAATGCATCGCTGCATCAAATCCCTTGAAAAATCATATAAAGCTTAAATTTTTAGGGTTCGAAGAGCTTACGCAGAGAGATTCGGAAAAGAACGAAGAGGGATCGATTTCGCCGGCGATTGGAATAGAGTTTGAAGAGAAGGAGAGGGATCGAGGGTTTTGTTTGGGCCGGGGGGGGCCGGGGGCTGGGGGTTTTGTATACCGAGTTAAAGGAGACCGTTATTTTCACTAATAAAGCCACCCAGAATTTGTACCCAGTCTGTGCTGAATGATAGGTGGGTCCCGATATGGGTGCGGGTTTAATTTTATTTTCTCGCTTTGAATATAAGGAAGCTTCATGGGTACTCTTTTGTTGTGATTGGTGCATTAAGAAATAGTATTAGGTTAGAATGATCCCCATGATTCTAAAAATTGACCATCTTTATTCATTCAAATCTTCTTCTTATTGTAAAATTTCTATTAAAAACCCTTTGAAAATGTCTCAGGTTTAAACTATTAAAAAAATAAATAAATTTAGTTTTCATAACATGTAGCAAATGTATAGCTTAGCAAGATAGTACCCAAATTGTTAAAAAAATATACTTTTTAAGATAAATTAATATGTGAGAATTGGATATATACGACTGAACTGGTATGTCAGTCGATACTAGATATTAATAGTATTGATACATCGGCAATATTCGATACATTAATGTTGTTGTTGAATATGACTGGGACGTATAGTCATATGATAATTGGTCAGCTTTAGTTTGGTGTTGGGAGCTATATGGCGATGGTGTTGTGTGTTGTGTTGAATATCGTTGGATGTTGCAAGATGGCAATCTATAATATCGATTCGCTTAAACAATATGATTGTATAGTTTAAGAAGCGCAGATGAGAAGATTTTGTCGTGGACGATAAAAATTTGTAAATGAATGTCGTGGCCTATTTTTATTATATTTTGCTTTAATGCCGCATACAAAATAGTCTCCAATAATAAATTTAAAAGCCCCATTGAAGACGCTAAGTATAAGCAAAATTATCCAATCATTTTATTTCCCTGCACGGCTATCTAAGAAAACAACCTTTTAGCTCAAGAAAGACGCGTCGTGGATAAAATGCACACATGTTATATGTGCTATTGGATTGTTATGTGATCAGTTGAGATAGAAAGTTATGAATCCAAATCCAATCTTTTTCTGTATATAAAAGAGTTTGAGGGTCTAGTTAGATAGGTTAAAATAAAGTAAAACACATGCTGCATCACATTTTATTTATTTATGATAGAAGCATATGAGAAAATTTGTACATACATGAGATGGGTATCTATTGAATTATTGGGATGAAATCAAAATGGCGAAAGCCCACATATGCGTTAAGAACAAGGCTCGCTAATAACTGTTATTCAATCTACCATTACCAAACACAATTCGAAATAATTCTAAACAACAAAGTTCATATACAACCTAAAAAAATAATAATTATTTAAGCAGATATAATGAAAAAAATTGTAATTTTACCATTATCTCCATAATAATATTGTTCTCTTCTTTTGCTTCTTTTTTGTCCTTTGTTAAATTCTTGGGGGTTTTTTTCCTGATGCCTGCAGGTAGGTAAAAAGGTGAGGGGGGAAATGATGAAGCCGGCAAATTAAGTAAGAATAGAAATCATGTCAGAGTTAACATACCGAGTTTTTGAAGTCTCTGTTTGTACGGTGATTGCTCTCATCGCTTTCATGATATTTATAAAGAAACCAAGTATAACATCGTTTATTTGCTTTATCATAAAATAGACGCTGAAATAAAATTGATGTTTTTGAATTCATGAATGTGTCCGAAAATTGTGCGATGCATATATAAGATTTCATGTGTTTTAAGATTTCATGTGTGAACACGCAAAATTTATTCTTAGATCCCCACTCATAAACCAAACAAGAGGAAACATAAAAACACACGCCATGCGATGTTGACGATTCACGACACACGTGACTCACAGAAAAACTTATTATAAAATTTTGACTTATAGCTACTGATATACTTCTTTCTTGAATTTTTTCTCCCTTTTTTGTAAAAATGTACATGAAATCCTGAATATGCCGGTTACAACATTGCATGATGATTTTTTATGATTGCGTGTTATTCTATTTGAAGTACATAAACCCAATGGTTCCTGATTGTAAAATCGCCATCCACACCATATAAAAATAAAAAATTAAACTAGAGCTAATCAAAAGGTCTAAAATACCAGCAGCAAATTGCAAATAAGTTGTTCACTACTACAAATAAGGGTTGTCCCTACGGATTTACCCGTAGGGGCAAACCACTGCCCCTACGGATATATCCGTAGGGACAATAAAATACCCTGTAGGTACAAACGCCGTAGGTACAAGTTGAAGCCCTAAACTTACCCTTACGGACAAAAACTTGCCCCTACGGAATTCTGTGTAGGTCCCGTTTCACCTACGGAGTAGGCCGTAGGGGCGAAAAAATTATTTTATTTATGGTTTTTTAAAATATATTACTTGTACCTACGGATGAATCCGTAGGGCCAAGTAATAGCCCCTACGGATACATGCATAGGTACATATCCGTAGGGGCAAAATATCAGAAATCCTGATATTTTGTCCCTACGGATAACTCTGTAGGGATTTTTGTTTGCTCCTGCGGATATATTAGTAGGGGCACTCCCAACCCTTTGATACTGAGATCAGGGGGGAAAATATCAGTTATTATGATATTTTGCCCCTACGGTTTAATCCGTAGGGGCAACATGTGTACCTACGGATTAATCCGTAGGTACATATTATCTGTTTTTTTTTTTAAAAAAAGCTGCCTGATTTTTTCTCGCCCTGTGCACAATAGTATATACATCAATCAAATATAAAATTAATCATCACACAACATATATCGTAGTATTCATAATCACATCTCACGCATATAATATACAAAAGAAACCAAAAAACTGAATATGATATAAATATAAACCAATATCAATATCGTCCAAAATGTTTCAAAATGTAGTACAATATGTATCATATAAATAAATACATGTTTCAAAAAATAAGAATAAAAAAGCTACCCTACCTCGGTCCAGCTCCACCTCTGATAAACGCTAGAATCCGACGCGCCTGCTCCTCGGTCAATAAACCATGCAATTCGGCGCGTGCGGGAGTCTGAGCGGGCTATGGAGCTGGCGATATGGTCTGCACAGCCGCCGTCGAGATAGTGGCTTGCGGAGCCGCGGCTGCGGGAGTCTGAGCGGGCGGTGGAGCTATAGGAGCTGTATGCGGAACCGCAGCCGATGTAGTGGCTTGCGGAGCCGCAGCCGAAGGAGATGCATGTGGAGGCTCGGCCGATGTACCCTGTCGCGTCTGGACCTAACGTGTGTAATAAGCGTGTAAGAACTGTGTATTATTCGAATTCGTATCATTATCAAGTTATTTCGAAACCCCATTTGGATATCTAGTGTGTAATAACCGTAGTTTATTTTAATTCGATATGTATGTATGATTAATCAAACCTAAGTCTACAACCAAATAAGCTCAGGCTACGTACTAATTATGGATATGTTGATATCTATAATATGACATGATATTTTACTATAAACTAGTATACATACCAGCATCTCCTTCAACTCCTGAACGGTGGCCTTCAAGCTCTCCAGTTCATGCTGGACACGTCGCTCACTGGAGACGGAGGAAGTAACCGCCGGGGTGGAGTCCAACCTCATATGGGCCCTGCTAGGGCACGGTCCCCGGCCTCTCTCCCAAACTCCGTGGTGCCCTCAGTGTGCGGCGTTCAGGACTGGGGTCAGCAGCCTCGGATCGCTCTGTCCGGTAAAATCGATCCCCGAGACCTCGGCCTGCTCAACCACCCGCTCCTACACCCACATTAAGCAGTAAAGTATAAGTATAAAATTTAAATTTGAACCTTCCAAAACTAAAATTTCAAATATGGGTAGAATAAATATTAACACTTACGCAATACTCCTGGATAGCGACGTCGGGATATCGAAGCTCGCCCGTGGCGGGATCTGTCGAGGTGCCGTGGACGGCAAGATATGCGGACAGCACGCTCGGTGTACTACCTTGCGCCAGGGTCTGAGCTGTCTGCAATATTAGAAAATAACTCTTAATATTAGATATATTAGAAAATAACTCTTAATATTGCAGAATATCACAAAGGTCGGTCTATTGTAATTTACCGATAACTCCATGGCTCGAGTAATATTCCTCGAGCCACCTGTGTAAGTGGGGTGACCCCTCTTCGCCGACTTCCTGTTCTCTGTATTCTGAGCGGCATGTTTCTGCACAACGCATTAACATTTAGTTTTCTAATTAAGAAACACAAAAAATAAATTATATCCTAAACTATGAATTACATTTAAAATACATACCTGTTTGCGTTGAGAGTCGAAATATTCGCACAATAGAGGTCATGTCTCTACGTCGACTCTCGCAAACGCCGAAGTAGATAGGAGGGCCGCTCTCTCTGCCTCGGGAGTCGCCATCTACAGGGAGTAGCAGTCGGCCTTCAGCTCATTCCTGTTGTATCGGACCTTGGTCTACATGTTCTTCATCAGGCCATTGTACAGAGCATGAAGGTCGGGCACCCTCCCGGGGTGATCAGGGTCGGATACAGGCTGAAAATCGTAATCCGACTGAAAATGCAAAAAAAAACATTGTTATTAGATTGCAAGTGTTAATAATAAATATATTGGATAAATCAAATGAAAATATATATTAATACGTATCCGAGCCTGATCAAAGAAGAGGGCGAATGAGCGTCGGTGCTGCTCGCCCCACTCAACGTGAAGTGGATAGTTCTTCACGAGCCGGCTCTCGTCCCCCATATACCGGCCGAACCTCTCGGCATGAGGACCGGTACAGCGATAGTTAAGGGTAAAAAGAGGGAGAATGCTGCCTCCCCCTAGCTTTGTCAGGCCTCAGCCTATGGGACTGATTCGGGCCTCGAGTCCCCCTCTGGGGATGGAGAGGCCCTGCGTCTGCAAGAAATATCAAGACAATCAATATTAAGACAAAGTTGTATTAAGAAATCAAGGTTAAACGAAAATTGAAGTGTGATATATACCTCCGGTGACTAAAGCACGAGCCTGGGCCCGGGCAGCAGCACGAGCGGGACGATAGTTCCTCCGGTGAGGAACAGCCGGGGTCCCGGATGCGGACGCATCCCCTCCAACTAGAAAATAAATATTGACGCTAAATTTCCATGAAGTTCATATTTATTCTATAGAGCATATGTAAAATGAATAAATATTTTATATTTATTCATACTAACCTGCAGACGATGCAGAGGGTATGGAAGTGGCAGGAGTGGCCCCTGCGTCAGATGTGGACGCACCACCTATAATTAGACAATTAAAAATAGATTATATAAGTAATTGCAAAAAGAATGTGTAGATCAATAATATAACGTTCTGAATCAATATGCATGCACTATAGGATATATAAACATACCAGCAGGTGCGGTGGTGTCACCACCTACAGCTAGACAATAATAAAAATTGCTAAATAAGAGCAAAAGGAATGTGTGTATATTTATGATATAGCATTCTAAATCAATATACATGCACTATATGATATATAAACATACCTGGAGGAGCGGGAGTGGCCTCTGTCCCAGATGTAGACGCATCACCAACAACTAGACAATCAAACATTGACAATATAAGTAATTTTGACATAAACAGGCATGAATATCTGTAATATTACATTCAAAATGGATATGCGTGCGGTATACCTGGAGGTGTGGCAAAATCCACACGGAAGGAGGCATCCGAAGGGGTCTCCGATCTGGGTGCAAGACCGGCCCTCTGAATCTCCCTACGGAGCTCTCCGGGCGGCAGAACCGCTCTGCCTCTGCCTCTACCTCTGCCGTGACTGGAGCTCCTGCCGCCCCTCGCTGCTCCCGACATCGTCATCAAATCTAGATAAACGGTTCGTGGACGCATTAGACAATAATTAAAAGTATTGACTATATATGTATAGATCGTAAAATGTGAAGTAAAAATATAACATTACCGATAACCTTTTTCGTTTCGTGGGCGCATTATACATATCTACTTGGATTTCATCGTCGATGTCATTTCTAACCCACGTAACTTCATGATCGGCCGAAGACAACCCGTCCTTTGAAACAGATGGTCGGAGCACTCTAAGCCTTCTCTCTTCTTCATCCTCATCGCCGTCCTCGAATTCTGGGACATCGTAGACATCTTTGGGTTTCCATCGGCATACAACACTCCATCCCGGATGCTTCAAACACTGTGAGTAGTATACTTGGAACGCTTGGTTCGGAAAGATAAACGGATCTTCCTGATCGTAAAATCGAAGTGTGTTCACACTGGTCAATCCATATTCATCTTTCCAAGTCCCAAGATTGCTTCTCTACTCATCCGTATCGGTTCGCATATCGTACCAAGTACACTGGAATATATAAAAGGGTTCTGATCGTTCGGGATAGTGGATGACGAGTATACAATTTAAGTACCCATAATAAATCACACCGTCCGATCCTAACATCGCAATCCCACTATTCTGAGTGGTTCTAGATGTTTCTATATCCTTAACTTCGAATTTGTATCCAAGGACACCAAATCCTTTGTAATATGCAACCTCCATACTAGGAAATTGAGCTAAACATCTTGAATCACTCTCAAATGATGCAGACAAGTTCGGATCGTGGATCTAACAAAACAAATTTTACGAAAAATACATAACGATACAAGTTTAGATTAAAACTGATAGCAATAAAATGTTATTCGAATAACTTACATGATCTGTGACCCAATCATAAAAATTATCCTGATGATATTTTTTCAATTGTTCTTCGTTCCAATCAGGATGCCCCTCACGTACCTCGTTAAAATGAATTATGTTTTCGACAAATAATGGTGACATTAATATTATATCATTTCATACACACACAAACACAGATATAACAATTAATCCAAAAAAACTTACTCTCTAATTTGTTCAAGACATGCGCAATTAAGCAAGATAAACCGGTATATCTTGTTGATAAACATAGTGTCTACCCTCTTATACTCGGCTTTACCATATGGCCGTCTTGAATTCTTCGAGGCCGGTTAAGTCTTGTCTCAATGTTCTCGTTCAGATAGCGGGAACAAAATGTGGCTGCTTCATCAAGAAGATAACCTTGCATGATAGAACCCTCTGGTCGATTTTTATTGCGTATATACCTTTTAAAAGTGTAGAGGTACCTAATGAAAATATGTTGAATAAATAAATACGGGCATACATGACAACAATAAATTTACAAATTGCGCGATACGAAAAATTACACGTACCTCTCGACGGGATACATCCATCGATATTGTACCGGTCCGGCTAACTTAGCCTCAGTTGCAAGATGAACCGTCAAGTGTATTATGATATCGAAGAATGACGGTAGGAAAATACGCTCAAACTTGCAAAGTATCAACGCAATAGAATTTTCTAGTTTATCCAGCGTCACAACCTCCAGTGTTTTAGCACACAACTCTCTGAAAAAACAACATAGGTCGTTGATTACTAGACCAACCGATTCGGGGAGAGAAGTCCTGAGGGCTAATGGAAGAAGGTGCTCCACGATAACATGGTGATCATGACTTTTCAGCCCATCGATCTTGCCCTTCACAATTTTTATTTTCTTGCTGAATGATCTTGAGAAACCTGTGAGAACTTTCAAATCACGCAACACCTGCAGGAATCTTTTCTTCTCCGGTTGTGACATATGATAAGCGGCATTGGGAAGTACAAACTTGCCCGGTTTACCCGCTACCGGTTTAGGGTGCAATTCACTTCTTATTCCCCACTCTTGTAGATCCATCCGAGCATTCAGGTTGTCTTTCGATTTCCCGTCTTTACAAAGAAGCAAGTTAAGTATGTGCTCTGATACTCCCTTCTCTATATGCATGACGTCCAGACAATGACGCACTAAATTTGTTGACCAGTACGGAAGCTCGAAGAAAATGCTTAACTTGTTCCAAAATGGTGGTTTGACCTGTTTCGTCGGATCCATCCCGAAGGTCACATTATTGTAACCATCCCATTTAGCAGTCACGTCCTCTCCGGACAATGGGGATGGAGGTCCAAGAAGCTCCTGATGACCATCAAAGTGAACCGTGTCTAACCTATAGGGGTGGTCTGGAGGCAGGAAACGTCGATAGCCGCAATAACAAACCTTCCTGCTAAAATTCAAGAATTTCGATGTTGTGTGTTCATGGCAATGAGGACATGCTTTGTGACCATGTATGGACCAACCTGATAGCATTCCATACGCAGGAAATTCATTAATTGTCCACATTAAAGCCGCACGCAGTATGAAGGTTGTATTTGTGTTTGCATCATATGTCTCTACACCATCAATGAACAAGGATTTCAACTCCTCGATGAGAGCTCGGAGATAGACGTCGATATTGTTCCCCGGTGAGTTTGGTCCATCGATAAGAAGAGGCATCATAAAGTATGATTGGTCCATAGCCAACCAAGACGACAGATTATAAATTATCATTACAACGGGCCATGTGCTATGACTTCCAGCCATATAGTTGAATGGGCAGAAGCCATCAGTAGCCAGTCCGAGCCGGACATTGCGAGGATCGCTACTGAATATAGCGTGCCTCCTATCGAAATCCTTCCATGCCGGTGAATCTCTTGGATGGCTCATTTTTCCATCTTCACTTGGAGGAGCACGGTGATGCCAAATCATTGCCTCGGCTGTTTTCTTGCACCTGAATTGCCTCTGTAGCCTCTGTGTTATGGGAAAATATCGTGCTATCTTGACAGGTATATCAGGCTTCTTATCAGAATCTTTCGGCTTATACCCGGCACCTCCGCATGTTGGAAACTCTTTCAAATCTGAATTCTCTTTCCGGTACAACACGCAATTTTTAGGACATGCTTGAATCTTCTCACACTTTAGACCCAAATCAGACATCATCTTCTGGGCTCCGTACCAGCTGTCGGGCACGTTATTTCCCAGGGGCATAGAATCTTTCAAGAACGAAAGAAGCATTGTGAATGACTTGTTGCTCCATCCATTTAGGCACTTAATCTGGAAAAGTTGGATGAACCATGAGAGGGTGGAATACTTCGCGTTCTCTTAAATTGGTTTTCTAGCATCATTCATGAAATTTTCACATTTATCCGCACGCGGTCCTTGACCGAAAGTAATGTCATCTTCGGTACGAATAGATTCACCTAGGGTAGCCTCTACCATATCCTCCATTTCTTCTGATGTAAATAAATTACCGTCTTCTCCTTCTGCCGCATTACCGAATTCTTCTTCTTCTCCTGCCGCATTATCGTGTTCTCCTTCTTCTTCTGCCGCAGTACTGCATTCTTCTCCTTCCCCGTGATATTTCCAAGTTGTATAAAATCTAGTAAACCCATATTTTACAATATGAAGCTCTACCAATTCTACCTTCTGCCAGTACTTATTGCCACATCTATCGCATGGACAGAGAATCTTCTCTATTATGATCTTATTATGTGCGCATGCAAATTCAATGAAAGCAGCAACTCCTGCGACAAACTTAGGTTGCATACGTTGTTGCCAATCCACATACATCCAGTCCTTAACTCTGACGGACTCATGGGCCATGTTAGACCATATAACATATAAATTGTAGGTTATGGTGACTATATTGAGAAATATAAGAACGGGATAGTTACTGACAAAGGAGAAAATCCGTGTATATGCTTTGTGTGTGCGTTTGTCGTTGAAAAGAATAAATTATCGAACGTATGTTAACCGGTAGACGGGGACTAAGTGAGCTTTTAGTTTCATATATGAGTATCGATGAGAATATGAAGGTTTCATATTATCATCGAGTATCATATATTGGTTTTAACTTGAACATCTCGAATCACTCTCTAATTATGCGTTTGTTGTGTATTCTTGTTGTATGTGTGTGTTCCGGCTGTCGGGGGTAAGGCTTCTATCCCATTAAGAATATATAGAGCGAACACCCATCACTTCTGCTTTCAACCGTTTCGAGTAAATTTCGGCAGCACCTCCCCGCTGTTCTCCGAGTACACTGTAATAGAATAGATAATCATTTCAAAACTGTGAAACAACGATGAAATGAACATCTAATCTATCTTTGTACACGGAGAACCAGCTGAAAGGTACCAACGAAATATCTCGAAACGGATGAAAACACAAGTGAATGAAGGTGTTTGCTTTATACATTCTTAACTTGTCCACATGGGACAAATCTATCGGTTACCATACGATTGAATTTTCTCGTCGCATAGACTATACGACGGTTGTTAGTATCGAGCTATATCGTCCGATATTTAACAACCTTCGTATAGTTCTATATCACAACGAACATCGCACGTATGTTAACCGATAGACGGGGACTAAGTGGTGCTTTTAGTTTCATATATGAGTATCGATGAGAATATGAAGGTTTCATATTATCATCGAGTATCATATATTGGTTTTAACTTGAACATCTCGAATCACTATCTAATTATGCGTTTGTTGTGTATTCTTGTTGTATGTGTGTGTTCCGGCTGTCGGGGGTAATGCTTCTATCCTATTAAGAATGTATAGAGCGAACACCCATCACTTATGCTTTCAACCGTTTCGAGTAAATTTCGGTAGCACCTCCCCGCTGTTCTCCGAGTACACTGTAACAGAATAGATAATCATTTCAAAGCTATGAAACAACGTTGAAATGAACATCTAATCTATCTTTGTACACGGAGAACAAACGGAAAGGTACCGACGAAATATCTCGAAACGGATGAAAACACAAGTGAATGAAGGTGTTTGCTTTATACATTCCTAACTTGTCCATACGGGACAAATCTATCGGTTACCATACGATTGAATTTTCTCGTCGCATAGACTATACGACGGTTGTTAGTATCGAGCTATACCGTCCGATATTTAACAACCTTCGTATAGTTCTATGTCACGACGAATATCGCACGTATGTTAACCGATAAACGGGGACTAAGTGGCGCTTTTAGTTTCATATATGAGTATCGATGAGAATATGAAGGTTTCATATTATCATCGAGTATCATATATTGGTTTTAACTTGAACATCTTGAATCACTCTCTAATTATGCGTTTGTTGTGCATTCGTGTTGTATGTGTAACATGATTTTAAACCATTGAGATCAAGATTGATAGAACTGATCATCCTACATTGCAATGGCATTCATCTACCAAAAACTATTATTGCAATGGCATTCATCTATAACAATCAACAATTAAAACTACAAATGTAGGATACTGATATTATAAAGCGTTATACGCAACATATGAATTCACACGATTGAAACATGCATCAAAAAAACATGTTCATCCAAAAGAAATGCCACTGTCAACAAATATAGACAAATACGTCATAAAAACAGTAACCAATTAACAAGTTGATTAACATCTGGATCAAGAAAATGATAGGAAAAACAATTGACTATGATCTATAATGACAAGTCTATTACCATGACTCTCGACTAACAAATGTGGCTTTTCGTCCTCGGTAGCTTGATAATTGATGGAGGATATAAATTTTTGACGACACCTAACGAAAAGTGGACCCTCTTTTCTTCATTAATTCACTCCCTGTGTGTGTATTTGTTTTTTTTGAATTAAAGGTCATTGATTTTAGAAAGACCTGATGATATATATGTTGAATATATGTAGGGTGATATGCATGATCACAAGAGCTTGGTGGAGGCAATAAAAAAAGTTGATGTGGTGATCTCTATGCCGGGCTACAAATATCATGAGCAGTTGGTTGATCAAATTAAAATCATAGAGGTTATTAAAGAAGCTGGAAATGTCAAGGTAATCAACAAATATATATTTATATTAGGATAAGGAAAATGAGAAATTTGGATTGGATAGTTGTAATATTACATATTGTTACTTTTTCACATCTTTCTTGTTTTCTGTTAATTGCACAAAAACCCCTTTTAGTTTATCCCATATAGCAATATCCCCAGCCCCACCCTAACCGAACCCTAGCCCCAGCCCTAGCCCCAGCCCAGTCCCAACCGAACCCTAGCCTCAGCCCCAGCCCAGCCCCACCCCAACCGAACCCTAGCCCCAGCCCCAGCCCAGCCCCAACCCCAACCCCAACCAAACCCTAGCCCCAGCCCCAGCCCCAGCCCAGCCCCACCCCAACCGAACCCTAGCCCCAGCCCCAGCCCCAGCCCAGCCCCACCCCAACCGAACCCTAGCCCCAGCCCCAGCCCCAGCCCAGCCCCACCCCAACCGAACCCTAGCCCCAGCCCAGCCCCACCCCAACCGAACCCTAGCCCTAGCCCAGCCCAACCCCAGCCCCAGCCTCAGCCCCAGCCCCAACCCCAACCAAACCCCACAACCGAACCCTAACCCTAACCCTAACCCTAACCGAACCCGATGCCGACGCCGACGCCGATGCCAAACCCTCATCCCTACCCGAACCTGGTCTGAACCCTAGACTACAACGTCAAAATTAAAAATTATTTGAGATTTACTTACAAACCGTGCGCGCGGTGGAGGAGACGGTAGAAATTGGTGATCGACGACGATCGGCGAAGGTGGCGACGAGGCGCGGGAAGTCGACGAAGGTGTGGGAACGACCGACGAAGCTGGCGACGAGGCGCGAGCGCGGTGGCGACGAGGCGCGGGAACAGGCGATGAGAGGTGCGGGAGTGAGAGGGAGAAATTTTGGGAACGATGAATAATTTTTCTGTGTTTTTTTTTTATATTAATAACCTATTTAGATGTCCCTACGGACATAACCGTAGGTCCACGGCTTGCGGCTCCGTAGGGCCAAACAAAAAATTAGAACGTAAAGCACCGTAGAGACAACGATGTGGCCCTACGGATAAATCCGTAGGGGCAAGAAATATTTGCCCCTACGGATTTCTGAGTCCGTAGGGGCAACCCCATATTGTAGTAGTGGTTGTACAATCCTTCTAGTTTGGCATCTTTTGCATTTAAATGCCTTATGGTTTTCTTACATATAAACACTCTAAATCACACTTTCTACTAAGTGACTATCATTAGTGTACCTCAAATTATTCTAAAGGCAATTATCTAACCATCACCCAAGTAAAAATCTTGTTAAGACTAAAAAACGCTAATGATTGTGCTTTGAAGGTCAACCAAGGGTGGTTAAATAGCAACGAAGCGTCCTTTAGACTATTTATACACATAGAAAATGATCGAGATATTAAAGTGCAACATGGATGAAACTTTGCCGGACAATACATCATTTTACCCAAACATCCCAAATACAACATTTTGCCCAATTATTTAGTCATGTTGTTGGTCTTCCTCTATTGTATATGTCACTAATGGTTTGAGTTATTTGGAACATCTTCAAATTTCCCTCCATGTAAAATTATTTTATTTCCCTTGTCTGTAATGGTTTGTCTGCATATGATTCTCCTTTGCAGACAATTCTTTAATTTTTAAACATGTTAGCATGTTGCTCCACCGTGCATTATCCTTTTTGAATATTTCGAATAATCACCTTAATTTTATACGTAATAAACATGTTTTTTCAATAGCACTTGCGGTTGTTTATTGTGTATATCAATTAATGTTGCGTTAGCGCACTTTAGTATAAGTTCAACCGTTTGTTTTTATATGGAAAAATGGAAACAGAAAAGAAAAATTCCTGCGGCCCTCCAGTCCATCTCATTCATACCTTGAAAGTGTATTCAATTTCTTATTTATTTATTATCTATCTCGTACATACAACAATGACACGTCTATTGTACTTGTTATCCCTGTGGCATAGTGATGAACATCATGAGCAGTGAGCTGTAGCTCAGTTGGTACGGGCACTTCTCCTTTTGGGGAGAGTGCGGAGTTTGAAACTTAGGAACCCCATGAGGGGAAGTGGCCACAAATTAACGCTTTCGGGGGGTTGTTTTGTGTTCTTGTGTGTGATGTGTGCGTGGGTGTGTTGTGTGCATAGATTAGGGTCTACGGGCCAGTTTCCCAAAATAAGAATAAAAAATAAAATTAAAAATAAAATAACATCATGAGCAGGATTGGTTGGATATACAGCTCTTGCGTGCCAGATGTTAGTTATGCCAACATTTCTTTAGTGTTGCTTGCCTCATTTTTTACCCCTTAGAACCCTGGTTGGTTAGCATCAATGTGAATGCAGGGTTGTAATTTGTGAAGATCATGTTTCTGTTGGGGTTAAAAATTACACCTCGGTTGACCAAGTCAAAGTTAAAGTCAATCCCAAGCCAGGTGGATCCGAACCCAGGTCAAGTGGGCCCATGCCCAAGTCGAGCCATGTGGCCAGTCTCCCCCATGTCAAAATAAAAATTATGTAATATATAATCTTGATATAATTTTTATGATGTAAAGCCCATGGCTCATGTGCAAAAGAAATGAGCACATGTGGTATGAGATGGACATAATGCCATTTTGTGAATCCTAATGGACTATGTGTAAATTTGTAAGCCTATAAAAGACAACATGATGATGAAATGAGGAAAAAAAAAAGAATTAATTCCCCCAAAATTAGAGTTTAGTGCCTTCTTTTCCTTTCTGAAAGTTTTAAAAACTTATTCCCCTTTTGAATTAAATCAAGAGTTTAACTCTTTTTTTCTAAAATGAAACAGTTTTTCAACATAAAACCCTTGAAGCGGAATTCAGATCTTCTATCAGATCTCAAAAAGGGGAGATTTTTAAATCTTATCCCCTTTTCTCCAAGATCCGGCCAACAAAGAGGAGGAAAAAGAAAACTCATCTCCAAAAATCCCACTTTGGGAAAAATCCAAGGTTCAAAAGAAAATCCAGGACACAGAGGAGAAGAAAAGGGTCCATTTTAATCATTTTCGAAGAATTTTGGGGGAGTTCAACTCCAAGACCCAAATTCTCAAAAGAGTTTAACTCATAATCCAGATCTTTCAGGAGTTTACCTCCCAAATCCAAACACTTTGGAGTTTAACTCCACTCAAAATCCTTTGGGAGTTCAACTCCTCAGTTAGGGGCTAAGCCCTTTTTTCCCGCCGACGCCCAGCGCCCGCGTGCCATGCACGTGAGGCGTCGGCGCCCGCGTAATACATCCCCGCTAGAAAAAAATTTTCTAACGGGACGCTACCCCGCACCCCGCAAGGCAAGCCTGTTATTCGGGTAGCGGGACCCTCGTAAACTCTGCGAAGCCCCCGATATACTCAAAATCCTTCAAAACACAATATACGGACACTGCACATTGAGTTCGCATAACCAGTTTGACCCGTCAATAGGAGGTTTTCTCGTTTCAAAGGCGAGACGTAATTAACGGCAGCTTAGTCCGCGGCTGCCGGAGATTCGGATCCCCACAATCAATAAAACCCCTGCCTGCCCTAGACAGGAGGAATGTGTAGTACGCCTGACGCGTATTTCCCATCTCAATAGGGTGACGAAAAACACCCTACAGTTTCACTTTTGAATATTTTGAGTACTAACGGCTAAAGAGTTATTGTTTCTTCTAAATTGCAGTAAGAAATTTTTGAAAGAGATCTAAAGATTGTGAGTATGTCAGAATTAATTTTAATGATACATTATTCCGTCACTTGCTCACATTCAGACTGAGAAAAGAATACTATGGGTCATTTATTATTCGTTGCATTGCATCTCATTACGATTTCTTGCAAGTATTTACAACATTGTTCTTGTATTAGGGTTAGATAGTTTGTTCGCATCACATTACTAGTGTTTGCTTGCACCATATCATTTTCTTTTAGTCCTATAGTTCATATTTCGGTTTTAGGTGCTGTAACTCATAAAGAAAATAATCTTCTGAACTTTTATCTACAACCATTCTTTTAAAGCTTGTTACTAAATCTTATTTCCATTTTTCTTCCACCCATCAATAACCTTACAAAAGGGTATCCAGTTAAAAGTGTAGGTCATTTCCAAATATTTCAAATAATCGGTTGATTTATATTTCTGTATTGTGTCTAATTTTTATCAGCCTATCAGTTTTATGGATTATGGAGAGCCCCTCTCTTGTCCGTGATCGAGTAATAAATAGCCAGCGGCCCCATTGTGTTGGGAAAAAAAAGATTAGATGATATCATGATAATAGCCGATGATATGCATTTAGCTAGCATAATTATTTTGGTAAATCCAAAGTTTCGTTGATATCACCAATAGGCCACAACTAAACTGAAGTCGTAATGTTCGTTCTGTCACATTGGCTTTGTCCATGACTCATATTCAGATTGAATTACTTAAAGCAAAAGTTTCATCTTTCCATTCTCTTGGACATATTTACATAGTCTAAGACAATTTGGATGCCAACAGTTTTTGGGATTTTAACAGGTTGTTTTCTGTTCATAGATTCCTGATCCAGGTAAATAACGCTAATTGTAATAGTGTTTTTTTTGGCGAATTGGCACGTAAGCCTCACCAAAGCACACACCACACCCACACGCACACGCACACAACACACACGCGCGTCCAGAGGACCCACAAATTTACCCCGAAAGCATAAATTTGTGGCACCTTCCTGATGTTCAAACCCCGTGCTCTCCCCAAGAGGGGAAGTGTTAAACCAACTGAGCTATTACTCCTTGGTTAATTGAAATAGTGTTGACATCAAGTTAACGTTCGGCTAAAAACTGTCTAAATTTTTCCATAGAGACTATCTTCAAAACTGACAAAGTCTTAAAAGGGTTTTTATGATGGTCGTCTTGGTATCAGAGTTCCTGTGTTCAGATCTTGCTGTTGCCAATGTAAGATACATTTTACAGTTGTACTTATCCCCATTTATTATGCTTTTCTAAGCGTTTCAAGTCTACCCTTTTGTTGTCTTTAACATGACCTGATGAAAAATTAAGGCTTGGTTTAGGAGAGAAGGAAAAGAGAGAGATGATTGGTTTGGAGGGAATGGACAAGATGAGAGTAACTCCCCCTTCTATTTATATTATATAACAAGATTACAAGCGAAAATAATCAAGAGAAAATAATTTTATTGGCTTAAGAAAAATAATAGTTCATACAACTCTATATATAGAGTTTTAGATAATCTTTCCTAACAAACATATAGTAACTAATGATTAACTAAATATAACAACTGTATATATCTCCATAACAATATTCATAACATTCCTCCGCAAGCTGGAGCGTAGATGTCAATCATGCCAAACTTGGATAGAAGACGAGCAAAAACCGGTCGAGAAAGAGTTTTGGTAAGAATATCTGCCAGTTGAGCTGCAGAGGAAACATGCTGGATTGCAACCATCTTATCTGTCACTTTATCACAAATGAAATGACAATCTATTTCGATATGTTTGGTTCACTCATGAAAAATTTGATTCTCAGCAATGTGAATTGCGGCCTAATTATCACATAAGAGTGTAGTCTGAAGAGAAAAAGGAACTCCAAGTACTGTCAAAAGGGAGGTAAACCATATCAATTCAACAACTGTATGCGCCATAGATCTATACTCGGCCTCTGAAGAAAAACGAGCAACTACATTTTGCTTCTTACTTTTTCATGTAATCAAGTTTCCTTCTAAGAAAACACAAAAGCCACTCGTGGAATGGCGATCATCAACGGATCCAGCAAAGTCAGCATCCGCAAAGGCTGTGTGACAACATAGATGGTTTGTAAAGAAGACCCTGATCATGAGAACCTTTGATATATCTGAGAGTATGCTCAACTTTCTTAAGGTAAGAGATCAAAGGATTCTACATGTATTGACTCAATGTGCTAATGGCAAAGGCAATATCAGGATGAGTGACAGTGAGGTAAATAAGCTTTTCAATTAGACATCGATATCGTCCTGGGTCAGATTGTGGAGGATCCGAGAGAGTTTAATCGATATAGCTTGACTGGAGAATCCATAGGGGTGTTTACTGCTTTACATCCCAGAAATCCTGTCTCAGATAGAAGATCGAGTGCATACTTATGCTGAGAGAGCCGTAATCTATCAAAATTTCATGTTACTTCCATTCCAAGAAAATATTTAAGTGGCTCAAGGTCCTTGGTATGGAAGTGTGAAGCCAAATGTTCTTTCACCTTGGAGATACCAGCAGAATCATCTCTAGTGATGATAATATCAACATATACCAACACAATTACCCTGTCCTGAGGACGATTATGTGTAAAAAGAGACGTGTCGGTGTGACTGCGTTTAAAGCCAATCTGTTGTAAAATCATGCTAAATTTTACAAATCAGGCACGCGGTCACTTATTCAGTCCATATAACGATTTGTGTAGAAAACAAACCATAGACTTCCCCGGTCGCTCAAAGCCAGAAGGCTGACGCATATAAATAGTCTCTGAGAGATCACCATTAAGAAAAGTATTCTTCACATCAAGCTGATGAAGAGGTCATGCCTTAGAAACGACCAAGGATATAAGAACGCGAACCGATGTTAATTTGGCAACTGGAGATAGTCTCGACATAATCCAAACCATGCTGTTAAGTAAATCTTTTGGCTACCAATCGAGCTTTGAGACGGTCAGTTGTCCCATCAAGATTATGCTCGACAACAAAAATCCATCTACAACCAACAATCTTCTTATTTAATGGTGAAGGTATCAATTTTCAAGTCTGATTAAAGCGTAGTGAGGTAATCTTCTCTAACATAGCTGCATGCCAACTTGGATGCTTGCTGAAATGCTTCCTGAACAGAGAAAGACAGAGTGATGGCGGACTAGGAAGAAACAAACTGACGAGCAGATGGGGTCAGTTTATGATAAAAAAAAAACAAAATTAGAAATCAGATGTGCAGCAGTACAAGAACGCTTACCTTTGTGTAAGGTAATTGGAAGAGATCTTCTTCGGAAGGCATCGATGGTAGAGAATCAGGAACAATGGACTGAATCTGAGTACCTGCAGAAAAATCGTTAGAAGAATCATTGGCGGGATGTGGCGGGACAACCTTACGACGATGGTACACCTGTTGATAAGGGACGACACACTAATCACTAAGGAGTACAGGTGGAATAGACGAATCAAGACCTGAGGAAGGTAAGTGGAACAGGAATAAAAGTGTGTTCCTTAACAGGTGATGGAAAATAGGCTTGATTTTCTAAGAAGATCACATCACATATACAAACTTTAGATGTGACTGGGTCAAAACATACATAACCTTTTTGGGTTCGAGAGTAACCTACAAGTACCATACGGGTAACTCTAGGATCAAGTTTGTCAATATGAGGATCTAGAACATGGCGATAGTATAGGCAACCAAATACTTTAGGAGAAACAGGTAAATGCTTGCCCTGTGGAAATAAAATAGAGAGAGGTGACCGGTTGCTTAGGACCGGAGAAGGCATGCGATTGATATAAAAACAGACAGCTAAACTGCAAAATTTCATAATCGTTTAGGGACATACATATGCAAAATAAGAGAATAAGCTACCTCAAGCAATGTCGGTTCTTTTGTTCAGCAATCATATTTTGCTGGAGAGTATAAGAACATGAAGTTTGATGCAATATACTCCGGCTCTGACAAAATGCAGCAAACTCCATGCTAAAAAACTTTTTAGTATTATCTGAACGAAGAACTTTCACCGGAACACAAAGACAGACAAGAGTTCAGACCTAGTACGCAGAAAATATAATCAAGTCATACGTGAATAATTATCGATAAAAGTCATAAAATATCTATAACAATACACTAAGAATTTTAAACGGACCCCAAATATCAGAATGGACTAACGCAAATGGGTAAATCATGTCTTTTGTTAACTAGAGGAAAATATGAGCGATATTATTTACCAAGAATACATGATTCACAACTAAAATTTGATAATTCAAGAGAATGCAGCATATTACGTAAAGAAGAAAGAATAGGATGACCAAGTCGTCGATACCACGGGATAGTAAAAAAACTGTAGACGTACTGTGAAGTGATCAATATAGTACAGTCCATTCTGTTCATACCTCCCACCAATCCGTTGCTTCGTTAGAAGATCTTGTATCACAAAGTGAGATGGATAAAAGGTTACGGAGCCGTTAGAATCATTTGTAAACTGATGAATAGAAAGTTCTATTTTAAAGATGGCAAAATTAAAGCATTTTTCATGTGTGAAGATGAAGTAATAAATCAGCAGAGGCAGAAACAGGTGTGATATCACCATTGGCCATGGAAATCAACTTGTGAGGACTAGAAAAAAGCTTAGACGGTCCCATCATAAGACATGTGATGTGAGGTGCCGGAATCAGCGACCCACAGATTAGAATGAGAAAGGAACGATATACCTGATGAAGTAGAAATGCCGGCAGGAGCTATAAAGGAAAGAAGAGGACACAACCGTCCCCACTCAGCGCTGGATAAATGTAAATTGCCGGCAGAAGAGAAAGATTGAGCAATAGCAACTACTGTGGATGTCTGGCGAGCTGTACGAGCATCATTAGGATAGCCATGTTTCTCCTAACACTGGTCTACACGATAATTAGTGCCGCCGCAATAAGATCAATAAAGTCCAGCACAGCTATGACTACGAGTATGGGGACCACGAGCACAAGCAGTAATAGGCGAACGATCATGAGCATTAATTGAAACCTAAGCAGAATCCATGAAGAATGGTGCAGAGGTAAATCCCGAGAGAGCGAGAATAAGGTATACAATCAACAAAATTAACAAGATCCAGATGGAGGGGCGGCGGCTCACAATCCACTCTCAAATATGGCTGATCAAGCTAGAAACCATTGGGTAATCAATAAAACCCAAAGTTTGTTAAATCAAATCTTCTGGTGGCTGAAGTTCATAATGCTCGGTCAAAGGACACCATAGATCATCACCAAGTTCCAGATGCATATAGATCTACTTCCAATGTAGTTCAAGGTGCTGCAGATTTAGCTTCGATCCTTGCCAGCCCATACAATGGCCATGGGAAATTGCCAACCCAAAGTCGACGGTGCTGGAGGAGGGATCGAAGGGAGGGAAGGGGCCTTGGACGGGATTGCGCAACTCGTTGCTATGTTTTTTTCAGATATTGCAGTATCATAAATGCTTTGTTGATAAGGTATATCTAATTTGTTTTATAATTATACTTTAGGAATTTTGCAGCTGGGCTAAGGATCTGAATGTGATTATTTATCAAGGCGAAAATAAGTCACGTAGGTGCATCCAGACGCATGAGATGTACTCGTCTGGGAAAAGTGTCTTATTTGATGCACTGATTACAACATATCTTCTACTATTCAGTATTTCATGTGCAAAGTGCATTAAAGAGGCTATAATGAACATATTCTCTATTTTCCCACTCTCACAATTTGCAATATGCCATGGATAGCAAGTTGGCAACAATCAGGGACTTACAATTACATCTTATTTTAGTTTCAATAGGCACTCCTGCCTCATGATAAACCGGCTTTTTTTTAGCCAAGTGTTGGAATGTTAGGTATGAAAAAGAAGATTCTAATATATTGAATTGTGGTTGAAAGAAACTTGCGTACGCATGTGTGGTAGTTGAAGACTGAACTAAAATATCTTCGTAGATGAGTTCATCCGTTCTTTAGTCTTAAGGTTGACGATCCTTTCTATAACCACTTGAATCTCATATTCTACCTCTTTGCCTGTATGTTTGCTTAGTTGACGAGGCTCACAAAATTAAACGTCTTGATTGCAAGCTTGCTAGCTACCTCAAGCGCTACACTGCGGATTTTCGTTTATTATTAACAGTAAGTCCCTTTTTAAGTCTTTATTGTCTGCAATTGCAAGAAACTTGTCTGCTACCTTCTCAGAGGTTGCCCTCATTGCTGTTATAATGCATAGTCATTGTTTTTCAAGTCAATCATTGTTTATTTTGTAGCAGTTACAATCCTTTTTCTCATTTGATTGGTATTTCAGGGAACTCCTCTCCAAAATACGTTGCTAGAACTTTTTGCATTGCTTCATTTTATCGATCCGGAAAGGTTCTCTGATCCTGAGGCTGAAGAAGAATCATATTCAAGCATCAAAAAGCTCAGTCATTCAGAAGTAGAGAAAACAATTGCAGAAATTCAGGAACTATTAAAACCTAGGTATTTCTCATATTTGGTAATGGAATTTGGGAAGTAAATGTCTTATTTGTATAAATCTTAACCTCTTACTATTGAATCTTGGTAGGATGTTGAGAAGAATGAAGTCTGAAGTTCTACCTAAGTCCATTCCAGTGAAAAAATTGGGTCGAAGTTCCATGTGCACTAACCGATTCTCAGAGGGAACTTTACATAAACATATTGGAGAAAAATTATGAAAAGCTTAACAAGGAGATCCAGAGTGGTCAGTGATCTTCTTCTGTCCGTTTCCTTTGGTTTCAGCTAATTTTCTCTGTTATACCGCGCTTACACATGCCTTTCTTATAGTTTGTAGAGAATAATTGTTAATATTGAAATGTGTTATTATATATGTAAAGAGAACCCCTATGTAAGTTGCACTTCACTGTTATGGATGTTGACAAACTGTGTCAGTTTTGCTGTAACATACTTCACTGTCTGTTCATGTTACCGAACAAATGGCTTGTCAAAACCCTTTTAATAGGGGTATGAGTTATCATCCTGGCATTTCATGATGTCGAATTGACAGTGCTAGTATCGGCACCACTGCTCTCTTTTTTTTTCCCGACTGAAAATAGTGTAGCTATGCATCAGTTGCTCAAAACTCTGTAACTCTGTAATTGAGGTAGTAGCCTCCGATGCTGTGTGTTACTTGTACATGCCTTTTGGTTCACCTCTGCTAGAGAGAGTTTTCATATATTCTTAAGCCCTGAAAGTGTATCAGCCAACACCCTAATATGTAGAATGTGTATATCCAATTGTCGAACCAGAACACCTGTAGTGTTTTGTTTTTCACGTTTCCCAATTATTCTATTCTCATCGGCCAGGTGCTAAAGTAACCCAATTTACGGCTCACATGCCCTTTCTTTCTAATACCCGACTTTAGCTATTTCCTATCATTGGTGCAAAAACTCCTCTCAGTGCGGTTAATCTTGCACTGACCCTAAGACCTAAATGGTTTTCCCCTGATTCTCAAGGCATCATCTAGTACGCCATTGGTCTGAGTTTTCATTTGAGACTGTCATCTAAATTAAATAAGGTTTGCTCAAGCTTTGTGCAGAGGGAGCAATCTGTATGAACAGATAAAGTTAAAGTTTTAGATTTGGTCTTAAATTAGTTTATTCTGAATCTCTGATAGTTAGATGATATAGAGATCATAAAGTGAGAGAAGAGAGTTTCCTAAGAGGTGAAGAGTATTCCAAGGGTTCAGCCATTCAGGACCAGCCAGCACCTTGAGGCAACCCTGTTATGTGTACCTCACATTCATCCCTGAAGCTTTCCTTAAGATCCGGCGTTGTCACGAAACAAAGATTTGAGTTTATCTCTCGTAGCAGACGACAAATGTCTCTGCGGACGTCTCTACCAGACGTTTGTCATTACTCTGTCGTTTCTGGAGATTCGATGAATTCCTTGACAGACGCATGTCCACCTGTGGGAGATGTTTGTCGTTCCGGACAGAAAATTGAAGTTTTGGGATATGCTCTTACAGACGTCTGCCCACATGGGACAGACGTCTGTCGTTGGGCCAGACGTGTAATTTACTTAGTTAGAAAATTAGTTTTTAGGGAATATCTTTTGTATGCTATAAATAAAAAAGTTTGTAGCAACCCTAGATTTGAAGCCTTTTGTGATAGCAATTAGTTAATTTGTGAGAATCCATTGGTGTTTGTGAGAGATCTAGGGTTTGAGAGATATTTGTGTTTTCTCCCTCGATTTGTACTCTTGCGTATTTGGATTATTAATAAAGCTTCGCTTTCGCTTATTATTTTTGTGTAAGTTCTTATATTTTTGTCTTGCTCGTGCTTAATTTCTTCTTCTCTTTATCCATTGTTTGTGCTTTGTGATTGCTATATATGCAACAAACTGGTATCAAAGCCTTTGTTGTGTTGTGGGATGTTTGGTTGAACCATTAGATCTTTAATTTTGCGATCTAGGTCAATGGTGGGCAACGAAAACTACGTCCTTTTCCCCACTTTCTTAGATCATGATTTTAATGTTTAGGTATTGTTAATACTCAAGGTATTTAGATCCCGCATTATATCTCCGACAATCATGAAGTTCGATATCGAGAAGTTCGATGGGAATATGAGTTTTTGTCTGTGGCAAGTCCGTATGATTTCCATTTTGACTCAAAATAATTTGAAGAAGGCGATTCATGGGAACAATAAAAAGTCTTCCATTATGACGAAGGAAACTTAGGAGGAGATGGATGAGAAAGACCTTATTGCTATTCACTTGTGTCCGACTAATGAAGTACTATAAGAAATTTTGATGGGAAAGACGGCGGCTGATTTATGGAATAAGTTGGAAGAGTTATATTTGAGGAAATCTCTCACGAATCGACTTCTGTTGAAGCGGCATTTTTACACATTTCACATGTCAGAAGGCTCTCCAATAAAATCTTATGTTGGTGAGTTTAATTTAATCACTACAAATCTAAGTAAGATTGACGATGGAGATCAAGCTCTTCTCTTGTTGTGTTTGTTGCCACCCTTTTATAAGCATTCCGTGACACCATGGTTTATGGACGAAACACGATCTTAATCAAGGATATCAAAGAGAATTTGACGCGCAAAGAAAATCGACAAGGAGTTGACTTTCATTGAAGCAGATGGTTCATTGTCTAGCTTATTTGTTCGTGGGTATACGGAGAAGAGAGATTCGAAAGCAAATAAGAAGAAGTCGCGGTCAAAGTCCAAGGCTAAAAACGTGACATGCAATTATTGTAAGAAAGGGCACTTCAAGGTCGATTGTTTTGAATTGTAGAAGAAGCAAAAACAAGAAGACAAATCAAAGGAGTCTTCGGCTGAAGCGAGTATAGTGAAAGGAGAAAAAGATCTTGTGGTTTTCGACAATACAACGATCCAAGGACGAGTGGATCATAGAGTCGGGCTGTTCTTATCACATATGTCCCAATAGGGATTTGTTTACCACCCATGAGTCCGTTGATGGAGTGGTTTTGATGGGCAATAATAGCTTGTGTCGAGCTATTGGCAAAAGGACAATCTAAATCAAGATATTCGATGGTGTTGCGAGGACATTGGTGTTAGGAATATGTATGCCTTAAGGCCATTATTGTTGATATAGTAGATGCTTGGACATATATATAGATGACTTTCTTGCTCGATATGATAGTATGCTATCTGATCATCTTTATCTTAACATATAGACTGGGATTATTATATTGTCTGTCTCTGACATGTTGATAAAGCCCTTAGGATATGTACTTGACTATCAGGATTATGATGAGATCATAATAGTGGAGCCAGGGTGGTCCAAAAGTACATCCTTTAATAGTTCATAGTCGAGGGGATATCGAGACAGGGTATCGATATTCCAGAGTAGACTAGTGTGTACATTTCTTGTCCCTTAGAGGGCGATGGTTGATCCCACAGCCATTGGTGTATGACATCAAAGATTGTACACAGGTGCTCATTGGAGAATGGGTACACCGAACAGGACTCACCGAGGACTCCTAGTTGGTAGTATACTTATCGTCAAATAGCAGTCCTCTGGTGATACTGGTACAGGTTAGTCTGTAGATCGGAGATCGTCATAGAGTCTTGTGTGGCTCCCACCGTGCTTTGATTTCCTTCCTACCACGATCAAGAGGAGTTGTGCAAACATGTGGATTTTGGGTACAGTCTCAAGTCACATGGAGGCAATGAGTGATAGGAGAGGTTTTGTCTCTCCCGGTATTGGGGGTTGATATTGCGCTATGCTCGATTGCCTATAACTGGGAGTCCCTGGCCAGGGCTGCTGCTGCTGAGATTTACTGATAAGAGTTATCAGTAGTTTCTCGAACCGTTATAGGCCGACATCAGCATGACTTATCAAGTTACTGGGGTCTGACGTTTACCACCCCTAGACTCGATATACGACATATCAGACGAAGAGACCGGACTGTACGGTAGTGTTACTGATAGGCTTCATGGAGAGTATGGACAAACTTGCTTGTTGATCTTCATATCGCTCAATACCCGGGTAGCCGTTACGTCCAGCTAGTACCGCTGACGGCTTATAGGTGACTGATATGATCATCACTTATTGCTAGCGTATTGACGAGTCTTTAGAGTTTCACACAGAAATTTCCTGGTTCAAGCGAAACGAAGTAGGGCACATATGTGATATATGCGTGGGCCTGATTAAATACTTGTATGTGATACCGTATTGTAATCTGGCAATTATCTGTTATCAATTTAGATTATATGTGATATAACCAGATTATCGAATCAAGTGTTGATTTGATAATATGATACACATATAAGTGATATTAGTCGGTCATATGTGATATAACCGGATTATTAAATCAAGTGTTGATTTAATAATGTGATATATATTATATTTGATATAATTATATCTTAACTAATATCATTAGCTCACTAATTATTCCTCTAATTGGAATGCCGCTTGTTTGGCCGCATCTTTTCTTCAGACGACTCCGGAGATATTTCTGCTGGCGCGAGAATCCGGCGGCTTTGCACAATGATCCATACGTCATTGAGATTTTCGTCAGCCAGTTCTTTAGCGAGTTTGGATAACGCATCTGCCTTACTATTTTCCACTCATGGTATGCTTTTCAGGACGTAAGAGGGGATTTAAGATAGTAGTTGCTGCACTCTTCGTCATATTTCATCAATTCTGGCTTATACGTCTGATAGTCGTCCTTTACTTGGCTAACGACCAGCTGGGAGTCTCCATATATGAGGAGGTTCTCAATTCCCATGTCAATGACAATCTCGAGACCTGCTATCAAAACCTCATATTCCGCTTCGTTGTTTGTTCTTGGCTCCATTAAGGAAAGGGCAAAGCGCATTATCTCTCCTTGTGGAGTCACAAAGATAAGGTCTACTCCGGCTTTGATTATGGGGGTGCTTTGCTTCCGCCTCTTGATAGACGATGCCCCATCGAAGTAGAGTTCCCATTGGGTATCACTCCCTTCTTTCTCCCCGTCGATTGTGTCGAATGCATATTCATCTGGTAATTCGCAATTTAAGGAAGAATCAGCTGGTATCGGATGCTCAGTGAGAAAGTCGGCGATGGCCTGGCCTTTTATTGCCTTGAGGGGTCGATATACTATCGAGAACTCTATCAAGAGGATGGTCCATTTGGCAAGCCTTCCTGTTAACATGGCTCTTGACATCAAATACTTGAGAGGATCCATCTTTGATATAAGATGAACCTTTTGTGCCAATGCATAATGCCTGAGCATCGTTATCGTGAAGATCAGTGCCAGGCAATGCTTTTCAATAGGGGAGTAGTTGTTTTCTGCCCCCGGAAGAACTCGACTCAAATAGTAGAAAGCTCTCTCCTTCCCTTTGTCGTTCTCTTGTACCCATAGCGCGCCAAAAGAACCCTTAAGGGTTGTTGTGTACAAGATGAAGGGTTTTCCCTTAACCGGGGCGGTTAGTACCAGCGGATTCTGCAGGTATTGCTTGATTTTGTCCTGTGCACTTTAGCATTTCTGATCCCAGACGAACGGGGTCCCCTTCTTCATTAGATGGTTGTAGGGACGGCATTTGCCGGAGAGGTTGACTTTGGAGTTTGACACCTGTTTAGGCATCTGTATCGCTACAACTGGGATATTGCCATGAGCGACTCATCATTTGCCTTGAGAGAAGACTCAGAATTTGACACCGATTTAGGCATCAGCATCGTTACAACTGGAATAGTGCCAGGAGCGAATCATCATTTTGCTCTGAGAGGACTCGGGATTTGATACTGATTTAGGCATCAGCGTCACTACAACTGGAATAGTACCAGGAGCGAATCATCATTTGCCCCTGTCGATTTGGACAAAGGTGGCTCAGTAGACAGGGTCAGGATTCTGTCGACTAAGACTTTTGACTTTATGAGCCGTAAGGGTCTCATAAAAGGTTTTCTCCCTACGAGTCATGAGGATCTCGTAGGCGTATTTTCTCCTTAAGAATCGTGGGGATTCCTAAGTGATGTCTTCTCTTGTAAGTCGTAAAGATCTTGCAAGAGTGTTTTCTTCTTATAAGTCGAGAGGACCTACAAGTGTTATTCACCATATGGGGACATTTCTTGCCATTTGTAGAACTTGGGAAAGAAATATTTATTCGTACCCATAGATTGTATACAAGGGTCAATATGGACCATCTGTAGGGCAATTTGAGAGATATGACGGCTTAAGAACATGTCTAGATCCCTGTAACTTAAGGCTTTTGAATCCTATGAGCTGTGAGGGTCTCACAGGGGGATTCTCCTCACGAGTCGTGAGGATCTCGTAAGTGTATTTATTTTAACGAGGTTGTGCCCTTCCGAGTTTTCATAAGCTCGCCGGCAATCCTGCTCTTCTTACTCACGGCGTCCTTTCGGGTTTTCATCCGTGCCCATCTTGTTTGTGGACGTACCGTTTTTTTAACGAGATTGCGCCCTTCCGGGTTTTCACAAGCTCGCCGGCAATCCTGCTGTTTTTACTCACGGCGCCCTTTTGGGTTTTCATCCGTACCTATTTTGCTTGTGGGTGTACCTTTTTTTAGCAGGGTATTCCACTAGATTGTAGGACCTGTTTGTAGGCCCTTTAATATCCTTCTTGTCCTTTAAGAAGAAATGACCATTCTACATAGAGATTCTTCCGCCAGTGAGAAATATGCCCCTCGTGTATATCTCGGAGGGAACGAGTACCCACGCCGTCGCTATTTTGGCGACGGGTTGCTTCACAACCGCTTATTTTTGTTGAGCGTAGGCGACAAACGCCATCTTGCTTCTGCTTTTCACTCGTCATCATCGGATGAGAAAAATTCTTGACCCATTTGATCCAATCGAGCCATTTTATCCATGAGTTCTTGGAAGGTCGGGAACGCCTTTGAATTTGGGTCAAGTGTGGCTATGAGCATTCTCATGGCTGCAACTTCATCGATGCGTTGCTCGCATTTGACCATAGATTTCGCCATTGGATAACATATTGAACCCAAGTCTCATTCAGTCTAACCTTTTCGTTGACCAGCGCTGTCACGGTAGTATGTTCGTTCTCATTAGCGAATCCCTGACAGAAGAGCATATCCATTTCGTCGAAGCTCTTCACAAAATCATTTGGGAGTTCCGCATACCATTCGAAAGTGATGCCCGCCAGACCGCTGACGAACTGTCAGAGGAGTAGTATGTCATTTCCTCCAATATTTCCGCATATGGATTTAAATCGCACAATGTGCCGACGAGGATTCCCAGTTCCTTTGTACATGTGGAACGTTGGAAGTGTGTACTCTGGCGGGTACTGTATTTGATTGTACCACGTCGGATATGGTCGACCAGCCTTGATTGATCTATTTGCGGCTTCACTGGCGTAGTGAGCTTTGATTCGCTGAGCGATATATGTGTCCAACTTTTCTTTTAGGAATCATTTCCTCTGTTATGCCCCGCTTCCCGGTGTACGGCGAAGGGGATGTGACTGGTCCACTACGTATTTACTGTGAAGTAAATACGCTAAGCGTATCTAAGCAATACAAAAGTAATCACAAGAGACAAGAGATATAAAAATAACAGCAACTTTATTTATTAACATTCTTTTGTACAATGCATGAAAAGAAAATACAACTGAAGTAAAAACGATGCCTAAACAATGGCATAACAGGAAATTAAAGGTACTGAATGGAAATGTACAATGTCTAGAGCTCGGGGTCTTCGAGGAACTAATCCAAGTCTTCACTGGTAGGCTCGATCTCTGCTGTGTCCAGATCACCTGACGACATTCAAAGAAGAAAGAAATAGAATGTCGTCAGCGAACAGGTCGCTCGGTAAGTCCCAAAGTTAAGGGAGAAATAGAAAAGAAAGAATAAGAATGTATTTTTTAAAGTTGTATAATATTTTAGAATATTGTGTTAACGCTGTTGTTTGTAGCTTGGTACAGAAGCATACCAGTGTATACGAGAGGGGTCTCTATATGCTAGAGACCAGGGCAAACTGAAAGTACAAGGAACCGTTATGCCACGGTACAACAGCAACATGATTCATGTTAGGTGTCTTAATCTTACTGTCTCGTGCCACTTTTAACACTTTCCGTACCAATCTACCCCTTAAACCCCGTAGTGTTTTGATTGTATTGTTATATTGTATTGTATAAGTTGTATAGTTGGATGACTGACCGAAACCATGATATCAGTAACGGATGTAATGGATGTAAACTGGAATCATGTAAATGGAAAGTATATCCATGGTTTGGTTCAGTCAAGTTGAATAGATTGATAACTGGATTCATGGATTCGTATTTCATGTTGAATTGTAATATTGTAGATGTATATGTTACTTGAATCATATTCAAGTCGGATTATGATCAGACTCAAAGCCGAGTCAGACAGTAGAGATGTAAATCGAAGTCCTATATTTACTAGGGTCCTTAGGGTAATTTATAAAACTTGAGGGGGTTTATGTAAAAATACTTTTGTATAGTTTTCAAGATACACCTCAAGTATTCATTATTCGTCTTTAGAGTTGTAATGAATGTGGATTTTATATTGTGATATTTCTAGCGAAAATATCCTAATTTCATAAATAAATGTATTTATTTGTAATATTGAATTATGTGGAATTTATGGTATTTTAGTGTAAAATTTGTTCTTGTGATTTTTAGAAAAAGGTGGAATATTTATATCATAACAAAATAGATATTTTAATGATAAATATACATATATTTATACAAAATTAATTTTAATAAATATTTTATATTCTAAAAATCTCATTTTCTTAAAATGTCGTATTTTAAATTTTTCGAGACCGAATGCTCCTTGCGGAGGTCTCAATCTCAAACTACTAAGCCCGAGGATGTGCGATAATCCACACTATCCCGAACGGGTTCCCCAAAAATGGGTTATAGCGGCGTTTTAAAAAGATTTTAAAATACTAATCATTTAGAAAACGGTTTTACAAAGTAAAAGGTATTTATTTGTAAAATTGTCAATTTTCCGTATTTTAGATTCTAGGGTTTCCTAAGTCAACTAGCCTATTTCTAAATGGTCTAAACGACAAGTTGTTAGGTGCCTCAAATCGCCTCTTCACCGCCAATTGTGGCCATGTAAGTACAAATGAGGAAAGGAGGGATCCGCTCACGAATTACCGCGAGACGGGCCTTTTAAAGTTACCTTTCTCACTTGCCTAGCCTAGACACCACAAAGTCAGGTTTAGATAAACGACCGATGTCCACAACTTATCGTGTTTTCCTAATAAGATGTATTTATTTAAAAGTGTATCAAGGCTAAAACTTTTAGGAATGGTTTTATTAAGAATATGGTATTTAAATGAAAGTATTGTTTTATCGTATTCTAAGTTTTTTGATGATATCGTTTTAGGTTGTATATGCGTGTGTGTGGAGATAGGTCATTACCTCGTGCTCTACTTTAAATGTATAGCAAGATTAAGGGGGTTAAATGTGAAATCGAAACATTGTGGTATTTAAATGAAAAATACGATAAATTGAAAAGGCTATCATTTCATGTGATGAAACTTGTATAAATTATTTGTTAAATATTTAATAGTCAACAATAAGATGTTTAAGCATGGTTGAATTGGTGAGAAGTGAAATTTTATAGAAAACCGAATCGGAAATCGGTTTTGTTCCGATTCCGTCGGGTTTGTAAATTCGTATTTTAGAAAAAGAGAGGGAGATGTTAGAATGGGACTTACGGGTTTGGACAAACACGAGAGTGATAACGAAGAAGTGGGTTCGCCGGTGCGTCGATTCGTCGCCGAGAGTTCCTAGCACGATCACCGGAAGTTCGCCGTCGATTTCGTCGGGGCTTTGCCTTTCGCTCGTTTTCAAAGTACACAATATTTTCTTGAGATTTTGAGAGAGTGGGCTCAGAATTTTAGGATGAGAGGGTAGGAGATAGGGGTGTATTTATAGGAAGGCTAGGGTTAGGGTAGGTGTAAGGTTTTTAAATAAAAAATGTAAAAAATATAGGAAAATTCATTAAAAATTGTAGTAAATAGGTGTTAATGGGCTCTCTGGAGGTGGTTTGAAGAATTAAAGTTTGCAGGGGGTATAAGGAGGTGAAAAGACAAAACATTGGTGTTGGGGACTCAGCGGTCCGGCCGGCGGCGTCGGCCCGAGTCGGCCGGTCCGCCGGCCGACTCGGCCGATCCCGGCCAAGTCCGGTGGTCGGGAGGGGCGCCGTCGATTGGTGATCTCACTGGTATATTTAAGTTTTGGGGTGTAGTGGGGTTTTTGTGAGAAAACACGTGTTGACTGTTGGGCTTCTAAAGAATTTAAAACAAAACAATATTAAAAATAATGTGGGACATGGGATTTGAACTCTGGTGGCTTGGTTCAGCAGTGCAAGGTATTATCAATGAGCTACAAGCTCCTTCTTGTAATTATGGTGTGAAATAAATATTTAAAGAGATATCAGCAACATTAAATACTCCAAGTATACTTTGAATTTAAATCAATTCTTTGTACATTAAAAATGGAGTTGTTACAGTCTACCCTCCTTACAAAAATTTCGTCCTCGAAATTTACAACTTTTATTTGAGGACTAGTTTACAAAGAGGTGTGGATATCTAGTACGCATTTCATCCTCCCTTTCCCAAGTGGACTCTCCTGGAGTGTCTTTCCTCCGCATCACTCGGACCAAGTTAATTTTCTTGTTCCGAAGTGTCTTCACTTTCCTGTCCAGGATCTCCACAGACTGTTGCTCACAAGACAAATCGGGCTGTATCGTGAGCTCGGAATAATCGAGAACATGACTGGGGTCACTCGCATACCTTCTGAGTTGGGATATATGGAACACGTTATACACTCCTTCCAATGAAGGTGGAAGCGCTAAGCGGTATGCCACTTCACCGACTCGTTCGAGTATGTCGAACGGTCCAATATATCTGGACTTAGCTTACCCCGTCTTCCAAATCGGATCACTCCGCGGTTCGGAGATATCTTCAAGAACACATGATCTCCTGGCTGGAACTCCAGATGATGTCTCTTTGCATCAGCCCAGTGCTTCTGTCGATCTTGGGCTATGCACATCTTTTTCCTGATAGTACGAACCACATCAACAGTCGCTACTATCATCTCTGGTCCAAGAAGTTTCCTATCTCCGATATCGTCCCAACTTAATGGCGATTGACACTTCCTTCCATACAATGCTGCAAAAGGTGCCATTCCTATGCTTGCTTGGTAGCTGTTATTGTACGAAAACTCCATAAGATATAGGTGATCTTCCCACGATCCTTTAAAGTCTAACATACATGCTCTAAGCATATCCTCCAAGATCTGATTAGTTCGTTCCGACTGACCATCTGTTTGTGGATGATAAGCCGTGCTGAAGTTCAGACTTGTTCCTAAGCTTGCTTGCAGACTCTGCCAAAATTGCGATCGAAACCTGGTGTCACGATCGGAGATAATGCAGACCGGCACTCCATGAAGTCTCACAATTTCCTGTATGAGTTCATGGGTATCAGAGATAGTACATTATGAAGAGTTGAAATCTTAAATAGATTATTACCTTCATGTATTTCTTTGCTAGTGTCTCAGTAGATTGGTCAACTCGAAATGGGATAAAGTGAGCCGACTTTGTGAGTCGATCCACAATAACCCATACGGCATTGTTACGTGCTGTGAGGAAGAGCAGTCACAAAATCCATCGTGATGTGTTGCCACTTCCATTCTGGGATTGGTAACGGTTGAAGTAATCCAGCAGTCCTGTGATGTTTAGCCTTTACTTGCTGACACACCAAGCATTTTGCGACGCTTCTAGCTACTTCACGCTTCATTTCATGCCACCAATAATTCTGACGTAGATCTTTGTACATTTTGGTACCTCCAGGGTGTACTGAGTAGGAAGAGCTGTGAGCTTCTTTCATTAACTCTTCCCGAACAGGGCTTTTTGGTACACACAATCTGCTACCGTATCTCAAAGATCCGTCTTCATGGATGATGAAGTCTGTTCTGAGTCCATTCTCCACTTGTTCTCTGATCTTTTGCAACTTAGCATCACTTGCTTGGGTTGCTTTGATCTGATTGACAATGGTTGATTGAACTTGTAGATTCATCAAACTTGAAGTATTACCTGGCATGACTATCTCAATCTCCATCTGATGCAAGTCTTGTTGAAGCTTCCACTGAGCGGTGAGATTCATTGCTAATGGTTGGCGACTAAGTGGATCAGGTACCACATTCACCTTCCCTGGGTGATATTGCAAGTTGATGTCAAAGTCCGCCATGAGTTCTAACCATCTTCTCTGCCGCATATTCAACTTCTTTTGAGTAAACACGTACTTCAGGCTCTTATGATCTGTGTAGATGTTCACTCGTTCACCAAGTAGATAATGGCGCCAAATCTTGAGAGCAAAGATGACGGCTGTCAATTCCAAATCATGCGTCGGATAATTGCGCTCATGAATCTTCAGCTGTCTTGAAGCATAAACCACAAATTAACCGTGCTGATGTAGAACACATCCTAATTCCTTACCAGATGCATCGCAATGCACTTCGAATCCTCCAGATTGATCCGGTATAATGAGAATAGGTGCTGATGTCAACCTTGACTTGACTTCTACGAAAACTTGTTCGCATGCTTCTGACCATACAAAATCTTCATCTTTACGTGTGAGCTTGGTCAGGAGTGTTGCTATCTTCGAAAATCCTTCAATGAATCTTCTGTAATATCCAGTTAGACCTAAGAAACTCCGAATGTCCTTCACTGACTTTGGTGTAGGCCATTCGCTAACTGCTGAAACTTTTGCTGGATCCACCGAAATTCCTTCTCCTGATACGATATGTCCAAGAAAACCAACTTGCTTTAGCCAAAACTCGCACTTGCTATACTTGGTATAGAGCTTGTGTTGTCGAAGAGTTTCCAGGACAATTCGTAGGTGTTCTGCATGCTCTTTCCGACTCTTAGAATACACCAGGATGTCGTCGATGAAGATGACAACAAACCTGTCTAAGTACTCCCGGAAAACTTGATTCATTAGGTTCATGAATATTGCGGGTGCGTTGGTCACTCCAAATGGCATCACGAGAAATTCGTAATGTCTATAGCGAGTTCTGAAAGCTGTTTTGTGAATATCAGTTTTCTTGACCTTCACCTGATGATAACTTGAACGAAGATCCAATTTAGAGAAAACACAAGATCCATTTAGTTGATCGAATAAATCGTCGATGCGCGGAAGTGGATACTTGTTCTTTATAGTGACTTCGTTCAAGGCTCTGTAATCGATGCACATTCTGTATGAACCTTCCTTCTTCTTCACAAATAGTACAGATGATCCCCAACTTGAAGTGCCGGGACGAATCCATCCTTTCGCCACTAATTCGTCCAACCATGTTTGGACTTCCTTCAAACCTTCTGGACTTAAACGATAGGGTGCTTTGATCACCGGTTGTGCTCCTGGTACTAAATCAATACTGAATTCAAGAGCTCGATCGGGAGGCAAACCTGATATATCGTCAGGAAATACATCGTCGAACTCTCGAACCACATCTGGTCTTGATTCTTCCTCCGCTTGAGCTGCTGCAACTACTGCTTCTCTTGGCTTCGCTTTGTAGGCACTTGGCTCCAGTGTACGGTCTCCGCTTTTGAAATAGAAGACCGGATGGTCTGGAATCTCGAATACTACCCTCCTTTGATGACAGTCAATGGTAGCAAAAAAAGTTCCAAGCCAATCCATTCCTAGAACCACATCGAAGTTCGATATGTCCAGTACTTTGAAGTCAGCATAAAACTCTCTGTTGCAGACGACGACTGGACACAAACGGTATCCCATGGTTGCCTTTAGAACGCCATTTCCTGAATTGACATTTCAGCTGGATACAAGCGGTGAGACTGGAATGGCATGGGTTCGAACAAACCGTTGCGACATAAAGCTGTGAGATGCTCCAGTATCAAATAGTGCTAGTGCAGGGATTGAGGATACTAAGATTGTACCTAAGGTATGTGGGATTTGTTTTATGTATAGGAAAAATATGTAGCAAATTAGCAGGATAGAAAAGCAAAGTTTGAAAAGAAAAGTTTACCAGTGATGACTTGGCCAGTGGCCTCAGCTTCTTCCACGGTCATCGTGAAAGCCTGGCGCCTTGGTACATTCCTCCTGGCCGGGGGAGCATTCTTCGAAACGTTCCTTTGAGCTTGATGGAACTGACGAGGAGGTGGTGCAGCTTGTGATCCTCTGGGTGGTGTAGGTAGTGCAAGTCTTGGAGCAGGTGTTTGAAGAGCGGGTCGCTGCGGATAGGTAACTGCTGGCTTGGGTGTAGCAACTGGGTTTTGCCTTTGGGGACAAGACCCAATATCATGAGCAGCTGAGCCGTAGATCAAGCAAAAATGGTTGGCTCGTCGGCAATCTTTCATCATGTGTCCAGTTCTCTTGCAGTAGGTACAAAAGGCTGGGCTGGGACGGTTGTTCTGTACTCCGGGTCGCCTTGGCACAAAAGATGGCCTGGACGAGGCTCCTCCTGCCATCTGGTTGGCAGGATGCTTAAATCCAGCAGATTGAGGTCTTCCCCTCGCCTTTACCACTGCCTCATAACGGCGGGCAGCTTTCAGAGCCGATTCATGAGTCGGAAAATCTTCTGTGGCCAGTGCAGCCTGGATTTTCGAATCCAAACCTTGTTGAAAGCGACGGGCTCTGATCTCATCCGTCGGTATAAGGTGTGCCGCAAATCTTTTAAAAATATTGTGTTAGCTGTGTAATATGTGATAAAAATTTTCGAATTATTGAAACATATCTTACCGACTGAGCATGGTGAACTCAGCGTCATACTCATATACTAACTTGGTCCACATCGAACCTTGTTGCAGATGGATGAATTGCTGTTCCATGTCGAACCTGGCAGTCTCAGGGAAGTACTTAGCGTCGAACATGTCGCGGAAAGTCTTCCATTCGATAGGCTGTTCAAGACGGCTTTCTTCCGCCTTCCACCAGTTGCGAGCATTGTCCGTGAGCTGCAGTTTCGCCACACGAACCCAAACTATATCTGGCACTTGTGCTGCCGCCAGATCATCCTCTATGCTCTGTGCCTATTCCTCAGCTTCAAGTGGGCTTCCCTTTACGGAGAACTGTTTGGGGTGTAAAGCCTTAAATTGCTTTACCCCAGGTGCGTCTGCCTCGGGACGGTTCATTAAAAGAGCAGTCTGCTACTGCTGTCCCTCTAGGAGGCTTCGGATTGCCTCAAGCAGAACCTTCTGCTCATTGATCGGAGCAGGGACGACAGGTGTGAGTGGTAGGGCTGGAGGTGTGTTGTTGACATTGGTGCTGGTGTTGTTCGGGGAATCCATAACCTTGAAGGAAAAATTTGGGTTAGGACAGATTCAAAATATATAATTCAAAGAATAAGAAATGATGGGATTCAAGGAACATGATTGTAAAGAATATTTTAGTTGCTGGTTCTTGTGTTATATTGCTTAGTTTGTTCATGCAGAACAGAATTGTATAGTATGATTCTATACAGCTCTGACCTGCATGGGCCACCAACAAAACCTGTCACGCCCCGCTTCCCGGTGTACGGCGAAGGGGACGCGACTGGTCTGCTACGTATTTACTGAGAAGTAAATACGCTAAGCGTATCTAAGCAATACAAAAGTAATCATAAGAGACAAGAGATATAAAAATAACAGCAACTTTATTTATTAACATTCTTTTGTACAATGCATGAAAAGGAAATACAACTGAAGTAAAAACGATGCCTAAACAATGGCATAACAGGAAATTAAAGGTACTGACTGAAAATGTACAATGTCTAGAGCTCGGGGTCTTTGAGGAACTGATCTAAGTCTTCACTGGTGGGCTCGATCTCTGTTGTGTCCAGATCACCTGACGACATTCAAAGAAGAAAGAAATAGAATGTCGTCAGCGAACATGTCGCTCGGTAAGTCCCAAAGTTAAGGGAGAAATAGAAAAGACAGAATAAGAATGTATCTTTTAAAGTTGTAGAATATTGTGTTAACACTGTTGTTTGTAGCTTGGTACAGAAGGATACCAGTGTATATGAGAGGGGTCTCTATATGCTAGAGACCAGGGCAAACTGAAAGTACAAGGAACCGTTATGCCACGGTACAACAGCAACAACATTCATGTTAGGTGTCTTAATCTTACTGTCTCGTGCCACTTTTAACACCTTCCGTACCAATCTACCCCTTAAACCCCGTAGTGTTTTGATTATATTGTTATATTGTATTGTATAAGTTGTATAGTTGAATGACTGACCGAAACCATGATATCAGTAACGGATGTAATGGATGTAAACTGGAATCATATAAATGGAAAGTATATCCATGGTTTGGTTCAGTCAAGTTGAATAGATTGATAACTGGATTCATGGATTCGTGTTTCATGTTGAATTGTAATATTATAGATGTATATGGTACTTGAATCATATTCAAGTCGGATTATGATCAGACTCAAAGCCGAGTCAGACAGTAGAGATGTAAATCGAAGTCCTATATTTACTAGGGTCCTTAGGGTAATTTATAAAACTTGAGGGGGTTTATGTAAAAATACTTTTGCATAGTTTTCAAGATACACCTCAAGTATTCATTATTCGTCTTTAGAGTTGTAATGAATGTGGATTTTATATTGTGATATTTCTAGCGAAAATATCCTAATTTCATAAATAAAGGTATTTATTTGTAATATTGAATTATGTGGAATTTATGGTATTTTAGTGTAAAATTTGTTCTTGTGATTTTTAGAAAAAGGTGGAATATTTATATCATAACAAAATAGATATTTTAATGATAAATATACATATATTTATACAAAATTAATTTTAATAAATATTTTATATTCTAAAAATCTCATTTTCTTAAAATGTCGTATTTTAAATCTTTCGAGACCGAATGCTCCTTGCGGAGATCTGAATCTCGCACTACTAAGCCCGAGGATGTGCGATAATCCGCATCATCCCGAATGGGTTCCCCAAAAATGGGTTGTAGCGGCGCTTTGCAAAGATTTTAAAATACTAATCATTTAGAAAATGGTTTTACAAAGTAAAAGCTATTTATTTGTAAAAATGTCAATTTTCCGTATTTTAGATTCTAGGGTTTCCTAAGTCAACTAGCCTATTTCTAAATGGTCTAAACGACAAGTCGTTAGATACCTCAAATCGCCTCTTCACAGCCAATTGTGGCCAGGTAAGCACAAATGAGGAAAGGAGGGATCCGCTCACGAATTACCGCGAGACGGGCCTTTTAAAGTTACCTTTCTCACTTACCGAGCCTAGACACCACAAAGTCAGGTTTAGATAAACGACCGATATCCACAACTTATCGTATTTTCCTAATAAGAGGTATTTATTTAAAAGTGTATCAAGGCTAAAACTTTTAGGAATGGTTTTATTAAGAATATGGTATTTAAATGAAAGTATTGTTTTATCGTATTCTAAGTTTTTTGATGATATCGTTTTAGGTTGTATATGCGTGTGTGTGGAGGTAGGTCATTATCTCGTGCTCTACTTTAAATGTATAGCAAGATTAAGGGGGTTAAATGTGAAATCGAAAAATTATGGTATTTAAGTGAAAAATACGATAAATTGAAAATACTATCATTTCATGTGATGAAATTTGTTCAAATTATTTGTTAAATGTTTAATAGTCAACAATAAGATGTCTAAGCATGGTTGAATTGGTGAGAAGTGAAATTTTATAGAAAACCGAATCGGAAATCGGTTTTGTTCCGATTCCGTCGGGTTTGTAAATTCGTATTTTAGAAAAAAAAGAGAGAGAGGTTAGAATGGGACTTACGGGTTTGGGCAAACACGAGAGTGATAACGAAGAAGAGGGTTCGCCGGTGCGTCAATTCGTCGCCGAGAGTTCCTAGCACGATCACCGGAAGTTCGCCGTCGATTTCGTCGGGGCTTCGTCTTTCGCTCGTTTTCAAAGTACATAATATTTTCTGGAGATTTTGAGAGAGTGGGCTCAGAATTTTGGGATGAGAGGGTAGGAGGTAGGGGTGTATTTATAGGGTTAGGCTAGGGTTAGGTTAGATGTAGGGTTTTTAAATAAAAAATGTAAAAATATAGGAAAATTCATTAAAAATTGTAGTAAATAGGTGTTAATGGGCTCTCTGGAGGTGGTCTGAAGAATTAAAGTATGCAGGGGGTATAAGGAGGTGAAAAGACAAAACATTGGTGTTGGGGACTCGGCGGTCCGGCCGACTCCGGCCGGCGGCGTCGGCCCGAGTCGGCCGGTCCGCCGGCCGACTTGGCCGATCCCGGCCGAGTCCGTTGGTCGGGAGGGGCGCCGTCGGTTGGTGATCTCACTGGTATATTTAAGTTTTGGGGTGTAGTCGGGTTTTTGTGAGAAAACACGTGTTGACTGTTGGGCTTCTAAAGAATTTAAAACAAAACAATATTAAAAATAATGTGGGGCATGGGATTTGAACTCTGGTGGCTTGGTTTAGCAGTGCAAGGTATTATCAATGAGCTACAAGCTCCTTCTTGTAATTATGGTGTGAAATAAATACTTAAAGAGATATCAGCAATATTAAGTACTCCAAGTATACTTTGAATTTAAATCAATTCTTTGTATATTAAAAATGGAATTGTTACATCCTCCTCAACCGTTGATGTGATTTGCAGAGGATTTAAAATGTCATCCTTATCTTCAAGACCGACTACCGGCGGTTCATTTGTCAGTAGTTCCGATTGAACCATCATTTCAGCCATATTCTGAATCAGAAGGGCCATCTGGTTCATATTAGAGGACATTTCTGCCGCTTCTTCATCTCTCTTTTTCAGAGCGCGCTTTAGGAAATCAGTATCCAACACCTTCTCTACTCTTTTTTCGGGTGCGTCCTTGGGATTTTCCTTACGCGATGGATTGGCGTCTGCTGCCGCCTGAGCGAGCATCTCCTGCAGTTTTTCACGTTGCAGTTGAACTTTTGTCAGGGACCGAGTTTGAGGTCGGTGACTAGTAGAAGCTCGAACTTTGTCTTTGGAATTCACCACATAGACTATGTGAACTACCATGCCCCCAGGCTTGGGGTGTTTGGAGTTTTGGCCTTTGGAGTTTGCTTCGGGCACTTGAGCTTTATTAGGCTTATCTTTTTTGTGAAAAGCCGCTTTGGTTTTGGGAGGAACCGCTGTATCAGGATTCGTCTTGGGATGAGTCCCTTGTATTTTAAAGGGGATTTGTTAGAATTTGGCTGACGTCTAAGGGAAGAGCCGCGGTTGACGACAGAGACCTTCACCTGCTTCCACACCTTATATATAGATGAGGAAAGTTGTTTTAGAGCGAACTGGTTTCTGCTCTCGTAGGATCTCTATGGGCTGCGGAGATTTCTTCAATATTGCGGTAGGAGAATTTTGTCTGACTCTTCGCAACAGTTTGAAGCTGTTCCCGGTTGGAACAGCAGCATTCCTCATCAGAGTTGAAGCAGGTGGAGTTAATGCTGATGGAGAACCGCCCCCGGCTTGTTTTGTATGACGCCGATATCGACGTCGACCGTTTCCTACGGCTGGGATATGATTAGCCTCAGGATTTTGCTGAGCCTGCCCCCTGTTTCCTTTGAGATTTTGAATATTTTGCCCCCTGCGTCGACCTTGGTCCTTAGCAGGTGCCAGTTGTTTGAGGACTAATTCCGTCGGCAAAGCTACAGCTTAGGGAACCATCCTGTGGAAGACAGACTTCCACCGGGCTTCCTCCATCGGCGTTGAGGCACCGAGGGTGGGAGGTGGGAGTATCGACCCAAAGAGAAGCCCGCTGATTTCTTGAAGAACCGGATTGCAGAAATTTGAGGCTGCAAGTGGCCCATATTTGACTCTACCAGATATGACAGAGCCTGAGTTGCTAGGGTGGAAGCAATCACCATTCTTCATAGAGACGAAACGTCGGCTTGAATATCCCATCACCCAAGGGCAACCACAAACATATATACCGCGATTATTTGATCGCGGAAAAACACGACACGCGAAGTGTGGAGTGGAAAGAGGAAAAGGTCCCACCGGGCGTGCCAGAATCTGTTTACCGCCGAAAGCCGGGAAAGACAAACGTCTAGCCTGAATTTGGGGGCAGATGCTATTTAGGTTTATCCGTCCATCTCTTCGAAGAGGCCAAGTTGATTTATGGCACCATGTATTGGAGGTTTGGAACGATGCGGCTGTTGTAGCAGATTTCGTCAGATTCCCCCTCGTTTGTGAGAGGTTTTTGATTGTGGGGACGCTTTTCCCTGCAGGCGCAAGCCCCTGCAGTTAATTACATTACCGCGTAGCGATAACCACTTTCTCCTGCTCCAGATGTTCACTTCGTGTCGTGTGTGTTTGTTTTATTTTTGGTTGCCCGTGGATTGTATACGGAGACTAATTTATGTTGCCGCCCGTAGGGCGTGGATTAGTCCAAATCCGTATATTCTTAGATTTGGGTTTGGGTCGATTTAAGGATCGTTAATCTCGTTTGAGATTAAGATTGGTTTAAATGTTTGTTGAGGATACGTTAGTCTAATTTTAGACTAAGATCTACTCAACAGGGCTTTGGGATCATTTAGATCCAACAAAAGAACATTTGGGCTCTATTGTTTTAGTTTAAGGACGTTACGGTCCGTTGTTAGTTTAAGAACGTTGCGGTCCATAGATCACCATTTTTAGTATGAGAGTTTAGTTTTAAGGACGTTTCGGTCCATAGCTAGTTTTAAGGACATTGCGGTCTAGAGCTAGTTTAAGGACATTGCGGTGCATTGGGCTGTGCTCATGGGTTTGAGAATGCACCAAAGAGCTGTTGGTTGTCGGAACCCTCCACCTCTCCGAAGACATTGAAGAATTACGACATGTATCAGAGGTATGGAGAGATGTACCCTTGAACCGAATTCCGGATTGAAGGGAGAGATCATGGTAGAATGAACATCATTTTAGATACCATCTGTTAGGAGATTATTAGTCATCTTTGGAACTAAGATCGATTTGGGAAGACCTGAGCATAGGAGGGCTCGGTGGATTGGTGATCAAAAGGGTTTTGGCCTCGGGAGACTTGGCTAATTTAGGCTAAGGTTGACCTCTCATAGTGTTAAACACTAATATCTGCTCGGCGCTCATGTGCTCCCACATGAGGCTTTAAAGCAGTGTTAAACACTGAAATTTGGAGCGCTCACGTATGGCACGTGAGGCGCCTGAGAATTTTGGCACTGCTTCTTTGGACTTATTCCCTTGTTCTTTTATAAGTACTAAGTATCATTGGGGGTCACGTGGGATCACGTGAGGCACCCCAGAAATAGGATCTGTTTTTGGTTTATTCATTTTTTCTTTTATAAGTGCTAAGCACTATTGGGGATTACGTGGGATCACGTGAGGCGCCCCAAAATGGGAACTGTCCTTGGTTTATTCCTTTTTCTTTCATATTTGCTAAGTACTTAATTCATTGATGCTCACGTGCAAACACGTGAGCGCTGCCTTTGGGTTTATTCCCTTTTCTGTATAAATGCTTGGGGGTCACGTGGGAACAGATGACTGCCCTAGGAGGCACCTCTTGCTCTTCTTTTTAGATGCTTGCGTGTGAATCATCAGTTTTTCTCTCTATGTGCATGAAGATCTTGATCTTAGTTTTAAGAATTTCAAGTCCCTTGTTCTATAAGAATTAAATTCTTTTACAGGGTTAAACCCTAATTTTATCAGAGAAATTAAATTCCTATATACTTTTGGAAGAATTAAATTCTTTGGACTTAGTTCTTTCCCCTAAGTTTTGAATCTTCAGAATCCGTTTACCGCCGAAAGCCGGGATAGACAAATGTCTAGCCTTAATTTGGGGGCAGATGCTATTTGGGTTTATCCGTCCACCTCTCTGAAGATGCCAAGTTGATTTATGGTATCGTTTATCGGAGGTTTGGACAGATGCGGCCGTTGTAGCAGACTTCGTCAGATTCCCCCTCGTTTGTGAGAGGTTTTTGATTGTGAGGACGTTCTTCCCTGCAGGTGCAAACCCTTGCAGTTAATTACGTTATCGCGTAGCGATAACCACTTTCTCCTGCTCCAGATGTTCACTTCGTGTCGTGTGTGTTTGTTTTATTTTTGGTTGCCCATGGATTGTATACGGAGACTAATTTATGTTGCCGCCCGTAGGACGTGGATGGGTCCAAATCCGTATATTCTTCGATTTGGGTTTGGGTCGATTTAAGGATCGTTAATCTCGTTTGAGATTAAGATCGGTTTAAATGTTTGTTGAGAATACGTTAGTCTAATTTTAGACTAAGATCTACTCAGCAGGGTTTTGGGATCATTAGATCCAACAAAAGAGCATTTGGGCTTTATTGTTTTAGTTTAAGGACGTTACGGTCCGTTATTAGTTTAAGCACGTTGCGGTCTATAGATCACCATTTTTGGTATGCGGGTTTAGTTTTAAGGACATTTCGGTCTATAGCTAGTTTAAGGACATTGCGGTCCAGAGCTAGTTTAAAGACATTGCGGTCCATTGGAATGTACTCATGGGTTTGGGAATGCACCAAAGAGCTGTTGGTTGTCGGGACCCTTCACCTCTCTGAAGACGTTGAAGAATTACAACATGTATCAAAGGTATGGAGAGATGTACCATTGAACCGAATTCCAGATTGAAGGGAGAGATCATGGTGGAATGAACATCATTTTAGATACCATATGTTAGGAGATCATTCGTCATCTTTGGAACTAAGATCAATTTGGAGAGACCTGAGTATAGGAGGGCTCGGTTGATTGGTGATCAAAAGGGTTTTGGCCTCGGGAGACTTGGCTAATTCGGGCTAAGGTTGGCCTCTCATAGTGTTAAACACTAATATCTGCTCGGCGCTCATGTGCTCCTACGTGAGGCTTTAAAGCAATGTTAAACACTGAAATTTAGAGCGCTCACGTGTGGCACGTGAGGCGCCTTAGAATCTGGGCACTGCTTCTTTAGGCTTATTCCCTTGTTCTTTTATAAGTGCTAAGCATCATTGGGGGTCACGTGGGATCATGTGAGGCACCCCAGAAATGGGAACCATCTTTGGTTTATTCCTTTTTTCTTTTATAAGTGCTAATCACTATTGGGGGTCACGTGGGATCACGTGAGGCGCCCTAAAATGGGAACTGTCCTTGGTTTATTCCCTTTTCTTTCATAAGTGCTAAGCACTTAATTCATTGATGCTCACGTGCAAACACGTGAGCGCTGCCTTTGGGTTTATTCCCTTTTCTGTATAAATGCTTAGGGTCACGTGGGAACACGTGACTGCTCTAGCAGGCACCTCTTGTTCTTCTTTTTAGACGCTTGCGTGTGAATCATCGGTTTTTCTCTCTATGTGCATGAAGATCTTGATCTTAGTTTTAAGAATTTTAAGTCTCTTGTTTTATAAGAATTAAATTCTTTTACAGGGTTAAACCCTAGTTTTATTAGAGGAATTAAATTCCTATATAATTTTGGAAGAATTAAATTCTTTGGACTTGGTTCTTTCCCCTAAAATTTGAATCCGCATAACAGAATCTCCCCGATGAGAATTAAATTCTCAACTTGTGGGGAGATCTGCTTCTGCAGACCTCAACCAGAGGAAGAAGTAAGTTCTTTGAGAAGAGTTAAACTCTTGATTTGAGAATTAAATTCTCTTTTATTTTGTGGGAGCTTTTGGGAGGCTTCTGTATTTTTTAAAAGCTTATGGGATGGTCTCCTTTTTTTTGAGAATTAAATTCTCTCTCTATTTTTCTTCCCCTCTCCCTCTCTGTGTATGTCTTTCCTTCTCTCCTTACTCCTATTTATATGAGAAGAAAAAAATCAATTTGTTAAGAAAATCTCTCATTGAGAGATCATGATTGATTCCATGATCTTTTAGATCAATCGGTGAATTTTATTCACCGTTGGATTTTTAATCCAAAGACTCTGTTTAACAGAGAAGATTTCTTATTTGTTTAGCAAGATTATGAATATCTTGTTAGTTTTAATAAGATCAGAATTTTATTCTATCATATCTTTTAGTTTAACAAGATCAGAAATATATTTTCTTAATATAGAATTTAATTCTATTATATGGATATCTCGTTAATTTAACTTAGAATTTTATTCTTATCATATGAATGTCTTGTTAGTTTAATAAGATTAGGAAAATATTTTCCTTTAATAGAACTTTATTCTACCAGATGATCACCGTTGGATCTTTGATCCAAAGGTCCTCTGTTTAACAGAGAAGATCTTTCTAGTTTGAGAAAGATCATGAAAAATATTTCCCAAATAGAATTTAATTCTAGAATTTGACAGGAGCATTTTAAATTGGGGCGCTCACATGCTTTGCATGTGGGTAGCAAGAGAACTCACGTGTTTAACATGTGACCCCTAGTGTGGGTTTTAGCCTGTTTATTTTCAGCGCTCATATGCTTTACATACGAGCGCTCACGTGTTTAGCACGTGAGGCCTGTTTGGCCATTAGTTGTTTGTTTTCAGCGCTCATATTCTTTGCATATGAGCGCCCACACGTTTAACACGTGAGGCCAAATTTTGAGGACTCTCCCCCTTTTTTTATACGGGAACAAGTAGCTCTTGGCCGAAAATTTTGGTGAGAACAGACCCATCTCCAAAAATCCCACTTTGGGAAAAATCCAAGACTTAAGAGAAGATCCAGGGCTCAAGGGAGAAGAAAGGGTCCCCTTTAATCACCTCCGAAGATCTTCAAGGAGTTCAACTCTAAGATCCAAATTCTCAAAGGAGTTTAACTCCACATTCAGACCCTTTAGGAGTTTAACTCCAAATCCAAATCTTTTGGGAGCTTAACTCCAAATTTATACATAATTCCTATTTGGAAGTTCAACTCCAAAACCCCTAGGGAGTTCAACTCCCAGCTCAGGGGCTAAGCCCCTTTCTTTGCTGGTGTTTCCAGTGGTCGCGTGCATGGCACGCGACTCGTGGGTGTCCAGCGCCCGCGTTCAGGGCACGTAACCCTCGGGAGCCCAGCGCCCGCGCGCAGGGCACGTGGTTCGCGGGCGTCCAGCGCCCACGCTCGTTGCACGTGGTCCGCAAGCGTCCATGCATCCTTAGGACGCTCCTCGCCCCTTTTTTCTCATGCACTCCACACTAAAAATACCTCCCCCATTAGAAAAAATTTCTAACTGGGCGTTGCTCCGCACCCCGTAAGGGGGCTGCTAGCCCCCTTGACCTCCAGCCTGCTATCCGGATAGCAGGACCCCCGTAAACTCTGCGTGGCCCCGATATATCCAAGCCCCCTCCAAAACACAACATACACACTGCACATTGAGTTCACATGACTAGTTGACCCGTCAATCGGAGGTTCCTTCGCTTCAAAGACGAGAGGTAATTAACGGCAGTTTAGTCCACGGCTGTCAGAGATTTGGATCCCCACGATCAATAAAACCCCGCCTATCCTAGACAGGGAGAATCTGTATATGCCTGACAAGCGACACGTATTTCCCATCTCAATAGGGTGATAAAAAACACCCTACATACACAAAGTCCTTGAAGGTCATATAAGTGAAGAAACTGATCATCTGGAAACAATAACTATCATTTTGGCTCTAGTAGAGCCAATTCCTAAAACAACAGTCTCTATTGAAAATACCAAAGTAAGTATCATCATGTACATTTGATGGAGCTCCTTTTCGGGCCTCCGTCATATGTTGTCTTCCGTTGATCTCGAGGTGAACTTGGTTGATTGTCCTTCGTTGCGTGTGGGTCTCAATAGGTTTTGAGAGGAGAAGGTTGGGTGAGGAGGCTGTCGCCGAGTACCTGCAAAGAAGTCCCGAGGTGGTTTGGTACCACCGAGGACCCTCCGATGCTCAAGTTAGTGCTGAGATCCGAGCAGAGTAACGGCGTAAAGTGTAAAGAATGGCTTACTTGACCCCTCTGTGATGGGGGTTTATATAGTGGCATAGGCTCGCAGCAGCAGGCGCGAGAATCTCGCTGGCAGTTACGCTCCCGACGTCACGCCTGCGTAGAGAGCGGATTGCCCATGAATGGGGATCATGAAGGTATGGAACGTGGGATGTTGCCGGCGGAGAATCCGTGCATGGCGAGATTTGCGGAGCAGCGGTTACGCCTGTGAGTGGTGGAGTTGGTCGGAGGGACCGAGGAAGATGGCTTCGGCGGGAGAGCTCGGGAACGGACGGGAGAGCCGAGACATCTTGGTCCTGTGGTAGCTCGGAGGCGAGTTGAGAGGCCGAGGATGCTGATTTGCAGGGGCTCCGAGGAGGGCCAGCTTGTGCTCGCGGGTTGGATAAGGGTCGGCCTGGTCGGCCCCTATAGGCCCTTTCTTATGAGTTCTTGGACACGTCATCTGCCACGTGTCCTGATCTTTGAAGACGCCAGTATCGAGCATTATCATTAGCCCCCCACTCTTGTCCCGACCATCTAGCGGGTCGGGTCAGGAGTGGACTGCCGGCCCTCCCCGAGGTGAGGTCCTCCTCAGGGTCGTGCCGGGGTGAATCCTTCGAGCCGTCGATTGTCTTTTTCATTAGCGAATCGAGGTGAGATCATTGCATTTAAGGAGGGTGCGCCGGTTCGTGCACTCTGCAGTCGAAACGGCGGTCCACGTGTCGGGCGCCAACCGGCTGATGTGACGCGCGCAGGTCTGCGGCGTCTGATAGGACGCAGTCAATCACAGGGCTGCCACGTGGAACGATCTGAGCCGCTGGGCGCAATGGGCCACTCCGGCGGGAGACGACGGACGCCGTAGGATGAGGTCGCAGGCGGTGATAAATGTGGGAGGGGCCCGCCCTAGGGCCCTTACTCCTTCATATTTTCCTCCCTCAGGCCCCAGCTGCTCGGCGCTCGTCTCCTCTCCTTTGCTTCAGCCCCTGAAAAATTTCTTTTCCAAGGTTAGATGTCTTCCTCTTCTGTAGAATCGGTAGATGTTGTAAGGGTAGGCGCTAGGGTCCCTCTAGACGTGTCTGAGTCCTCAAGGGGGGCAGCGGCCAGTTCCTCTCCCCGGGGTCGTAAGGCGGGGGACGCCTCCAGGGAGGAGGCTGCAGATGTGGCCCCCAGCACCCCGTGCTGGATGAGGCATGAGGACGAGCTTGTCAATGCTCGGGCTCGCTTCCACATTCCCCCGCACTACACGCTTCGCCTGGCCAAGGAGGGAGAGAGGGCCGACCAGGTGCGGGGCAGGGAGATTGCCCTGTACTTGGAAGCTTTTTGGGGCAGAATGCGCCTGCCCTTCCCTCCTGAGGTCATCGCCACCCTAAACTTCTTTGGTCTGGCCCCCGGCCAGCTAGTACCGAACTCATGGAGGATTCTCCTTGGGTTCTTGATCTGCTTGAGGCTGCAGGCGGTCCCTTTCAGTCTTCCCCTTCTGGATTCCTCCCTCGTATTCAAGAGCCACCCTGGCGGTCGGGCGGGCGACCCCAGGTGGGTGTATTTCGCCTTTAGGAAGCGGCCAGGGGTCACTGCCGGGTCCGATGTCGTGGCCTTGCCCTCTTCCATCCATGATTGGAAAAAGAAGTTTTTCTTTGTTTCCCCTACTGAGGGCGAGGACTGGCCAGTGCCCACCAAATGGTCGAGGGAGAAGTGCCTGCCGGGGATCCTGTCCAACGACCCTGCCGCGGTGAGAGTGGCTTCATGGGAGCCCATCCCCTGACACGACGTGCTGCTGTCCGAGAGGGTCTTGAGCTGGGCCGGGCTTAGCCCCGTCGAGTTCGTTGGTAAGTTAGGCTTGCTCTCTGGGTTCATGTTTTCCTCGCGTTGCTGATAAGTTGGGTGTTTGTTTCGTGCAGGATCCATGGACTTCGGCTCTCTCCGAGATGCTATGCTCCAACCGAGGCAACCCGCCAGGGCCGGGGGTGCCAACTCTTCCCAGGCGCAACCTTCCCTCGCTCCTCCTGCCCCAGTGACGGCTCCCCGGAGGCGTTCGACGGTAGATCCCGCCCCGGGCCCCAGCAGGGCGTCGGGTCGAAAGCGGGCCCTGGTTGTGAGGACCCAGCTTCGGAAGAGGAGATCGGCTCCCCCTCGGAGCCGCTCAAGAAGAGTTCCCGGAGACCTTCCCGGGGCCGGTCCTCGCTGACCGTGGTGGAGGAAGGGGGCTCCGGTTCGCGGTGCCGTCCGGGCTGTCAGTTGCGGACAGCCTCCTCCACGAGATAGAGACCTCGGCTGGGGGTCGGGTTCCTGGGGGGACCCTCAAAGCTTAGCTGGCGTCGATCGCCCAGGAAGCCGTGCAGGTAAGCCCCCCATTGCGTGGTGAGATTTGGTATCTTCCCTCCCGTTTTTGACCCTTCTTCTTTTGTGCCTTGCCAGACCCTCCAGCACGTGGCCCTAGCCCTCCGCATGGAGGCCGAGCTGGTAGCCTTGGCGGTGGAGGCCGCGGGCCAGCTTGCCGCGTTGTAAGAAAGCTCCAGGCGAGAGCGGGAGGCGATGTCGGCGAGGATCGCCGCCCTGGAGGGCGAGGTTGCAGCCGGGAAAAGGGAGGCCGCCCGGCATTGCGAGGCTGCCGCGATTGCCGATGGCAAGCTTAGGGACTCCCAGGTGCTCGCTGGCACCCTGAAGAAGACGGTGAAGACCCTCCGAAAGGAGCTGGGGGTGTCTGCCGAGGCCCTTAAGTCGGCTGGGCCACAGGCCGTGGCGAGCTACAAGGGGTCGAGGGATTTTTATGACGACCTGGCCGTAGCCACAACCCGCATCTGGCACGATGCACTCGACGCTATGAAGTCTAAGATGCCGGAGTTCGACGACACGGATCTCCGGGCCGAGTTCCCCCTCGTGGGCGCCGACGGGCAAGGGGGAGAGGCTCCCGGCGAGGTGGGGGCCGAGGACCCAGCGCCCCCAGTGGTAGAGTTTGAGGACCTCGAGGTCATGCCCGGGCCCGAGGTGTAGAGCCCCGCTTTCCTATCTCCATTTTGTTTTTCTCTTTGAATTTTGTAAGGTTGAGGAGCCAGAAAATACCTTTTGTAAGAACTTAACTTTGGTAGTAAAAAAAAGTTTTTCTTCTTCAGTTGTGAGAAATTTCCCTTTCTGGCGCCTGTTTGTGAGGAATACTCGCTTGGGATATTTTACTTGCGCCGTTGTGTTTTCATGTCAGGTTGGCCTTCTGTTTAACGATCGCCCGTCGAGCTGACTGCAGTTGTTTGCCGACGAGCATCCCCGAGGAGGTATCTCTTTGGGCCCCGAGGTCGAGGGGGAGATCGTTTAGGCCAGGATAGACCTTACCTCTGTTTCTTATAGAGTATCGGTCATCATCTCCTGCTAAGGCTTCATGCATCTGTTGCGGTGTTAGGGGGATTACCCTTCGGTGGCGGCCGAGCAGGGTAGCCGCTCGGTCGCCTCTATTGTTTGGTTCGTTAGAGTAGTGTGTGTGCGACTACCAGCCTCGGGTAGTTGAGCGGGTTAGGTGCTCCGATGCTCCTTGTGAGGACTCTTGATCCTTGGCGTAAAGGGTAGGAGCCGGTGTTTGACCGAGCAGGTTAGCTGCTCGGCTGCTTTTGTATGAGGGCTTTTTGATCCCCGACGTTGTGGCAGGGAAGCTGCCCGTGGGGGATAGCCGAGCGAGGGAACCTCGGGCCCCGACTGCTTCTGGGAGGGCTTTTTGATCCTTCAGGACGAGGACCGAGCAGGGTTACTGCCTAGTGCCTCTTGGCGAGGACTTTGATCCCTGTCGGTTGTGGTAGGAAGCTACCGGCCGGGGATAGCCGGGCAAGGACCCGACTGCCTCTGGGAGGACTTTGGTCCTTTGGCATGAGAAGTAGCTATAGGGCTGTAAGAAGCCTACCAAGGACCTTTGGCCAAGCAGGGTTACTGCCCGGTGCCTCTTGGCGAGGGCTTTTGTCCTGAAGGATAGCCAAGCGAGGGAACCTCGGGCCTTGACTGCCTCTGGGAGGGCTTTTTGATCCCCAGCGTTGAGGCAGGGAAGCTGCCCGCTGGGGATAGCCGAGCGAGAGAACCTCGGGCTCGACTGCCTCTGAGAGGGCTATTTGATCCCCAGCGTTGAGACAGGGAAGCTGCCCGCTGGGGATAGCCGAGCGAGGGAACCTCGAGCCTCGACTGTCTCTGGGAGGGCTTTCTGATCCCCAGCGTTTAGGCAGGGAAGCTGCCCGCCGGGGATAGTCGAGCGAGGGGAGCTCGGGCTCGACTGCCTCTGGGAGGGCTTTTCGATCCCCAGCGCTGGGGCAGGAAAGCTGCCCGCTGGGGACGACGTGCTGGGTTGAACCCTTGATGGGGTGCGGCCCGCTCGGGCTCGACTGCCTCTGAGAGGGCTTTTTGATCCCCAGCGTTGAGGCAGGGAAGCTGCCCGCTGGGGATAGCCGAGCGAGGGAACCTTGGGCCTCGACTGCCTCTGGGAGGGCTTTTTGATCCCCAGCATTGAGGCAGGGAAGCTGCCCGCCGGGGATAGCCGAGTGAGGGGAGCTCGGGCTGGACTGCCTCTGGAAGGGCTTTTCGATCCCCAGCGCTGGGGCAGGAAAGCTGCCCGCTGGGGACGACCGAGCAGGGCAGCTGCTGGGTTGGACCCTTGACGGGGTGCAGCCCGCTCGCCCATCTGTATGCGCGGTGGAATGGGAACGACCGTAGCCAGCGCATTGAATGCGCGGGGGGGGGGAGGGGAGGCGAAGCGCTAAGGGCGCGCCGCTTCGATTCCACCGGAGAAGGCTTGATGGTCGCCACGTGGCGGCGTCCTTTGGGTGAAAACGGGCGACTGTTGGGCTGCACAGTGGGCTATATAAGGCTGATGGATCACTGGTCCTCCATCCTTCGTGAACAGGCCGCCGAGAATGGAAGACTTTCCCTTTACCATTCCCGACATTTTCCACTTCGAGGACGTCTACCTATATGACCCGTACTGCACCGAGGACACGGTGCAGTTGGTCTGCGGGAGCGTTGAGGACCATTTTGGCCGGCTACTTCCCAGACGCTCCTCCCTGCTGCAGTTGCTGATGTACTCCATTTGGAGGGCATTGCCGGGGCTTTACAACCCCCTGTCTGAGCTGTTTTTTGATGAGGCCGTGGGCAAGCTGCGATCTTTGAGGCGTTTTGGCTTGATCTTCGCGGATCGGCTGGCCCGCTCAGAGGCGCTGGTCTGCAAATGCTACGAGTTGAGGCTCGGGGTCGACGCCCGCGGAGGGAACCAGGAACAGAGGCTGGAACTTGCGAGGCCCCGGCTGTTGCAGATTTTTACCGAGTACCACGAGCAGTGCTCGCTGCACCCCGTTCCCCCACTATTGTAGTTTTTTTGATGTATGGCTGAGGAGCCCATAATATCCTTTGAAATAAAAAAAAGATTTTCTTTCTCTTTCGCAAAGCTCCATCGATCTTTATTACATTAACAATAGAATCTGGGAAGAAACTACTTTGCTTAAAAAGAAAGGTTCAGGCTAGTAGATGACCTTATTGGTTTCGGCCGGGCACCGGGCAGGGTTGCCGGTCCCCATGCTCCGCATAGGGCGTGGACCCTTCTGAGATCTGGGCAGGTCGTCCGCCGAGACAAGCATGATCTGACCGATGGTCAGGTCGGTGGGAGGGCGATGTTGCTCTTGTTCACGGTCGGTCTGCCGCTTGTCTCTTAGGTAGGCGGCGAGGTGCCCAGACCAGATGAGCTCTTCGATATAATCCCTCAGCTGTTTGCAGTCCTCCGTGGCGTGTCCCAGTACCCTGTGGAAAGCGCAGTAGGGGCCCCGGGTTCGCTTCGCGGCCTGACGTGGGATTGGAGGGAACTTGAAGAATCCCTCATTCTGGGCTTCCTCCAGCAACACCGCAAGGGAGACATTGAGGGGGGTATACTCTTGGAACTTCGGGTGGTAGGGCTGCTGACGCTCCGGCTTCTCTTCCCGAGTCCTCTTCTTCTGGTAGGTTCACTCTGCCCGGGGAAGGTTAGCATTCACCTTGGATTCCAGCTGAACCTCGCGCTCGGTCCATGCTTTAACCTCGGCCATGGTCTTAGGTTGCGCCAGGACGAAAGAGCGCAGCCATTCCTTGTGCCTTAGGCCAGATCTGAGCGCTGTTATGACGGTTTCGTCCCGGTGCTCGGGAACCTCGAAAAGGGCGTTGTAGAAACGGGTAATATAGGCTTTGAACGTTTCCTTCTCCCCGCTCTTAACCGTGAAGAGATAGTCGACCGTGCGCTTCTGCCGACGGTTCCCCACGAAATGGCCGAGGAACTGAGTGGCCAGCTCGTCGAAGGTCGAGATCGAGCGGGGCTTGAGCCCCCGGAACTAATCCCGGCCTGCGCGGATAAGGGTTGCCGGGAAGGCTCTGCACTGGGCGGCGTCGGAGTGATCCTGGAAGCTCATCCCTGCGGTGAAAGCATCCAAGTGGTCCTTCGGGTCGGTTTTCCCGTCGAACAGAGAGACCTTTGGGGCCTTGTTACGCGAGGAGACGCACACAGCGAGCAGTTCCTCAGTGAACGGTTTTGTAAGCGAGTCAGAGGCGTACTTAGCCCCGTCGCTCGAGAGGTGAGCCTCTCGGTGCATGCCCTCGATCTTCTTCTCGAGGGCATCGAGCCGACCGTGGTACCCTGAGGGATCGGTGCCTCGAGATTCCCGGGCCTCGCTGCGGGCGGATTGCGTCTGGGAGCGGCCCCTATTTCTCTCGATAAGGTGCCTCAGGTCCCGGGATGGGGTAGCTCTTGAGTCGCCGGGACGGACCCCCTCTGTGCGTTCCCGCCGATTATGGTGGGGTCGGCCACGCTCGTGGATAGGAGATGTGACCGATATTTCCTCAGGGGGGTAAGGGTCGCGAGGAGGCTCGAGGCGAGGCTCCCTGGTGGCGGATCTCGGCGTGGAGCCCTGGGGCGCCCAGCGGGCCTCACAGGGCACCGGTTCGAGGGACCGGTGGCGAGAGGATGCAGCCTGTTGGTGGTTGGCCGTCCAGACAGGGACAGAGTCTTCTGGAGGCGGAGGGGCAGCGATCTGGGGCCCGGGCGCGGTCGTTTGGACGTGGACGAGGGCCTCCACGAGGGATTGCAGGCGATCTATCCGGCCTGCGAGGGCGTTGATGACGGTCATGGGGGGAGGTCATCCCCGCCTTCGGTGAGCGGAAGGCGGCGGCTGGTACTGGGATCCTCAGGATGGTCGTCTGCCATGAGGGAGGAGATAGGAAGGCCAACTTTGTATTTTGTGGAATTTAACGTTCCTACAGACGGCGCCAACTGATGGAGCTCCTTTTCAGTCCTCCGTCAGATGTTGTCTTCCGTTGATCTCAAGGTGAACTTGATTGATTGTCCTTCGTTGCGTGTGGGTCTCAATGGGTTTTGAGAGGAGAAGGTTGGGTGAGGAGGCTGTCGTCGAGTACCTGCAAAGAAGTCCCGAGGTGGTTTGGTACCACCGAGGACCCTCCGACGCTCAAGTTAGTGTTGAGATCCGAGCAGAGTAATGGCGTAAAGTGTAAAGAATGGCTTACTTGACCCCTCTATGATGGGGGTTTATATAGTGGCGGAGGCTCGTAGCAGCAGGCGCAAGAATCTCGCCGGCAGTTATGCTCCCGACGTCACGCCTGCGTAGAGAGCGGATTGCCCATGAATGGGGATCATGAAGGCATGGAACGTGGGATGTTGCTGGCGGAGAATCCGTGCACGGCGAGATTTGCGGAGCGGCGGTTACGCCTGTGAGTGGTGGAGTTGGTCGGAGGGACCGAGGAAGATGGCTTTGGCGGGAGAGCTCGGGAACGAGCGGGAGAGCCGAGGCATCTTGGTCCTGTGGTAGCTTGGAGGCGAGCTGAGAGGCCGAGGAGGCTAATTTGCAGGGGCTCCGAGGAGGGCCAGCTTGTGCTCGCGGGTCGGATACAGGGGCTGTAACACCCGAGCCCAATACAACTTTTCCTGTTTTCGGTGGAGCATTAAATATCACTCATTTTATTTATCTTGCTTGTTTGGGTCTTACTGTGAAATTTCATCTGGCTAAGTCATTTTTGCATATAACAAATTTTAACACCTAAAGTAAAATTAAAAATATCTATATTGGCCTACACGTCACCCCTAGCCGCGTGGTAGCGTCCGCGCGTCGAGTTTTCATCTCGTTCGGTGAAACGGGCGAGTTTGGATGGCTACGCGCGCGTGCAAGTGTCCGACTTGGGGGCATGCTTTTTAATCATAAAACATTTCATTTTAAAATTTGGAACCCGCTTAAAATCCTATTATTTAAATTTCGAATGTTTGGACCCAACCCGGGCGCGATTTGAAAATGTTTCATTTAGCGCCAAAATCTCAAATTAATAATATAATCAAAACTATACATATTATAAATCTTACTGTTATTTTAAAACCATTTAAATCTTTTTAAATTTTCCCTTATCAAACTTTCAGCCAACAGCCAATCACGAGAGGTTTAAAACCCCGTGGGCCCCGCCTCTTTCCCCCCCTCTCTCTCTACCTCTATCTCTATCTCTCTCTCTCTCTCTTATATATCTCTCTCTCTTCTATATTTATATACCTCTGCATCCTTCCTCCCTTCTCTGTTGCGATCGCAGAACCCAACCCATGCAACCCTAGTCGCCTCCGCCTCGTTCCCTTCACCACCGCGGCCCCACGCCGGCGCCACCAACGCCTACTCTCCTTCCTCCTCACCTCGACCGCACCTCCCTCCTCCTTTCTCCCTTCCTTCCAGCGCCTGCAGGTGGCCACCGCACGCCCTCGCACTCGCCTGCGCCACCTCGTCGGCGTTCCTCCATCGCCGGCGATCCTAGCCTCACCCCACCATCTTCACCGGCTCATTTCCTCCCTCGCCCTTGCATCAACACCCTGCGCACGTCTACGCAGCCCCGACCACCTGCTCACCCCGCCTGCATATCCCCTGCACACCGTCGGACCGCCGCCTGTCGCCGCCGACGACCCCGTTCCCGTGTCCCCGAGCTCTCAGGCACACCCCTCGGTGAGATGACTTTCCCCTTCTCCTCCCTTCCTTTTCCATTCTCGACTAATGCATTCGTGAATCCACAGACCTCTTGTCGCGGTTACTGTCGGCTGGCTGCCGGAGCTCCGTCGACGGGGTCGACCGTCACCGCCCGTCCCATGGATCATCGTGAGCACCCCTTCTCAAATCCTACTCGCTTCCTTCTTTGTTTTTCTCTTCTCTTTTGTTTGCATGTATTGATAGTTCACTGTTCATTCCTCGGCCGGAATCCGACGATGCCGACGACTTGATCCAACGTTCCAGCAAGGTACTCCGATTCGCGTGGCCCCATGGTTCGTTGTTTGGGTTCAATCCGTGAACCGTACGTCCGTCGCGTGTTTCCCCGCCGACGTTACGTCCGTTTTTCCCGGTTCGCGAACCGTCGAGGCAAGTATCACTTGCTTCATGCTATACTATATAATTAAATGTGTTTTGACTCATTAAACTTGCAAACTTAACTAGATATAGCTATTTTATTATTTGGACGCAATATGACTTATATCATGATACAGTTAACCTAAAACCACATTTTGCCACTTTAACCGTAATAACGAAGTTACCCGTTAATCACATTTACCGTTTAAAGGACGGTAGCCTTACACTTGTAGCTCTATTACATTCTGATCTTGATATAACAGTATTGCACAGTCATGTGATTTATTGCACCGCAAGGGTGCTCAAACCGGTTAATATGATAATACGACTGCACTATATTAATGCACCATTGTGATTAAATAAATTGCTTATTGTTGTTAAATTCACTGTTTATTTCCTGCTGCTATTCCTTGTTCGATTTTATGCCTGTTGTGAGCACACCCTCGATTGCGTTACATATTGACCTGGCCTTGCTACACCTGACATGTATACATACCGATGCACCGGACATGGTACCCTTTACTATCGACTTAACCTGATGTACCATGACCTGACCTGTTACCTGATCTCATGCCTAATGCCAACAAACCTGACTTGGAGTCCTCATGGACCATTCCTGTTGTCTATCCAGACAAACCTGACCTGTTACTTGATCCTGTGTTGGCATTAGTCCTTGACTACTGAATACCTGACCTGACACATATAACCTGGGGGTATGGGGAAATCAAACGGGTAATCTAAAGTGTAACTTAAAAGGGTATTACTTGATCCGTGGTCCCGGGGGGTAACGGGACAGAGCCATTCGTGACTCTTTCATTCCTGATCCGTGGTCCCGGGGGGCAACGGGACAGAACCATTATTGGTTCCCATCTTCCTGATCCGTGGTCCCGGGGGGTAACGGGACATATCCTTTGAGTTGCATGGAGGATTACTCGAATTGATTTCAAAGACTTTAGAATAGAAACCCGATAGAACAGTTTAGTTACCCACTGCACACTACCCTGCACTGCTTGTTTCATATTATTGCTTTATTCATGTTTATTCCTGCATTGCTTATTACCATGTTCATATTATATTATTGGTTGACATGACGCGCTGACGTCTGGGTTTTGCATGGCCCAGATTCTTTACCACTGTCGCTGACCGAGCAGGAGTACTTCAGCCAGCAGGCTGATTTGTGAGTTCCGTAGTGATTAGTTTATTTCCTGCATTTCTTTTTCCAGATGTGAGCCCGCATTATGGGACATACTTTTCTATTATTGTATTGGATCATTTGCTTCCGCACTTATTTATCATTGACTCTTATTATTCTAGATTTGGACATGTGGTAGATAGTTTTTATCTTGTTCTTGATATCTCTACAGCCGTAATGTGACTGTAGATGGATACTTCCTACCCACAGGTAGCATGGTTGGCTATGTCACGTGCCCAATCTTGCGTACTCTGGGAAGCGGGGCGTGACATGGTTCTTTTGGTATCAGAGCCATAGGTTAATTGGGTTGATTCTTTTGTAGTTGGGTATTGTACCCGATACACGAATCAGAATACCCGTGCTTAGGAAACATGTCCTACCATCTTGACCGTTTTACCATTCTTGAATCACATTCTTCCTGATTATATCTTTTACGACGTGCAAACTTACTTTGCATGTCGACTCGAAAACCTGATTTCTTGTTATCTCTAGGACTTAAGCGACTTGGGTGGAGTTAAGTAATTGTGGCTATGATACCGCGGCATAGTTACAATGCGGTACTCTATTTAAGTATCTTGGAGTTCTAGCCTTGATCCATATTCAGAATCTATCATCATGCTAATGTTGGGTGTTTTGAGTTCAGGATTATGGCAGGTAAGAAGTTGAAGACGTACCAGAGGCGTGTGGACGAAGCCGCCATGCTTGGAGTGATAGGAGGAATGCTGGAAAATCAGAAGAGGCATATTGAGCTGATCCAGCAGCAAGCAGATTCGTTTCAGGAAGGTTTGCATATTGTTCGGCAGTCTGTAAACAACGATGGAGCTAAACCAGTTGACCGAATAGGGACCGTGGCAGATTTCAGACGCTTGGGTCCGACTACATTCACTTGTTTGGAGGAGCCGTTGTCAGCCGAGCAGTGGCTAGTTGACACGGAGAATTTACTGATTGCGGCACAGATTCCAGATGACAAAAGAGTTGATGTGGTGCGCACTCAGCTAGTGGATTATGCCCGAGAGTGGTGGCTTGTGGAGGAGACCCGCTTGCCCAAGCCGATCAGTTGGGCGGATTTATCTAAGAGTTTCCTGGAGAAATTCTTCCCGCGGACTGCACGGGAGGAAATGGAAGAGAAGTTCATCGGAATAAGGCAGAATGGAGCACCCGTGGACGTGCATGCAGCAGAATGGACGAGACTCAGTAGTTTCGCTGGACCTTTCATGGCCAACGATGCAGACAGCAGTTGCGGTAAGGAAGCAGTTCTGTCGGGCCAGTTGAGTTTAGGGCTAGGCTGACAAACAGTGTTCTTGCAGCTATGGAATTGATGGTTATGAAGAACCGGTGGTGGTTCGCGATTTCATGGACGTAGTTGAAGATATATCGGGCTTACCGCCGAAACGAGATGTGGAGTTCGCGATTGACCTTATTCCTGGTGCAGCGCCAGTATCTAAAGCTTGTTATCCAATGGCACCAGTGGGATTGGAAGAAGTTAAGAAACAAGTTGGTGAATTGCTTTAGAAGGGTTGGATTCGAAGCAACAACTCGCCTTGGGGAGCTTCAGTTCTTCTAGTATAGAAGAAGGATGGCACGAGAAGGATGTGCATTGATTATAGAGAATTAAACCGAGTGACTATCAAGAACAAGTATCCGATCCCTCGCGTTGGAGAACTTTTTGAGCAGCTTAGTGGCGCGAGGGTATTCTCGAAGCTGGATTTGCGATCCGGATATCATCAGGTCCGAGTAAAAGCAGAAGAAAATTGCAAGACGGCGTTTCGAACTCGGTATGGACATTTCGAGTATCTGGTGGTGCCCTTCGGAGTAACGAATGCGCCGGCAATATTCATGGATTTGATGAACCGAGTCTTTTCACCATTCTTGGACCAGTTTATTGTGGTATTCATTAACGATATTCTGGTTTACTCGAAGAGCTCGGAGGAGCATGCTGAGCATTTGAAGATCGCAATGCAGACATTGAGACAGGAGAAATTGTATGCGAGGATGAGTAAGGGCGAATTTTGGCTGGAAGAAGTGAAATTTCTGGGGCATGTTGTGTCGGGCGACGGAATCGCCGTCGATCCCGAAAAGATTGCAGCAGTTCGAGATTGGCCTATTCCAAGAAATGTGGCTGAGATAAGAAGTTTCCTTGGTTTAGCCGGATACTACAGGAGATTTGTGGAGAACTTCGCTCGTTTAGCAGAAACGTTGACCAAGCTTACGCGCAAGGAAGTACCTTTTGGTTTGGACGGATAAATGTGCTTTGACTTTCGAGACGTTGAAGCAGAAGTTGATAACCGCCCCTATTCTAACCATGCCAGACAATTCCGGAGGATTGGTGATTCACAGCGACGCATCTGGAAATGGATTGGGATGTGTTTTGATGCAGAATGGGAAGGTTGTAGCATACGCATCGAGACAGTTGGAGACCCATGAGAAGAATTATCCAACTCATGACTTAGAACTTGCGGCTGTGATTTTCGCTTTGGAGATTTAGAGACACTACCTTTTAGGCGAAAGAGTCGAAGTTTTTACAGATCATAAGAGCTTGAAGTATGTGTTCGCACAGAAGGAGCTTAACATGAGGCAGCACAGATGGTTGGAGCTGATGGCTGACTACGTTCTTGATCTTAAGTACCATCCGGGGAAGGTTAATGTTGTGCCGAATGCGCTTAGTCGGTTACCAGTAATTCAGGTGTTAACTACGCAGAAGAAGATCGTTGCAGATTTTTTCGAAGATTTGACTTGGAGGTTGTGCTACCGCGTTCTACGGGACAGTTGGTGCAGCTGCAAGTACATTCGTCATTGATTGAGAATATTAAAGCAGCACAATCGCAGGATCCTAGACTGCAAAAGTTTCGAGGGCAGGTTGAAGCCTGGCTACGAACAGATTTATTGATCCACGAAGATGGTTCGTTGAGGTATGGTAGCCGTTTGTGTGTGCCAAAGGGAGATGTTTGTGAAGAGCTTATGAAGGAGGCACACAGTTCAGCTTATTCTGTACATCCAGGAGGCACAAAGATGTACCGAGATATTCGACAGCACTTCTGGTGGGAGGACATGAAGCGGGAGATTGCTCGCTTTGTGGCAAAGTGCTTAGTGTGTCAGCAAGTTAAGGCTGAACATCAAAGGGTTGCTGATTTATTGCAACCACTTCCGATTCCTCAGTGGAAGTGGGAACATATAACTATGGATTTCGTGACGGCTTTACCGCGGAGTCCAAAAGGCAACAATGCAGTATGGGTAATTGTTGACCGATTGACCAAGGCAGCTCACTTTATTCCTTTTTAGGTTGGTCAATCAACAGACACTTTGGCAGAGCGGTACATGCAGGAGATTGTAAGATTGCATGGAGTACCGGTGAGCATCGTGTCCGATCGGGACACTCGGTTCTTATCACACTTCTGGAGGAGTTTACAGGAAAGTTTGGGGACTCGATTGAAGTTTAGCACAGATTATCATCCTCAAACTGATGGTCAGTTGGAGAGAACGATCCAAACTCTTAAGGATATGTTGAGAGCATGCATGTTGGACTTCAAGGGGTCTTGGGAGGATCATCTACTCTTGGTGGAGTTGTCTTACAACAACAGTTTTCAGGCAACTATTCAGATGACTCCATTTGAAACTTTGTATGGTCGTAAGTGCCGTACACCTGTTTGTTGGGATGATGTCGGTGAACGAGGATTGTTGGGACCAGATTTGGTAGTGCAGACGGTTGAGAAGGTTAATGCCATCAGAAAGCGTATGAAGGCAGCTCAAGACAGACAGAAAGGTTAGGCTGACACGTCAAGAAGACCTCTAGAGTTGGCCGTGGGGGATTTGGTATTCTTGAAAATATCACCGACTAGAGGAGTGATTCGTTTTGGGAGTCGAGGGAAGCTTAGTCCTCGATTCGTTGGACCCTTTGAGATATTGAAGCGTGTTGGAGAGGTAGCGTACCGTCTGGCGTTACCACAGTCCTTGGCAGGTGTGCACGATGTGTTTCACGTATCTCAACTACGAAGGTATGTTCGAGATGAAACACACGTCTTGGATCATTCGGAGTTAACAGTATGGGAAGACCTGACTTTTGAAGAGCGACCGGTTGAAATCATGGATCGTAGGGAAAAGGTTCTTAAGAACAAAGTTATCCCCCTTATGCTAGTTTCTTGAGGTAATCGATCGCATGGAGAATCCACGTGGGAGCGAGAAGACGAGATCCGACAGAAGTTTCCTCACCTTTTCCTGTAGTTTACTATCTTGTACCCTTGGAATTTCGAGGACGAAATTCTTTTGTAGTTGGGTATGATGTAACACCCGAGCCCAATACTACTTTTCCTGTTTTCGGTGGAGCATTAAATATCACTCATTTTATTTATCTTGCTTGTTTGGGTCTTACTGTGAAATTTCATCTGGCTAAGTCATTTTTGCATATAACAAATTTTAACATCTAAAGTAAAATTAAAAATATCTATATTGGCCTACACGTCACCCCTAGCCGCGTGGTAGCGTCCGCGCGTCGAGTTTTCATCTCGTTCGGTGAAACGGGTGAGTTTGGATGGCTACGCACGCGTGCAAGTGTCCGACTTGGGGGCATGCTTTTTAATCATAAAACATTTCATTTTAAAATTTGGAACCCGCTTAAAATCCTATTATTTAAATTTCGAATGTTTGGACCCAACCCGGGCGCGATTTGAAAATGTTTCATTTAGCGCCAAAATCTCAAATTAATAATATAATCAAAACTATACATATTATAAATCTTACTGTTATTTTAAAACCATTTAAATCTTTTTAAATTTTCCCTTATCAAACTTTCAGCCAACAGCCAATCACGAGAGGTTTAAAACCCCGTGGGCCCCGTCTCTTTTCCCCTCTCTCTCTCTACCTCTATCTCTATCTCTCTCTTTCTCTCTCTTATATATCTCTCTCTCTCTTCTATATTTATATACCTCTGCATCCTTCCTCCCTTCTCTGTTGCGATCGCAGAACCCAACCCATGCAACCCTAGTCGCCTCCGCCTTGTTCCCTTCACCACCGCGGCCCCACGCCGGCGCCACCAACGCCTACTCTCCTTCCTCCTCACCTCGACCGCACCTCCCTCCTCCTTTCTCCCTTCCTTCCAGCGCCTGCAGGTGGCCACCGCACGCCCTCGCACTCGCCCGCGCCACCTCGTCGGCGTTCCTCCATCGCCGGCGATCCTAGCCTCACCCCACCATCTTCACCAGCTTATTTCCTCCCTCGCCCTTGCATCAACACCCTGCGCACGTCTACGCAGCCCCGACCACCTGCTCACCCCGCCTGCACATCCCCTGCACACCGTCGGACCGCTGCCTGTCGCTGCCGATGACCCCGTTCCCGTGTCCCCGACCTCACAGGCACACCCCTCGGTGAGATGACTTTCCCTTTCTCCTCCCTTCCTTTTCCATTCTCGACTAATGCATTCGTGAATCTACAGACCTCTTGTCGCGGTTACTGTCAGCTGGCTGCCGGAGCTCCGTCGACGGGGTCGACCGTCACCGCCCGTCCCATGGATCATCGTGAGCACCCCTTCTCAGATCCTACTCGCTTCCTTCTTTGTTTTTCTCTTCTCTTTTGTTTGCATGTATTGATAGTTCACTGTTCATTCCTCGGCCGGAATCCGACGATGCCGACGACTTGATCCAACGTTCCAGCAAGGTACTCCGATCCGCGTGGCCCCATGGTTCGTTGTTTGGGTTCAATCCGTGAACCGTACGTCCTTCGCATGTTTCCCCGCCGACGTTACGTCCGTTTTTCCCGGTTCGCGAACCGTCGAGGCAAGTATCACTTGCTTCATGCTATACTATATAATTAAATGTGTTTTGACTCATTAAACTTGCAAACTTAACTAGATATAGCTATTTTATTATTTGGACGCAATATGACTTATATCATGATACAGTTAACCTAAAACCACATTTTGCCACTTTAACCCTAATAACGAAGTTACCCGTTAATCACATTTACCGTTTAAAGGACGGTAGCCTTACACTTGTAGCTCTATTACATTCTGATCTTGATATAACAGTATTGCACAGTCATGTGATTTATTGCACCGCAAGGGTGCTCAAACCGGTTAATATGATAATACGACTGCACTATATTAATGCACCATTGTGATTAAATAAATTGCTTATTGTTGTTAAATTCACTGTTTATTTCCTGCTGCTATTCCTTGTTCGATTTTATGCCTGTTGTGAGCACACCCTTGATTGCGTTACATATTGACCTGGCCTTGCTATACCTGACATGTATACATACCGATGCACCGGACATGGTACCCTTTACTATCGACTTAACCTGATGTACCATGACCTGACCTGTTACCTGATCTCATGCCTAATGCCAACAAACCTGACTTGGAGTCCTCATGGACCATTCCTGTTGTCTATCCAGACAAACCTGACCTGTTACTTGATCCTGTGTTGGCATTAGTCCTTGACTACTGAATACCTGACCTGACATATATAACCTGGGGGTATGGGGAAATCAAACGGGTAATCTAAAGTGTAACTTAAAAGGGTATTACTTGATCCGTGGTCCCGGGGGGTAACGGGACAGAGCCATTCGTGACTCTTACATTCCTGATCCGTGGTCCCGGGGGGCAACGGGACAGAACCATTATTGGTTCCCATCTTCCTGATCCGTGGTCCCGGGGGGGTAACGGGACATATCCTTTGAGTTGCATGGAGGATTACTCGAATTGATTTCAAAGACTTTAGAATAGAAACCCGATAGAACAGTTTAGTTACCCACTGCACACTACCCTGCACTGCTTGTTTCATATTATTGCTTTATTCATGTTTATTCCTGCATTGCTTATTACCATGTTCATATTATATTATTGGTTGACATGACGCGCTGACGTCTGGGTTTTGCATGGCCCAGATTCTTTACTACTGTCGCTGACCGAGCAGGAGTACTTCAGCCAGCAGGCTGATTTGTGAGTTCCGTAGTGATTAGTTTATTTCCTGCATTTCTTTTTCCAGATGTGAGCCCGCATTATGGGACATACTTTTCTATTATTGTATTGGATCATTTGCTTCCGCACTTATTTATCATTGACTCTTATTATTCTGGATTTGGACATGTGTTAGATAGTTTTTATCTTGTTCTTGATATCTCTACAGCCGTAATGTGACTGTGGATGGATACTTCCTACCCACAGGTAGCATGGTTGGCTATGTTATGCCTGTGAGTGGTGGAGTTGGTCGGAGGGACCGAGGAAGATGGCTTTGGCGGGAGAGCTCGGGAACGAGTGGGAGAGCCGAGGCATCTTGGTCCTGTGGTAGCTTGCAGGCGAGCTGAGAGGCCGAGGAGGCTAATTTGCAGGGGCTCCGAGGAGGGCCAGCTTGTGCTCGCGGGTCGGATACAGGGGCGGCCTGGTCGGCCCCTGTGGGCCCTTTCTTATGAGTTCTTGGACACGTCATCTGCCACGTGTCCTGATCTTTGAAGCCGCCAGTATCGAGCATTATCAACATTTAATAAGTATGTTTTGCTACAGGTTGAATACTGTTTTATCCTAAATAATAAATAATAATTCTATATTTTTAATTTGTGCTAGAAAATCTGTTGGCATGACACCACCCTCTAAACAAAAAACAAAAGTATTATTTTGTGTGATTAACTAGTATGTCTTAATTGAAATTCAATATTGTTGGCATATACTTTAATTTTAAACTTATGCTAGGAAATCTGTTGGCATAACACCACCCTCTAAAGAAAAACAAAAGTAAGTATTATGTTGTGTGATTAATTAGTATGTCTTAATTGAAAATCAATATTGTTGGCTAATTATGTATTTTGAACCTGTGCTAGAAAATCTATTAACATGACACCACACTTAAAGAAAAACAAAAGTAAGTATCATTTTGAATGATTGATTAGTATGTCTTAATTGAAATTCAATATTGTTTGCCAATTATATATTTTAAACTTGTGCTAGAAAATTTAATGTCATCACAACACCCTCCAAAAGAAATCCAGGTGATGTTCAATCTCCATTTACCATACCAAGAAGATCAATGATCAACCAGGAAGATTTCATTAACAACACCACCAACAGTGGCAACTAAGGATGCGTCATATGAAGCAGAGACAACCAACTCTACACAGAATGAAGCTCATGCAACTAAATCTACACCACTTGCAACTTCAGAAAGAAAGTATTCATGTATGTTTAGTTATGCTAAATGCGATGCACTTGAGCTAAATTTTAATTTTGAATTTGTCTTTCAAATGTATAACATAAATTTTGGATTTTCTGATAGTAAATCAGCCACAACTGTTATGAGGAGATCACCCAGGATTCACAAATTAAAGAAACCAATTGCTGATCCGGTCTTTATAAATTTGGTAATGATGAGGCAAGACATAATCCTGAGACACCACAAATTCCTGATACATATCAAGAGCAGGAGACCACACAGATGCCTGAGACAACACAACAAAATCAGACATCTACCGCAAGACATGGCAAAGATAAAAACCCAGCACCAACTAAATAAGTTGATGAAGAAATTTCAGATGCTGCAGTTGATTTAGATATTGGTGGCTACCCTGAATTTGAAATTGAGTCAGACTATGGAGATAGTGATGATCTCATGTCATTGCCTAGCGATGACATCAATTTTAAGGCAAGGTTTAGAGAATTTGATGTGGAAGAGCATACAAATCACATAGAATTGGCAGGGGGATATCTGTTTGCAAATGCAGCCGAGTTTAGAATGACGCCTCAGAAAGATACAGTTTTCAGAGGTTATACAGTGAATTATCAAAAGAATGAAGGTGATAGAGTAACATGTATTTGTTCAAGGAGAGAAGAAGAGAAATGTTTGTAGAGAATGAATGCTTCCTGGGCTCCAGAGAGGAAATCATTCCAAGTGAAGAAGTTGGTTAAAGAGCACATTTGTGTAAGAACATAGAGGAATAAATATGCATCAACTGAGTGGATCTCTAAGGAATATGAGGGCGAAAACAGAGAGAATCCAAATTGGGATGTAAAGGCCATGCAAACAATAATTTAAAGAGATTACATGTTAGAGGTGAATGTGAGACAACTTTATAAAGCTAAGAAATTTGTGAAGAGTAGATTTGAAGGTTGTCACCAGGAGCAGTACTGAAAGATTAGGGATTGTTGCCCTCCGAAAGACGGCGCGACATGACGTCTTGCCTGAGATTCGGGGCAGATGCTAATTGGTGCTATCCGTCCACCTCTCCGAAGATACCAAGTTGATTTATGGCACCGTGTATCGAAGGTTTAGACGGATGCGTCCGATTTAGCAGACTTCGTCAGATTCCCCCTCGTTTGAGGGGTTTTTGATTGTGGGGATGCTCTTCCCTGCAGGCGCAAGCCCCTGCAGTTAATTACGCTACCGCATTGCGGTAACAACTTTCTCCTTCTCCAGATGGTCACTTCGTGTCGTAGGTGTTTGTTTTGTATTTTGTTGCCCGTGGATTGTTTACGGAGACGGAGTTATGTCGTCGCCCGTAGGGCGTGGACTAGTCCAAATCCGTATTATCTTAGATTTGGGTTTGGGGGTTTGGTTTGAGGATACGTCAGCCATACTTGAGGCTAAGATCAACTCAAACGTTTGTTAATGATACGTTAGTCTAACTTTGAGACTAAGATCAAGTTAACGGGATCGTTTAGATCCGACAAAGGAGCGTTTGGGCTCTATTGTTCCAGTTTAGGGACATAGTGGTTGATTGTCACGCTCTAACTGTGTCGTGTTTAAAAAGAATTCTGAAATTACCGCAATCAAAACGGTGTCGCTTGTAGCGAGCCGCGATGAATACGGGTCGTCCGCAGGGAGATGGTAAGTTTCTTATTGCTTGTTTTAACGAGTTAATTCCGTGTTTTGATTTGTTGGTTAACTAATTGTCGTAACAAAGATATGAATAAAAAGGGCTTGTTAAGGGTAGTAATAAGTTAGATTGTATGAAGGTGATGTTTGCCAATTCCTTATAGCCCCGACTTGGTATTGATACTAAAGCAATAAGTAACAACGCGGATTACGGAACTTGAAATACGGTATTTGCGGTATTTCGCTAAATCCGTTTTCCTTGTCCCTTGTCCTTCCGTTGTTATCTCTTGATTTTAGCCTTCGGCAAACCACGGGCAATCCGGTCATGATTAGGAATCATCACTATCGGGGTAGGATAGGATGCCTAGTGAGCGGAGTGCGGGTGATTTGCACGAAGTTTCAATAGGCAAGTTTTAGGTTTTAAAGTTTGGACAAAGAAAATCTTCGAATACGATCTAACATATTACACCCTTAACAAGTGAAAAGATTACTCACACATATTTACAAATTAACAAGAAAGAAAAGAGAAGATACATAAAAACATGCAATGAAATAAAGAGAAAAAGAGAACCGATGAGTTCAAACGTTTTATCTCCCAGTGTTCAATCCCCGGCAACGTGTGAGATCCAAGTACCAAGCTTTAAGGTTGCAAGCTCACTTAAGAGGTTGCAAGATCAAAGCAAGGCATGAATTTCACAATTGAAATCATGTAAAGTGGAACAAGACATGTAATAAAAATACGAACTTTTATTGAAGAACAAACTTGTTACAAGAGATCTTGAAGTCAAGAACCTAGGCCTTAAGCTTGCAAGTTCTAAATGAGAAGTTACAAGGTCAAGACAAAGGGGCAAGAGCTCAAGAATGAAAAGAAAAATTACAAGAATTCTAAGATAGAACTAAAGAAAAAGCTACCCTCTCCTCTTCCCTCTAGTCTCTATTTATAGGCTCAGAAAGAAATATTCATATCTGCCCTATTATGGCTCATGCTAATTTGTTTGATTGCCTTTGATTTGAACACATGCTTTTTAGTCTTGAATGCATATAATATCATATGCATATAAAATCATATCCTTGATTTCATATAAAATCATATCCTTGATGATTGCATATAAAATCATATCCTTGATTGCATATAGAATCATATCCTTGATGATTGCATATAGAATCATATCCTTGATTGCATATAAAATCATATCCTTGATTGCATATAAAATCATATCCACATGTGCTTAAAAGTCTTGTGTACACACTTGTTGTGTTGGACCATTTAGAAAAAAATGTGTACACAACTTGTTGCATAAAGGAATTCCTGAAGTATCGGTCGGTTAGCGTTTCTGGTCGCAGTGTCTTCCCTCAAGTGATATATCCGCGCTGTTGGATGCATTTCCAGTATTTTGTCATGGATACCTGTAATCTGTAATACTGAGCAGACACTGGTCAATAGTACCGATAAATACAACAATTAGATAATGAATGAACGGTATTAGAATGCAATTTTCTGATATGAACAAATACCCCCAAACTTATCTATTGCTCGTCCCGAGCAAAACCAATTTATTCACAAAAAATTTCCTAACCTCACTTTCGCAGGGAACGCGATTGCACTGAGCAAGTGCAACAAGCCGTTAAACCTCTAGGTGTCCCTAGTAGGAGGAGTGTTGTCTCCTGAGGGTTTTCAGCGGATACTACCCACAAAATCCGGTCAAGCTAGTTTTGTAAAATAACTAAGATTCAAACCCTAAAGTTTTGTTTCAGAAAATAACAATTCTATTATCCTAGGTCTAGACTATCGACCCTTTATTTTTCACACCTCGCTTCTTGTTTAACTACAGCTTTTATATGTCTTCACGCGCAGTGCAAATAGTGTCGTTAAGTTCCCGAAAGGTCGAATAAAGTCATCATATCACACAATTAAGCCCGGATAAAAATTTTAAAAGGATCACATAAGTTTTATAAAGAGTTAAGCAATTTTTTTCAAGCTTCGTTTTTCAGTAAAAAGTTTCAACTTCAGAATTTCTATCTTCCTTAACAGGAAACTAGGTCTTATTTTTCACTCCACCCTTTCCTTGTTTTCATTTCATACACACCTCTGTGAATCGTGCAATAGTCTTTATCATAGAATAAAACCTTCATATCTCCGCTAATTTTTTTTTTAAAAAGCCTGTCTTTAATCAAGATTATTCTCACACAAAGAACCGTTAGGAATTTTAACTCGGAGAGAACACTTGCTTGACTTTGTTTTAATCTGGACTTTCTAGACTTCTTAGCGAGCTTTGGGCCAATGCACCCACACCAGTTGGTTTTAAGGCATTAGGTGTAGAAACACCCCGGCGGACTTAATTACTCAAGTTACCCAGGTCCAAAAACAAAAGACAGTTTGGCGTGAAAATCAGATGATTTAATACGAACGGAGATATAACCGGCAGTTCAATTATTTTTTGGATAAAGGACGGGTTTAGTGGGTTTGGTGTGTAATCATTCCAATCAAGTTTCAGATGGGTTATTTTTCAGACTTAGTTCCAATTACGGCATCAATAACATTCCTTCATATTCGCTTTACTTCATAAACTATTCTTGACACTACTTATTTCAGAACAAACCTATTTGATCCTCAGAAAATCATTGATCCATTTAAAAGTTTTTCGACATAAAAGACTTATCATCTAATTCCCAAAAACTCACGACACGTGTAGTGTGATGTAAAGACGTATATCAGCTATAGTTAACTTCAAAGGAGAGTTATTTTTCAGGTTTTCAAAATCTAAACATAAGATTTAGTTATTCTTATTTTATCAAACAAAACCGTCGAAATGTTGAATCAGAGTCCTCCCACTAGCTAACTTGACAGAAAAGTTTTTATGTTTTTAGAAAATTTTCAGATTTTTATGGATTTTATGGATTTTAATATGCAGATGCAAAATATACATATGAATGCGAAGGTAAGAAATGCGTACCGAGCGTACCCCTAAACTTAAACTGAACAGTGTCCTCACTGTCATTGCATGAAGAGATCATTTGAAGGGTCAAAAATTGTCGGTTAGCGATACACAATTTTTATTTGTTTTTGTTTGTAAAGAAAAGAAAAAGAAAAAGAATGGAAAAGAATATTCACAAATATATACAAAAGGCTTTATACATACCCCCAAACTTATTTGGAACAGTGTCCACTGTTCTTGGCTGGATAACCGAAGTTTGGAGGTGGGCAGAGGAAGATCAGGCAGGGTAAACCGGCTCCTGTAAGAATAGGAGCTCCTCTGTTGGTTCGGCGCTAAGGTAAGGTTTTAGTCGGTGTCCGTTCACTTTGAAAAATGAACCGTCCTTTGGATTTTCCAAATCCACAGCGCCCTGCGGATACACATTCCGCACAAAATACGGCCCTTTCCAGCGAGATCGGAGCTTTCCTGGATGGAAATGAAGTCTGGTGTCGTAAAGCAGTACCTGCTGACCAGGTACGAAGGTTTTGCGCAAAAGGTGTTTATCGTGAAACACCTTCGTTCTATTCTTAACGACAACCGTGTTATCGTAAGCCTCATCCCTAAGCTCGCTCAGTTCGTTCAGTTGCAGCTTCCGATGGCTGCCCGCATCTTCGAGAGATAGATTCAGCTCTTTTATCGCCCAAAATGCGCGATGCTCTATTTCGACAGGGAGGTGGCAAGCTTTTCCGTATACAAGCCGATAGGGAGACATGCCAAGGTCGGTCTTATAAGCAGTGCGAAAAGCCCAAAGGGCATCAGTTAGTTTCAGCGACCAATCCTTACGGTTCTTGGAAACCGTCTTCTCCAGTATCTGCTTGATCTGCCGATTTGAGACTTCGGCTTGACCACAGGTTTGGGGGTGATAGGGCGTGGATAGCTTATGATTAATGGAATACTTCCGCATTAAGGCCTCGAAAGTCTTATTGCAGAAATGACTTCCATTGTCGCTAATGATCGCTCGGGGGTGCCCAAAACGGGAGAAAATGTTTTGTTTAAGGAACCTAACGACAACCTTGTTGTCGTTAGTCCAGCTGGGCACAGCCTCGACCCACTTAGAGACGTAATCAACAGCTAGAAGGATGTACAAGTTCCCGAAAGAGCTGGGAAACGGCCCCATGAAATCTATCCCCCACACGTCGAAAATCTCCACAACCAAGATTGGTTGGAGCGGCATCTCGTTTCTCCGGGATATCCGGCCCATATGTTGGCACCGGGAGCAAGTCTTGCAATAGTCATGAGCGTCTTTGAAGAGTTGTGGCCAGTAGAAACCACATTGCAAGATCTTCTCAGCTGTCTTTCTGGGGCCAAAATGCCCGCCACACGCTTGATCGTGGCAAAATGACAGCACACTCTTGAATTCCTCATCAGGGACACACCTACGAATAATCTGGTCAGGACAGTACTTGAACAGATAGGGTTCGTCCCAGTAAAAATGTTTTACTTGGGATAAAAAGCGAAGTCTGTCCTGACTTGACCATTCGGTTGGTAGTAACCCTGTGGCCAAATAGTTCACAATATCTGCGAACCAAGGTTCGCGAGATATTGTCAAGAGTTGTTCATCCGGGAAAACGTCATTGATCGGGATTTGAAGCGACGGCGAAGAAGGAAGTCGTGAGAGATGGTCGGCAACGACGTTTTCACATCCTCGTTTGTCCTTAATGACAAGGTCAAACTCTTGAAGCAAGAGGATCCAACGTATAAGCCGAGATTTGGCATCTTTCTTCGCAAAAAGATGGCGCAGAGCAGAATGATCAGTGTAAACAATGACTGGAGAGCCGATGAGGTAGGGCCTGAACTTCTCTAAAGCAAATACAACAGCCAAGAATTCCTTCTCAGTTGTTGTATAATTGAGTTGGGCGTCGTTCAGGGTTCGGCTAGCGTAATAGATTACGTGCGGCATCTTGTTGATGTGTTGTCCAAGGACAGCACCGATGGCAGAGTCGGATGCATCGCACATAATCTCGAATGGGTGCGTCCAGTCAGGGGAAGAGAGAACGGGAGCAGAAGTGAGTGAGTGTTTCAATGATTCAAAAGCAGCCACACAGCTCGGGCTGAAGTCGAATGGCGTGTCCTTGGCCAGTAGAAGAGTCAAGGGCCTAGCAATCTTGCTAAAGTCCTTGATAAACCGTCTATAGAAACCGGCGTGGCCAAGGAAGGCTCGGATATCTCGGACGCATCGGGGAGGAGGAAGATTGGAAATGACCTCAATCTTTGCTTTGTCTACCTCAATGCCTTTCTGCGAGATGATATGTCCTAAGACAATACCTTCGCGCACCATGAAGTGGCATTTCTCCCAGTTCAAAGTGAGATTCTTGTCCTTACATCTGGTAAGGACAGCGTCGAGATGCAGCAGACACTCGTCAAAGGAATCGCCAAAGATGGAGAAGTCATCCATGAAGCTCTCCAAGAATTTCTCCACCATGTCTGAGAATATTCCCATCATACACCGCTGGAAGGTAGCGGGCGCATTGCATAACCCAAAGGGCATGCGACGATATGCAAACGTGCCGAAAGGACAAGTGAAAGTAGTCTTGTCCTGGTCTTTTTCGGCGATGGGAATTTGATTATAGCCAGAGTAGCCATCAAGAAAGCAATAGTACTCATGTCCGGCCAATCGTTCGAGCATCTGGTCAATAAAAGGTAGCGGAAAGTGGTCTTTCCGCGTTGCGGCGTTGAGTTTTCGGTAATCAATGCATACTCGCCACCCAGTTTGGGTGCGAGTAGGGATTAACTCGTTCGCCTCGTTGGTTATGACCGTGATGCCCCCACAGCGTTGTTCTCACGTGTCAGCACGTGAGTGCAACGCTGTCACCTTTTGTGACCGTTGGATTCCTTTAGGGATTTAAGGAGATGAAACGTTTCTATCCCCTTCTATAAATACCGCTGTCTCTTCAGAGGAGCCTTCACTTTGTTCATCTTCTTCTTTTGAGAATTCTTTCCTTGAGAATTTAATTCTCGCTTCCAGAGCTTAGTTCTCTGCCTTGAAACAATTTTCAGAGTTTAACTCTGTTCGAAAAGATTTCTTTTCCTCAGGTAATGGTAATCGAAGCACCTTCGTTTTGACAAAACTCTCTGGATTTTAAATCCAGATCAAGGGTTTCACAAAGAACCCATTTTTCTTCAAGTACTTTAACCAAAATATGAGACCACTTAACTTCCCACAGTAGATCTCTTAGGGTTTAGATGATCCTTAGGGAGATGATGATGGCGGTTCAAACCCATGGAATTTAATTCCATTCAAAAATGTTTCTGGGAATTTAATTCCCTTTTCTTAATAAGGAATTTAATTCCAATGAAGGACTTGATTTCTTCATGCGGAGGCTTCCTGGGGTCTCTTGGCCCGAGGTTGTTCTTCTGCAGTTAATGAAATGGTGGTTTTCTAATGATTCTCATGACCCTTATTTCAGGCATCATGGCTGCCCATCTGTATAGTCTTGACGAGATCATTTCCTACGGGAATATTCGTGCACTGGGCTGCAGTCAGAACCAGGAGTTCACCGATGCCCAATGTGCCGAGATCATGAACCGCTTTGACGAGTACAACCATCGGCTACTCCCCCGTCGCTCTTCTCTTCTGAGGCTGATCGTACTGGCGATCAGGGAGGCTCTCCCTTTATTCTGTGCTGGTGTGCCGCTTGGGGCGTTGGACGCCACCGAGGATAAAGTACACTCGGTGTATCTGATGCACCTGATCTCAAAGAGAAGGCGGGATAATCTCATTGATCTCCTGCATCAGATTTTCCAGCAGTCGGCCATACTTGCCGCCTATCGGAGGGTGGAGGACATTCGTGAGGACCCCGATGCTTGTGATCGTGAGAGGAAGCATACTCGGGAGGTTCGAAATGCTTGGAAGATCTTGAATAAAGTTAATTTTGAGTTTCTCAACCCATGCCCCGCATCTGAAGTTTTACCATTGTAAATGTGTCCTCTATATTTTGTATGAACCTCTTGTAGTATAAGTGACAAGTTCTATTATGTCTTTGTATGTCTGCATGCTTTTCTCTGGGATTTTATCATTTTGCTATTGTTGTTGTTGGCGCTTTCAATATGCAGGGTGCTACTCCATTTTTTTTAGTGTACATCAGGTTTAGGCCTCACGTAGTCTGCACGTGGGATCCCTTGATGTGGCTGTTCACAAAATCTTCCCATGCCCTATTTTCAGTGCACAATATTAGACGCAGAAAAAAGGGCCTTGGAAATAGTTCCATCTCCTTGATTTTCGATGCCTTTCCTTTTTTGGGCTTCGGAAATAGCTTCACCATGCAAGATTTTCCGCGCACAGCACTTAATGCATTTCCTTATATATGAGGCTATAGCTTCCCTTTTCCCTTCACAAAGAGATTTATATTATTATTATTTTTTTTGGAGTAACTTGTCTTGAGAAACAAACGAGCGCCATGGCCTGCAATCGCCCTCATGCTCGTCGACAGCCATGGGAAGTTCCTATTGAGGAGATGGTCCCCCGCTTTGCTGCTCGGTTGGAGGATCCCCTCCTTACCGACAACGAATGCGATTCAGCCATGCATGAACTCTCGATCCGTAGGGGGTCCCCCCTCCCGATGGGTTCTCTCTGGCTTCGGATGATTCTCAAGGCCGTGCTTGCCGACATCCCTCCTCACCCGGCGGAGATGACCCTGGCGATGCTCGACGCGGCAGAAGAAAAGCTCGAGGGTTTTCATGAAGCGTGCCTGATTACTCAGGCTTTGAAGGATTGCTCAATTCATCTGCTGAGCCAGATCAAGGCCCGGCGAGCTATTATGTCTGCTTTCGCGGACGAACACGGCGCCAATCGATGGGGAGCGACTCCTCGTGAGAACCGTCACTTTGACGTGCTGGAGAAAGCGGAGAGAGAGATGGAGAATTTTGTCCTCTGTTTCATTAACCCTTGTGCCGTTGATCCCATGTTTGGTGACCTTTTCCGTTAGCGTAGAACATTTTTAAATTAGTCCCTCCTTTTTTACGCTTTATGCCGAGATTCCATGTAGGCTTGGTGCTAGTATGTATGTTTCCGCTTGCGTAAATAAACTTTGCATTCTTCTCATGAGAACTTTCTTTAGTTGCAAATGCTATCATTACTTTCCTGCGCATCAGACCTTTTTGGGTATTGTGAGCGTTCATGCGGTTGCGAATGCTATTATTATTATTTTTTTTTCTTTTGACTACTCATATGATTGCAAACGCATGCTTGAAATATGTCGGAAATCTTTCTTGTTGCCTCTCACGTCAGGTGATGTGAGCGCGTTTTAGATCGATTATTCCCGTCGACTGGGAGCCCATTTATACGGTCTCGTAAATGTCTTGTTTCCAAGGCTGTGGTCGCGAAAGCGAGCTTACGTGGCCTGATAGAGCGACACGTAGCGAACATATTGTTGTGCGAAAAAAGGTTCGGCCGTAAATCTTCGGAGAGAGAGTTAATTGCTAGGGCGCTGAGCGAGCTTCATGCCAGCCTCACAGCCAAAGCCAACAAGGCATACGAACTCTGGCGGGTGCTTCGGGAGTCCATCAAAGAGGTGGTGGCTCTCGATAAAGCTGCCACGTTCACTCGTGAGAGGGTCGAGGCTCATAAGGCCACTGAGAAAGAGCTTGAAGCCCGGCTCGCTTCGTATCAGGCTCAGCAAGCTCAAGCGGAGGCTCGTCTTTTGGAGATCTTGCGTCATGAAGCCGTGGTCCAACAAAAGCAGGATGAGCTGACCAAGTTGCTGAATCGCCCGCCGGCCTGAAACATTTGTATCTTTTCCTTCCTTTTTGTACATACTAATGGATGAGAGTATTTTCTTTTTGTTTCTTTCATGAATTGTACTTTGTACCCATTTTGGTTTATGAATAAAAGATACATTTTTCTTCTCAATGATGTGTTTCCTTTTCATTGAATGTATTCTGCGGATATTCTATCTTGATCTCCTTGCAGGACAGCAATGGCTCAGGACTCAGGGTTAAGATCTGCTTCCTAAGATCTGCTTCTTTTGTGGAGGATTTGCTTAAGAACAGGTTTAGGTTTCTGTAACTTAAGACTTTCAAATCTCATGAGCCGTGAGGGTCCCATAAGAGAATTCTCCTTACGAGTCGTGAGGATCTCGTAAGTGTATTTTCTCCTTAGGAATCGTGAGGATCCCTAAGTGTGTTGCTCCTTTGTGAGTCGTAAGGATCTCACGCAGGTGGTTTCTCCTTACAAGGTCGAGAAGACCCTACAAGTGTCTTTTAACGAGGTTGCGCCCTTTCGGGTTTTCACAAACACTCGCCGGTAGTCCTGCTGTTTTTACTCACGGAGCCCTTTCGGGTTTTCATCCGTGCCCATTTTGCTTATGGACATACCGTCTTTATTTTTTTTACAAGGTCGCGCCCTTTCGGGTTTTCACGAACACTTGCCGGCAGCCCTGCTGTTTTTACTCACGGAGCCCTTTCGGGTTTTCATCCGTGCCCATTTTGCTTATGGACATACCGTTTTTTTTATTCTTTTTCATATATATTTTTTTTATTTTTTCTTTCTCTCTCCTTTTTTATCCCGTCAGCTTAAAGATACTGCGGTAGTAGTTTTAGGGACGTTTCGGTCCGTCGTTAGTTTAAGGACGTTTCGGTCCGTCGATAGTTTAAGGACGTTTCGGTCCGTCGTTAGTTTAAGGACGTTTCGGTCCGTCATTAGTTTAAGGACGTTTCGGTCCGTCGATATGGGAAGGCTGGCTGCTGCTTGTAAAGTCTGAGCCTAGGAAGATAGTGAGCGGGCATAGTCGTCGTCATCTATCATTGACCCAGGCTGTGGCTTATCAAGCATAGTATTTCTTTAAGAAGCGGCCGTTTATTGGCCTGAAAGGCCTTTCACCGTGCATGTCCATGAGTAGGTAGGCTCCACCCTGGTAGACATTGTCTATGATGTACGGGCCTTCATAGTTTGGCTCAAATTTTCCTCGCTTGGCACGATTTGGGATCATAGGTCTTTTGACCACTAGTACGAGTTCGCCTTGGCGGAATGTCCTCGGCCTGGTCAATCTTTCGTACGAGCGCGTCATCTTTGCTTTGTAGGCCTCTAGATGTTGTTGCGCTATGAGCCGGGTTTCGTCGAGGGCATCAAGCTCCTCAAGCCGAAGGTGAGCATTTTCTTCGTTCGTCAGCTCATGGTGGACTGCTACTCGTAGAGAGGGTAACTCTATCTCGAGGGGGAGCACTGCTTCCGTCCCAAATACCAACGCGTACGGCGTTGTGTTCGTGGCCGTCTTGAATGTAGTTCGATAAGCCCAAAGGGCTTCTTACAGCCTTTCGTGCCAGTCTCTCTTATTCCTGGAAACGGTCTTTTTTATGATCTTCGTCAAGGTCTTATTGAAGGCCTCGGCCAGACCGTTAGCTCATGGATTGTAAACCGAAGAATATCTCCAGTCTATATTGTGCTGCTGTGCGAAGCGGCTAATCTTATGGCTTCGGTAGGCCGGCCCATTATCGGAGATAATCCGCCGTGGAGTTCCGAACCGATAGATGACGTGCGTCTTAAAGAGATGGAGGATATTCTCCGTCTTCACTTCCCTCAGTGGTACTGCTTCTGCCCATTTGGAGAAGTAATCAGTTGTCGCCAGGATAAAACGGTGTCCCCGGGATGATGCTGGCTCAATGGGGCCGACTATGTCAGTCCTCCACATTTCGAACGGCCAGCTAGCCACCGTTGGGTGCAGTGGATTCGGATGTTGGTGGATGAAGTCTCCATGAATCTGGCATGAGTGGCATTGCTTCGCATACTCGAGACAGTCCTGGATCATCGTGGGCCAGTAGTAACCCATCCGTTTAATTTTTAACTTCATCTTTGGGCCTGCTTGGTGAGAACCGCAAAGTCCGTCATGAACTTCCTGAATGACTCTTTCTGCTTCGTCAGGTCCTAAGCATCTCAGCCATAAAGAATCAAACGATCTCTTGTATAGAATATCGTTGACGAAAGCGAAAGATAGAGCTCGTTTCATGAGCTGATGTCTTGAGGACGCTTCTTTGGGCATTCGGTGGGACTTAAAGTAGTCTATGAAGACTTCCCTCCAGTCTTCGGCCTTCTCATGGTCTTTTATTTGTAGGGTCGTCTGCTCAGTCGCTCCCTTCTCCTTATATAATTCCGGAGGTATTTCCGCCGGGGCGAGCACTCGACGGCTTTGTACCACGATTCTGACGTCATCGAGGTTCTTGTCAGCCAGTTCTTTAGCAAGTTTAGCCAACGCGTCTGCTTTGCTGTTTTCCGCGCGCGGTATGTTCTCCAAGGTATAGGAGGGAATTCGGGTCAATAGTTGTTGCACCCTTTCGCCGTACTTCACCAACTCCGGCTTGCACGTTTGGTAGTCACCATTTACTTGACTAACGACCAGCTGAGTATCCCCGTATATAAGGAGGTCTTCAATTCCCATGTCGATGGCGATCTCGAGGCCTGCTATCAGAGCTTCGTATTCAGCTTCATTGTTTGTCCTCGGCTCTGTTAAGGAGAAGGCGAAGCGCATTATCCCTCCTTGTGGAGTTGCAAAGATGAGGCCTATCCCTGATTTGATCATTGGGATACCTTGTTTCTGTTTCTTTATGGAGGACGCTCCATCGAAATAGAGTTCCCATCGGGTGCTTCCGCCGCTAATCGCATCAAATGCATGCTCGTCCGGCAAATCACAGTTCAGAGGAGAATCGGCCGGTATCGGGTGCTCAGTGAGGAAGTCGGCAATGGCCTGGCCTTTCACTGCCTTGAGAGGTTGATACGTTATCGAGAACTCCATCAAGAGCAGGGCCCACTTAGCGAGTCGTCCCGTCAATATGGCTTTCGACATCAAGTATTTAAGGGGATCTACTTTTGAAATGAGACGGACTTCATGTGCCAACGCATAGTGCCTGAGCTTTGTTATCGCGAAGATTAACGCCAAGCAATGTTTTTCAATGGGAGAGTAGTTGCTTTCTGCCCCCAGTAGAACTCGACTTAAGTAATAGAGTGCCCTCTCTCTCCCCTGATCGTTCTCTTGTGCCCATAACGCGCCCAAGGAACCTTCGAGGGCGGTCGTATAAAGAATGAGGGGTTTTCCCTTGACCGGCGCGGCCAACACCGGAGGGTTCTGCAGGTACTGCTTGATCTTGTCTAGTGCACCTTGACATTTGTGATCCCAAGCGAATGGAGTTCCCTTTTTCATCAGGTGGCTGTAAGGACGGCATTTGCCCGAAAGATTAGCGATAAACCGCCGGATGTATGCGAGCTTCCCTTGGAGAGACCGCAACTGCTTGAGGGTTCTTGGTGGAGGCATTTCCATGATCGCCTTAATCTTTGACGGATCTATTTCAATACCTCGGTGTCGAACGATGAATCCCAGAAATTTTCCCGAGGAGACTCCAAACGCGCATTTGAGGGGATTCATTTTCAAATTATATTGCCGAAGGCGTCGAAATACAGTCTCCAGATGCTTTAAATGATCTTCGTATGACATGCTCTTTACTACGAGGTCATCGATATAGCAACTCGACGACGTCGTGTATGAGGTCATCAAAGATCTTTGTCATGGCCCTTTGATAGGTAGCGCCAGCGTTCTTTAGACCAAAGGGCATAACCCTGTAGCAAAATATACCCAAAGGGGTGCGGAAAGCGGTGTGCTTCTGGTCTTCGGGATGCATCTTTATCTGATTGTATCCTGACGAACCATCCATAAAGGAGAAAACCTCGTGAGTGGACGTGTTATCTATCATTAGCTCGGTTACTGGTACTGGGAAATCATCCTTTAGACAGGCTTTATTGAGATCCCTGAAATCCACGCATATGCGTACCGTCCCATTCTTTTTCATTACCGGGACGATATTGGCGATCCAGTCGGGATATTGGACTTCTTGGATAAATCCAGAATCGATCAACTTCTTGACTTCGGCGTTGATGCTCATTTCAAGCTCGAGTCGCATCCTCCTTGGCGCCTGCTTGACTGGCTTGATATCTGGGGATATTGCTAATCTATGCACAGCAATCTCCGGATCTAATCCTGGCATCTCGGAGTAGTTCCACGCGAAGCAGTCTTTATGCCGTAGAAGCACGTTCTTTAACGCAGCCACCCTCTCTTCGGATAACAGCTCGCTGACAAATGTCGGTTGCGGGTCGTCTGCCGATCCCAACTCAATCTTCTTGAGGTTATCTGTAGTAGTATGTATACCATCTTCTAGTTCTTTCAGAGCGGGCGGAAATTCCGAGATCACCTCATCATCGCTGTTCTTAAAGCACCGGGGAAGGTCATCTACGTTCTCGGGCTCTTCTCCTAACATCGTAATCGTATAACAAGTGCGAACCCGCTCCCCGGACTGAGGTGGGCCCGGTTCTGCTCTTGCGGCCTTGGGCTCATGCTTTTGCGGCGGCGTTACCTTCCAGCCGTCGGATAAAGCGAATCTGCCCCGTCGGTACTGGTCCTCGACCCAGTTCTTGAAGGTGAAGCAGTCTTCGGTAGGACGTCCTATGGCTTGGTGATAAGAGCAATAACTCAGATGAGAAGCCTTGTTAGCTTGCTCAGGATGTCTAGACTCTGGAAGCGTGATCATTTGATGTTTTATAGCGAGGTTGAGTAACCTCTCCGTCTTGTCTCGGGGGAAGGAGTACGCTCGACTCATCTTCTTCATGAGGGACAAACCCGAGCCGCTTCTTGATTTATTTCCGTCTCTGCGTCGGGCCTTTCGTACAGCGGATTGACGAGGATAAGCGTCTTTGTCTTTTGCAGCACGTTGAAATAAATGTTGCGTCCTGGCCTTCTCGTAGATGGCCATTTCGCGGTTGTGGTCTTCCCAAGCTTTTTGACCCACTTTCCTGATAGGCTTGCCCATTCGTTCCTCAAACGACGGACTCGGCGCTTTAATCGCGGGGTCTAGTTTTGATGGGGGGTTGGCATCTCCTGACAAGGCGTTCTCCTCTTCATCAAAGGTATATATAGCGTAGCTGCTGTGAGCCCGTTCCCGTTTTCCGGCTCTTGCGTATCCAAGCCCGAGTGTTTCCATCTTCCCGTTGGGCAATTTGCGTTGAGTCCCGGGGACATCCCAAATCCTGTTGTAGAACCGAGCCTGCCGAACGGTCTGTTCTAAGGGTACTCCTTGGCGCTTCAATAGCTTCTTTAATCCATTTGTATAGTATCTGGGCAGACGGATGGGTTGGAGCCTGTCAAGTGTAGCATCCGCGCCATGCCAGATCTCTTTCTCTATTTTCGACTCTGAGGATCGGTAGAATAGGATCACCTTCTCACCCCTTTGCCTGGGAGGGACGTAAAATGTTCGCAGGTCCTGCACATTATTAGCTTGCAGCGTGTCGAGATCCTTGTAGTGTTCTCGCGGTACCATGGTGATTTGCAAACTATAGTCATCGCCAGGGAGTATTTGTATTGACAGCCGATTGGAGAACACGGCATTAACTTCATCTTCTGAATCACTTCCGAAGACCAACATGGGGGCGGGCGTCCCCAGGTTGTTACGCTGAGATGGCCCTGCATAAACTATCTCTTCCTCTTCTTCGGTATCGCTCCCGAAAACAGGGATGGTGGCGGCGGTTTTGTTCTCCGGATTGCGACATCTTTCTGTATCCTCGAAATCTGGCAAAAAGTACTTCGCATCTTCGTATTTGCGGACTTCGTTCACGGAAAATGGGTTTAACTCACCTGTTACGGTATACTCGAAACCATCCTTAAAGCACTTCATACACTGATGTTGTGTAGAAGGGATGATGTTGTATTCGTGTAACCAAGGACGACCGAGCAAGGCGTTGTAGCAGGTCTTGGCGTCAATGACATGGAATTTGATGTCTGTGACGAGCAGTCCAAAGCGTAAGGTTAGTATCACAGATTCGAGAGTCCGTGACGATTGTGAATCGAAACTGGAGATAGTAATATTGTCACGAGCGAGGTGTTGCACGCTCATGCAGATTTCCTTCAACACCCGAACATTAAGGAGATTGACGGAGGATCCATTATCCACCAGAATCTTTCCTATCTTGATATCATGGCAGTATCCGGAGATATATAGGGGACGGTTGTGGTCGCACATCCCGAGAAGGAGGTCTTCATCACCGAAAGTGATGTCGGCCGTATGCACTTCCTCCAGTTCATCCTTCATCTTTTCAGTAGCGAGGAAGGCTTGGAATTGCTCAGGTTCTTGTAACGCCTTAATTAGTGAGTCTCGCGCTTCTTTTGATAATAGGAGGGCATCGAGAATGCTAAGCTGAGAAGGTAGCTTTCTTAGGTGCGCGAGGATGTTATAGTCCACCTTACCCTTCCTAGGAGGGTCTTTGGCAGCCAGCTCTCTCATGACTTGGTCATCTAAAGTGATATCTTCAGTGACCTTTTCCTTTCCCTTATCCTTTTTACTTACGGGCCCGAGATTCTTTTCTGGGAGTGTGCGATTGCGCAGCTGAATGTTCTCGCAGATCTCTGATTTCTCCTCTTTCCCTGAAGCGGATTCTTTAAAGAGAGGGCCCAGAGCCATTTCTTCATCAGAGTCGCTCCCAAAGGTGAGAACTTGTGACCCCCTGGCGTTAACCATGTAACAGTTGCTAGTAGTTCTGTTGTGCCCGTCGACGGTACTTCTTCGCTCCCGACGGCTCTTGCGTTTCATGCGCTTAACATGTTGCCGACGAGCAACATATCCTTGCCACCATATCTTAAAGGCGTCGCACTCCTCCGTGGGGTGTGATATTTTCCGGTGATATGCGCAATAATCAGGGTGCCTTTCCACCCCATCGTGTGTGTTTCCTTCCGAGGGTGGTAGCTTCATCCCCATTGACATGGCTTTGACAAACCTTTTTCTCGTCTTGAATATCTTCTTGTCTACTTCGGATGCCTTTCGCTCTGGCGGAGGTTCAACTCTTTCGTTCAGTTGCCCGCATTTGGCTCCTTCCGATGTGGCCATCTCACGCTCCTGGTCCGCTTTACATTTTAGACGAATCTCGTCTAGAAAAGCGTCGATCATTTCGTCTGTTGGCCATGCACGCTCTGGTACAGGCTCTGCCTCCAGCTTCTTAGTGCCAGGAGTTTTCCTATCATCGGTAAACGAGTGGGAGATTACGTTACAACTCGCCACATATCCTTCGGATTCATCTGATGAGCTCTCTCCATCATCTTCCTCTTGAAAGATGTGGTTGAGGAACTCTTGCAGTGTGACAGGAGTTCGCGCCTTTTGATTGTATTCTTCCAGCGCGTCGATTTGCTTCTGCAAGTTCGTGTGCTCGTTTCTAAGCTTCACGGGCTTCTTGGATTTCTTCTTCTTTTTCTTCGAAGATTTTGACGATTGGGCGTGAGTATTTGGGCTCTTATCGCGAGTCTTTGTAGTTGGGCGGCGCCTTAGCATCCCTTCGATAATTTGAGGTTCAAGAGGGTCCTTCCATTCGATCGCAGGGCACGCATGAAGGTCTCTCAGCATTCTTTTGGTTTTAGTTGATAGCACGACCTCCCATGGAGCTTCTTCAATAAAGGAGCAGGTTGCCCCCGGTGTATCTGCTTTCTTAGGAGTATGCGGTTGTGGTGGGTTCACCTTCCACTTTTCGGACAGTACAAACTTCCCCTGGAGGTACTGGTCTTCAATCCATCCTTTGAAGACGAAGCAATCTTCAATCGGATGGCCTACCGTTTGATGGTAAGGGCAATAGTTAGGGTTATTCACCTCGGTGGGTTGCGGCGGTCGCCTTGGATTTGGTGGGTTTATAAGTCTGTTGCGTATTGCCAGCTCGAATAACTGTTTCGTCTTGTCCCGTGGGAACGAGTAGGGACGCTTCATCTTCTCATTATAATACCGACGTCTTTCCTCCAGTTGATCTGCCGGTTTCGGGGCGTTAGGTTGCTGTTGGGCATTCGCAACAAAGGTTGCCCTTCCTTTACCCTTGTCATTCCGAGGTTCCGACTTCGGGGGAGGTGGTCTATGACCCATCTGGTCCATCTGAGCCAACTTGTCGATTAAAGTCTGGAATGTGGTTGGCTTAAAAAACATCATAAACTGGGAGATAGTTGCGTGAGGGTCTAGAGTTCCCACGAACATGCCCACCGCAGGTGCTTCCTCAATGCGTTGCTCGCATCTCGACCACAAATTCCGCCAGCGTATAGCATACTGGACCTAGGTTTCGCCTGGTTTTACCCTGGCGTTAATCAGTGCAGTTATTGGAGTGCGTTCGCTGGCACTTGCGAATCGTTGAGTGAACAACAACTCCATTTCAGCGAACGTTTTGATAGAATCGTTCGGGAGTTCTGAATACCATTCGAACGCAGTTTCTGATAGGCTGCCCACGAACTGGCGGAACAACAGTTTATCATCACCGCCGGTGTTACCGCAGAGGGCCCGGAACTGGGCGACATGTTGATGGGTGTTGCCGGTCCCCTTGTACACGTGGAATTTTGGTATCGTATAGCCTGGCTGGTATTTGATTTGGTCGTACCAGCTCGGATACGGCCGCCCCGTTTTCACGACTTGACCAGCTGCCTCAGTCGCGTGATGAACCCGGATTTGCTGGGCTATGTAGTCAACCAAGTCAGCCTTAGAGATTGCCTCCTCCTTGGCCGTTGACGTTTCTCCTCGGTCGTCTTCAAGAACGATCGGGGGATCCTCGGCGGGTAAGTCCTGCTGGATCATCATTCCTATCATATCTTAGAAGAGAAGGCCCATACGTTGTATGTTGGCCGCTTGTTCAGCAGCCTCTTTGTCCTTTTTCTCCAGTATCCGGCGAAGGAATTCAGCGTCGGTTTCTTCCTCCTGGCGCGCGTCTGAGGACGTTTCGGGGTTTTCTTTTGGCCCGGTAAGTGCGGCCATAGCATTCATCATTTCCTGAAGCTTTTGTTGCTGCTCCTGGGCTTTCGTCACGGATCGGGTTAGCGGTCGGTGGCCCGTAGAAGTGCGGCTTTCCTCTTTTCCAGAGGCCATGTAAACAGTGTGCACCACCATGCCCCCAGACTTAGGGCGTCTGGGCTCAGTGCTTTTAGCCGTCGTTGCATGCTGGGGGGTCTTCTCTGGCCTCCTCCTTTTATGAGCCAGTTGATCAACAGCCCTTTGGGGTTTAGCCTGGTGACCAGCTTCCGGTTGGATTTTCAGCTTCTTGTGCTGGCGGGAGAAGTTTGGATCGCTGATCGAGTCTCGGGCCTGCCGCCAAACTTTATAGATTTTGGAAGACAGCCGTTGAGGAGATCGGGGCTGTTCGGGTTCAACCTTTTTTAATGGGGGAGGAGACCTCTTCAGCACTGCAGTAGTAGAATTCCTTCGCACCTTATTTAGCATTTCGAAGCTGTTCCCAGTTGGAACAGCAGCATTAACTTCTGCCACCGGGGCCGATGGAGTCAACCCGGAGGGGGAGTTGCCCCCAGCCTTCCTTACTCGGCGCCAATGGCGACGTCGAGCGTGTCGAGCGGACGGCGTAGGGTCAGCGGTAAGAATGGTTTCGTCTTGCCCCCTGTCTGGGTGGGGGGTCGCTGTTGGTATTAGCCTGTCAAAGACCGATGTCCTTTGGGCAGCAGGAGCGGGAGCTGAAGCCGTCAATCTTGTAAAGACCGACCTTTTGGCCGGAGAAGCTGCCTTGACGACTTCGGGGGCAGGAGCGGCCACCTTCTTAGAAGCAGCCTTCTCTGAGATTGTAGGCCCCATGATGAGTTCGCAGGATTTCTGGCCCAATCTAGAGAAGACCGAGGCGTTGACGTTGGGCGACTCGTTGAGAGGAGCCGCGACACGGGTAAGACGATCAAAGACCGACTTCTTGAGAGCTTCCGTTGTCAGCACTGGAGCGGTGAAGTTTGTCGGCGGGAGCATGGTCCCAAAGAACAATCCTGTGGTGGCGCGAGTGACCTGTTCCACGGGCATTGTGAATAGCGAAGCAGCTTGGGGTCCGTAGGCTATACCTCCTGGCGAGGCAGAGCGTTGGTTGCAATTGCAGTCTGAGCAGTTGGAGAATTTCACGGAAGTAGAAGCCATCGATCCTTTGCTTTCTGCAATAAGCGAGACGCCAATTCTTAGTATCTTGAAACCCAAGGGCAACCATTAGCGAACCGCGATTGGTTCGCGAGTCACGACACACGAAGTGTGGAGTGGAAAGAGGAAAAGGTCCCACCGGGCGTGCCAGAATCTGTTCCCCTCCGAAAGACGGCGCGACATGACGTCTTGCCTGAGATTCGGGGCAGATGCTAATTGGTGCTATCCGTCCACCTCTCCGAAGATACCAAGTTGATTTATGGCACCGTGTATCGAAGGTTTAGACAGATGCGTCCGATGTAGCAGACTTCGTCAGATTCCCCCTCGTTTGAGGGGTTTTTGATTGTAGGGACGCTCTTCCCTGCAGGCGCAAGCCCCTGCAGTTAATTACGCTACCGCATTGCGGTAACAACTTTCTCCTTCTCCAGATGGTCACTTCGTGTCGTGGGTGTTTGTTTTGTATTTTCTTGCCCGTGGATTGTTTACGGAGACGGAGTTATGTCGTCGCCCGTAGGGCGTGGACTAGTCCAAATCCGTATTATCTTAGATTTGGGTTTGGGGGTTTGGTTTGAGGATACGTCAGCCATACTTGAGGCTAAGATCAACTCAAACGTTTGTTAAGGATACGTTAGTCTAACTTTGAGATTAAGATCAACTTAACGGGATCGTTTAGATCCGACAAAGGAGCGTTTGGGCTTTATTGTTCCAGTTTAGGGACATAGTGGTCCATCATATGTATGGCCGTCGGGACCCGTCACCTCTCTGACGACGTTGAAGGATTACAACGACGGATGTCAGAGGAGTTCAGAGATGTACCCTCGAGCCAGAGTTAATTGGGGGGATTCATAGTCCAGTCTGTTTGAAGGTTTAAGGATACGTTAGCCATCTTTGAGGCTAAAATCAACTTAAACGGGACCGTTTAGATCCGACAAAAGAGCATACGGGGCTCTATTGTTCTAGTTTAAGGACATTGCGGTCCATGGGTAGTTTAAGGACGTTGCGGTCCATGGGTAGTTTAAGGACATTGCGGTCCATTGTTAGTTTTAAGACATCTCGGTCAAGGTTAAGGACGTCGTAGTCCATGGGTTTAAGGACCCCACAGTCCATTGTTAGTTTTAAGACATCTCGGTCAAGGTTAAGGACGTCGTAGTCCATGGGTTTAAGGACCCCACAGTCCATTATGTGCTCTGGATGCTTCACACGGGTTCACTGCCGTGCTCTGCGAGGACCAGGCTCCGCTCTGGACGTTTTCCACGGGGTCAAAGAGTGACATTATCCGCGTTCCACGTAACCAGGAATTTTGCATTAAACACGGGTTTAAGGACCCCACAGTCCATATCAATGTGTGGTTGTTGGGACCCGTCACCTCTTTGAAGACATTGAGGGATTACAATGCCAAGTATCAAAGGAGTGAAGAGATGTACCCTAGAACCGGAATGGCTTAAATAGTCTTTGACCCAATTTGGGATCAAGACCGATTAATTATGTTATGAGCCCATTGGCCCAGTTAATCACAAATTGAGGACTTATGGCCATCTTGGGCTAAGTCCAATCAGGAGAGGCTTTGCCTCTATCCATTTAGCCAATTGGGCCAAAGCCTAGTGTTAAACACTACAGAGCAATCAGTGTTGAACACTGGGAATGAGGTTGACAAGTTAGTGTTTAACACTAAAAGATAATTTTTCAAATTAGTGTTAAACACTAAAACAGATCAGTGTTGAACACTGCAAATAAAGCTTTTTGATTAGTGTTGAACACTAAGGCCCAACAGTGTTTTAACACTGGGTTCGAGAGTTTCAATTTAGTGTTAAACACTAAGGCAAGAGGGGTCACGTGGCAGCACGTGAGAGCGCCCTCCCTTCATTTATTCTGCTGAGATTATCGCATCTTTCAGAGCATCACGTGCCATCACGTGATGGGCATTCAAATGCCTGTGTATTAAAGCTTCTGTCAAGGGTCACGTGGGTCACGTGGGGTGCTGCCTCAAAGGGGTTTTCTGTAGATCTCCTGGGGGGGTCACGTGGTGACACGTGACCCTGCCTCTATGTATATTGTTTAGAGGATCTGTTAATCTTTTCCAGGAATTAAATTCCTCGTAGGGTTAAACCCTGACAGTAATTTCAGAGGAATTAAATTCCTACTTCCTCTTAAAGGTTTATATTCTGAATAGAGTTGGACTCTGAATTTTCTGTAGGAATTAAATTCCTCATACATGTGAAGAACCAAATAGGGTTAAACCCTAATAAAAGCTTTTAAGGAATTAAATTCCCACTCTCTTGTTAAATTATGATCAAGGGAATTAAATCCCCGCTGTTCCAACAGAACTAGGTTCTTAACTAGGGTTAAACCCTGTTTCTTTTGTTCTGAAGGAATTAAATTCCCATAACACAGGGTCAAGCCCTAGTTTTATTTCAAAGGAATTAAATTCTTATAGTTCTGTGAGAATTAAATTCTCGTGCTTCCATTCCCTCTCTATGTTTTGGATCTGCATGGCAGGATCTCGACCCATTGAGAATTAAATTCTCAACCTCAAGGGGAGATGTGCACTTTGCAGATCCTCTATCAAAGAGAGAAGAAATATGTTCTTCTGTTTTATATATAAGAGTTAAACTCTGTTGAGAATTAAATTCTCTTTTCCTTCAAGGAGCCTTCCCTTTCTTACCTAGGGTTTTCTTTTGCAGAAGATCCAAGTTCCTCGAAGTATCAAGGCTCTCTCTCCCTTTCTTCCCTCTGCGTATCCCTCTTTTTTTTGTGTCTCTTGGCTCCTATTTATAGGAGAAGCAGCCGAGTCAATTAGTTTTTGACGAATCTTCATTGAGAGATTTGATTTGCATCCATCATTCGTTTTGGACCTTTGGATTATTAGGTGAATTTTATTCACCGTTGGATTTCAAGTCCCGGGATTCTCCTTTGTTGTTTCGGTTAGATTTAAAGGGGAAATCTTTCCAAACCCGAGATTTTCCCATAGATAGATGATATTTCATCACCTCTGAATCTTTAATTCGATTGGTTCCAGATAGTCGCTTTCCTTTGGAAAGATTTGAATCTCTTTCAAAATTTAACTCTGTTGACAAAATGGGCTTTGAAAGCCGGTCACGTGTGACCACGTGACCCATGGTCACGTGTGGGCACGTGACCCCTTTTGGAATGAGCCTTCTTCTTTCTTTTTGCGCTGTCTTCTGGTTGTTGCTTGGTCATCACGTGCCAACACGTGACCACTGTCTGAAGCCTCTTTCTTTGATTTCACTGGAGAACAAGTCTGCTGCTTTTGATCATCACGTGCCGACACGTGACCCTGGTCACGTGGGAGCACGCGACCTCTTTTGAGGCTTTTTCCCTGATTTGATCAGGGAACCGATGTGCCCTTTGAAAAATGTCACGTGCCAACACGTGACCCCGGTCACGTGGGAGCACGTGACCCTTTCTGAAGCCATTTTCTTTGATGTAGTCGGGAAGCTGAATCTGCCTTGATGATGCTTTTAGACGTCACGTGCCCACACGTGACCCTTTTCTGAAGCTTTTCCCATAAGCTTTCCTGATTTTAAATCAGGAAACAGGGATTATGTAAATATGATACTTGTTAAGAATCCAGAAAACTATGTCAAGGTTCAGGTTGATAACCTTTTTCCAAATTCTCCTACCGTGTTTAAGAGGATATACATCTCTTATGCTGCTTAAATATAAGGATTTAAGAAAAGTTGCAGACCATTTATAGGTCTTGATGGTTGTCATCTCAATATGTAAGAAGGTCTCCTATTAAGTGCAATTGGAAGGTAAGTTATAAATTAAACTTAGTTTATACAGCATATGTTAATATCTACTACATTTTGTAATCACTTCATTCTTCATAATATAGGGATGCGTCTAATGAGATGTTCTCATTAGCAATTGTTGTAGTGGAGGCTGAGACAAAGAATGCGTGGAAGTTTTTTATTGAATGAATTTTAGAATCAGTGGGTCCACAAGAGTAGCATGGTTGGATTTTTATATCAGATAGATAAAAGGTAAGTAGTATGGTTGAATATTTAAGATAATTAATCTATTTTTAATAATCTAACTTTACAAATTCTAAATTTAAATAGTTTTGACTCAGTGGAACATTCTCATGTAGGGGCTTATCAAAGCAATTGAAGAAGTTGTTCATAGAGCTGAACATACGTTTTGTGTAAGGGACATGTATGCTAACATGTTGGTGGCCTATAGAGGTTCTGGTGTTATTAAAAAACAATTTCATAAGTATGCAAAGACATATACAGATTCAAATGCAGATGGAAAATTGAAAGCCAAAAATCCTAAAGCCCATGAGGGGCTCATAAAGTAGCATCAACCATCTTATTGGTGTAGGGCATACTTTACCATTAGAGTGAAATGTGATTTAGTGGTAAATAACATTGCTCAGGTTTCGAATAAAGCAATCAATGTGGTAAGAGACTAATCCATCTTGACTATGTTAGAGATGATTAGAAGGCACTAGGATTTACAAGAAAGAGTGTGGATGCAGGATCATCCTAAGAGATTGGGTCCACTTATACTGAAGAAAATTGTGAAAGAGACAGAAAAATTCAGAGTATGCAGGGTGCTACAAGGAGGAGGAGATGAGTTGGTGGTAATGGATAAGTGCATGCCCTATATTTATAACTTAAATAAGGGCACTTGTGATTGGAGGATATTTTATATGACTGGAATACCATACCACCATGCCATTGCAGTATGTGTTGCAACAAGAAAGAACCGAGAAGACTTTATCCATCCTTACCACTCCAAAGAAACCTACCTGAAGGGATATGAGACTTCCATCGATCTAATCCTCCGTTGTAGTAAGTGGGAAAGAACTGGATTGCCTATCCCTGCAGCTCCATGGCACAAGACCAAGCTTGGAAGACCAAAGAAGAAGAGAAAGAGAGGAGTAAATGAGCCAACAAAAAGTAATTTCAGTTAGGGTGTCTACTGATTTTCTAACATGCTCCAAATGCAAGGCTTGGGGTCACAATAAAAGAAGTTGCACCAATAAAAAAGCTCTAGTACCTAAGAAAGGATCCACAGACAAAAATTCAGGAAGACCCAAGAAAATCGAAAGGAATTTCAGTGAGTTTGGAGAGTCAAACTTTCAGGCACTTAGTCAGCCTACTGTATCTTCAGTGGGGCATTCTACTGCTAATATGGCAGACATGGATAGTCAAGATAGCTGCAGAATGAGAGGAAGCCTGGGTGTTGGTAGACGAGGAATGCCATCACAACCAAGACAATCAAAGGTATGTCTCATTGCATTTGTGTTGTATTATTTCAAATATATATTGGATAACATTTCATTTTCAGTTGATATATACTCTCTACTACATTATCACATTTCATCAATTTGAGTGATATACTATATACATTTCACTAAGTCTGTTTTCTTTTTACCTTTATGATATGTGCAAGCAATCGACACCTATAAGGAAAATAATGAATAATGCAAAAGTTGATGTAAAGGGAAAGAATAAGCCTAAATGAGAGTATGTCTTCTACCATGTATCTGAAAAATAGTGAATATTGTATTCTACTTACACATTGAATTATATAACTAATAATTTAGGCACAATTTGACTTATACAGACTTAATGAGAATGAAAGAATGAAAGATAGCAAAAGCTGATAATTGCAAGATGTTGTATGCAGTGTTGTGTTTTGATGGAGATGACAAATTATGTACTGGTATGAGCAGGAGACTAATAGATGTGTAATGCAAGTAGACTCTGTATTTTGTGAGTTCTTAAACAATGGTGTGATTGAAGTCTGTATTTTGTTTTGAATTGTTAAACAATGATGTGGATAGAAACTATGTATTTTGGTTTGAGATGCTAAACTTATTATTACTCTGGTACTTGTGTTCTTTTAATTTGTTGTGTGCATATTTATTCCATTGAGATGCTAAACTTATTTTGTGTCTATGTTCTTTTAGTTTGTTGTGTATATGTTTTCATATATGAGATGTCCTAGTTGACTTAAGTAACATTGTGCTATGTTTGTTGTTCTAGTTATCTCTTATATGTTTATATATATTGCTTATTCATGTATAATTTGTTGATTCTACGTCAGTTTTGTTTGTCTTTTTTAAAATTCTATATGTGCATATATACTGCTTATTCATGTATAATTTGTTGATTTCTATGTCAGTTTGGTTTTAATCTTTTTTAAGATTCTATATGTGCATATATACCTCTTATTCTTGCAAGGATTTTGATTTTTATATCAGGTTTCAAGTTATATTGATTTTCTTTGCACAGATCTTGATTTTTTTTGCAAAGGATGTCGACTTTAATTTCCAGTTTTCAGGTTCATGCTTCACTATCTCCATAGTTTTCTTATACATATGTTTTCTTGTGCATTTTTTTTCCGATTCAAATGCCATTTCATTCCCATTTTGTAATTGCTATTTCATTTTCAGATTGTGATCAAAGAAAATCTCACCATCTCTTTATGTATTTCCACAAACACATTCACATTGTAAACACCAGAAAAAAATCTCATCATCTTTTTTAAGCATTTACACAAACACATTATAAATATCACAAGAAAATCCTATCATCGCTTTTAGACATTTACAAATACATTCTAAACATCATCATTCATTGACATACATTTGCCACAACAAAATCTACATTTCTTTCAAACATATTACATAGCAAAACACATCATTGATTGACATACATTAGCCACAACATTCATTCACGCAACATTTTAAAATAACTTAGTGATCCTCTCAAGTATATGAATCAACAATAAAATCACAACTATTATAAGTAATACCCTAACCAACAAAGTTTGATCAGCTGTACTTGGGAGCTGTACTTGGGATGGTTGGAATTACACTGATATTTGGAGCATCTAGTGCTTCTGCGGCTTCTCGATGCGCTTCAATATAGGCTATAACCATCGTCAACTGTCTCTCCAGATCCCAGACACGATCATGAAGTGATCGATTGTCTCTTGGAGTCGTATCAGAAGTTATCCACTTAAAGAAGGGACACCTCTTAGGGCAACAACAGTAACCAAAGAATTTCTTGCCTGCATTTTCTACGGTGGTAGCAACTTTGACCGATGATCTAAAGCCGCATACGGAGTAGAACACATCGTCCTCAGTCACAATGCTCGAGCTCTCCGCTGGGGCACTGGATCTTCTGCTAGAGGAGCTCGCCGACATTTCTCTGCTGGACGTTTCGATTAAGAAACCCTTAAAAATTTAGTGTGAATTGGATGAGAATTGGAGGTTGCTGATATAATGAAAAAGAAGGGTAAAATAGGGATTAAAAAGTTTTAATTGGTCACATGGCCACTTATAAATGGGATTTAACTGTAAAAGGGGCGGCGAGGCAACGATTGGAAACTTCATGGCATTTTTGATTAATGGCAGAACTGTAGTGGGATTTCTGGATATTACCCCAAATTTAAGGGGGTTTCCGTGAAATAACCCAATTTATATTTATCTTAGCAAAGTTTATTAGCGCAAACTTTTTATATACCCTATTTAATACAATTAACAAAATAGCACATAAAACTTCTAATTTTACAAAATAACATAAACTAAAAATTTACCAAATATCATCTAGAAAATAAATAAATTACGATTTGATGGTCCCACATCATTAACATTGTTCCTTCAATCAATTTTCTCACTTCTTGGTTTTGGCTTTTAGATGTTTATATAGAGCCTCTCTCTTTGGCAAATTAGGAATCAAGATGGAGTAAAATTGGGAGCAATTAACTTGCAAACATAAATAAAATGACTGTACAATGAATCAATTTTGTAAATTACTAATTTCCAGAATGAATCTGAATTAGATGCAGAGAGAACCATAGTGTCGAATAAAATTTTTCCTTTAAATGCAAAGAGAGTGCAATCAACTTAACATTCAGATGACACAAGAAAATGAATCTAAAGGCTACCTCTTGATTCATAGATACATGGTTGTAGTGAAACAATCTTGATTCATTCCCCTAATGAAATGTCTTATCAAGAATATATGTGAGATTTTTTTTTTTATATATTTCTTAATTGACAGAAAGAGATTGGTAATTACATATAATCTAAGAATAACAGAAATAGATTCATCCTTCATATGTATAATTATATATCCATCAGAAATATCACAAAAATGTAGGAAACTTTTAGAATTGACAATAGTAAGACGACATTAATACACAACTGTTGTCCCTCAAGCATGTCCTAGCAAGCATTGGCAGTAGTTTCAAGCAAGAACTCTTGCGATTTTGTTTCATTAAAAAAATGAAAAGAGAAGAAGAACGAAGAAAGAAAGAAAGAACTTTTGTGGTCTTGTCTCATAATTATACCAATTCATCTGTGATGCGTCAACTTAAATCATGACCTCTTTAGATGGTGAACTTAGAGCTCCTCTCTAAAATCGAGTTGCAATGGTTTTTATAAGGCTGATACAGTTTATAAAGTGCGGCCAGGATCGATAATCAGCAAAGTTCTATGAGAGGATATCAATACTAATTAGCAAAGTTTCTGCATTTGGAAATTTATTTTTTTAAGTCAATCTGGCTTAGCTTAAAGCTAGTGCATATAATGTAGTATACCTATATTTTAAAAGTGGAATATTTCTACATCCCGAAATCTCATGATGTATTAGTTCAATTTTTATTAGACTATTATATTCAATTGCGGCAGTTGTCGATACATGAATTGCAAAATATTACAAGTTATATTATTTGGTATATCTAATATTTCAGTATATAATAAGATCTGACAAATTAAACAAAATCGGAACAAAGATATTTACCAGAAACTTGGCAGAAAAAGAAGGCAAATGAAACCAGAGAAAAAAAATGCAAGGGACTGCTTCAGATTATATCTGCGGTCTTTATAGTCTTTTCAATTTGTAGTTAGCATACCGACTCTTTGTTCTGCAATATAACAGGGAACTATATAAGTTATCTCTCTCTTTCCAACATTGGCAATTGATTTATTAGCGCAAAACATTGGCAAATAATCAATTTTTAAACCAGAATTTTCGCCCCACGCACGGACTAGTACACACTTGATTTGGATGCGAATCGAATATAGTCAACAAAACATTGGCAAATAATATTAATATAAAAACGGCAAAAAGAAAGCGGAGACAAGAATTTGTAGCAACTATAGAACTCTTGTTTTCATTAAAGAAAATGCATATAAGTAAGTTGTCCCCATTAGGAAAATAGATTAAACAAGTTTAGAAATATTTAAGGGTAAAAAACACCAGTACAGCACCTATACCCCTGTCAATTAATTTATTGGCGCAAACACCCCCTCTGCTCATCGACTAAATCCCTTATTAAGTGCATCTCTATCCACCGTTCCAAATTCAAAACCGTCATCTCCATAGTCCAGTAGTTCTTGGTGGGTGTATTGACTACAGGGGGAGTTGAGCTAGCTTGGGATCATCAAACCGACGACAAAATTAGTTAAGGAGCTATCAAAATAATAACACAAGCTATTAGTCTATGACAAACAAGGAAAAATAAATCTTGAAAATAAGATATAGAACCTCTAAGATGCATTCCTTACAGGTGGAATTTAGTGATTACGGGGACAATAGACGGCATAATAATTCCGGTTGATAAGAGCATTACAAGGTCGAAAGGAAACTCTTTAATATGAAGACATACCTGTATCTATTTGATCCCATCCTGCACACCAAATTGTCTTGGAAGCGAAGTGATAAAATTTCTCCTTATGAATTTAATCTCTCTTCAGGATTCTGGTTTTCGAATGTTTATATAGAGCCTTTCACCAAATTGTCCTGGTCTTGTCTCATAAGTCTTGTCCCCCCCCCCAACCCCACCCCAGCTGCTAATTCCTGGCTCCGTCCCTGATATTAACGCAACGAACTTAAATATTCAAATGGGAAAAGATAATGAATTTAAAGGCTAGATGAAAATCATCTCAATTCATTTCCCCGAGATGAAAATCTCATCAAGAATATATGTGAGAAAGTAATCGTATCTTTTTTAATTGACAGAATGATATTGGTAATTCCATATAATCTAGGAATTATAAAAGAAATAGATTCATAATTCATATTTATAATATTCCATCGGAAATATCAGAACAATGTAGTAAACTTTCAGAATTAATAATAGCAAAACTACACTAATAAACAATTTTGTCTCATAATCCTCTAACGATTTCATATATGAAATCACCGATAATCAACCTACAAAATATCTTATAATATACTAGCCTGAAGCATGTCCTAGCAAGCACTGGAAGCGTTTCTTGTGATTTGATCTAATGATATGCGATGCATCAAGTTGAACCCAGAAAAAGAGTTTCTGTTTTGCCATTAAATACTGTATATATGGTTTTGAAATTTGTTGTGTATCTATAGTGCAGCAATGGCAAAAAAATCCAACATCATTATGCTTCTACCACTTGAATCAGTTTTTTCCGAGCGAACATCTTGTCTTTTAGGACAGAATCAATCCGATTACAGTAAATAAAAGAAGCCATGCAAGCTTTATAATCTCATTACCTGACAAAAAGAGGAGAAGGATTGAAGTTAAAACAATAAAATCCTATTGGAAAATATACATTTCCTTACGAAGTTTTCATAGCACAAGCCTATAAAACAGCTTACCGCCACTGGTGCACAAGCCTTTAAACAAATTAAGGCAACAAGTTCTTGTTTTTAATCATGAAGTGAATCATAGCATTTTCTAGTATCTCAAATGTACAAAGCAACGTTTGGTATCAACAAATTTTTTTTTGGAGACATAAAACATTTTTTTTTGGAACTGGCCAAAAAGCCTCACCCACACAACAAAATTTCATGGCACCATCCCAAATTCCTTCTGTGCAATCAAATTTGGTACCAAAACCCTGTACCTAGGATTCCGTTACGTAAATTATCTATCTTTTGGCTCCAGCTCTACTAATTCTTTAGCTCCCTGAGCTGAGAATAAACTAAATAAAGTAACCCAAATGGCTAGCGGAGTTTGTAAATTCCTGTTTTTAAACTATCGATATTACTTATGCTATAATAGCACATAAAAATCGGCGAAATTGCATATACAGTTTATCTTTTGTATTCTCGAGTTTTTCAATATCGCGCATGCTATATTTCTATTATATTATCGTACATGACCACTGTTTTTATATATGAAATTTAAAAGAAAAACTTTTTGATGAGCAGAAAAAGTATAAATTTCTAATCTCCGTCTACCGATTACGAAAGGTAAGAAATCTAAATCCATTGTGAAACTTTATTGAAGCTATATTGTCACCATATGCAAATAGGGTTTGATGATGCTCAGTATTGGCGATCTCCAAGATCAGGACACGTGGCAGGTGGCGTGTCCTCGAACTCAAAAGAAAGGGCCCACAGGGGCCGACCCGGTCACCCTGTACCCGATCTGCAAACACAAGCTGGCCCTCCTCAAGACCCCTGCAAATTGGCCTCTTCGGCCCTGCAGCTCGTCTCGAGCTGCCACAGGACCAAGACTCCTCGGCCTCGTCGCTTGCCCCCGAGCTTCTGCCGAGGCCGTCTTTCTCGGCCCTCCGACCAACTCCACCACTCCCAGGCGTAACCGCCGCTCCGCGAATCTCGCCATGCGCGGATTTTACGCCGGCAACTTCCCACGTTCCACGTCATCACGATCCCTATTAATGGGTGATCCGCTCTCTACGCGGGCATGACGTCGGGAGCATAACTGCCGGCGAGATTCCTGCGCCTGCTGCCGCGTGCCGCCACCGTTATATAAACCCCCATCACAGAGAGGTCAAGTAAGCCATTTTTTACTCTTTAAGCCGTTACTCTGCTCGGATCTCAGCACTAACTTGATCGTCGGAGGGTCCTTGGTGATACCAAACCACTCCGGGACTTCTTTGCAGGTACTTGGCACCAAACTCTTCATATCATCTCTTCCACCAAAATCCATTGAGACCCACACGCAACGGAAGGTAACCACCTAAGTCCACCAGAAGATCAGCGGAAGACGACATCTGACTGAGACCTAAAAAGGACCTCCATAAGGGTTTGACCTCATTGAGTATATAGAAGAAGAAGTATTTCATTGAGATCAAAGAACAAACAACTCATATTCATCAAATTGGGGGGACGGGGGATCCTTACCAAGGATCATTACTTCGCGGAGGCGACGCGGTCTCTCGACATCAAATTCGCCAAAAATTTTCAGATCCCCGTCCACCGCCGCGTCCCGGCCGTATCGACGGCTCCGCGTCTGTCTCGCGTCGGCCATGCGATGTGGATCCCGCGTCAAAACCGTGTCGACTACGCGTACAAACCATGTTGCATCCGCGTCGATTCCGCGTCGAAACCGCTTTGAATACGCGTCTAAACCGCTTTGAATACGCGTCAATTACGAGTGCAAACCACGTCTAAACCGCGTCGTCTCCGTGTCTTAACCGCGTCGAAACCGCATCCAAACCGTGTCAATTCCGTGTCAAACCCGCTTCCAAACCGTGTCGAACATGCGTAGAGTCCGCGTCAAACACGCGTAGGCTCCCTGTCCAAACCGCGTCCCAGCATCCAACTGCATCCGTCCAAACCGCGACCCAGCGTCCAACCGAGTCCAAACCTGGTCGACTCCGCATCAAACAGTCTTCAGCGTCGATTCAACGCCGCGAGAACACCTCCGGGTCGCCGCGTCGATTCAACGTTATCTCTCAGTGCTCTTTCCTCAAGATCCTCCTGTCTCCTTTTCTGGTTGAGGTCCTCAACCTGATTGATATAAGAAAAGGCATAAAAAACAAGAGAGAGGAGAGGACAGCCAATCATCCTGTATATTTTCTATTTCCTAAAAGGTTCATCGTACATAATCCCCTTCACCACACGGGATGACAACTTTCACCCTCCCGTAGACGGATTCGGAGTGACTGTTATTGGAGTGTCTGCTAGCAAGAATTATGAGATCCAACGGCTAGATTAGGCAGAACAGGGGCCATGAGATTTGGTTTTTGATGTATGGCCAAGATCCCAAAATAGCAGGTAAAATTGCAAAGACAACGAGCAGAGGTTCTGTTCTCTCTTAGACATCCCTTATGCTTAAAATATTCTCCATCTTTCCTCTTCTTTTTTTTCCATCTTCAATCATTCCAACCCAAACTATATTGAAAAGAAGAGTAATTAGAAAATGGCTAGCTCAAGCTAATCAAAGTACATTAAAAAAATGACTAGCTCAAGCTAATCAAAGTACAGTAAAAAATAAAAAACAGGTTTTTATAAATATTTTGGACCCTCAAAACTTCCATATCTTCAAAAAAGGCACTTCAGACTTTGTATTTTCAAAATAGATTCCCCAGGCCTTTTAAATTAACTCCCATACAAATTTCATTAAATATAACTGTTTTTGGGCTATAAATAACCGAAATACCCTTGCGTGCTTTAAAAAAGAATAAGAAGAAGAGGAGGGATAGTTTGTCTTTGTGCTTAGGATTTAACAATTGAATTTAATGGAAGGTCCTTTTTAGTTAACGTTTAAGTTTGGGGTGTCTTTTTTGAACATTAGAAGTTTGAGATGTTTTTTTGAAAATATGGAAGCTGCATTACAAAATTAAAAAAAACCTAGAAAATAATGCCCGGAAAGGGTGGAATTGCCTATTTTCATAGTTGAGAGTTAAAAATACTCAACCATGATTTAAAATATATATATATATATATATATATATATATATATATATATATATAAAATGTTCAACCATCATTTTACCACACATGTAAGTCAGTGAAAATTCATTTTTTCTTTTTGTATTTTCAAGATTTTTCATTATTCACATGTAAGGACCCATAAAATAAAAAAGAATAGTGGAGGAAAGAGCCATAGGAGAGAATTTCCGCGTATGGCGTCGAAAAAATGCAACCTCCACCATTTTTTCCGATGATCGGCATCCATCATCATTATCGTTATCAACTAAGATATGCATACACCAAATTTCACGTGATTCCACCGCTTTTTCACCGTTGAATCAACAATGTAAAAAGTTCAATTGTCGGTAAACCATTGATTTTGCACCAACTAAATCAACGGTGAGAAAATGGTATAATCAAATGAAATTTGGTGTATCCACATCTTAGATGATAAAGATGGAGATGATGTATGCCGATTGTTGAAAAAAGATATGCATTTTTCCGACACCAAAGAAGGAAATTCCCTTTATGGCACCTTTCCTCCATCATCCTCAAAATCAAAACATAATCATAATTTTTATTTTATCGAGTTGTATACATTGTGTATGTTTTAGCTCATGCAAAAGTCGGTAAAATGTCACTATTTTATTTTGCTGAATTTATTATATTTCTCATGCTAAACCAATGAAAATATGTGAAGAATTGCAGATTTCTTTCTTTTCTAAAATCATGAGTAAATTGTTTAATAATACCTCCATGTTTCACCGTTACTGCAGTTTAATACTGTTCCCCTCCGAAAGACGGCCCGGACTTCGCGTCCGTTGCCTGCTACGGTGGATGCGCCATCGGCGCCTCGTGCTCCCACGAAGGCGGCTAAAGCAGTATCGCCAGAGTCAGGCGTAGGGGCAGATGTTGGGACTCGCCGCCCTAAAGTGGCTTCCAAGCGCAAATCCGTTCCAGGTGGATCTAAAGCTGGTGGACAGCAGAAAAAGAAAAAGTCCGCCCTTTCCCTCGATGCGATCCTCGGGTTAAAGCCTGCGGCTTCTCCTGCCGAGACCATATGCGAGTACGGCAGCAATGAGGGCTTTGTGGTGGACCCTGCGGACACCAATTTGGCTGCCGCCATTGCAGCTTCAGAGCGATCGGCGAGGCTTGAAGCGATGTTGAACAAACTCGCTGAGTCCGGTAATTATCAAACGCCTTATTTGTCATTTTATTGCATTTTGTATTGCTATCCTTATCTAATATTCGCTCCATTTTCAACAGGTGTCTCCACTGAAGAGGCTATTGCTGCCTCCCTGAAAACCTTTCAGGAGGAGGAGGAGAAGCGTGCCCTAGCAGGCGTTGGTATGTTTCACCCCTTTCTCTTTTACAAGGAAAGTTTGTTGTCTTTTTTCTGATAGTCAACCTGACCTTCTTTTGTTTCTTTGCAGGCGCTGTATCAATTGACGCAGGGGTCCCTCCCAAGTCCGTTATCGAAGTCCCGGCTTCGTCAAAATTGCCACAAGAGCCTCGGCTTGACAAGACGATGAGGGATGCCTTGAAGAGTCTAGAGGCATCCCTATATACGGACGAGGGAGCCTCACTCAAGGAAGCCCTAGTGGCATCCGTCTCAACGGCTCGAGAGGAACGGAAGCGGTCGAGACGCGAAGCAAGGGCACGCAGAGCTGCTTTGGCCGCGGGAGCGGGCCCTAGCACTCTTCCTCGTGCCGACACTCCTTCTGAAGAGGCCCCTGTCGCCCTATCTACTGCTTATAGGCGAGCGGCGCGTGCGGCCCGAAGTGCAAATGATAAATCTTCTTCAGGTAGTACTTCTTTCAGAGCTTTGTTGTGAGAATTATAAAGCCATTGGCTCACATGCGTTTCATCTGGCAGGGCCTAGTCCGACTGAGGGGGAGGCGGAGACCGTTGGACCCCAGGAAATGGCGGAAGCGGCGCCTGCCGAACCTGAGCCGACGGTGGGCACCGTCGTCGGGGCCACGGTGCCTGAAACGGAAGTTGAAGGATCCGTCGCCGAGAAGGTCATTGATACCGCTCCTGATGTAGCGGTAGATGAGATGATTGTCTTAGCCGAGGCGAAGGCGGTAGAGGGCGAAAGGCGGCGGCTGGTACTGGGATCCTCAGGATGGTCGTCTGCAATGAGGGAGGAGATAGGAAGGCCAACTTTGTATTTTGTGGAATTTAACGTTCCTACAGACGGCGCCAACTGATGGAGCTCCTTTTCGGTCCTCCGTCAGATGTTGTCTTCCGTTGATCTCAAGGTGAACTTGATTGATTGTCCTTCGTTGCGTGTGGGTCTCAATGGGTTTTGAGAGGAGAAGGTTGAGTGAGGAGGCTGTCGCCGAGTACCTGCAAAGAAGTCCCGAGGTGGTTTGGTACCACCGAGGACCCTCCGACGCTCAAGTTAGTGCTGAGATCCGAGCAGAGTAATGACGTAAAGTGTAAAGAATGGCTTACTTGACCCCTCTATGATGGGGGTTTATATAGTGGCGGAGGCTCGTAGCAGCAGGCGCGAGAATCTCGCCGGCAGTTACGCTCCCGACGTCACGCCTGCGTAGAGAGCGGATTGCCCATGAATGGGGATCATGAAGGCGTGGAACGTGGGATGTTGCTGGCGGAGAATCCGTGCATGGCGAGATTTGCGGAGCGGCGGTTACGCCTGTGAGTGGTGGAGTTGGTCGGAGGGACCGAGGAAGATGGCTTTGGCGGGAGAGCTCGGGAACGAGCGGGAGAGCCGAGGCATCTTGGTCCTGTGGTAGCTTGGAGGCGAGCTGAGAGGCCGAGGAGGCTAATTTGCAGGGGCTCCGAGGAGGGCCAGCTTGTGCTCGCGGGTCGGATACAGGGGCGGCCTGGTCGGCCCCTGTGGGCCCTTTCTTATGAGTTCTTGGACACGTCATCTGCCACATGTCCTGATCTTTGAAGCCGCCAGTATCGAGCATTATCAACATTTAATAAGTATGTTTTGCTACAGGTTGAATACTGTTTTATCCTAAATAATAAATAATAATTCTATATTTTTAATTTGTGCTAGAAAATCTGTTGGCATGACACCACCCTCTAAACAAAAAACAAAAGTATTATTTTGTGTGATTAACTAGTATGTCTTAATTGAAATTCAATATTGTTGGCATATACTTTAATTTTAAACTTATGCTAGGAAATCTGTTGGCATAACACCACCCTCTAAAGAAAAACAAAAGTAAGTATTATGTTGTGTGATTAATTAGTATGTCTTAATTGAAAATCAATATTGTTGGCTAATTATGTATTTTGAACCTGTGCTAGAAAATCTATTAACATGACACCACACTTAAAGAAAAACAAAAGTAAGTATCATTTTGAATGATTGATTAGTATGTCTTAATTGAAATTCAATATTGTTTGCCAATTATATATTTTAAACTTGTGCTAGAAAATTTAATGTCATCACAACACCCTCCAAAAGAAATCCAGGTGATGTTCAATCTCCATTTACCATACCAAGAAGATCAATGATCAACCAGGAAGATTTCATTAACACCACCACCAACAGTGGCAACTAAGGATGCGTCATATGAAGCAGAGACAACCAACTCTACACAGAATGAAGCTCATGCAACTAAATCTACACCACTTGCAACTTCAGAAAGAAAGTATTCATGTATGTTTAGTTATGCTAAATGCGATGCACTTGAGCTAAATTTTAATTTTGAATTTGTCTTTCAAATGTATAACATAAATTTTGGATTTTCTGATAGGAAATCAGCCACAACTGTTATGAGGAGATCACCCAGGATTCACAAATTAAAGAAACCAATTGCTGATCCGGTCTTTATAAATTTGGTAATGATGAGGCAAGACATAATCCTGAGACACCACAAATTCCTGATACATATCAAGAGCAGGAGACCACACAGATGCCTGAGACAACACAACAAAATCAGACATCTACCGCAAGACATGGCAAAGATAAAAACCCAGCACCAACTAAATAAGTTGATGAAGAAATTTCAGATGCTGCAGTTGATTTAGATATTGGTGGCTACCCTGAAGTTGAAATTGAGTCAGACTATGGAGATAGTGATGATCTCATGTCATTGCCTAGCGATGACATCAATTTTAAGGCAAGGTTTAGAGAATTTGATGTGGAAGAGCATACAAATCACATAGAATTGGCAGGGGGATACCTGTTTGCAAATGCAGCCGAGTTTAGAATGACGCCTCAGAAAGATACAGTTTTCAGAGGTTATACAGTGAATTATCAAAAGAATGAAGGTGATAGAGTAACATGTATTTGTTCAAGGAGAGAAGAAGAGAAATGTTTGTAGAGAATGCATGCTTCCTGGGCTCCAGAGAGGAAATCATTCCAAGTGAAGAAGTTGGTTAAAGAGCACATTTGTGTAAGAACATAGAGGAATAAATATGCATCAACTGAGTGGATCTCTAAGGAATATGAGGGCGAAAACAGAGAGAATCCAAATTGGGATGTAAAGGCCATGCAAAAAATAATTTAAAGAGATTACATGTTAGAGGTGAATGTGAGACAACTTTATAAAGCTAAGAAATTTGTGAATAGTAGATTTGAAGGTTGTCACCAGGAGCAGTACTGAAAGATTAGGGATTATGTAAATATGATACTTGTTAAGAATCCAGAAAACTATGTCAAGGTTCAGGTTGATAACCTTTTTCCAAATTCTCCTACCGTGTTTAAGAGGATATACATCTCTTATGCTGCTTAAATACAAGGATTTAAGAAAAGTTGCAGACCATTTATAGGTCTTGATGGTTGTCATCTCAATATGTAAGAAGGTCTCCTATTAAGTGCAATTGGAAGGTAAGTTATAAATTAAACTCAGTTTATACAGCATATGTTAATATCTACTACATTTTGTAATCACTTCATTCTTCATAATATAGGGATGCGTCTAATGAGATGTTCTCATTAGCAATTGTTGTAGTGGAGGCTGAGACAAAGAATGCGTGGAAGTTTTTTATTGAATGAATTTTAGAATCAGTGGGTCCACAAGAGTAGCATGGTTGGATTTTTATATCAGATAGATAAAAGGTAAGTAGTATGGTTGAATATTTAAGATAATTAATCTATTTTTAATAATCTAACTTTACAAATTCTAAATTTAAATAGTTTTGACTCAGTGGAACATTCTCATGTAGGGGCTTATCAAAGCAATTGAAGAAGTTGTTCATAGAGCTGAACATACGTTGTGTAAGGGACATGTATGCTAACATGTTGGTGGCCTATAGAGGTTCTGGTGTTATTAAAAAACAATTTCATAAGTATGCAAAGACATATACAGATTCAATGTTCAAGATGCAGATGGAAAATTGAAAGCCAAAAATCCTAAAGCCCATGAGGGGCTCATAAAGTAGCATCAACCATCTTATTGGTGTAGGGCATACTTTACCATTAGAGTGAAATGTGATTTAGTGGTAAATAACATTGCTCAGGTTTCGAATAAAGCAATCAATGTGGTAAGAGACTAATCCATCTTGACTATGTTAGAGATGATTAGAAGGCAAATGATGACTAGGATTTACAAGAAAAGAGTGTGGATGCAGGATCATCCTAAGAGATTGGGTCCACTTATACTGAAGAAAATTGTGAAAGAGACAGAAAAATTCAGAGTATGCAGGGTGCTACAAGGAGGAGGAGATGAGTTGGTGGTAATGGATAAGTGCATGCCCTATATTTATAACTTAAATAAGGGCACTTGTGATTGTAGGATATTTTATATGACTGGAATACCATACCACCATGCCATTGCAGTATGTGTTGCAACAAGAAAGAACCGAGAAGACTTTGTCCATCCTTACCACTCCAAAGAAACCTACCTGAAGGGATATGAGACTTCCATCGATCTAATCCTCCATTGTAGTAAGTGGGAAAGAACTGGATTGCCTATCCCTGCAGCTCCATGGCACAAGACCAAGCTTGGAAGACCAAAGAAGAAGAGAAAGAGAGGAGTAAATGAGCCAACAAAACTAATTTCAGTTAGGGTGTCTACTGATTTTCTAACATGCTCCAAATGCAAGGCTTGGGGTCACAATAAAAGAAGTTGCACCAATAAAAAAGCTCCAGTACCTAAGAAAGGATCCACAGACAAAAATTTAGGAAGACCCAAGAAAATCGAAAGGAATTTCAGTGAGTTTGGAGAGTCAAACTTTCAGGCACTTAGTCAGCGTACTGTATCTTCAGTGGGGCATTCTACTGCTAATATGGCAGACATGGACAGTCAAGATAGCTGCAGAATGAGAGAAAGCTTGGGTGTTGGTAGACGAGGAATGCCATCACAACCAAGACAATCAAAGGTATGTCTCATTGCATTTGTGTTGTATTATTTCAAATATATATTGGATAACATTTCATTTTCAGTTGATAAATACTCTCTACTACATTATCACATTTCACCAATTTGAGTGATATACTATATACATTTCACCAACTCTGTTTTCTTTTTACCTTTATGATATGTGCAAGCTATTGACACCTATAAGGAAAATAATGAATAATGCAAAAGTTGATGTAAAGGGAAAGAATAAGCCTAAATGAGAGTATGTCTTCTACCATGTATCTGAAAAATAGTGAATATTGTATTCTACTTACACATTGAATTATATAACTAATAATTTAGGCACAATTTGACTTATACAGACTTAATGAGAATGAAAGAATGAAAGATAGCAAAAGCTGATAATTGCAAGATGTTGTATGCAGTGTTGTGTTTTGATGGAGATGACAAATTATGTACTGGTATGAGCAGGAGACTAATAGATGTGTAATGCAAGTAGACTCTGTATTTTGTGAGTTCTTAAACAATGGTGTGATTGAAATCTGTATTTTGTTTTGAATTGTTAAACAATGATGTGGATAGAAACTATGTATTTTGGTTTGAGATGCTAAACTTATTATTACTCTGGTACTTGTGTTCTTTTAATTTGTTGTGTGCATATTTATTCCATTGAGATGCTAAACTTATTTTGTGTCTATGTTCTTTTAGTTTGTTGTGTATATGTTTTCATATATGAGATGTCCAAGTTGACTTAAGTAACATTGTGCTATGTTTGTTGTTCTAGTTATCTCTTATATGTTTATATATATTGCTTATTCATGTATAATTTGTTGATTCTATGTCAGTTTTGTTTGTCTTTTTTAAAATTCTATATGTGCATATATACTGCTTATTCATGTATAATTTGTTGATTTCTATGTCAGTTTGGTTTTAATCTTTTTTAAGATTCTATATCTGCATATATACCTCTTATTCTTGCAAGGATTTTTATTTTTATTTCAGGTTTCAAGTTATATTGATTTTCTTTGCAAAGATCTTGATTTTTTTTGCAAAGGATGCCCGACTTTAATTTCCAGTTTTCAGGTTCATGCTTCACTATCTCCATAGTTTTCTTATACATATGTTTTCTTGTGCATTTTTTTTCCGATTCAAATGCCATTTCATTCCCATTTTGCTATTTCATTTTCAGATTGTGATCAAAGAAAATCTCACCATCTCTTTATGTATTTCCACAAACACATTCACATTGTAAACACCAGAAAAAAACCTCATCATCTCTTTTAGGCATTTACACAAACATATTATAAATATCACAAGAAAATCCTATCACCCCTTTTAGACATTTACAAATACATTCTAAACATCATCATTCATTGACATACATTTGCCTCAACAAAATCTACATTTCTTTCAAACATATTACATAGCAAAACACATCATTGATTGGCATACATTAGCCACAGCATTCATTCACTCAACATTTTAAAATAACTTGGTGATCCTCTCAAGTATATGAATTAACAATAAAATCACAACTATTATAAGTAATACCCTAACCAACAAAGTTTGATCAGCTGTACTTGGGATGGTTGGAATTACACTGATATTTGGAGCATCTAGTGCTTCTGCGGCTTCTCGATGCGCTTCAATATAGGCTATAACCATCATCAACTGTCTCTTCAGATCCTAGACACGATCATGAAGTGATGGATTGTCTCTTGGAGTCGTATCAGAAGTTATCCACTTAAAGAAGGGACACCTCTTAGGACAACAACAGTAACCAAAGAATTTCTTGCCTGCATTTTCTACGGTGGTAGCAACTTTGACCGATGATCTAAAGCCGCATACGGAGTAGAACACATCGTCCTCAGTCACGATGCTCGAGCTCTCCGCTGGGGCGCTGGATCTTCTGCTAGAGGAGCTCGTCGACATTTCTCTGCTGGACGTTTCGATTAAGAAACCCTTAAAAATTTAGTGTGAATTGGATGAGAATTGGAGGAGGTTGCTGATATAATGAAAAAGAAGGGTAAAATAGGGATTGAAAAGTTTTAATTGGTCACATGGCCACTTATAAATGGGATTTAACGGTAAAAGGGGCGGCGAGGTAACGATTGGAAACTTCATGGCGTTTTTGATTAATGGCAAAACTGTAGTGGGATTTCGGATATTAAACCAAATTTAAGGGGGTTTCCGTGAAATAACCCAATTTATATTTATCTTAGCAAAGTTTATTAGCGCAAACTTTTTATATACCCTATATAATACAACTAACAAAATATCACATAAAACTTCTAATTTTACAAAATAACATAAACTAAAAATTTAACAAATATCATCTAGAAAATAAATAAATTACTATTTGATGGTCCCACATCATTAACATTGTTCCTTCAATCAATTTTCTCACTTCTTGGTTTTGGCTTTCAGATGTTTATATAGAGCCTCTCTCTTTGGCAAATTAGGAATCAAGATGGAGTAAAAGGAGCAATTAACTTGCAAACATAAATAAAATGACTGTACAATGAATCAATTTTGTAAATTACTAATTTCCAGAATTAATCTGAATTAGATGCAGAGAGAACCATAGTGTCGAATAAAATTTTTCCTTTAAATGCAAAGAGAGTGCAATCAACTTAACATTCAGATGACACAAGAAAATGAATCTAAAGGCTACCTCTTGATTCATAGATACATGGTTGTAGTGAAACAATCTTGATTCATTCCCCTAATGAAATGTCTTATCAAGAATATATGTGAGAATTTTTTTATATATTTCTTAATTGACAGAAAGAGATTGGTAATTACATATAATCTAAGAATAACAGAAATAGATTCATCCTTCATATGTATAATTATATATCCATCAGAAATATCACAAAAATGTAGGAAACTTTTAGAATTGACAATAGTAAGACGACATTAATACACAACTGTTGTCCCTCAAGCATGTCCTAGCAAGCATTGGCAGTAGTTTCAAGCAAGAACTCTTGCGATTTTGTTTCATTAAAAAAAATGAAAAGAGAAGAAGAACGAAGAAAGAAAGAAAGAACTTTTGTGGTCTTGTCTCATAATTATACCAATTCATCTGTGATGCGTCAACTTAAATCATGACCTCTTTAGATGGTGAACTTAGAGCTCCTCTCTAAAATCGAGTTGCAATGGTTTTTATAAGGCTGATACAGTTTATAAAGTGCGGCCAGGATCGATAATCAGCAAAGTTCTATGAGAGGATATCAATACTAATTAGCAAAGTTTCTGCATTTGGAAATTTATTTTTTTAAGTCAATCTGGCTTAGCTTAAAGCTAGTGCATATAATGTAGTATACCTATATTTTAAAAGTGGAATATTTCTACATCCCGAAATCTCATGATGTATTAGTTCAATTTTTATTAGACTATTATATTCAATTGCGGCAGTTGTCGATACATGAATTGCAAAATATTACAAGTTATATTATTTGGTATATCTAATATTTCAGTATATAATAAGATCTGACAAATTAAACAAAATCGGAACAAAGATATTTACCAGAAACTTGGCAGAAAAAGAAGGCAAATGAAACCAGAGAAAAAAAATGCAAGGGACTGCTTCAGATTATATCTGCGGTCTTTATAGTCTTTTCAATTTGTAGTTAGCATACCGACTCTTTGTTCTGCAATATAACAGGGAACTATATAAGTTATCTCTCTCTTTCCAACATTGGCAATTGATTTATTAGCGCAAAACATTGGCAAATAATCAATTTTTAAACCAGAATTTTCGCCCCACGCACGGACTAGTACACACTTGATTTGGATGCGAATCGAATATAGTCAACAAAACATTGGCAAATAATATTAATATAAAAACGGCAAAAAGAAAGCGGAGACAAGAATTTGTAGCAACTATAGAACTCTTGTTTTCATTAAAGAAAATGCATATAAGTAAGTTGTCCCCATTAGGAAAATAGATTAAACAAGTTTAGAAATATTTAAGGGTAAAAAACACCAGTACAGCACCTATACCCCTGTCAATTAATTTATTGGCGCAAACACCCCCTCTGCTCATCGACTAAATCCCTTATTAAGTGCATCTCTATCCACCGTTCCAAATTCAAAACCGTCATCTCCATAGTCCAGTAGTTCTTGGTGGGTGTATTGACTACAGGGGGAGTTGAGCTAGCTTGGGATCATCAAACCGACGACAAAATTAGTTAAGGAGCTATCAAAATAATAACACAAGCTATTAGTCTATGACAAACAAGGAAAAATAAATCTTGAAAATAAGATATAGAACCTCTAAGATGCATTCCTTACAGGTGGAATTTAGTGATTACGGGGACAATAGACGGCATAATAATTCCGGTTGATAAGAGCATTACAAGGTCGAAAGGAAACTCTTTAATATGAAGACATACCTGTATCTATTTGATCCCATCCTGCACACCAAATTGTCTTGGAAGCAAAGTGATAAAATTTCTCCTTATGAATTTAATCTCTCTTCAGGATTCTGGTTTTCGAATGTTTATATAGAGCCTTTCACCAAATTGTCCTGGTCTTGTCTCATAAGTCTTGTCCCCCCCCCCCCAACCCCACCCCAGCTGCTAATTCCTGGCTCCGTCCCTGATATTAACGCAACGAACTTAAATATTCAAATGGGAAAAGATAATGAATTTAAAGGCTAGATGAAAATCATCTCAATTCATTTCCCCGAGATGAAAATCTCATCAAGAATATATGTGAGAAAGTAATCGTATCTTTTTTAATTGACAGAATGATATTGGTAATTCCATATAATCTAGGAATTATAAAAGAAATAGATTCATAATTCATATTTATAATATTCCATCGGAAATATCAGAACAATGTAGTAAACTTTCAGAATTAATAATAGCAAAACTACACTAATAAACAATTTTGTCTCATAATCCTCTAACGATTTCATATATGAAATCACCGATAATCAACCTACAAAATATCTTATAATATACTAGCCTGAAGCATGTCCTAGCAAGCACTGGAAGCGTTTCTTGTGATTTGATCTAATGATATGCGATGCATCAAGTTGAACCCAGAAAAAGAGTTTCTGTTTTGCCATTAAATACTGTATATATGGTTTTGAAATTTGTTGTGTATCTATAGTGCAGCAATGGCAAAAAAATCCAACATCATTATGCTTCTACCACTTGAATCAGTTTTTTCCGAGCGAACATCTTGTCTTTTAGGACAGAATCAATCCGATTACAGTAAATAAAAGAAGCCATGCAAGCTTTATAATCTCATTACCTGACAAAAAGAGGAGAAGGATTGAAGTTAAAACAATAAAATCCTATTGGAAAATATACATTTCCTTACGAAGTTTTCATAGCACAAGCCTATAAAACAGCTTACCGCCACTGGTGCACAAGCCTTTAAACAAATTAAGGCAACAAGTTCTTGTTTTTAATCATGAAGTGAATCATAGCATTTTCTAGTATCTCAAATGTACAAAGCAACGTTTGGTATCAACAAATTTTTTTTTGGAGACATAAAACATTTTTTTTTGGAACTGGCCAAAAAGCCTCACCCACACAACAAAATTTCATGGCACCATCCCAAATTCCTTCTGTGCAATCAAATTTGGTACCAAAACCCTGTACCTAGGATTCCGTTACGTAAATTATCTATCTTTTGGCTCCAGCTCTACTAATTCTTTAGCTCCCTGAGCTGAGAATAAACTAAATAAAGTAACCCAAATGGCTAGCGGAGTTTGTAAATTCCTGTTTTTAAACTATCGATATTACTTATGCTATAATAGCACATAAAAATCGGCGAAATTGCATATACAGTTTATCTTTTGTATTCTCGAGTTTTTCAATATCGCGCATGCTATATTTCTATTATATTATCGTACATGACCACTGTTTTTATATATGAAATTTAAAAGAAAAACTTTTTGATGAGCAGAAAAAGTATAAATTTCTAATCTCCGTCTACCGATTACGAAAGGTAAGAAATCTAAATCCATTGTGAAACTTTATTGAAGCTATATTGTCACCATATGCAAATAGGGTTTGATGATGCTCAGTATTGGCGATCTCCAAGATCAGGACACGTGGCAGGTGGCGTGTCCTCGAACTCAAAAGAAAGGGCCCACAGGGGCCGACCCGGTCACCCTGTACCCGATCTGCAAACACAAGCTGGCCCTCCTCAAGACCCCTGCAAATTGGCCTCTTCGGCCCTGCAGCTCGTCTCGAGCTGCCACAGGACCAAGACTCCTCGGCCTCGTCGCTTGCCCCCGAGCTTCTGCCGAGGCCGTCTTTCTCGGCCCTCCGACCAACTCCACCACTCCCAGGCGTAACCGCCGCTCCGCGAATCTCGCCATGCGCGGATTTTACGCCGGCAACTTCCCACGTTCCACGTCATCACGATCCCTATTAATGGGTGATCCGCTCTCTACGCGGGCATGACGTCGGGAGCATAACTGCCGGCGAGATTCCTGCGCCTGCTGCCGCGTGCCGCCACCGTTATATAAACCCCCATCACAGAGAGGTCAAGTAAGCCATTTTTTACTCTTTAAGCCGTTACTCTGCTCGGATCTCAGCACTAACTTGATCGTCGGAGGGTCCTTGGTGATACCAAACCACTCCGGGACTTCTTTGCAGGTACTTGGCACCAAACTCTTCATATCATCTCTTCCACCAAAATCCATTGAGACCCACACGCAACGGAAGGTAACCACCTAAGTCCACCAGAAGATCAGCGGAAGACGACATCTGACTGAGACCTAAAAAGGACCTCCATAAGGGTTTGACCTCATTGAGTATATAGAAGAAGAAGTATTTCATTGAGATCAAAGAACAAACAACTCATATTCATCAAATTGGGGGGACGGGGGATCCTTACCAAGGATCATTACTTCGCGGAGGCGACGCGGTCTCTCGACATCAAATTCGCCAAAAATTTTCAGATCCCCGTCCACCGCCGCGTCCCGGCCGTATCGACGGCTCCGCGTCTGTCTCGCGTCGGCCATGCGATGTGGATCCCGCGTCAAAACCGTGTCGACTACGCGTACAAACCATGTTGCATCCGCGTCGATTCCGCGTCGAAACCGCTTTGAATACGCGTCTAAACCGCTTTGAATACGCGTCAATTACGAGTGCAAACCACGTCTAAACCGCGTCGTCTCCGTGTCTTAACCGCGTCGAAACCGCATCCAAACCGTGTCAATTCCGTGTCAAACCCGCTTCCAAACCGTGTCGAACATGCGTAGAGTCCGCGTCAAACACGCGTAGGCTCCCTGTCCAAACCGCGTCCCAGCATCCAACTGCATCCGTCCAAACCGCGACCCAGCGTCCAACCGAGTCCAAACCTGGTCGACTCCGCATCAAACAGTCTTCAGCGTCGATTCAACGCCGCGAGAACACCTCCGGGTCGCCGCGTCGATTCAACGTTATCTCTCAGTGCTCTTTCCTCAAGATCCTCCTGTCTCCTTTTCTGGTTGAGGTCCTCAACCTGATTGATATAAGAAAAGGCATAAAAAACAAGAGAGAGGAGAGGACAGCCAATCATCCTGTATATTTTCTATTTCCTAAAAGGTTCATCGTACATAATCCCCTTCACCACACGGGATGACAACTTTCACCCTCCCGTAGACGGATTCGGAGTGACTGTTATTGGAGTGTCTGCTAGCAAGAATTATGAGATCCAACGGCTAGATTAGGCAGAACAGGGGCCATGAGATTTGGTTTTTGATGTATGGCCAAGATCCCAAAATAGCAGGTAAAATTGCAAAGACAACGAGCAGAGGTTCTGTTCTCTCTTAGACATCCCTTATGCTTAAAATATTCTCCATCTTTCCTCTTCTTTTTTTTCCATCTTCAATCATTCCAACCCAAACTATATTGAAAAGAAGAGTAATTAGAAAATGGCTAGCTCAAGCTAATCAAAGTACATTAAAAAAATGACTAGCTCAAGCTAATCAAAGTACAGTAAAAAATAAAAAACAGGTTTTTATAAATATTTTGGACCCTCAAAACTTCCATATCTTCAAAAAAGGCACTTCAGACTTTGTATTTTCAAAATAGATTCCCCAGGCCTTTTAAATTAACTCCCATACAAATTTCATTAAATATAACTGTTTTTGGGCTATAAATAACCGAAATACCCTTGCGTGCTTTAAAAAAGAATAAGAAGAAGAGGAGGGATAGTTTGTCTTTGTGCTTAGGATTTAACAATTGAATTTAATGGAAGGTCCTTTTTAGTTAACGTTTAAGTTTGGGGTGTCTTTTTTGAACATTAGAAGTTTGAGATGTTTTTTTGAAAATATGGAAGCTGCATTACAAAATTAAAAAAAACCTAGAAAATAATGCCCGGAAAGGGTGGAATTGCCTATTTTCATAGTTGAGAGTTAAAAATACTCAACCATGATTTAAAATATATATATATATATATATATATATATATATATATATATATATATATATATATATATATATAAAATGTTCAACCATCATTTTACCACACATGTAAGTCAGTGAAAATTCATTTTTTCTTTTTGTATTTTCAAGATTTTTCATTATTCACATGTAAGGACCCATAAAATAAAAAAGAATACTGGAGGAAAGAGCCATAGGAGAGAATTTCCGCGTATGGCGTCGAAAAAATGCAACCTCCACCATTTTTTCCGATGATCGGCATCCATCATCATTATCGTTATCAACTAAGATATGCATACACCAAATTTCACGTGATTCCACCGCTTTTTCACCGTTGAATCAACAATGTAAAAAGTTCAATTGTCGGTAAACCATTGATTTTGCACCAACTAAATCAACGGTGAGAAAATGGTATAATCAAATGAAATTTGGTGTATCCACATCTTAGATGATAAAGATGGAGATGATGTATGCCGATTGTTGAAAAAAGATATGCATTTTTCCGACACCAAAGAAGGAAATTCCCTTTATGGCACCTTTCCTCCATCAACCTCAAAATCAAAACATAATCATAATTTTTATTTTATCGAGCTGTATACATTGTGTATGTTATAGCTCATGCAAAAGTCGGTAAAATGTCACTATTTTATTTTGCTGAATTTATTATATTTCTCATGCTAAACCAATGAAAATATGTGAAGAATTGCAGATTTCTTTCTTTTCTAAAATCATGAGTAAATTGTTTAATAATACCTCCATGTTTCACCGTTACTGCAGTTTAATACCTTAATGTCGTTTGATGTACTTTAAATCCCTAAAGTTCAAAATTGCAGTTTGATGCATTGATGGTATTCACAGCAGAGGGCACAATGGAAAAGACATTACTGCTCCAACCTTCTTCATTTTCTACCTTTCTTCTTCCCCAAAAAATTCATGTTCATACCCTAGACCCGAGATAGAATGAGCAATTGAAGACGAATTGGAGATGATGCTATATTTATAAAAATCGTTTTATTTGGATATTAAACAATTGGTTGAGATTAAAGGTTTTTTTTTCTCTGTTGAGAATGAAAAAAATCAGCCTAGATCTTCAAATTTTGAAAATTTTCCTAAAAAAAAACTGATTTTTAAAACAAAAGATCTAAAAGTAGTTCACATAATGATAGTAAGATTATAATTGTGCCATATGGCATTATTTGAATGGGCAATTTTATTTTATTTGTAAGTGGGCAAATTTTTTTCCTCAAAAAAACTAATTTTTTTAAACAAAAAATCAAAAATATAAATTAACTAATTCAGTTTTGACAAGTGTGAGAGTCCTTAATAGATTTTAAGGAAAATTATTGCGCTGTGGATTTTTTATAAGCACTAAAGGGCCTTACAGCTCCATGTTCAGGAAAACAAATAAAAAAAACCCACGATATCTAAACCGCCTTCCAAACTCTAAATGAGATGCATATAAGCGATCTGGAAATTTATTTTCCTTCTATCTATCCCGTGGATTGGAACGGGATTAGTTTGAAAGGTAATTGGCATATCTTTTTTAAAAGCAAATTTTTGCCGATTGAGAAATTAATGCAATTTTTTAATGCCTTTGATCCTGAGTAATTTATTTCTCTTTTATGTTGGATCTTGATGGATTGGATCGGTGGATTTAAAAGGTGTATTTAAAAGGTTTTTTGTTGTATCTCTTTCTAATTCTAGGTATTTCAATTACCAAAAATTAACTTACTCTTGAAGGTTTCTATAAGTGTATTTTATTTGTGTAAGTATCCAGATTTGGTTACAAGAAAAAACTTACTCTTGGATGAATATTGGAAAAAAATGCTGGCGCTTGCTCTATTTGTAACAGATAAGGAAAAAAAAACCTTGAATATTTCTTATAAGAAAAATTATTATATTCATGTATTCTATTGTTAAGGATGTCTTGTATCCGTTTAAGAACACCAAGAATGCTTAAATTTAAGCGTAGCGATATTGCCAAACCTTAAATTGATAAATCCATACCAAAAATTGATATGGACAAAATCAAACTCAACTACAACATCCTTTAATTAACGCTTAACGCCGATGGTTTAATTTACTAAAATACCCCATTTGATAACTTAAAGAATATTTCTTTCTAGCACCCATTAATGTCATATTAAAACCATTTTTCTTGTGGATAATTAATTCAATTTTTAACCGATCTAAATTGCAATTTTTTTTCAAATGCTAGGAATATTTTTGATAGATCATAATGTCTTGATGGGAATATTTTGCTTTAATATCTATCAGTACCGCCACTTTCCAGAAGGAAGAGTTAGATTTTTTTTATAAAATGGTTTTAACAGACTGCTTAAACATAATAAAATATATCCAAGTGATGCAGCTTTAATTCCAAAAACTTGGCAGAATAGATAACAAACTACTACAAAAAATTGACTCGTATAACAGGCCTAGCTATGTGAATATAGCTTTGTTCTACAAATCAATTTTGCCAATTTTACCAACTATTACAAATCATTCACTCAAACAAAGACCTTATTACAAATCATTCACTCAAACAAAGACCTTAAAAATGAGAGGGAGAGGATGGGTTCGGTGAGGTTGGAGGAGGAGAGGTCGAGGCAACGTCACGGTGGGTGCGGGGTTGGAATCGCAGGCGGAGGGGTTTGGAGGAGATGAGAAGGTTTTTTAATATTAATTCATCCCTGTGTTTTTGAAGTTATTAATTCGTCGGTGGGTAATAGAGAGAGTTGTTGGGAGGGAGAGTCAATCCACGGAACAGTACTCGCGACAAAACCCAAATCACGCAAAAATACAACCACGCAATTAAACGACGAAAGACAATATAAATAAAAAATGCAGGAATAAGAAAGTAATCAATCACAAATAAAATAGATTTGTTAACGAGGTTCACCCACCGTATGGTTAGTCCTCGGCAGAGCAGAATCTGCAAACGTCTACTATACTTGAATCAAGTTTGCAAACAAGAACAACCTTAGGAGATTTCTCTCAAATCTCTCTATACAAATCTCTCTTGGCCTTTGCCTCTTGTGATGATACTTGTGATGGATACAAAATGCCTCACTCATAAGATGTGTTTTTATAGCACCTAGGACAATATCACTATCTAACAAAATCACCACTTATCATTGTCACCACCTAACAATGTCATGCATGTCAAAAGTAACACCTAACGAAGTCACCATCTAATATTGTCATCACCTAACAATATCATGCATGTTAAAATTAGCACCTAACAAAGTCACCACCTATCATTGTCACCACCTAACAATATCATGCATGTCAAAGTAGCACCTAACAAAATCATCACCTAACATTATCACCACTTAACAATGTCATGCATGTCAAAAGGTGGCACCTAACCTTAGACTTTAATTTGCATCAATTTTCAACAAATTCCACCTTGATGCAAATTCATCACAATCTTGACATTGTCCCACTTGGAGTATTTTTTTTTGGCTTGATTCTCAGCACTAGTAAACTTCACACGATTCCGCTGCTGCTCTCTTCTCATCAAATTTTCATGGAGAGATTCACCAACCTGGAACAGAGATCCAGCTTATCTCTGTCTACTATTTTGGTGAACATATCCGCCGGATTCTTTTCTCCCGCGATCTTCTGCAGTGTCAACTCACCATCTTCTAACGCTATGCGTATGAAATAGTATCGCACATTTATATGCTTCGTCCGAGAATGATATGCTGCATTTGTCACGCCCCGCTTCCCAAAATACGGAATACGAGGGGTGGACAAGGCCAGCCATGCTCCTACAGTCAAGGAAAAGTCCTGCCGTAGTCACACTTCGGCTTCTAGTTTCTCATGGTAAACAGTATATATTGCACAGGTAATGAGAAATGCAGTAACTGAAGGAAGCAATATAAAGTCTGACCTGAAGTGGAACAAACGGATGTAACTAGGAACGGCAAGTCAGGAAGTCTATGATGCACTGGTACAGGCTAAATCTTCTCTTCACGCTGAGCATGCATACTCAGGTCGTCAGAGCGACACAATAGCAATATAATGTATATAATCAAGTAACAGTTCTAACAGTGGTAATAGATATGAATAACAGTAAATCAATGACAGCATGAATATGAATGAGCAGAGATCAATGCAGCGGAAAAATAAAGCAGTATAACAATATGTCACGAATGTCAAGACAGTATAGACTGAATGTAAATGACAGTAACCCTATCAGTCTCTAAGTCTCACTGCACAGGTCAATAAGCCTATCGTCAGTCCAAGTGTGAGAGTCAACCACTCGCGAGTGTCCTCCACCCAAGGGTAGAACCCAAGGGCAAGGGACCACGGGCCCAGCATGTAACGAATGTATCACGGTGTGTATATATCACGTACCCTGTAAATCTCCATATAACTCCCTAAATATATAAGCCGGCATGGGACTCCCGAGATTCTGTTGAACTCACACTTAAACTACCCCACACCCCGAGGTCTACATCAAACGCTAACCATCATCCTAAATACTAATCGGTCCGTGTCAAGTCTGCGCGAGAACTGGAGGCAGGACCCCCATCAAGCACGTCCCGACTAATACCTAAGATAAATGGCAGTGTCGGATGCCTTATCTGTGACACCCGTGCAAACGCTTCCATAAGTGTCACATACCGCTTATAGTCACACGTACACGTATCCCACAGATGTCGACAATGCAATAGAATAAAAGGGACACTGATTGTGCACAAGTACGTATCACTTTCATTTAATCACGGATACACGAACTTTGACGTACTTGTCACAATCACCACTAAAATCTAACACTGGGTAAATGCACGATGCCACTAGGTTATCAATACGATGATATAGGTATGATATGATGCGTGAACAAGTATGTAAACGTGATGAGGATGTTATGAAACAGCATTCTTTTACTTGCACGATTTATCATGAAACATACGTATATAATTTGGCGAAGTGATAAACAGGTTGTAATTAGTATGTTCAGTTATCCATCCATGGAATTTTGTTTCAAGCCAATCGGGTTCCAGGATCAATAGTTATACCCATTTCATTTTAAGCGCACGCGGCTGGAAATCCAATTTCAGAATCAGAAATCCAGTTCGCAACGCATTTTAACCCCAGTTGGGATCAGATTTTAGCGACGCTACAGTTGGATGAATTCTAGGGTTTTCAGTAAGGTTTTCAACGCAACATACGGATCGTCAATCGCATCTGTACGTTAGGAGTTATAATCTGTTGACTATTAACATGTCAATTCTGATTCTGTTGGGACTGTTATGCGTCCCGATCTTCTAAATTACAGATTAAATATCAACCAGTAATGAAACGGAATGAAACCAATTGTGTTGTCTAGATAACAGTTTCATATATAATAAACAGCGGAGTTCCGCAACCTACGAGTTAAGGAAATCCTATGGTATCCAATACGGAACAGCAAGCACAATTTGAGTCGCTCTGGACTGCAGTCCAGAGTCGTACTCCGATACAATTATCTTCACTATCTAAGTACAGGAATGTCTGGAAATTAGTACAGGGTTAAAGTTTGTTGAGTCGGCTTCGATTTGAGCCCTCGAACGCACCATTCTCGTATGTATATGATTTATGGTGAATTTAACGATTTTTAGATATAACAGGATTACGGTTTTACGATCAAACTTGGGGGTAGTTGTTTTAGTCGTTAACGATCAAATCATTCAACGAAAATCATACACTATGTTCACAGCCCTACGGGCCAACCTACACCATTGAGTTCCGTCAAATTTGATAATATTTTCCTAAGGGGACAAACATCGAACAGTAGTGTTGCAATATTTAACATAGGGCAAACATGAGATATATATAAAATGTTGATTTGTAATATATATAGAATAGCATGAAAGAAAGTAAAAACTTGCCTGGAGGTGCACGGCAGCAAGGTACAGTACGGGCGCGCGACGAACTGGCACGACGACGGCAGCGGGTGAACTCGGGCAGGCGATGGAAGGCGTTGAGGCGCGGAGACGTCGGTGACGACGAACCGACGGCGACAAGGTGTGCAGGCAAGGCTGGCTGTTGCTTCGGCTCGTCGTGGTGGGTCTCGTTGTCGGGGATGGTTGCAACAAGTGCTCGATGAAATGACCGAGGGCTTAGCTTGCTTGAGTTGGCTTGGGGCTTGAGCTCGGCTCCTCGATGTAGTAGCTCGGGTGCGGGAAGGTGAGTGGGGGTAGTGAGAGTGACTGTGATGAGTAGAGAGAGAGTATAGAGAGAGAGAGAGAGAGTGCACAGATGGAGAGGGGAGAGAAAGCAGCACATAGAGGGAGAAAGAGAGGCAGAGGAAGAGAGGTCTGGGAGAGAGATGGACAGAGGGAGATGGAGAGAGAGAGATCGGGAGATCACGGCGACGGTGATGATGAGGATGATGATGTCGACGATGGCGCAGTGGGGTGGAGTTCGTCGGCGTCGTCGGTTGTAGGCGAGATTGGTCGGGCGATGGGTTTGAGGATGCAGGGGCTCGCGACTATGGGTTGGGTTTGCAGGCAAGGGGGAAAGGAGTGCTCGGGTGTTGAGGGCAGAGAAGAGGGAGGGAAGGTGGTGAAGAGGCGAGGTTGGGCGAGGGGATTGAGCTCGGTGGAGGTGTCGTCGTCGTCGTCGTCGAGGGAAAAATGGGGTGCAGGGGAGGTCGAGCTCGGGGAAAATGGTGCAGGCGAGGCGCTCGGGGCAGTGAAGGAAGGGAGGAGGAGGAGCGAGAAGAGAGAGCGAGTGGGTGAACGATGGTGGTGGAGGGCTGTCGTGGCGGTGGTGATGGAGGGAGGTGACCGGAGTTTTCTCGCGAGAGAGAGAGGGGAGGTTTTAGATTGAGAGGGAGAGGGGAGTATGCAGAGAAAGAGACGTGGGGGAGAATGAGACGAGGCGAGCATCGTGGGATAACTGTTGCGACGTGGGCGCAGGCGGAGGAGGCGGCGCGAGAGGCGCGCCCGCGAGCGGGAGTTACGGCATAGAGCCGTTGGGATTTGAAGGAGAGGAACAGTGATGGGGAGAGTGGGCTTCTGGGCTTTTGGGAGAAAGAATTCAGTTTAATAATTAAAATGAAGTGGCTGAGGGAAAATGAGCGGGCTGGGCTTGGAAACTCTGGGCCAGGGTGAAAAAGAGAAAAAGAATTCAATTGAGGAAATATGGAAACGGGTCGGGGGATTTAAAACGAAATAAATATAGTGAGGGGCTGGCCTGAGATGGGCTGCAGGAAAGGCTGAGTTTGGGTTGGGGTTGAATTTAAACAATGATTAAATTTTATTTGATTTTCCCTGGCTGAACGAGGTTGCTGGGCTAGGGCTTAAGGATTTTAATTTATAACCAGTGGGCTGAAGGAATAAGTAAGGGAAAATTGGTGAAAGATGTGGGCTTAAGAGTGAAATGAAGGATTAAGTTTAATTTAAGCGAATGGCCCCGGAGGGTAAGGAAAAATATAGGACAAAAGAATGGAGTTTGGGTTTTAAGAATAATAGGGAACTTAAATTTAATAAATAGGGAAAGGGCTCACTAAAAGAAATGGGCTGAGGAAAGAGAAGGGAAAAATTAGAGTGAGGGCTGGGTATTTTATTAGGAATTAGGGACAAGAAAAGGGCTAGCTTGGGTTTAGAAAAATTAAAGGAGGGCGGCCCTGGTTATTTGTAAGGAAATTTATGTTTAGAATTCTTGGGAAAAATGTAAAGATGGATAGATAATAAGGTTTTTGAACTAACTAAAATAGTTTTAATTGTAAACTAACAAGCTTCTAAAAATACGGACATTGGCGTATAAAAGAAAACTGGGTATTACAGCATTCTTCGCCAAATGTATTGCACTTTGGCTGTCGCTCCACAAGTTATTGAAGTTTTGCTTCTTACTTAACTCGTCGAGTAAACCTTGTAACCATATCATCTCTTTGCTGGCTTCCGTGATCGCCACGTACTCGGTCTCCGTAGTTGACAATGCTACCACTTTTTGCAGTTGAGATACCCAACTCACCGTTGTTCCTCTAACTGTAAATACGTATCCTGTTGTGCTCTTCCCACTATCTCGATCACCCGAATAGTCCGCATTAACGTAACCTTGCACCTTTAGAGAGTCACCCCCGAAACATAAGCAGTGACTAGACGTACCCCTAAGATACCTCAAAATCCACTTCACCGCATTCCAATGCTCCTTCCCCGGGTTTTGCATATACCGGCTCACAACTCCCACTGCATGTGCAATATCTGGTCTCGTACTCACCATTGCATACATTAAACTCCCCACCGCAGAAGCATAAGGCACTCTTGCCATCTCGTCTTTCTGCTCTTGAGTTGTCGGGCAAAACTCTTTCATGAGTTTGAAATGTTTTGCTAAAGTCATACTCACCGGTTTTGACTTGTCCATGTTGAACCGTTTCAAAACCTTCTCGATACAGTCGCTTTGCGATAACCACAGCTTCCGCTACTTCCTATCTCGAATGATCTTCATGCCCAAAATTTGTTTGGCCGCTCCTAAATCTTTCTTGGAAAACTTTTCAGCCATCATCTTCTTCAGACTTTAAATTTTCTCGAAGTTCGGACCCTCTACCAACATATCATCTATATAGAGTGATAGAATGATATAGTCTCCATCCTCAAAATTCTGAATATAGACACAGTGATCTGACTCACCACGCACAAATCCCGTCTCTAGCATGAACTGATCGAATCTGAGATACCATTGTCTTGGAGCTTGCTTAAGGCCGTACAAACTCTTCGCAGTCTACACACCATAGTTTCTTTTCCCTTCACCTCGTATCCCGGTGGCTGCATCATATAGATCTCCTCCACCAAATCTCCATGAAGGAATGCGGTCTTCACATCAAGCTGCTCCAAGTGCAGATCCTCCACCGCCACAATACTAAGGATCACCCGAATTGATGTCATTTTCACCACAGAGGAAAATATCTCTTGATAGTCAATTCGTTGCTTTTGTGCATATCTCTTGACTACCAAGCGAGCCTTGTACCGCTTCACACCATCAGCCTCATCTTTTATCCTGTACACCCATCTATTCAGCAACACTTTTCGACCCTTGGATAGCTTCACTAGGTCCCACGTGCGTTCTTCTTTAAAGAATCCACCTCCTCGTCCACAGCTCGTTCCCACTGCTTACTAGCACCATCTTGCATCGCCTCTTCAAAGGATTCAGGCTCTCCCAAATCCGTGTACAAAATGAAGTCGGTCACAAGTCTTTCAGGTAGCCTCCTTTCTCTCGCAGATCTCCTCAGAACTGGCACATCTAGTTGTTGAACATGGTCACCATCATGTTCTTGAGTCTGATCCTGCACTGCAGCTTCTTCCATATTTTGATCCCCACTTGTGGGCACCTGATTGTTCTATTGAGTTCCGTCTAACTCCACGAACTCAGATACAACACCATCTTTGGCTTGCTTTTCTTCTCTATATAAGTGTTGCTCATCAAATACAACGTTCCGGTTTCGTATTACTTTTTTACTTGTGTAATCCCAAAGCCGATATCCGAACTCGTCTCCACCATACCCGATGAAAGCACATTTCTTAGATTTGGAGTCAAGCTTACTCCTTTCTGCCTTATCAATCAAAGAATATGCAATACAACCAAAAACTTTAAGGTGCGAATAATTGACCGGTTTACCCGACCAAATTTCTTCTGGAATGCCTCCATCAAGCGCACTCGCCGGGTTTCTGTTGATCAGATATGTTTCCCCCAATCAGAGCAAACTTCTGTTTGAATTTCAAAAATTCAAAAATTGAAGCAACGCTTCAGATTCCTTGCACTGCGCGCAGAGCGCCACGTGTCAAAATCAGACACGCCAGCGCAAGGAGTGCAGCGCCCAAGGCAGCGCACCCAATCAGAGCAAGGCTCTATTTAAAATTCAAATTTTACTAAAGGAAGCAACGCTTCAGCTGACTTGCGCTCTGCGCTGCGCGATACGTGTCGGCGCAGATGCGCTGCGCTCTGCGCTGCGCGACACGTGTCAAGCGCAGGTGCGCTTGCGCCAACTGTGCCAGCACTAAAACAGAATTAAAATTCCAGAAAGATCTTTCCAATCTTGTTAAAAACAAGAAGATTATCTTCTGTAAAACAGAAGCCCTAGGATCAAAGATCCAACGGTGGAAAAATATCCCCAAATCAACCAGTGAAAGATCTTTGTAACCAACCTAATAAACTAATTGGCCTTATATAAAGGCCCCTAGACTCCAAGTCTAAAGGACATTGACATCAAGAGAGAGAGATACAGAGCTCTTAAAAAAAACTTTGAGAAGAAACTCAGAGGGAAAGAAAAAGGTAATCCTTTGGGAAAGAAAGAAGAATTTCTTCTAAAAAAAAGATCAATGATCTAAGAACAAGATCAAGCTCTTTAATAAAAAAAATAATAATAATAAAAGAGAAGTAATTTACTTCTTTACTAGATCTTTTGATCTATACAAAGGCATTGCCTTTTGATGAACCACTGGTTCTTAAAACTTGAGGTAGAACCTCTTTAGAATCAAAAAGATTCTGTTCTTTGATCTAAAATAGATCAAGATGCGCTCTGCGCTTTTGAACAGTGCCCTGCACTACTAATTTGAGCCTATGCGCTCTTGGGTTGGCGCAAGTCACCAGAACACGCCACGTGTCAACCCCAGAATAATCCGCGCCTTGCGCTTTTAAAAAAATGAGCACTGCGCTCTTGAATTGGAGCAAGTCGTCAGAGCGCGCCACGTGTCAGCAGCGCACTAGCGCAGCGCATTGCGCTTGCGCTCACCAGAGCACGACACGTGTCACCTCCACATCAGTTTGCGCCTTGCGTTCCTCAATCAGCGCAAAGCACGTGACAGGCCACGTGGCGCACTGTCAGACTATTAAATGCTGCGCATTATTAAGAAAGGGCAGAGCCCAATTAAAAGGCCTAACAGGCCTAATAAAAAATGCAGTGCAATATTAAATGCAGTGCAGAGTCCAATTAAAAGGTCCAACAGACCAAGACTAATTCTATGCATTATTAAACAAAGGGCAGAGCCCAAGTAAAGGCCTAATAGGCCAGACACCAATAAAAATGTTGAATATTCTCAACTGGACTTAGCCCAATTCTGGCCATAAGTCCTCAAATTAAATTGACTGAGCATGACTACTCTCTCAAATCAATTTACACCTGGTTCAAGGGTACATCTCTGAACTCCTCTGATATTTGTCGTTGTAATCTTTCAACGTCGTCAGAGAGGTGATGGGTCCCGACAACCACACATTAATACGGACTGTGGGGTCCTTAAACTCATGGACTAATGCGTCCTTAAACCAATAGTCGTCCCTAAAATGGGAATGTTGGACCACCATGTCCCTAAACTGGTAATACGGACTGTGGGGTCCTTAAACTCATGGACTAATGCGTCCTTAAACCAATAGTCGTCCCTAAAATGGGAATGTTGGACCACCATGTCCCTAAACTGGTAATACGGACTGTGGGGTCCTTAAAATCATGGACTAATGCGTTCTTAAACCAACATTCGTCCCCAAAATGGGAATGTTGGACCACCATGTCCCTAAACTGGCAATACGGACTGTGGGGTCCTTAAACTCATGGACTAATACGTCCTTAAACTAACATTCGTCCCCAAAATGGGAATGTTGGACCACCATGTCCCTAAAATGGTAATACGGACTGTGGGGTCCTTAAACTCATGGACTAATGCGTCCTTAAACCAATATTTGTCCCCAAAATGGGAATGTTGGACCACCATGTCCCTAAACTGGTAATACGGACTGTGGGGTCCTTAAACTCATGGACTAATGCGTTCTTAAACCAATGTTCGTCCCAAAATAGGAATGTTGGACCACGATGTCCCTAAACTGGAAATGGACCAACATGTCCCTAAACTAGCAATGGACCACTATGTTCCTAAACTGGAACAATAGAGCCCAAATGCTCTTTTGTCGGGTCTAAACGATCCCGTTAAGTTGATCTTAGTCTCAAATTAGACTAACGTATCCTTAACAAACTTTTAAGTTGATCTTAGCCTCAAATATGGCTAACGTATCCTTAAACTAAAACCCCAAACCCAAATCTAAGAAAATACGGATTTGGACTAATCCACGTCCTACGGGCGACGGCATAACTTAGTCTCCGTATACAATCCACGTGCAACCACAAACAAAACAAACACCCACGACACGAAATGAACATCTGGAGAAGGAGAAAGTTGTTACCGTGATGCGGTAGCGTAATTAACTGCAGGGCTTGCGCCTGCAGGGAAGAGCGTCCCCACAATCAAAAACCCCTCGAACGAGGGGGAATCTGACGAAGTCTGCTACATCGGCCGTATCCGTCTAAACCTCCGATACACGGTGCCATAAATCAACTTGGCATCTTCGGAGAGGTGGACGGATAAAACCAAATAATATCTGCCCCGAATTTCAGGCAAGACGTCTCTCTGTCGTCGCGCCGCCATTCGGAGGGGAACAGATTCTGGCACGCCCGGTGGGACCTTTTCCTCTTTCCACTCCATACTTCGTGTGTCGTATTCGTGAACGAATCGCGGTTTGTTAATGGTTGCCCTCGGGTTTCAAGTTACTAAGATTTGGTCTCTTGCTTGGCGCAGAAATCAAACAGCAATGGCGTTCAACTGCACGAACTGTTCCAACTGCAAATGCAACCGACGCTCCGCCTCACCTGAAGGTGTAGCCTATGGGCCTCAAGCGGCCTCCATCTTCACGATGCCGGTGGAACAAATCACCCAGGCTACTACTGGGCTATTTTTCGGGACCATGCTCCCGCCAGCGAGTTTCGCCATCCCGGTGCCTGTACCGGAAGCTTCAAAGAAGTCGGTCTTCGATCGACTTGCTACTACCACGGCCCCTCTCAACAGGTCGTCCAATTCCAGCTCCTCGGTCTTCACCATGCTGAACTCGAGCTCCAAAGGGCCTACCAAGAAGTCCAAAATACCTGAAGTGGCCATCCCAAAGAAGATAGCTGCTCCTGAAGTCGTCAAGGCGGCTTCTCCTCCCAGAGGGTCGGTCTTCACGAGACTGACTGCTCCCAGTCCCGCTCCCGTTCAGAAATCTGTGTTTGACCGATTGGACACGGTTTCTCAACGGACGTCAGTCTTTAAGAGGCTGACACCGGCAACAGCCCCTCACCTGAACAGGGGGAAAGATAAAGCCGTCGCTGAACCAATCCCAACAACTCGTCACGCTCGACGACGCCACTGGCGTCGGATAAGGAAGACTGGGGGCAACTCCCCCTCAGGGCTAACTCCACCAGCCCCAACGGTGGAAATTGAGTCCGCTGTTCCAACCGGGAACAACTTTGAGCTGCTGAACAGGGTACGCAGAAACTCACCAACTGCGGTGCTCAAAATATCTTCTCCACCGGTAGATACCGTCGTGGAAGCAAAACCAGAAGAGCCGGAGCAGTCTCCTCAACGGCTGTCTTCCAGGATCTACAAGACTTGGCGACGAGTCCGAGAATCGGTGATTGATCCGAATTTCTCTCACCAGCATAAGAAGTCGAAGGGCCGACGGGAGGAAAACCCCCCTGTCAAGCAACGGAAGACGACGGCTACCTGGGTGCCCACAGCAACGGCCCCCTCAACTTCGACGGCCCACAAGAGAAGAGGGCCGGAGAAAGTCCCCACGCCTGCGGCAAATATCAAAGGCAGTGAGCCCAAACGCCCTAAGTCCGGGGGTATTGTGGTACATACCGTCTACATGGCGTCTGGGAAAGAGGACAGCCGTATATCCACAGGTCATCGACCGCTTACGCGATCGGTGACTAAAGCTCAAGAGCAGCAGTAGAAGCTCCAAGAAATGATGACCGCGATGGCCGCACTCACCGGGCCAAAAGAAAGCCCAGAAGACTCCTCGGATCAGCGCCAGGAGTAAGAAACCGATGCCGAATTCCTTCTCAGGATACTGGAAAAGAAGGACAAAGAGGCTGCAGAACAAGCATCCAATATAAAACGAATGACCCTTCTGTTCCAAGACATGGTGGGTATGATGATCCAGCAGGATCCTCCTGCTGAAGATCCTCCGATTGTCCTTGAAGATGACAGAGGAGAAACGTCAAATCCACCGCCGGCTCTTTCAACAGCCAAGGAGGAGACAATTTCCAAAGCTGCCCTAGATGAATATATAGCTCAGCAAATACGAGTCCACTAGGCAACTGAGGCAGCCGGTCAAGTTGTCAAAACGGGGCGACCATATCCGAGCTGGTATGATCAGATCAAATACCCGCCGGGCTACACGATCCCAAAATTCCATGTCTACAAGGGGTCAGGCAATCCCCATCAACATGTTGCCCAGTTCAGGGCTCTTTGTGGCAATACCGGCGGTGAAGATAAACTGTTGCTTCGCCAGTTCGTCGGCAGCTTGTCGGAGACGGCGTTTGAATGGTACTCCGAGCTTCCGAATGACTCCGTCAAAACCTTCGCTGAAATGGAGTTGTTGTTTACTCAGCGATTCGCGAGCGCCATCGAGCGTACTCCAATAACAGCTTTGATCAACGCAAGAGTAAAGCCGGGCGAAACTTGGGTTCAATATGCAATCCGATGGTGGAACTTGTGGTCGAAGTGCGAACAGCGCATCGAGGAGGCGCCAGCGGTGGGCATGTTCGTGGGCACCCTAGATCCTCATGCAACTATTTCACAATTCATGATGTTCTTTAAACCAACCACGTTCCAAGCCTTGATCGATAAGTTAGCCCGGATAGATCAGATGGGTCATAGACCGTCTCTTCCAAAGCCGGACTCTCGAAATGAGAAGGGGAAAGGGAAAGCAATCGTCGTCGCCAATGCTCAACAACAGCCGAGCAACTTGAAGCCGGTTGTCCGTCAAAACAATACGCGTCCACACCTATCCCTCGAGGAGAGGCTAGGACGTCCTTACTCGTTTCCTCAAGATAAAACGAGAAGACTGTTTGAGCTGGCATTACGTAACAGACTCATCAATCTGCCAGATTCAAGACGTCTGTCGCAGCCAAACGACGTCAATAATCCCAATTACTGTCCCTACCACCGAGTATTGGGTCATCCGATCGAAGATTGCTACGTCTTCAAGAATTGGATTGAAGATCAATACTAACGAGGCAAGTTCGCGTTATCCGAAAAATGGAAGGTGAACCCGCCGTAACCTCATACCCCTAAGAAGGTGAATATGCCGGGGGTAACGTGCTCCCTTTTTGAAGAAGCTCCGTGGGAGGTCGTGCTATCAGCCAAAACCAAAAGGATGCTGAATGATTTCCAGACATGCCCGGCGATCAGGAGGAAGAACCCGCTAGAACCTCAGATCATCGAAGGGATGCTGAAGCCGCACCCAACGCCAAAGATCGGTGGTGATGACCCAAGCACTCACACCCAGCCGTCAAAATCTTCGAAGAAGAAGAAGAAAAGATCCAAAAAGCCCGTGAACCCTGGCGACAAGCACACGGACTTGCAGAAATAGATTGACGCGCTGGAGGAGTATAATCAGAAGGCACGGACTCCCATCACGCTCCAAGAGTTCCTCAGCAACGTCTTTCAGGAAGAAGATGATGGAGAAAGTTCGTCGGATGAATATGAGGGTTACGTAGCAAGTTGTCATATGATCTCCCACTCGTTTACAGACGATGAGAAAACTCCTTGCACTGAGAAACCGAGGGCAGATCCTAAACCGGAACTTCTGAGGCCATCAGATGAAACAATTGATGCATTCCTCAACGACGCTTTTTTGAAAAGTAAAGCTGATTGGGAACGCGAGACGGTCATATTTGAAAGGGCCAAGCGCTGGCAACTAGACGAAAGAGTTGAGACACTCCCGTCAAATCAAAAGACATCCGTTGCGGATAAAAACAAATTCAAGACGAGGAAAAGATTTGCTAAGGCCATATCAATGGGGATGAAGCTACCACCCTCTGAAGAAAACATTGCCGGCAAAGCAGAAATGCACCCTTCCTATTGCTTATATCATCGAAAGATTTCACACCCCACCGAAGAGTGCAAAGCTTTCAATAGATGGTGGCAGGGGTATGTTATTCACCGGCAACATTTCAAGCGGGAGAAGCGCAAAACTCGTCGGGAGCGGAAAAGTACGACCGAGGAGCTTAGAAGAACTACTGACGATTGTCGCATGGTTAATGCCGGGGAAGCGCAAATTCTCACATTCGGGAGCGACTCTGATGAGGAAATGGCTCTTAGCCCTCTCTTTAAAGAGTCCACCTCGGGAAAAGAGGAAGAGCCAAAGGCCTGCGAGAATATCCAGCTGCGTAATCGTACGCTACCCGAAAGGAATCTCGGATCTTTGAACAGGAAAGATAAGGGAAAAGAAAAGGTCCCCGAAGATATTTCCCTGGATGAACAAGTCATGAAAGAGCTGACTGCCAAGGACCCGCCAAAGAGAAATAAGGTAGACTACAACATTCTGGCACACTTGAGGAAGCTACCCTCGCAACTCAGCATTCTTGACGCCCTTTTACTAACAAAAGAAGCAAGGGATTCATTGATCAAAGCGCTACAGGAGCCAGAGCAATTCCAAGCTTTTCTCGCCGAAGAAAAGATGAAAGACGAGCTGGAAGAAGTGCACACAGCCGATATCACTTTCGGTGATGAAGATCTTCTCCTTGGGACGTGCGAGCACAACCGTCCCCTCTGTGTCTCAGGGTATTGCCACGATATAAAGATAGGCAAGATCTTAGTTGACAATGGGTCCTCTGTCAATCTCCTCAATGTACGGGTATTGAAAGAAATCTGCATGAGCGTCCAACACCTCGCTCGGGATAAGATCACCATCTCCGGGTTCGACTCTCAATCATCACGAACTCTCGGGTCTGTGATGCTGACGTTACGCTTTGGACTACTTGTCATGGATATTAAATTCCATGTCATAGACGCCAAGACATGCTATAATGCTTTGCTCGGCCGGCCATGGTTACATGAGTATAACATCATTCCCTCTACACAACATCAGTGTATGAAATACTTCAAGGATGGTCTCGAGTATACCGTGACAGGGGAGCTGAACCCGTTCTCAGTGAACGAAGTTCGGAAGTACGAGGATGCAAAATACTTCTTACCGGATTTCGAAGATATGGAGAGATGTCACAAGACGGAGAACAAAGCTATCGCCACCATCCCAGTCTTCGGGAGTGATACTGAGGAAGAGGAAGAGATGGTTTATTCGGGTCTACCCCAGCACAACAAGCCAGGACCGTCCGCTCCTATGTTGATCTTTGGCAGTGACTCGGAAGATGAAGTCCATGCTATATTCTCTGCTCGGCCTTCAATACGAACATTCACTGACGAAGAGCAAAGTCTGCAAGTCGCTATGGTTCCACTTAAACATCATAAAGAACTGGACGCACTTGATACCTATAGTGTAGAAGAGCTGCAGACGTTCTATGTCCCTCCCAGGCGAGAAGGCGAAAAGGCGATTCTATTCTACCGCTCCGGGAAAACCAAAGTGGAGAAAGAAATCTGGCACGGTGCGGACCATACGCTTGACAGGCTTCAGCCCATCTGTTTGCCTAGGTATTATACAGAAGGCTTGAAAAGGCTGTTAAAGCGCCAAGGGATACCCTTCAAACAGACCGTTCGAAAAGCCAAGTTCTATGACAGGATCTGGAATGTTCCCGGAACTCAGCGCAAGTTGCCTAACGGGAGAATGGAAGCAATCGAGTTTGGATACGTTCGGTCTAAGAAACGAGAGCTGCTCCGCGACTGCTACATCATACATGACTTCAATGAAAAGGGGGACGCTCAATGGGAAGATGCTGACCATGAGCCAGAAAAAGCCCCCGACGTGAAAATGCCCAGTCCGTTGTTCGAAGAGCAAATGAACAAGCTTATGAGGGAAGCTGGTCAAAAAGTTCAAGACGACCATAATCGCGAAATGGCCCTTTATGAGAAAGACAGGACGCAGCTCCTCCTCCAACAGGCTGTGAAAGACGAAAACGCCGTTCCCTGTCAACCTATTGTAAAAAAGGCCTGACGCAGAGGCAGAAACAAGTCAAAGAGTGGAAAAGGCGTTCCACAGCGACAAAGCGGGACCAAGAAGTCACGCGAGCGGGAATCAAGCGGTCCGGATCTATCTCTTATGAAGAAGATGAGTCGAGCATACTCTTTTCCTCAAGACAGGACAAAGAAGATACTTGACCTCTCTATAAAACATCAAATGCTTACACTACCGGAGTCTAAACACCCTGAGCAAGCAGGCGAAGTCTCACACCCGAACTATTGCTCTTATCACCGAGTAATAGGACACCCTCTCGAAGATTGCTTCACCTTCAAGAACTAGGTCGAAGATCAGTATCAGCTCGGCAAGTTCGCTTTATCTGACAACTGGAGGGTAACGCCGCCACAGAAGCATGAATCCAAAGCTACGAGAGCAGAACCAGATCCACATCGGTCTTGGAAGCGAGCTCGTGCTTGTCATATGATAACAATATCAAAAGAAGAGCCCAAGAATATGGATGACCTTCCCTGGTGCTTCGAAAACAGTGATGACGAGGTGATCTCAGAATTTCCACCGGCGCCAAAAGAGCTGGAAGATGGAATACATACCACTGCAGATAACCTTAAGAAAATTGATCTGGGGACAGCGAGTGACCCGCGACCGACCTTCATTAGTGAGCTATTATCTGAAGAGAGAGTGGCTGCGTTAAAAGACGTGCTTATGCAGCATAGAGATTGTTTCGTATGGAACTATTCCGAAATGCCAGGACTAGATCCAGAAATTGCTGTGCATAAATTGGCGATATCCCCGGACGTTAAGCCGATTAAACAAGCGCCGAGGAGAATGCGACTCGAGCTTGAGATGAGCATCAACGCCGAGGTCAAGAAGCTGATTGAATCTGGCTTCATCCAAGAGGTTCAGTACCCTGATTGGATCGCCAACATTGTCCCGGTGATGAAGAAAAATGGGACAGTGTGCATATGTGTAGACTTCCGGGATCTCAATAAAGCGTGCCCGAAGGACGATTTCCCAGTGCCAGTCACTAAGCCGATGATAGATAACATGTCCACTCACGAAGTTTTCTCCTTCATGGACGGCTCATCAGGATATAATCAGATAAAGATGCATCCCGAAGACCAGAAGCACACCGCTTTCCGGACCCCTTTGGGAATATTCTGCTACAAGGTGATGCCCTTCGGTTTAAAGAACGCCGGTGCCACCTATCAAAGGGCCATGACAAAGATCTTCGATGACCTTCTACATGAAATCGTCGAATGTTATATCGACGACCTCGTGGTTAAGAGAAAATCATACGAGGAACATCTAGAGCATCTGAAGACTGTATTTCAACGCCTTCGGAAATACAACTTGAAGATGAACTCTCTCAAGTGCGCATTCGGAGTTTCCTCGGGCAAATTCCTAGGATTCATCGTACGACACCGAGGTATCGAGATAGATCCATCAAAGATCAAGGCGATCATGGAAATGCCTCCGCCAAGGACTCTCAAACAATTGCGGTCTCTTCAAGGAAAGCTCGCGTACATCCGGCGTTTTATAGCCAATTTCTCTGGCAAGTGCCGTCCGTATAGTCACTTGATGAAGAAGGGAACCCCGTTCGTCTGGAATCACAAATGTCAAGGTGCGCTGGACGAGATCAAGCAATACCTGCAGGATCCGCCAGTATTGGCTGCTCCGGTCAAGGGAAAGCCTCTCATTCTTTATACAACCGCCCTCGAAGGTTCCTTAGGCGCATTATGGGCACAAGAGAACGACCAAGGGAAAGAAAGAGCTCTTTATTACTTAAGTCGAGTTCTCCTGGGGGCAGAAAGCAACTACTCCCCCATCGAAAAACACTGCCTGGCGTTGATCTTCGCGATAACAAAGCTCAGGCACTATGCGTTGGCGCACGAAGTCCGTCTCATATCGAAGGTGGACCCTCTTAAGTATTTAATGTCGAAGGCCATATTGACAGGGAGACTCGCTAAATGGGCCTTGCTCTTAATGGAGTTTTCGATAACCTATCAGCCTCTTAAGGCAGTGAAAGGCCAGGCCATCGCCGACTTCCTCGCTGAGCATCTGATACCTGCCGATTCTCCTCTGAATTGCGAGCTGCCAGACGAACACGCGTTTGATGCGATCGACGGTAGTGATACTCGATGGGAACTCTATTTTGATGGAGCGTCTTCCATGAAGAAGCGCAAACAAAGCACCCCTATAATCAAATCGGGGGTAGGCCTCATCTTCGTAACTCCACAAGGAGGGATAATGCGCTTTGCTTTCTCTTTAACAGAGCCGAGGACGAACAATGAAGCCGAATATGAAGCTTTGATAGCAGGCCTCGAGATCGCCATCTACATGGGAATTGAAAACCTCCTCATATACGGAGATTCTCAACTGGTCGTCAGTCAAGTAAATGGCGACTACCAAACGTGCAAACCCGAACTGGTGAAGTATGGCGAGAGAGTACAGCAATTACTGACTCAAATCCCCTCCTATATGCTGGAAAGCATACCGCGTGCAGAAAATAGCAAGGAGGACACGTTAGCCAAGCTCGCTAAGGAACTGGCCGACGAGAACCTCGATGACGTAAGAATCGTGGTACAAAGCCGTCGGGTGCTTGCCCCAGCAGAAATATCTCCGTAATCATCCGAAGAAAAGGGAGTGACTGAGCAAATGGCTATGCAAATAAAAGACCGGGAAAAGGCTGAGGATTGGAAAGAAGTCTTTATAGACTACTTTAAATCACGTCGAACGCCTGAAGATGCGTCCTCAAGACATCAGCTTATGAAACGAGCTTTGTCTTTCGCCTTCATCAATGATACTCTGTACAAGAGGTCATTCGATTCTCTGTGGTTGAGATGTCTGGGACCTGAAGAGGCGAAAAGAGTCGTTCAGGAAGTTCACGACGGATTATGCGGTTCTCACTAAGCAGGCCCGAAGATGAAGTTGAAGATTAAACGGATGGGCTACTATTGGCCCACTATGATTCAGGACTGTCTCGAATATGCGAAGCAATGCCACTCGTGCCAGATTCATGGGGACTTTATCCATCAGCACCCAAATCCTCTACATCCAACAGTGGCCAGCTGGCTGTTCGAAATGTGGGGGACTGACGTAATCGGCCCCATCGAACCAGCATCGTCTAGGGGACATCGATTCATCTTGGCGACGACTAACTACTTCTCCAAATGGGCAGAAGCAGTACCGCTGAGGGAAGTGAAGACGGAGAGTATCATCCATTTCTTCAAGACGCACGTCATTTATCGGTTTGGAACTCCGAGACGGATCATCTCCGATAACGGGCCAGCCTACAGAAGCCACAAAATCAGCCGCTTCGCACAACAGCACAACATAGACTGGAGATATTCCTCAGTTTATAATCCCCGAGCTAATAGTTTAGCTGAGACTTTCAACAAGATCTTGACGAAGATGGTGAAGAAAACGGTGTCCCGAAATAAGAGGGATTGGCACGAGAGACTGCAAGAAGCTTTCTGGGCGTATCGAACTACGTTCAAGACGGCCACGAACACTACGCCTTACGCGTTGGTATTCAGTACAGAAGCGGTACTCCCCCTCGAAATAGAATTACCCTCTCTATGAGTGGCAGTCCATTATGAGCTAATGGACGAAGAGAATGCTCACCTTCGCCTCGAGGAGCTCGATGCCCTTGATGAAACCCGGCTCCTGGTACAGCAAAATCTAGAAGCTTATAAAGCAAAGATGACGCGCTCATATGAAAGATTGACTAGGCCGAGGACATTCCGCCAAGGCGAACTCGTGCTAGTGGTCAAAAGTCCTATGATCCCCAATCGCGCCAAGCGAGGAAAATTCGAGCCGAACTATGAAGGCCCGTACATCATAGACAAGGTCTACCAGGGTGGAGCCTATCTACTCATGGACATGCATGGAGAAAGACCTTTCAGGTCAATAAACGGTCGCTTCCTGAAGAAATACTAAGCCTAATGAGTTACGGCCTAGGTCAATGATAGATGACGACGACTATGTCCGCTCGCTATCTTCCTAAGCCCAAAACTCTATAAGTAGTAGCTGGTTAACGGACCGAAACGTCCTTAAACTAATGACGGACCACTACGTCCTAAAACTAGCCGTTGACCGAGATGTCGATAAACTACGGTGGATTGCAACATCCCAAGGCCGATACAAAAAAATTGAATAAAAAAAAATAAAAACGGTATGTCCATAAGCAAAATGGGCATGGATGAAAACCCGAAAGGGCTCCGTAAGTAAAAACAGCAGGGCTACCGGCGAGTTTTGTGAAAACCTGAAAGGGCGCAATCTCGTTAAAAAAAATATATAAAAAAGAATAAAAAAAGAAGACGATATGTCCATAAGCAAAATGGGCACGGATGAAAAGCCGAAAGGGCTCCGTGAGTAAAAACAGCAGGGCTACCGGCGAGTGTTTGTGAAAACCCGAAAGGGCGCAACCTCGTTAAAAGACACTTATAAGGTCCTCTCGACCTTATAAGGAGAAACCACCTGCGTAAGATCCTTACGACTCATAAGGGAGCAACACACTTAGGGATCCTCACGATTTCTAAGGAGAAATTACACTTGCGGGATCCTCACGACTCGTAAGGAGAACTCTCTTATGGGACCCTCACGGCTCATAAGATTTGAAAGTCTTAAATTACAGAGACCTGAACCTGTTCTTAAGCAACCCCCACAACCTTCGATTTTGCCCTACAGGTGGCTCAATACTGACCCTTGTATACAATCCACGGGCGCGAATAAACATTTCCCCAGAAAAGTCCCATCCGTGACTAGGGATATGTCCATATGATGAACATCCCTTGTAAGTCCTCTCGACTTATAAGGAGAAAACCCTTTTGTAAGATCCTTACGACTTACAAAGGAACATACACTTAGGGATCCTCACGATTCCTAAGGAGAAAACACACCTACGAGATCCTCACGACTGGTAGGGAGAAATACCTTTGTGAGGCCCTTACGGCTCATGAAGTCAAAAGCCTTAGTCGACAGGACCCTAACCCTGTTTACTAAGCCACCTTTGTTCGACATCGACAGAGGAAAATGATGATTCGCTCCTGGCAATATCCCAGTCGTAGCGGTGCTGATGCCGAAATCGGCGTCTAATTCCAGGCTTGCGGCGGAAAGACAGCAAGCCACACATGCATACGAAATAGCCGAAATGATGGGGCAACTTGCAACAAAATCAGCAAGTAAAAAAAAATGTATGCATGCAAAATAGCCGAAATGATTGGGCAACTCGCAATAAAAAGCAGCGAGGGAAAATAAAATAAATAGTCGAAATGATGGGGCACCGCGAGAAAACAGCCGAAATGATTGGGCAATCGCGACTTTCGCGATACAAAAAAAAAGCTGAAATGATAGAGCATCACGGAAAGAAATAAAAAAAAATTAATAATATATAGTGAAATTTATGCCCTACAGGAGATATCACAGCAATCCCTGTATACAATCCAGGGGCACAAACACAGAAGGAAACATATCTTCCCTCCCCTTGCTCCATCAGAAAACGGAGCCAAGTCTTGACGGTAACTCATATAAAACCTGAAGGACCACCAGAGATCATCTCACCTCAACGTGGAGTGATCACCACTTCGACGTTCGTCTCTACACAACAGACGAAATGTCACTACAGCGTCCCTCCTTCAACAGGATTTGGACACACCACAGCAAACGAAGCGAAGGCCGAATTCCTAGCTTCAGGGTCTTGACGGTAACCCATATAAAACCTGAAGGACCACCAGAGATCATCTCAACCCCAGGGAAATCAGTGTCCCTGGCAAATATCTCGATTCAGGTAAATTAGTGTCCTTGATGAGAACATCTTGATTCGCGTCGACCCGCAGAGAAACCAGTGTCTTTGCAGGAATACCTCGATTCATTTCAACTCTGAGGAAATCAGTGTCCTTGGCAAATACCTCGATTCAGGGAAATTAGCATCCTTGATGAGAGCATCTCGATTCGCGTCGACCCGCAGAGAAATCGGTGTTTTTGCAGGAATACCTCGATTCGTTTCAACCCCAGGGAAATCAACGTCCTTGGCAAATACCTCGATTCAGGGAAATTAGCGTCCTTGACGAGAGCATCTTGATTCGCGTCGACCCGCAGAGAAATCAGTGTCTTTGCAGGAATACCTCGATTTGTTTCAACTCCAAGGAAATCAGTGTCCTTGGCAAATACCTCGATTCAGGGAAATTAGCGTCCTTGACGAGAGCATCTTGATTCGCGTCGACCCGCAGAGAAATCAGTGTCTTTGCAGGAATACCTCGATTCGTTTCAACTCCGAGGAAATCAGTGTCCTTGGCAAATACCTCGATTCAGGGAAATTAGCGTCCTTGACGAGAGCATCTCGATTCGTCTCGACTTGGTGTCTTCACGAGAACTTCTCGATTCGTCTCAACTTGCGAGATAAAGCCTTAGGCAGTGGGGATTAAAAAACCTGTTTCCTAAGCACCGGGACCCTGCAAGTCGGTCCAAAATGGACTCTTGCATACTATTCACGGGCCACACTCTCCAAAGTCAAAATCTTGACAAGGAGGGAAACAACCGCTTACGGGTCCTCTCGACTCGTAAGAGGGAAAATTCTCTTATAAGATCCTTACGACTTATAAGAGAAAACGCACTTAGGAATCCTCATGATTCCTAAGGAGAAAATACACCTACGAGATCCTCTCGATCCGTAGGGAGAAAAGTCTTTGTGAGACCCTCACGGCTCATAAAGTTGAAAAGTCTTAGGCAACAGATCTGAACCTGCCTCCTAAGCCATCATCACCTCTTGAAGAAGCCAAGACAGGATGCTCGCTCTATCATCTGTCAACCATGTTTACTAAGGTAGCATGCTGATAATAGAAGAAGGGAGAAAGCACAGAGATGACACAAGACATTGCAGTGTATATCTTTATTCATGAATTCAATTAAGTACAAGGCGAATCATATAAAAGAATAAAGAATGTGTACATATTATTCAAAGATTACAAGTGTATAATTGATACAAAAAGCAGCTACTGAGAAGGAAGCGTCTTAAATAGCCCCATCAATTGCTCGTGCACTTCCTTCAATGCCTTCTCCTGACCGGCCGCCACCGCCAATTCTGCTTCCACTTAAGCCCGCTGCTGCAAGAAGGATGAAAGCTGCTCCTCAACTGCATGTTGAGCTGCATCACGACCTTGGGCATCACGCTCAGCGGCATCGAGCTTCTGCTTCAGTGTTAGCCCATCAGAAATACTTTGCAGAAGGCCTTAGAAGATAGCCTTCACCTGGGTAGCGTTCGCATCGACCTCAGCACGCAGGCGAGCAGTCTCGCTTGAGGACTCTTGGCATTCCCTCAGCCTTAAATCCGCTTCTTGTTCCAAATGGCGGAAGTAAGAAGCGCTCTGCTCGATCCATGCCGCCCGTTGAGTATTCATGGCCAAAACCTCGGGGGCAGGACGCATAAGCTCCAGCTGATGCAGGCGGGCCTCGATCTCCCTGCAGTGATTAACCCAAGACTCGACGACGCCTTCATTATGAAAATTTATAAGCGTCGCCAGTATCGGATTAACCTCCGCAGCGAAATCTGCGGCAGATGGGGGAGCGTCTGCGTCAAGCTCTTCGACGTATCCGCTCAACATGCCCAAACTCATCGCAGCACCCTTTGAAGATGGACGTCTCAAGAAAGGGCATGCCGGCATTATGATGCGAGGCTCGGAGAGGGCCGGAACCGGAACGACAGCTGAAAAAACAAAACACAATCAGATGACAGTTCAAGAAATATAAGAAAGTCATCAATGAGGGAGTTTACTATACCAGCTGCAGCAGGCGGCAAAGCTGGGAGGACCGGTGGCGCAACCGATCCCTTATCTTCTCCTTCGATCTGTAATACTGCAATCAAGGCAAGGAAGAATCAGAAATAATTCCATTACTGAAAAAAGGAAGGGTATTAATTGAAAACTATACTCACCAGCGCCACTGGACGAAGACCCCTCCGACGGGAAGGAGAAGTGTGGGTGCAGCACCTGATAAAGGTGATCAAAAAGCACTCCTGCAAAGATGCAGTAGTACAACATCAGTACATAAATTATGCAATAAAGATAAGACTGATGGGTCACGAATCCATACCTTCCAGCATTTACGACGGTGCGAGAGAAGGTAGAGAGGTGGCCACCGTCAAGGCAGTAGCTGACGGCGCTCCCTCGAGCAATGGGGCATCAACACTGGCCGCGCCTGCGTTAGAAACAAGATAAGCACTGTCAGAAAAGTTATAGAATAGAAAAAAGGACGGTAACCCAAAATTTACCTGATGAGTCACCAGCCAAAACGGCGGCGTCTCCCTCCTCCATTGACAAGGGTTCACCTCTCGTTGCCTCATCACCAGACTCTACGGGAGCCGTCGTTGTGCTCGCAAAGCCAGGAGACGGCGGAGGACCGTAGGCGGGGAGAGCAATGATCGGAGCATTGCCAGACTTTTGAGAAAGAGTGGCCGGCTCTTCCTCGGGGATCATGCCCGTCTCACCCGCTATCCCCTCTGTCTCAACGGTCGCGGCCGTCTTGTCCGCCGTTGCCATAGGGTCGTCGATCTCAGCCGCTCCCTCCGCTGCTGCCCCGGGCTCGGTTGTAACAGCCGTCTCATTTGCCGCTACCTCATGCTCGGCATCGGCAACCTTCTCGGGCATAGTAGGTGTGACTGTCTCGTCAGCCACTAGCTTGGACCCGGCGTCTGCGGCTGCACCGCCTACCGTCGCCTCGGGGTCAGCTGCTATCTTCTCCACCGCCCCCTCAGGCTCGACAGTTTCCGCCGCTCCTTCAGTTGGACTTGGCCCTGCAGGACAAGATATATAAGAACCGATAGGTTTACAATTCTTACAACAAAAGTCTCGAAAAACACATTACCTAAGGTGGATTGATCGTTGGCCCCCCGAGCTGCACGCACCGCCCGCCTATGAGCAGTGGACAAGCCGACCGGAGACTCTTCCGAAGGAGTAGCAGCACGAGGAACGGCGCTTGGGCCCGCTCCCACGGCCAAAGCAGCTCTGCGCTCCTTCGCCTCGCGCATCAAGCGCTTCCTTTCCTCCCGGGCAGTCACGACGGACCTCTTCGAAGCTTCCTTCATCAAGGCGTCTTCGTCCGCGTTCAGAGTTGCCTCCAGAGCCTTCAAGGCATCCCTCATCGGCTTTTCGAGTCAGGTCTCTCGCGGCAGCCCCGAAGAGGTCGAGACTTCAGTAGCTGGCCCAGGAAGAGTCCCCGCATCGGCTTGCGCAGAAGATCCCGCGGCCCCTGCAAAAAGACAAAGAAAAGATTAGATTGGCCATAAAAAGGGGAATAAAGACTCAGTGAGCCGAGACATACCAACGCCCGATAGAGCGCGTTTCCTTTCCTCCTCTTGGAAGGTTTTCAGGGAAGCAGCGATGGCTTCTTCGGTAGAAACGCCTGTTTTAAAAAAAAGAGGGAAAGCATTAGTCGAAGACAATGATAAAAGTACGATGAAATGACGAAGAGTGCAACCAATGATTACCTGACTGAGCAAGTTTAGCCAACTACGCTTCGAGCCTTACCGATTGCTCAGAAGACGCGATGGCGGCCGCCATATCAGTATCTGCTGGATCTATCGAGAAACCCTCATTGCTCCCGTATTCGCGTAAGCTTTCGGTGAGAGGGGCCTGAGGCTCTAAGCCGAGGAAGGCATCGAGAGAGAGGATCGACTTCTTCTTTCTCTTCTGCACGCGAGCCCCGGGTGCACCCAAGATCAACTTGCGCTTTGCGGGCACCTTAGGACAGCGAGTCCCAATGTCCGGGCCCACGCCAGACTCGGGCGAAACTACATTCACCGTCTCCACCAGAGCACGGGGCGCTGGGGGCACATCCGCAGTAGCACGGGGTAATCCGCGGGGAGGGCTCAGCACGCGCGGTGGCTCAGCTCTAGCGTCTCTCAGCGGGGGAACGACAGGAGTCCTTGGACTCAGGGGAGCCTTGCGGTCGCTGCCAGGGGGCGCACCCTTGCGGTCAACCAACAAACGCTTCTCTTCCCGGATGACGGCACCCATTGCATGCGCGTACCAAGCCACGTACACGTGGAGGGCCCGTGGGACACAGCTCGGCTCGCTGATAAAGAAGTGGGAGCCCGCAGGATGTACCTGGCCCACTGCAAATATCCGGCCGGTTGTCTAGGGGTCAATCCGATATTATAAGGTTGTCCCCAAGGGCGCGCCTCACCCTGGCATATGCGCCGCCCCAAAACGTCCACGGCTGCCGGCGGCTGCACGGGAATAGCAGCGATCGAAGGCTGGAGAAGATCCTCCGAATTCCAGTTCACGACCTCCACGGCATACTTCACCGGGGGTGCATCCGCATATGGGATCGACGAGATCGGCTCTGACGGCGTCGCGCAACCGAAGCTTCGGCGGCCCTTGATGATTTCACTGTACCACCTACCTCACGGATGAAGGTTCTTATGCTCTGGGTCGTGATCCTTAATCAGAGCGAGAACCTCCCGGTCCACCGGTGCCTCAGGGAATCCTCCCTCTGATCGAACAAGCGGGAAAGACAGATCAGCAGACATGATTGCCTGCAAAGAAAAGTGAAATCCAGCTGTCAGCATCATAATTTAATTTTAATTCCAACGCTTGGCATTTTAAAATTTATACTATACTGCAATGCAGTAGATAAGGGACCAAAGGGGGGCCCACAAAATCTAGATGACAATGTGTCAGTTAATAAGACAGCCCCATCATTGGATGAGACTGTCAATTAATGAGAAGATCCCCAAAAGAATACTCTCATTAAATGAAAAATCCCTAGAGACAAGGAGAAAATCTCCCCTTTCAGAGCAAAACTCTATCACAGAGTGACACTTGTCAAACTCTGGTCTCAAGGGAATAAAATTCCTTAAAGAGCCTGGCTCTATAATAATGATGGAAAAATCCATCAAAAGAAAATTAATTCCTGAAGAATTAAAATTAAAAATTTGGGATCTTAAAAGATCCATGAAAACTCTTCAGAGTTCATCATCTTTAGATCAAAAGATCTATATTTTGTCCAAGAGCAAAGCTCTGTTCATGGGTTAAGAAACCCTGAAACAAATTTTTGAGAGCAAGGCTCTGTTTATGAAACCCCAAAGGGGTTTTCTTTAGATCAAAGATCTATGAGAGTAAGGCTCTATTAATTAAATTAAATTAAATTAAATTTAAGTTAAATTTTACCTAAATTTTTTCTAGAGTTTGAACTCTGAAGTTCTTGAAAAACGAGAGCAAGGCTCTGAAGTTCTTAAAAGCAAGAGCAAGGCTCTGAAAATTAAAAATCTTGAAGATGATAATCATCTGTTGAGGACCAAGGGTCCTATTTATAGGCGCTTGTGCGTCCTTTCAACTCCTGAGTTGATCCAACGGCTGGGATCTTGCCACCGCTGCACTCACGTGTGCATCACGTGAACGCAACGGTGGGGGGGCATTTGTTTCCCCCAATCAGAGCAAAGCTCTGTTTGAATTTCAAAAATTCAAAAATTGAAGCAACGCTTCAGATCCCTTGCGCTGCACGTAGAGCGCCACGTGTCAAAATCTGACACGCCAGCGCAAGGAGCGCAGCGCCCAAGGCAGCGCACCCAATCAGAGCAAGGCTCTGTTTAAAATTCAAATTTTAATAAAGGAAGCAACGCTTCAGCTGGCTTGCGCTCTGCGCTGCGCGACACGTGTCGGTGCAGGTACGCTAACGCAGTTGTCCTGCGCTCTGCGCTGCACGACACGTGTCAGCGCAGTTGCGGTAGCGCAGTTGCGCTGCGCTCTGCGCTGCGCGACACGTGTCAGCGCAGTTGCGCTGCGCTCTGCGTTGTTGCGCTCACGCAGTTGCGCTGCGCTGCGCGACATGTGTCAAGCGCAGGTGCGCTTGCGCCAACTGTGCCAGCACTATAACAGAATTAAAATTCCAGAAAGATCTTTCCAATCTTGTTAAAAACAAGAAGATTACCTTCTGTAAAACAGAATCCTTAGGATCAAAGATCCAACGGTGGGAAAATATCCCCAAATCAACCAGAGAAAGATCTCTATAACCAACCTAACAAACTAATTGGCCCTATATAAAGGCTCTTGGACTCCAAGTCTAAAGGACATTGACATCAAGAGAGAGAGAGAGATACAGAGCTCTTAAAAAAAAACTTTGAGAAGAAACTCAGAGGGAAAGAAAAAGGTAAACCTTTGGGAAAGAAAGAAGAATTTCTTCTAAAAAAAAAGATCAATGATCTAAGAACAAGATCAAGATCTTCAATAAAAAAAATAATAATAATAAAAAAGAAGTAATTTACTTCTTTACTAGATCTTTTGATCTATACAAAGGCATTGTCTTTTGATGAACCACTGGTTCTTAAAACTTGAGGTAGAACCTCTTTAGAATCAAAAAGATTCTGTTCTTTGATCTAAAATAGATCAAGATGCGCTCTGCGCTTTTGAACAGTGCCCTGCACTACTAATTTGAGCCTCTGCGCTCTTGGGTTGGCGCAAGTCACCAGAACACGCCACGTGTCAACCCCAGAATAATCCGTGCCTTGCGCTTTTAAAAAAATGAGCACTGCGCTCGTGAATTGGCGCAAGTCGTCAGAGCACACCACGTGTCAGCAGCGCACTAGCGCAGCGCAATGGTGCAGCGCATTGCGCTCACCAGAGCACGACACGTGTCACCTCCACATCAGTTTGCGCCTTACGCTCCTCAATCAGCACAAAGCACCTGACAGGCCACGTGGCGCACTGTCAGACTATTAAATGCTGCGCATTATTAAGAAAGGGCAGAGCCCAATTAAAAGGCCTAACAGGCCTAATAAAAAATGCAGTGCATTATTAAATGCAGTGCAGAGCCCAATTAAAAGGTCCAACAGACCAAGACTAATGCTATGCATTATTAAACAAAGGGCAGAGCCCAAGTAAAGGCCTAATAGGCCAGACACCAATAAAAATGTTGAATATTCTCAACTGGACTTAGCCCAATTCTGGCCATAAGTCCTCAAATTAAATTGACTGAGCACGACTGCTCTCTTAAATCAATTTACACCTGGTTCAAGGGTACATCTCTGAACTCCTCTGATATTTGTCATTAATCCTTCAACGTCGTCAGAGAGGTGACGGGTCCCGACAACCACACATTAATACGGACTGTGGGTTCCTTAAACTCATGGACTAATGCGTCCTTAAACCAATAGTCGTCCCTAAAATGGGAATGTTGGACCACCATGTCCCTAAACTGGTAATACGGACTGTGGGGTCCTTAAACTCATGGACTAATGCGTTCTTAAACCAACATTCGTCCCCAAAATGGGAATGTTGGACCACCATGTCCCTAAACTGGCAATACGGACTGTGGGGTCCTTAAACTCATGGACTAATGCGTCCTTAAACCAACATTCGTCCCCAAAATGGGAATGTTGGACCACCATGTCCCTAAACTGGTAATACGGACTGTGGGATCCTTAAACTCATGGACTAATGCGTCCTTAAACCAATATTCATCCCCAAAATGGGAATGTTGGACCACCATGTCCCTAAACTGGTAATACGGACTGTGGGGTCCTTAAACTCATGGACTAATGCGTCCTTAAACCAATGTTCGTCCCAAAATGGGAATGTTGGACCACCATGTCCCTAAACTGGCAATGGACCACCATGTCCCTAAACTGGCAATGGACCACTATGTCCCTAAACTGGAACAATAGAGCCCAAATGCTCTTTTGTCGGGTCTAAATGATCCCGTTAAGTTGATCTTAGTCTCAAATTAGACTAACGTATCCTTAACAAACGTTTAAGTTGATCTTACCCTCAAATATGGCTAACGTATTCTTAAACTAAAACCCCAAATCCAAATCTAAGAAAATACGGATTTGGACTAATCCACGTCCTACGGGCGACGGCATAACTTAGTCTCCGTATACAATCCATGGGAAACCACAAACAAAACAAACACCCACGACACGAAGTGAACATCTGGAGAAGGAGAAAGTTATTACTGCGATGCGGTAGCGTAATTAACTGTAAGGGCTTGCGCCTGCAGGGAAGAGCGTCCCCACAATCAAAAACCCCTTGAACGAGGGGGAATCTGACGAAGTCTGCTACATCGGCCGCATCCGTCTAAATCTCCGATACACGGTACCATAAATCAACTTGGCATCTTCGGAGATGTGGACGGATAAAACCAAATAGCATCTGCCCCGAATCTCAGGCAAGACGTCTCTCTGTCGTCGCGCCGCCATTCGGAGGGGAACAAGATACACCGCAGTATCGACCACTGCTGCCCATAAGAATTTTGGCAGATTCGCATCCAAGGTCATGCTTCGCACTCGCTCTAGGATCGTTCTGTTCATCCTTTCAGCGATACCATTTTGCTGTGGCGTCCCAAGTACCGTCTTCAACCAACGAATACCCTTTGCGAGCAAAACTCCTCGAACTCTTAGGTGCAGTATTCCCCGCCATTATCGGACTTTAGGCATTTTGTAGCAATCTAGTTCATTTATACCAATTCCAGTTCTCGTATTTACTTATCTATGGTATTTTCTTGATTTATCGTGTTTTGGGTGTGAATGGTATTTTACATTTTACTTTGCATTCGACCCGACCCGCTTGCTTGAACCTGTTTGATTTATATTTATGACTTAGCCTGACTTGTTACGCAGACTGTGCATTTTCATGTTTAGTGCATACTGGCATTTTATCTGGTATTGCATTTTTTTTATCATATAACATTTTAGGTCACGTAAAATAATTTAAAATTACTTAACATGGTCTGCATGATACCCCTAACCCCTGTTCCCACCAAAAATTTCTGCGCAAAAGAGTCCAAGATATCAAATGGCAGCGATACGCTTAAGGAAATACGAACCAGTATCTTCCGGGCTGTTTTTTGACAAACTCCCGAATGAGAAATGGATAAATTCTATTTGTATCGAAAGCTTCTCGATAAAACCTTCGATTTGATATATTATGGGCCTCATAATTCATCCGGGATCAAAAGTTATGAGCAAATGTCTATGCACATGTGATTTAAGGAAGAAGATGCGAACCAGTATTTTTCGAGCTGTATTTTGACAAACTCCGGAACGAAAAACAGCTAAATTCTGATGATATTGAAAGCATCTCGAAAAGACCTTCGATTTGATATATTATGGGCCTCATAATTCATCCGAGATCAAAAGTTATGAGCAAATGTGTTATACACGTGTAATCTAAAGTAATGCTCTACTACATGGGGAATGCATTTTTTAGTCCCACATCGGGAAAAGGAGAGCTGGCTTCTCTACCACTCCCATATAAATAATAGGGGATACCTCTTAGAAAGGGTAGAGTAAAAATCCTCAAAGGATTCAATACTCAAAGGAGCTTAGTTCTCCAAGATAGGAGCATGCTCCTCCATAATGCGCATATGCGCAAGCGCCATGTGCGCTACGTGCAACGCACGTGTGCCTGCCATGCGGCACTACGTGCAACGCACGTGCGCACCACATGAGAATATTTAATAATATTAAAAAGAGCTTGTTCTCCATATATAGAAGCTTTGCTTCTCCTCATAATGCGCATGTGCGCCACGTGCAACGCACGTATGCCCGCCATGCGGCACCACGTGCAACGCACGTGCGCACAACAGATAGTGCCTTGCACTTGCTATGAACCTCTGGTTCTCAGATAAATAAATAAATAAAAATAGTGCCTTGCACTTGCTATGAACCTCTGGTTCTCAGATAAATAAATAAATAAAAATAGTGCCTTGCACTTGCTATGAACCTCTGGTTCTCTGAGACAGAAAGAAAGAAAAGATTTTCTTTTCTCTTCTTTGATCTAAATTTAGATCATTAAAAAGTGCTCTGCACTCATTTTCTTGAATCCAAAAGATTCTTGGTGCTTTGCACTATTTGAAGGGCCAGGCCCAAATCAAAATGACCTGACAGGCCAAAATAAATTGCAAGGCAATAAATGGGCAGAGCCCAAATAAATTGATGCTTTGCATCCTTTATATAAGGGCAGAGCCCAAATAAAATTGATACCTTGCATCATTCCTAAAAGGGTAGAGCCCAAAACAAATTGATACTCTGCATCCTTTCTGGGCAAGGCCCAAATAAAAAAAAAGAAAAAGAAATGCAATGCAAAAGCAAATAAAATGTTGAACATTTCAACTGGACTTAGCCCAATTTTGGCCATAAGTCCTTAAATTAAATTGACTGAGCAAAATGGCTCTCCTAAATCAATCTACATCCGGTTCGAGGGTACATCTCCGAACTCCTTTGACATCCGTCGTTGTAATTCCTCAACGACGTCAAAGAGGTGACGGGTCCCAACGACCACACATCGATATGGACTGCGGGGTCCTTAAACTCGTGGACCGAGATGTCCCTAAACTAATATTGGACCGAGACGTCCTTAAACTAATATCGGACCGAAACGTCCTTAAACTAATATCGGACCGAAACGTCCTTAAACTAATGTTGGACCGAGACGTCCTTAAACTAATATCGGACCGAGATGTCCTTAAACTAATATTGGACCGAGACGTCCTTAAACTAATGATGGACCACTACGTCCCTAAACTGGCATCGGACCGAAATGTCCCTAAACTAATGACGGACCACCACGTCCCTAAACTGACGATGGACCGAAATGTCCTTAAACTAATAATGGACCACTACGTCCCTAAACTGGCATCGGACCGAAACGTCCCTAAACTAATAATGGACCACTACGTCCTTAAACTGGTATCGGACCGAGACGTCCCTAAACTAATAAGGGACCACTACGTCCCTAAACTGGAACAATAGAGCCAATTGCTCTTTTGCCGGATCTAAACGATCCCGTTTAAGTTGATCTTAGCCACAAATACGGCTAACGTATCCTTAAGCACTTAAATGGACTATAAAACCCTCAATCAGCTTTGGTTCAAGGGTACATCTCTGAGCTCCTCTGACACCTATCGTTGTAATCCTTCAACGATGTTAGAGAGGTGATGAGTCCCGATGGCCATAAATTAAATGAATCACCACGTCAGGTTGATCTTAGTCCAAAGCAAGACTAACGTATCCTTGACGAATGTTTAAGTTGATCTTAGTCGCAACGCGACTAATGCATCCTTAAACTAAAAACACCAAACCCAAATCTAAGTAAATACGGATTTGGACTAATCCACGCCCTACGGGCGACGGCATTACTCAGTCTCCGTATACAATCCACGGGCAGCCACAAACAAAACAAACACACACGACACGAAGTGAAATTCTGGAGAAGGAGAAAGTTGTTACCGCAAAGCGGTAGCGTAATTAACTGCAGGGGCTTGCGCCTGCAGGGAAGAGCGTCCCCACAATCAAAAACCCCTCAAGTGAGGGGGAATCTGACAAAGTCTGCTACATCGGCCGCATCCGTCTAAACCTTCGATACACGGTGCCATAAATCAACTTGGCATCTTCGAAGAGGTGGACGGATAAAAACCAAATAGCATCTGCCCCGAACCTCAGGCACGTGACGTCCTAACGTCGCAGGCCACCGTTCGGAGGGGAACAACCCCGTGGTTGCATCCGCGCATCTTGTTCTCGTCCCGTTCAGTGAAATGGACGTGTTTGGATGGCTACGCGCATGCACGTGCATCCGTTCTTGGGGGTATGCTTTTTCGTTACCTGAGCATTCATTTTGAATTTTGAAAGTCGCATATATTTTTCATATTTTAAATCTGAATTTTTAGACCCGACCCGGGCGTGTTTTGGAGTAAATTTGTATTTGCCAAAATCTCAAAACGTGCTAATATTATATTAATATTTTATTCTAACTGTAAATATAAGTTTGTTTTTTTAAAACTAAAAATATTTTATATAATAAATCTTTTAAATAGAATCCCACCGAGCTCTCTCTCTCTCTCTCATACTATTTAATAAAATAATTATATTTTTTAACCCCATTTCCTCCTGCTCACGTCTCTCTCTCCTCTCGCTTCTTCTTCATTTTTTTTTCATTTTCTCTGTTTCCCGTGTCTCTCCCCCATGAGAAAACCCATGCCTCGTCTCAGCCTCGCGCCCTCGTCGCCATCGTCGCCTCACCCTCACCTCGACCTCCTCTCATCCTCCCTGCAGTCCAGACCACCCTACACCGAGCCTCCTCTGCATACTACAACCCTCACCCTAGCAGCCACTTCCTTGGCCGATCCCTCACCTCCGGCGACCCCAGTCGTCCCACCATCATCATCATCTTCCCCTCGCCTTCTTCTCTGAACCCAGAAACCCCAGCCTTCTTCCCTCTTCTCTCTTCTTCTTCCTCTACTTCTCCTTCTCTTTTCTTCTTCTTGTTTCTTGTCTCCCCGGTCATCGCCGGCGACACTATCGCTGACGTTGCCTCGTCGTCATCACCCTCTCTATCTTCGTCTCTGTCCTAAACCCCAGAGCACCAAATCCCAGCTTCTTCTTCTTCTTCTTTTTCTCCTTCGTCTTCTTTTCTTGATTTCTTGGATTCGCATGTTTCCGATCACCGCCGGAGCCGTGCTCACCGCCGCTGATCCGGGCGACCCAGTGGACATCTCTATCCAGCGTGGTCCATTCCTGCATTGCTTGGTTCAGTCCCGTATGCGCCGTATGTGCACTGTAACTTTTACCGACATTGGACGTTGCAGCGCGTATCCGTATCGTGATCCGTCAGGCAAGTTTATCTTGCTACATGCTATGATATATACTACATCCATATCATTTAAAATAAATATCATACCTGTAGTTTAAATCTTGTATCTCATGTTTCATTTTATAACGTTTCGATATTCCGTTTGCATCCGTTTACATCATTTTAGATCTAGATCATGAAAACTAAACTTGTTACATAGTAGATTACATTATAATGTATCCATATCAATATTTATATCATATAGTGCTTATTTGTACATCCCATAGTACCATTTTATAGTTTATAACCTTTCGGATACCCTTTTGCATCCATCTCGTTTAATATATATATAAATGTATCCATAGAACACATTAATACATAATACTGTGATATTAACACTCCATGTTTAATAAAGTGCATCCTAATTAATATTGGAACTATAACTGTAACCCTAATCGAAAATTGTGCATCCATATGTTTGAATCTATACCTATTTGCATACCTCATCACATTATTCCATTTTATTGTTATATTAGTACCCCATACTTGCTTTTGTGTACCCATGCTTATTACAGTTTGATTATGAGCACCCACATGATATTTGTGCACCTCCTGACATGACTTGATACACTACTACTTGACACGACTTGATATTGTGCACTACTTGACATGATTGGATCCATATACACTACCTGACTTGACCTGATGTACCACAGTTTGACCTGTTACCTGATCTTGTTACTAATGCCAACAATCTTGACCTGTTGTCCCTACGGACATTTCCTGTTGTCTATACAGACAAACCTGTACCTGCTTGATCCTGTGTTGGCATTAGCTCCAGATTTATCAATACCCGACTTGAACATATAACTTGGGGGTATGGGGAAATCAATGATGAAACCTGACTTGTAACTCGACAGTTCGATGCCTTTACTGATCAGTTTTACGGGCTAGGCCAGCCTCGGGATGATGCGGCTGACATCATTCATCGTTACATACTACCTTTTACTGCTTAGCGGTACGTCTCGGATTCAGCCCGAGAATCTTGACCGTGGTCCCGGGCACGCACGGGATACTATTGAGTTGCATCGATGATTCATCAAATTGATTTCAAAGACTTGAGAGTAGTTAACCCAATAGATCAGTTTAGATTACTCACTGCACATCACTTATGCCTTACCCTTCACTGTCCTTATTTATATTACTGTTATACCTGTTTTACCGTTCATACTCATACCTGCATGTCTTGCTACCCCCTGTTTATATTATTGCTTGATATTATGACGCACTGACGTCTGGGTTTTGCATGGCCCAGATTCTTTACCTTTGCTGCAGGCCGAGCAGGAGTATTTCAGTCAGCAGGCCGAGCAGTGAGGACCTGTTAGTATTTTGGTTTTATTTATGCATTTTCATTCCTGATGTGAGCCCGCATTATGGGACGTACATTCCAGTTTATTCTTGTATTGGATCTTTTGCTTCCGCATTATTTTATTCTTGACTCGTTATTCTGGCTCATGGACATGTATTAGATAGTTATTATTTTTGTTCTTGATATCTCTACAGCCGTAATGTGACTGTGGAAGGATATTTCCTATCCACAGGTAGCATGGTTGGCTCTGTCACGTGCCTATCTTAGCGTACTCTGGGAAGCAGGGCGTGACAGGGTTTGTTTGGTATCAGAGCCATATGTTTTAAGTTAATCGGGTTTGATTCTATTGTAGTTGGGTATTGGACCCAATACACGGATCAAAAAATCCGTGATTAGGAACATGTCCAGCCACATTGTTATCATGATTCTTGAATCATATCTTTCTGTTGACCCTTGTCTTGACGATATGCAAACAACTTTGCATCTCGGCTTGAAACCTTTTGGTTCTATTGTTTCTCCTTTCCTATTCCTTTAATTCTGATACTAGGATTTGGGCGACTTGAACGGAGTTATGTGATTGTACCCATGAACTGCATCATGGTTATAATGCGGTACTCTATTTAAGTAACTTGGAGTCCTGGTCTTGATTCATTTCCTTGTCCATGGTCGTTATATTGCCTTGTTTCTCTTGCTTTCCAGTTCATGTTTTATCGCAAGCTTAAATCCTGTTTACCGTGCTTATCTTCTTCAGTGTTTGGCTTCAGGTGAAATCGTTGCAGGTATCCTACTTGTTCATGTCTTTCCCGCATTAGAATTATTCAATTCTTGTGCATTCCTTTGTTTGAAGTCGTCTTGGGAATGGATTTTCTCGGCACTTTCCACGCTCACATTGATTGTAGGGTAAAGAAAGTGATTTTCCAGATTCCCGAACATCCAGAATTTATCTTTAACGGAGGAAGCAGTTCTGTCGGGCCAGTCGAGTTTAGGGCTAGGCCGACAAACAATGTTCTTTCATCGATGGAAGTTGATAAGGAGGAAGCGCCGACTGTAGTTTGAGAGTTCATGGACGTGTTCGAGAACATCTCGGGTTTGCCGCCAAAACGAAATGTGGAGTTCGCGATTGATCTTGTTCCTGGTGCAGCGCCAATATCAAAGGCGTACTATCCAATGGCACCGGTGGAGTTGGAAGAAGTCAAGAAGCAGGTTACTGAATTACTTGAGAAGGGTTGGATTCGCAGTAGTAACTCACCTTGGGGAGCTCCAGTTCTTCTAGTCAAGAAGAAAGATGGCACAAGGAGGATGTGCATCGATTATCGAGAATTAAACCGGGTGACTATTAAGAACAAGTACCCGATCCCTCGCATTGGCGAATTGTTCGAGCAGTTTAGTGGCGTGAGGGTATTCTCGAAGCTGGATTTGCGATCCGGATATCATCAGGTCCGAGTTAAATCAGAAGATATTTGCAGGACTGCATTCCGAACTCGGTATGGACATTACGAGTGTTTAGTGATGCCATTCAGAGTCACGAATGCACCGACGATATATATGGACTTGATGAACCGAATCTTTTCACCATTCTTGGACCAGTTTATAGTGGTGTTCATTGATGATATTCTGGTCTACTCAAAGAGTATTGAAGAGCACGCAGAACACTTGAAGATCACACTGCAGACATTGAGGCAAGAAAGATTGTATGCAAAGATGAGCAAGTGCGAGTTTTGGCTTGAAGAAGTGAAGTTTTTGGGGCATGTCGTGTCCGGAGATGGAATCGCCGTTGATCCTGAAAAGATTACAGCAGTTCGAGATGGGCCGATTCCGAAGAATGTTGCAGAGATCAGAAGCTTTCTTGGACTTGCCGGGTATTACAGAAGGTTCGTGGAGAATTTTGCTCGTTTAGCTGAGCCTCTGACCAAGCTTACGCCCAAGGAAGTACCATTTGTGTGGACGGATAAGTGTGCGTCAGCTTTTGAGACGTTGAAGCAGAGATTGATAACCGCTCCTATTTTGACTGTATCAGACAGTTCCGAAGGATTGGTGATTCACAGCGACGCATCTGGAAAAGGATTGGGATGTATTTTGATGCAGCATGGGAAGGTTATATCTTGCGCATCGAGACAGTTGAAGACCCATGAGAAGAATTACCCAACTCATGATTTGGAGCTAGCAGCTGTGATTTTCGCTTTGAAGATTTGGAGACATTACTTATTGGATGAAAGGGTTGAAGTATTCACCGATCTCAAAAGCCTGAAGTATGTGTTCACACAGAAGGAGCTAAATATGAGGCAGCGTAGATGGTTGGAGCTTATGGCTGACTACGATCTTGATCTTAAGTACCATCCGGGGAGAGTTAATGTTGTGCCGGATGCGCTTAGTCGGTTGCCAGCAATTCAGATGTTGACTGCACAGAAGGAACTTATCGAAGACTTTCGGAGATTCGATTTGGAGGTTGTGCTACCGCATTCTTCGGGACAGTTGATGCAGCTGCAAGTACAATCGTCATTGATCGATAATATTAAAGCAGCGCAGTCGCACGACCCAAGATTGCAGAAGTTTCGAGAACAGGTTGAAGCTGGACTTCGAACGGAATTACTGATCAATGAAGATGGTTCGTTGCGATATGGTAGCCGTTTGTGCGTGCCAAAGGGAGATATTCGTGAAGAACTTATGAAGGAGGCACACAGTTCCGCATATTCCGTACATCTAGGAGGCACGAAGATGTACCGAGATCTACGACAACATTTCTGGTGGGAAGGCATGAAACGGGAGATTGCCCGCTTTGTAGCGAAGTGTTTGGTGTGTCAGCAAGTTAAGGCTGAACATCAAAGGGTTGCTGGTTTATTGCAACCACTTCCGATTCCTCAATAGAAGTGGGAACATATAACCATGGGTTTCGTGACAGCTTTACCGCGGAGTCCAAAAGGCAACAATGCAGTTTGGGTGATAGTTGATCGATTGACCAAGGCAGCTCATTTCATACCATTTCGAGTTGGTCAATCAACAGAAGCATTGGCAGAACGATACATGCAGGAGATTGTAAGATTGCATGGGGTACCGGTGAGCATTGTGTCCGACCGAGACACCCGTTTCTTATCACACTTCTGGAGAAGCTTACAGGAAAGTTTGGGGACGCGATTGAAGTTTAGCACAGCTTATCATCCCCAGACAGATGGCCAGTCGGAGAGAACGATCCAAACTCTTGAAGATATGTTGAGAGCTTGCATGTTAGATTTCAAGGGTTCATGGGAGGATCATCTACACTTGGTGGAGTTTTCTTACAACAACAGCTTTCAGGCAACTATTCAGATGGCTCCATTCGAAGCATTGTATGGTCGCAAGTGTCGTTCACCTGTTTGTTGGGACAATGTGGGAGAAAGAAGATTGTTGGAACCGGATTTGATCGTGCAAACCGTGGAGAAAGTTATTTCTATCCGGAATCATATGAAGGCAGCCCAAGATCGGCAGAAGAGCTGGGCCGATATATCGAGAAGACCTCTAGAGTTCGTTGTTGGTGATCTGGTATTCTTGAAGATATCACCGATTAGAGGAGTGATTCGTTTTGGGAGTCGAGACAAGCTTAGTCCTCGATTCGTTGGGACTTTCGAGATTATGGAGCGTGTTGAAGAAGTGGCTTATCGATTGGCTTTACCACAATCTTTGGCGAATGTTCATGACGTGTTTCATGTATCTCAACTCCGTAAGTATGTTCGAGATGAAACATACGTGCTGGATCGTTTGGAGTTGACAATAAGAGAGGATTTGACCCTTGAGGAGCGACCGATGTCGATTGTGGATCGAAGAGAAAAGGTTCTTAAGAACAAGGTTATCCCTCTCGTACTTGTTTCTTGGGGAGATCGCTCGCATGGAGAATCAACTTGGAAACGGGAAGATGAAATCCGGCAGAAGTTTCCACATCTATTCTTGTAGTTTCTTGATTGTTTATCCTTTCTTGTTCTTGGAATTTCGAGGACAAAATTCTTTTGTTGTTGGGTATAATGTAGCAACCTAGTTCATTTATACCAATTCCAGTTCTCGTATTTACTTATCTGTGGTATTTTCTTGATTTATCGTGTTTTGGGTGCGAATAGTATTTTACATTTTACTTTGCATTCGACCCGACCCGCTTGCTTGAACCTGTTTGATTCATATTTATGATTTACCCTGACTTGTTACGTAGACTGTGCATTTTCATGTTTAGTGCATACTGGCATTTTATCTGGCATTGCATTTTTTATCATATAACATTTTAGATCACGTAAAATAATTTAAAATTACTTAACATGGTCTGCATGATACCCCTAACCCCGTGGTAGCATCCGCGCATCTTGTTCTCGTTCCGTTCAGTGAAACGGACGTGTTTGGATGGCTACGCGCACGTACGTGCATCCGTTCTTGAGGGTATGCTTTTTCGTTACCTGAGCATTCATTTTGAATTTTGAAAGTCGCATATATTTTTCATATTTTAAATCTGAATTTTTAAACCCGACCCGGACGTGCTTTGGAGTAAATTTGTATTTGCCAAAATCTCAAAACGTACTAATATTATATTAATATTTTATTCTAACTGTAAATATAAGTTTGTTTTTTTTAAAACTAAAAATATTTTATATAATAAATCTTTTAAACAGAATCCCACCGTCCTCTCTCTCTCTCATACTATTTAATAAATTAATTATATTTTTTTAACCCCACTTCCTCCTGCTCACGTCTCTCTCTCCTTTCGCTTCTTCTTCATTTTTTTCATTTTCTCCGTTTCCCGCGTCGCTCCCCCACGAGAAAACCCATGCCTCGCCCCAGCCTCGCGCCCTCGTCGCCGTCGTCGCCTCACCTCGACCTCCTCTCATCCTCCCTGCAGTCCAGACCACCCTACACCGAGCCTCCCTGCACACTACAACCCTCACCCTAGCAGCCACTGCCTTGGCCGATCCCTCACCTCCGGCGACCCCAGTCGTCCCACCATCATCATCATCTTCCCCTCGCCTTCTTCTCTGAACCCAGAAACCCCAGCCTTCTTCCCCCTTCTCTCTTCTTCTTCCTCTACTTCTCCTTCTCTTTTCTTCTTCTTGTTTCTTGTCTCCCCGGTCATCGCCGGCGACACCATCGCTGACGTTGCCTCGTCGTCATCACCCTCTCTATCTTCGCCTCTGTCCCAAACCCCAGAGCACCAAATCCCAGCTTCTTCTTCTTCTTTTTCTTCTTTTTCTCCTTCGTCTCCTTTTCTTGATTTCTTGGATTCGCATGTTTCCGATCACCGCCGGAGCCGTGCTCACCGCCGCTGATCCAGGCGACCCAGTGGACATCCTTATCCAGCGTGGTCCATTCCTGCATTGCTTGGTTCAGTCCCATATGCGCCGTATGTGCATTGCAACTTTTACCGACATTGGACGTTGCAGCGCGTATCCGTATCGTGATCCGTCAGGCAAGTTTACCTTGCTACATGCTATGATATATACTACATCCATATCATTTAAAATAAATATCATACCTGTAGTTTAAATCTTGTATCTCATGTTTCATTTTATAACGTTTCGATATTCCGTTTGCATCCGTTTACATCATTTTAGATCTAGATCATGAAAACTAAACTTGTTACATAGTAGATTACATTACAATGCATCCATACCAATATTTATATCATATAGTGCTTATTTGTACATCCCATAGTACCATTTTATAGTTTATAACTTTTCGGATACCCGTTTGCATCCATCTCGTTTAATATATATATATATATAAATGTATTCATAGAACACATTAATACATAATACTGTGATATTAACACTCCATGTTTAATAAAGTGCATCCTAATTAATATTGGAACTATAACTGTAACCCTAATCGAAAACTGTGCATCCATATGTTTGAATCTATACTTATTTGCATATCTCATCACATTATTCCATTTTATTGTTATATTAGTACCCCATACTTGATTTTGTGTATCCATGCTTATTACAGTTTGATTATGAGCACCCACATGATATTTGTGCACCCCCTGACATGACTTGATACAGTACTACTTGACACGACTTGATATTGTGCACTACTTGACATGATTGGATCCATATACACTACCTGACATGACCTGATATACCACGGTTTGAACTGTTACCTGATCTTGTTACTAATGCCAACAATCTTGACCTGTTGTCCCTATGGACATTTCCTGTTGTCTATACAGACAAACCTGTACCTGCTTGATCATGTATTGGCATTAGCTCCAGATTTATCAATACCTGACTTGAACACATAACTTGGGGGTATGGGGAAATCAATGATGAAACCTGACTTGTAACTCGACAGTTCGATGCCTTTACTGATCAGTTTTACGGGCTAGGTCAGCCCCGGGATGATGTGGCTGACATCATTCATCGTTACATACTACCTTTTACTGCCTAGAGGCACGTCTCGGATTCAGCCGAGAATCTTGACCGTGGTCCCGGGCACGCACGGGATACTATTGAGTTGCATCGATGATTCATCAAATTGATTTCAAAAACTTGAGAGTAGTTAACCCAGTAGATCAGTTTAGATTACTCACTGCACATCACCTATGCCTTACCCTTCACTGTCCTTGTTTATATTACTGTTATACCTGTTTTACCGTTTATACTCATACCTGCATGTCTTGCTACCCCCTGTTTATATTATTGCTTGATATTATGACGCACTGACGTCTGAGTTTTGCATGGCCCAGATTCTTTACCTTTGCTGCAGGCCGAGCAGTGAGGACCTGTTAGTATTTTGGTTTTATTTATGCATTTTCATTCCTGATGTGAGCCCGCATTATGGGACGTACATTCCAGTTTATTCTTGTATTGGATCTTTTGCTTCCGCATTATTTTATTCTTGACTCGTTATTCTGGCTCATGGACATGTATTAGATAGTTATTGTTTTTGTTCTTAATATCTCTACAGCCGTAATGTGACTGTGGAAAGATATTTCCTATCCACAGGTAGCATGGTTGGTTCTGTCACGTGCCTATCTTAGCGTACTCTGGGAAGCGAGGCGTGACACATTTAACCTTCATCCCCGTTTGGTTCTCCACCTGCACAATCCAGTGTTTGAAGATGCCAAACACATCGGACTTTTTCTTCATCGCGTACACCCATGTCTTCCGACTTGTATCATCGATGAACGTCACGAAGTACCGATTTCCTCCATAAGACTCCACCGAGGCTGGACCCCACACGTCCGTATGCACCATCTCCAGTTTCTTGGTCTTTTTTGGTACGCCTCCAATTTGAAAACTGAGCGCGCTTTGATTCTCACAAACGCAGCTCTCGCAAAGCCCCAACTCCACCCTTTTCAGCCCCGAAAGAACCCCCTTAGCTTGAAGAATTTTCATGTTCTTCTCACTGAGGTGCCCCAATCTTTTATGCCACAACGAAGTCTCCGAATCTTTCTCGGAACTGGCCGTCAATGCAGCCGAGCCTCCGCTGCTCCCATTGAATGAGTACAACGAACCGCTCAGCTTGTCCCTTGCGACCACCAACGACCCTTTGGAAATCTTCCATTGAGAATTCCCAAACGTTGTAATAAACCCTTCGCTGTCTAGCTGATTTGTGGAAATCAAGCTTTTCTCCAAATCAGGAATATGACGAGAATTCTTCAATTTGATTTGACCACCTCCTGACGGTTGCAAGATGATCGTCCCTTTTCCAACAATTTACACGATTGACCGTTTCCCACCGTCACATGTCCAAGGTCTCCCTGAACATACTCGCTAAAGTGATGTCTGCCCGAAGTGCAATGAAAAGAAGCCCCAGAATTTAGGAACCAAGTATCCGTCTTTGTGTTCTCGCTCGCCGATAGACAAAGATCTTGTTCGCCTTGTTCTTGTGTAGACACCACATTCGCTTCCTTTTCATCCGTCTTCTCATCTGAGCCTTTCTTCGGAAGCTTACATTAACTTCTTCTGTGGCCCTTCTTTCCGCAATTCCAACAGGCGCCTTGGATTTTTCCTTGAGATTTACCCCGGCTTTTAGACTTGCCCTTTTCCCACTTTCCTCTTTCCATTGTTCTGCCACGATTCTCCACCGAAAGTGCAGAAATTCCAGAACTCCCACTCACGGACTTTTTCCGCATCTCATCGTTTAATATGCAGCTTACCGCATCATTAAACGTGAGAATCCCCGAGATAGAGTTGCTAACCACTATCACTAGTTTCTCCCAACTCTCTGGCAATGAATATAGAAACAGTAGGGCTCGAATCTCGTCTTCAAAGATGATTGAAACGGACTCAAGTTGGCTTGTCATGCTGTTGAACTTGTTCAGGTGCTCTATCACCGAACCATTCTCTACCATCTTCATGTTGAAAAGTTTCTTCATCAAAAATATTTTATTTGATGTCGATGGCTTCTCATACAACTTTGCTAACGTTATCATTAGCGCCTTAGTTGTTTTCTCCTTTGAAATATTAAAGGCCACCTGCGGAGTCAACGACAATCTGATCGTCGCCAGGACTTTCCTATCCAAAAGGTTCCATTCCTCATCGGTCATCTTCTCGGGCTTTTCTCCTAGCAACGGAAGATATAGATCCTTTTGGTATAGACAGTCTTCCAACTGCATGCGCCACTAACCAAAATTGTGACCATTGAATTTCTCGATTCTTATCTTATCCTCCGCCATCTTTCGTTTGTATCGCAGGAAACTCGACTTCCCCGTAGATCTGGACCAACGCCTTCAAAACTACAATCTAAGAAAGTGGGGAAGATGACACAAGCGTCGTTACCCACCGTTACCTAGATTATAGAATCGAAGAACCCTAGGTTCTCTTAACCTTGCTCTGATACCAGTTGTTGGGAGGGAGAGTCGATCCACGGAACAGTGCTCGCGACAAAACCCAAATCACGCAAAAATACAATCACGCAATTAAACGACGAAAGACAATATAAATTAAAAATGCAGGAATAAGAAAGTAATCAATCACAAACAAGATAGATTTGTTAACGAGGTTCACCCACCGTATGGTTAGTCCCCGGCAGAGCGGAATCTGTAAATGTCTACTATACTTGAATCAAGTTTGCAAACAAGAACAACCCTAGAAGATTTCTCTCAAATCTCTCTATACAAATCTCTATTGGCCTTTGCCTCTTGTCATGATACTTGTGATGGATACAAAATGCCTCACTCATAAAATGTGCTTTTAGAGCACCTAGGACAATGTCACCATCTAACAAAATCACCACCTATCATTGTCACCACCTAACAATATCATGCATGTTAAAAGTAGCACCTAACAAAGTCACCACCTAACATTGTCATCACCTAATAATATCATGCATGTCAAAAGTAGCACCTAACAAAATCACCACCTATCGTTGTCACCACCTAATAATATCATGCATGTCAAAGTAGCACCTAACAAAGTCATCACCTAATATTATCACCACCTAACAATGCCATGCATGTCAAAAGGTGGCACCTAACCTTAGACTTTAATTTGCATCAATTTTCAACAAGAATCAACGAGGTTATTTTAGTAAATTAAAGCAATGGTATAATTAAATGCTGTTGTAGTTGGGGTAATTTTGTCCATACACAAATTTTAGTGTGAATTTATCAATTTAAGGTTTGACAGCATCGCTACACAAATTGAATTGTGTTCTATAAATAAATTAATTAATTGGTTGACTTGAAAAAAAATTGTTAATAGATAGATCCATTCATTTACGTGCACTAAGTTTGGTAGTTTTGAACACTTTAATTCTTAAATATCTTCTATTATTGATCCATTCATTTACGTGATATTCTTTTGTGGATTTGGAAACAAATTTTGAATTTTGAATTGATCAGGTATTAGATGCTTACAAATCGTTAATGAGGACTCACGATATTCTTCTGGAGCTTCTTTTTCGCTCAGATTAGTCCTTTAATTACCTTCATGTGTCGACGCTTCTATCTAGAATGTTTTTATATGTAGATTATGGTTGATGAATGTTTGCAATGAGAGGGATGCCTACTTTATATTACTTTTGTTTTGCCTTGAAAATTCAAATGTAGTTTATTTTTGCAGCCTTAAGATACATTTTGATTAGTTAAGTTTTGCAAGAGTTTCATTTTTCAAGTTATGATAGCTGCAGCGGTTCATGTTTCTCGGAAAAATTCTTTCATGTTTCAGGAGCCCGAAAGACGCCTGAAAAATTCTATTTCTTCCTCGTTCCTGCTTGGATGTGTTGCGCCGAGCAGTTAAAATTATCATCCGACAACTTTTGCTTGGTTAGAGCATATACTTATGGTCTCTTGTTTTGTCTCATGGGAATTTCTTTTCTTAAATTTATCTATGATTGAAATACCTATCAAGTAATTATAAGTTTTTCTTCTTTTATAAATTTTTTTTTGTCCTTGCAAAATGTTCTGTTAATTATTGTGGATGTAATTTTACCTTCTGAAGAAAGGATCGTTTAATTCTTCTATACATGAATAAAAGTTGGTCATTTTTTGTGTTTGGTTATTTTCAACTAGAAATAGGGAGCCCTTCATCCTATATTTGGCACTTAGTTCTTCTATATTGCATGCAATTAATAATCAATATTTAAAACTTTAATATCGTCCATTAAATAGCTTCATTTCTTATTAAGAACATTTTATAATCCACATAAATTATTTTCTTCAATCTATTTTTCATAGTTATGTTTTAGCTATCTTTTAATTTTATTTTTTTTTGGCACTGATCTATTAATTTAATTTTCAACCATAGTATTACAGAAATTGACCCATACAACTGAATCATGAATGATCATCCATTTTGGAGAGAAGATTTTTACTGCTAAATAGTAAAGATGCACTACTTTTGTTCACTTTCATATTTAAAGGATTGGTAACAATGGCACATTTAAAGTTATCGAGTGATCCATTATCCATGCGCGTGGCATGTGCACGAAACCAGTACTAATATAAAACAATAAAAAAGGGTATGTGTACAAAACCAGTACTAATATAAAACAATAAAAAGAAAGCGGAGAGGAGAATTTGTAGCAACCATAGAACTCTTCTTTTCATTAAAGAAAATGCATATAACAAAGCTGTCCACATTAGTAAAGTAGATCAAACAAGTTTAGAAATATTTTAGGGCACAAAACACCCCTCTCAATTGATTTATTAGAGCAAACACCCCCACTGCTCATCGACTAAAACCATTTAAACACTAAAATGCAACTCCAAAACCATTCAAATGTTTGTTTCTTCTATAGGCGATCCATCACAATTCCGTGCACTAATCCACTCTTCAAAATTCAGCTGGCTCAAGCATCATTTGGTTCGTGCTTTTACTTTGCAAGGAGCAGGGGCTAGGTTTCTCTGCGGTGATGGTAAATTGTTATGTTGGTGCCAGCAAAATAATGACATCAAACTGTTAGTGCTACAACAAACAAGGATAAATAGATCTTGAAAAGCAAGATATATAACCTATAACTTACACTTCTTACCGGTTGAAAAGAAAGATGTATGAATGAAACATACTTGTATCTAGTAAGACACTGGATGTTAGGAATAGATCCACCGAATATGTCGAAGAAAATGACGACGGATAAAAGAAATAATCGCACAAATAAAATGGACATACATAATTAATAGTGGTTCAGCAATTTGCCTATTCCACTTACAGCACTAGTTTTCTTATTTTCTTTCTTTATAAGATATAAGATTACAAAATCTTTTCTCTCTGCAAACTTACAGTAATCACTCTCTTTCTATCAGAGACCTTGGTTTCTGTTGTGTGTATTGATGACAATATTATAAACACACACACATATGGGGTATAGAGAGAGAGACTGTGTGTGTTAAATGCTCTCACTTGGCTTTGTAAAACCAACGGTCGCTTCTTTAAAAAAAGCCTTTCTCTACTTTGACAATGATCTTCCTCTTACGTTTGTTTGATTTTGAAAAAACCATCGCCTTTTGTCTTTGGAAAAGACATGAACCAACCGTCCTTTGAAAAAGCCATCCACTTTTAATTATGTTTGTCCTCTTTACTCATTCACAGCTTCATTTCCATTCAATACACTAGACAGGCTTTTGGATTTTTCTTACCAGGACTTTTATCATATCCCCTTTAACACATGCTACATTTAATCAAATAAAAAAACAAAAGAGTCTGTTGTGACTTAAGTTATAAACGGTGGCTTCAATTTTTAGGTACAAAACACATTGGCTACCGACATCCATTAGAATTTGAAACAATTTTAACAATTTCCCACTTGATTCAAATTCGCCACAATCTTGTCACTTTCTCAATCCTTGAAACTCTGATCACGTCGCCCTGAACTTCAATAATCTATTAGGCAAATAAATTCAAAAGAATTTTTACCGTAATCTTGTTTCCTTTTCATAATCCAAAAAAACAAAAAAAAAAAACATTCTAGTGTGGCACCTCCTCTTCATTAATCATGGAGGCCAACTGAGACATTGCGCATCCTCAGTTTCTGAATAGTGGCAATCTTGGTAAATATATCTGCCGGATTCTTTGATCTAAGAATCTTCTCTAATGATAATATTCTATTACCTACAAGCTCGCAGATAAAATGATACTTCAACTATATGTGCTTTGTTCTTGAATGAAACATTGAATTCTTTGCAAGATGAATAACTCTGACCGTCACTGAAAAGAGCATTGTTGTTTTTCTCTTTACCTAACTCCTTCAGAAAATTTTTCAACCAAATCTTCTCTTTTGCAGTTTCAGATATAGTCATATACTCTGCTTCGATGGTTGATAAAACAACACTTTTTTGGAGTTTAGACATCCAACTTACAGCCGTATCACCCAAAATGAACATGTAACCTGTTGGACTCTTCCGGCCATCCAAGTCACCACCTAAATCTGCATCAGTGAATCCCTGCAAAATCACACTACTTTTTTTGAACTGAAGTGCCATACCTGACATGCCTTTGAGATATTGTAGAATCCACTTCACAGTTTACTAATGTATCCTTTCAAGATTCGCCATATATCTGCTTACTACTCGCACTGCATGTGCTATGTCAGGTCTTGTACAAATCATAATATATATCAAACTTCCAACCACTGAAGTATATGAAATTTTTTCTACATGTTTTCGCTTCTCATATGTCTTAGGTGACTGTTTCGTAGTAAATTTGAATTGATTTTCCAAAAGAGTACCTCTAGGCTTTGCATCATGAAAATTGAACCTGCTCAGCACCTTCTTTATGGACTTTTCTTGGGATGACTCCAGAGTTCCTTCTGCTTTATCTCTGGTGATCTATATCCCAAGTATCTTTCATCTCAATTTTTTTTTTGACAATTGTAATTTTAGCTTGTTGATCTCCTTCACACTAAATCCTACAAGTATGTCATCCACATACAAAAGTAAAATAATATAGGACTCATCAAAATTCTTGAAATAACAATAATGGTCCATCTTACTTCATATGAAACCATTGTCACACATAAAATTATCAAATTTCTTGTACTACTGCCTTGGAGGTTGTTTCAAACCATACAAACTCTTCTTTAAACTACACACAAGATTTTTTTTACCAGGAACTTGAAAACCTTCTGGTTGTACCATCTAAATGTCTTCATCTAAATAACTATGGAGAAAAATAGTTTTTACATCTAATTGCTTTAGATGCAAATTCTCAACAGCAACAATACTCAGCAACAATCAGATAGTAGTTAATTTGACTACAGGAGAAAAAATTTCGTTGTAGTCAATAACTTTCTTCTGCTGAAAACCTTTCACTACTAACCTTGTTTTATATCTCGTGTTTCCATCATTCTCTTCTTTGATCCGGTAAATCCATTTGTTCTGCAAAACTTTCTTTCCTTCTGACAACTGAGTTAGTACCCATATTCTGTTTTTCTCTAGAGAATTCATCACATCTCTCATGGCTAACTCCCACTTGACAGAATCTTTCACCTGCATTGCTTCATCAAAATATTCTGGTCTATCAATATCAATCAACAGTAAATAATGTAAGCAAAGAGAATATCGTTGTGTGGGTCTAAACACCCTTTCCGATCTCCTTACAAACACTTAAGGAGTGGTTTGTTCTTGTTCTACTTCCTGTTCTGCTGTAGTGTTTTTAGGATTTCCATGAGATCTCATAGCTACATCGCTATCTGTGATCTCTTCTAACACAGCCCTTTTACATTCTTCTGGCTGTTTTCCTGTACTATTTGATCCTGCTATTAGTCTATTTTTATACAATACATTTTCATTAAAAGTTACATCCTTGTGTCTTATGATTTTTCTATTTTGATCATCCTAAAACCGACAACCAAAATAGTCAGAATCATAACCTATGAAATAACATTTTCTAGCCTTACGATCAAGTTTGCCTCTTTTATCAGAATCTTTTTGTACATATGAGACAACCAAAAACTCTCAAATGAGAAATATTTATCTCATTCACAGTCCATACCTCTTCTGGTATCTGGAAACCCAACGGAACTGAAGGTTCTCGATTTATTAAGTAAGCTGCTGTGTTGACCGCATCTGCCTAAAAATACTTTGGTAACCCTGAATGTAGCATCATGCTTCTGGCACGCTCGTTCAAAATTCTGTCCATTCTTTCAGCGACACCATTCTGTTCTGGAGTTCTCAGAATCATTTTTATCATCATAATTTCGTTTTCAGCACAAAATACCTTGAGCTCCATGCTGTCATACTCACCACCATTGTCAGATTTCAAACACTTTATTTTTAAACCAATTCAATTTTCAGTTTCAGCTTTCCATCTTTTAAAAGTAGCAGACACATCAGATTTATTTTTCAAAAAATAAACCCATGCCTTTCCAGTGGAATCGTCAATGAATGTGACATACTAGTGAGAGCCTCCAAAAGACTGAACCGGGGCTGGCCTCCATACATCTGTATGCTCCAACTCTAACTTCTCCTTGTTTGGTGACCTTCTAACTTTTAAGAACCTAACTCTTTTCTGCTTGCCAAAGCCACAACCCTTATACAAGCCAATATCTACCGTCTTCATTTCAGGTAATCATCCCTTTGATACAAGCAATTTCAATCCTTTCTCACTCATGTGCCCGAGCCTTTAAAGCCACAGTTTAGAATCACCATCACCTTTGACCATTGCCACTGTGTCTTTATATTCTGTAGTCATATGTAAGGTTCCCAACTTAACGCCCCTTACTTCAACCATAGCACCTTCGGAGATCTTCCGGGCACCGCCTCCAAATTTTTTTGTATATCTCATGCTGTCTAACTAACTGACTCATGGAGATAAGATTTCTCTTCATGCCAGGAACATATCCAACATCCTGCAACTTCCACTGGGTTCCATTTGCAGTTTTTATGTGAACACTACATTTCCTGGTGATCTCTAAAGGTTCATTATCAGCCAAATAAATCTTTCCAAACTTTCTTGCAGCGAAGTTGTGCAATAAGTGTTTGCACGAAGTTGAATGAAACGAAGCACCAGAGTCCAAAATCCAGGACTCAATAGGGCTGTCAATGCTATATATAAGAGCATCATGAATCTCTTCAGTAGCAACATTTGCAAAAGAAAACTCTTCTTCTTGATGATCTTACTTCGGGTACTTCTTTGGTTAATTGCAGTCACTGGAGAAGTGGCCCTGAATACCAAAATTCCAGCAGTTGACATCTTTGTGATGCTTTGATTTACTTCTCTCTTTGGACTTGAATCAAGTGGAAAATTGTTAAAATTGTTTCAAATTCTAATGGGTGTCGGCAGCCCATGTGTTTTGTATCTAAAAATTGAAGGCTCGTTTTATGACTTAAGTTACAGCAACCGCTTTTGTATTTTTATTTGATTAAGTATAGCATGTGTTAAAGGGGGCATGATAAAAATCCTAACACAAAAAATCCAAAATCTTGTTTAGTGTATTGAATGGAAATGAAGCTGTGGATGAGCAAAGGGGGCAAGCATAATTAAAGATTGATGACTTTTCAAAGAGAGGTTTGATTGATATCTTTTTCAAAGACAAAAGAGAGATCAATTTTTCAAAATCAACACACGCAAGAGAAAGGTCATTAGAAAAATGTCATTGTCAAAGTAGAGAAAAGTCTTTCTTCTGGTACTTTGGAACTTCTTGTTTTTCTTAGGTTTATTGCAGTCACTGGAGAAGTGGCCCTAAATACCACAATTCCAGCAGTTGATATCTTTATGATGCTTTAATTTACTCCTCTCTTTGGACTTAGATCTGCCATTGCTCGGCCTATGTTCTCCTTTAAAACTCATTCCTCTACTTTGGGTACTCAAAGCAGACTCCGAAGATTCTCCTGATTCTCTCATGCGAACGTTCTCGTTGAGATTCAAATCTTGGACTTCATCAAGTTTTAACTTCTTACTCCCTGAAAAACTGTTTACCGCGGTCACAGTTGCGGCCAAACTTTCAGGTAAGGAGGGCAACATGATCAAAGTTTTGATCTCGTCATCGAAGTCTATTTCCATAGAACTCAATTGAGTTGTAATCACATTGAAATCATTGATGTGGTCTGCAACATACGCATGTTCTCTCATCTTTCGATTAAATAGACGACGTATCAAATGTACTTTGTTAAAGATAGATGGTTTTTCGTACATAATTGATAGCCCCTTCATCAGATCCACTTTAGTTTACTTGTTAATGATGTTGAACGCAATATTCTTTGCCAACGTCAGACGGATCACACCCAGCAGCCAACGATCTAACAAACCTCAATTTTTTTCTTTATATCTACTGACTTCGTACCCAATAAAGGTTCATGAAACTTTTTCTGATACAAGTAATGTTCGATCTGCATCTTTCAGAATCCAAAATCCTTCCTATCAAATTTATCGATTTTCACTTTTTCTTCATCCGACGCTATCTTTTGCTTACCGCCGCAGCAAACTTAACCTTCTCTCTCGAATGTTTGAACCAACACCTTCGAAATTACAATCCAAAAAGATAGAGAGCGGACATAAGCGTCGTCACCTAACGTAAACTTAGACTGTAGAATCGAAGACCGTTTGGTTCCCTACGCTCTGAAACTAGTTGTTAGGAATAGATCTACCGAATATGTGGAGGAAAACGACGATGGATAAAATAAATAAACGCACAAATAAAATGGACATACAGGATTTATAGTGTGGTTCAGCAATTTGCTTAATTCACTTGCCGCACTGGATTTCTTATTATCTTTCTTTAGAAGATACAAGATTACAAAATCATTTCTCTGCAAACTTGCAGTAATCACTCTCTTTCTATCAGAGACCTTTGTTTCTGTTGTGTGTATTGATGAAAATATTATGAACACACACACACACACACACACACACATATATAGAGGATAAAGAGAGTTAAATGCTCTCACGTGGCTTTGTAAAACCAACAACTTCTTTTTGAAAAAGACCTTTCTCTACTTTGATAATGACCTTACTCTTACATATGTTGATTTTGAAAAAGCCATCCCCTTTCGTCTTTGGAAAAGACATCAACCAACCCCCTTTGAAAAAATCATCCACCATTAATTATGCTTATTCCTCTTGCTCATACAGAGCTTCATTTTCATTCAATACACTTAACAGGCTTTTGGATTTTTCTTGCTAGGACTTTTATCATGTCCTCTTTAACACATGATACACTTAATCAAATAAAAAACAAAAGGGTCTGTTGTGACTTAAGTCATAAAAGAAGACTTTAATTTTTAGATACAAAACACATGGGTCGCCGACACCTATTAGAATTTGAAACAATTTTAACACCGGCGTCATTTGATCCCAACTTGCACACCAAATTGACAATAAGACAATGGGAAATGCATTAAGTGTCATCAAAGCAAAGTATTAACATTGTTCCTCCAAACAATCTTCTCTATTTTTTGGTTTTTGGTTTTCGGATGTTTATATAAAGCCTTTTGCTCATTTAATATAGGAATCAAGGTATAAAGAACGAACCTGTTTTCTGGCATGATATTTTCTTTTTCATAAATATATGAATCAAATTTCTAAGTTATCAATTTCCAGAATAAACCTGATTTAGTGCAGAACACCGTGTTTTCAAATTTCTCAAATGGCCAAAAAAGAATGTGACAAACTAAATATTTAAATGACAAAAGAATATGTATCTGAGAGCTTTATTTTGATTCTTCGGTACCATAGTCACAAATTCAGCATTCGGGATTAATTCGGCGATGTTGAAAATTCGGATTCGGAAAACTATTTGGAAAAAATCGGCAAGTATTCGGGAAAAATTCGGCAAGTATTCAGGAAAGAAATTAATATATGAAACGCTGGATTTTGATGTTGCGAATTATTCGCTGATTTGCAAATTATTCGTCGATTTTGCGAATTATTCGCGAATAATTCGCAAAATCGACGAATAATTTGCAAATCAGCGAATAATTCGCAACATCAAAATCCAGCGTTTCATATATTATCGTTCGCCAATGGCGATTAAATCGGCCGTTCAAAAATTCACGAATTATTCGCGAATTCGCCAAATAATTCATGAACATTGTGACTATGTCGGTACACCGCTGTAGTAAAATAATCTTGATTCATATTCCATGGAATGAAAAATCTTATCAAGAATATAAGTGAGAAAATAATCAACCTTTCTTAATTGACAGACAGATTGATAATTCCATGCGATTTAAGAATAAAATATATGGATTCATAATTTTTATTTATAACTGTCCATCAGAAATATTAAAGGGTGTTGTGGACTTTCAAAATGAACAAAAAAACATTAACAAACAATTTTTGTTCCATAATCCCCCGACAAAGAATATGCATTTATGATATCGCCAATAAACAACCAATTAAAAATATCTCAAATAAGCATTTAGCCTAAAGCATGTCCTAACAAGCATTGGCAGTCAAATTGAGCAACAACCCATGAGATTTCTTCTCCTAATAAGACACATTCTTCTTTGATGTGTCAACTTAGATTATTGCCCCTTCAATTGTTTTTACAAAATATCGGTTCATTAAGTGCAGCCGATAAATACCAAGTCTATGAGAGGGGGTTATCAACAGTAAGTAGCAAATCTCTGCATCCGGCAATCTTTTCTTTAGATAGACAATCCTATAAAGCTAGCACATACAGTGTGGTATGCCAATAGTTTAAAAGTAGATTATTTCTGCGTCTCAGATTCTCATAATGTATTATTAGCTTCAATTTATCATCAGTACAATTACTATTATATTATGCGCGATTGTGGCAGATGCTGATATATATATATCAGCATCTGCCACAATCGCGCATAGGAGGAAAGAGGCCATAGGAGGGGATTTCTTCCTATGGCGTCGAAAAAATACAACCTCCACCATTTTTTCCGACGATCGGCATCCACCATCATCATCGTTATCATCTAAGATGTGCATACACCAAATTTTATGTGATTCCACCACTTTTTCACCGTTGAATTAGCAATGTAAAAAGTTCTATTGTCGGTAAACCATTAATTTTGCACCAACTAAATCAACGGTAAAAAAAATGGTATAATCACATGAAATTTGGTGTATCCACGTCTTAGATGATAAAGATGTATGCCGATCGTCGAAAAACATGATGGAGGGTGCATTTTTCCGCCAATGGAGGAAATTCCCTCCTATGGCACCTTTCCTCCATTAACCTAATATATATATATATATATATATATATATATATGATCTCAGAAATTAAACAAAATTAAAAAAGAACATATAGATTTACCAGAAAATGTACCGAAAAAGAAGGCAAATGAAACCAAGGAAAGAAGCATGGGATTGCTTCTGATCATATCTGTCGACTTTGCTCTCCAAAGTATGATGACAAGGTTATATGTGCTCTTATAGTAGTGTTTTCCTTTTGTAACCGGCTTTCTCTTTGTCCTGCAATAATAACAAACTATAAATGATACATCCATGGGAATACTGGACCAAATTGGGACTATTTGCTATTGTTAACAGAAAACAGCATCATGTGGATGTGATTGTTCAGCCAATGAGCCGAATTCCTTATGAAAATCGGAGCGATTCCGGAAAAAGAATTACTACTTTGCCAAATACTATACAGTTATGATTTTGAAATTCGATATATTTGTTTGATAGCGATGACAAAAATCTAACAGCACTATGTTTCTAGTTTCCACCACTTTGTATGAATTACTTCCAAAGGAAGACAAAAACAGAATATAATCAAATTCAAGAACAATGAATAAGAAATTGTGCTAGATAAGTTGAGTAAATTCATTACATGATATTAAATGGGAAAAAAGGCCGCGGGGGGTGGGGGGGTGGGGTAGGGGGGAGTGCCAAGTTAGACTTTGTATCGTAAGATCCTAAAGCTTTTAAACCTATATGTACATATCAAAAAAAGTTCTCGGCAGTTATATGAACATAAATTGATAATTAGATATCATAACGGAAGCGTAATGATCGAATTTATAATAATAAAAACCTCATTTTCAAAAAAAAAAAAGGCAGACAATTTATCTTAGAATAGAGAGTTAAAACAGAGAACCGAGACAGGTTTCAGTAGATACAGATGAAAATATGAAGGCTTGAGTGGGCTTCTTGCAGCTTCTCTTAAGGAACCAGTTCCACAAATTGTCACCTTTGGGTAATACCAATATGCTGCAAAAATATTTAAAACTCGATGCATTATCATAAAATCAGAAGCACGATCCTATAAACAGGTTATCAGTGCATACCTATGATCATTTAACCAATCTAGCTAATAAGTTCTTGTTTTTCCATCATGAAGCAAATCCTAACAGATTTCTCTGTCTCAAATGTATAAATAGATGCTCACTTTAGACTAGTTACTCACCTTGCCCAAAATCTTGCAGTTATCTGAAGTAGAGAGCATCTGGTGTCAAACTTTGTGGATGTATAGATGAATTCAGAATATTGAAAGCAATCCCATCCATAAATTTCTTTTCTTCATAAGGTTTGTTAATCCATCCAAAGTCTCGTAAATCTCTTTTCGTCTCTTGTGCTTCGAATCCTTAACTAGAAACTCATGCACCTCTCTCCCAATTTGAATCGAACTACAACCAGGAATTTTCTCAACACCCACTCTTCGCATCAAGCCACGAACTTTCATCACACCATCCCATTTTCCTTTCTGGGCACTTGAATTCGAGACCAATACCCTATACCCAGAATTCAATGGGTCTAAATTATCTATCTTTTGGCTCAAAAGCTCTACCAATTCTTTGGCTCCTTGAGCCGAGCAAAAACTAAGCAGAGTAGCCCAAATAACTGCAGTTGGCTCTACTGGCATTTTCCCAATGAACTCTATCACTTCTTCAAAATTTCCTGCTCGGCCAAGGAGGTCTACAACGCAATTGTAGTGCTCGATCCTCGGTTTAATTTTATAGTGATCGATCATTAGATCAAAGATTTCTTGACCTTCTTTCACAAGTCCTCCATGTGAGCAAGCAGACAAAATAGAAATAAATATAACATCATCAGGCTCCATACCTTCATTGCACATTCTTTTAAAGAGAGCCAATGCTTCTGTACTATGTCCATTGAAAGCTAAACCCGAGATCATAGCTGTCCATGTAATTATACATTTTTTACTCATTCGATCAAATACCAACTCTGCGTCTTTTATATTGCCGCACTTTGCAAACATATCTACAAGAGAATTTCCTAACGGCAATGTTAGCTTCACATTATTCTTTTTTATGTAAGAATGGACCCAATTCCCATGTTCAAGGCTGCCCATTTGAGAACAAGCTGAGACAACACTAACAAGAGTAGCCTCATCAGGTACAAAAATTCCATCAAGCAACATTTTCTGAAATATCAACAACGCCTCATCAAAATTACCATTTTGATTGTACCCTGAAATCATCACATTCCATGAAATCAGGTTTTTAACCGGCATATTATCAAAAAGATACCGGGCAGATTTCATATCACTTATTTTGGTGTACCCCGAGATCATAGCAGTCCAAGAAACGACGTCTTTGTTTCCCATTCGATCAAAAATCGATCTCGCGGCCACAACATCGTTAATGCTAACATATCCACTGATCATAGCATTCCATGAGATCGCATCTTTCTTCTCCATTCGATCAAAGACCGACCGTGCTGATTCCATATCCCCCATTTTGCATAAAGCCGAGACCAGAGTGTTCCAAGATACCAGATTTCTCACTGGCATCGACTCAAAAACCCTCAAAGCTCGCGCTATGTCACCATGAGCCACATAAGCTTTAACCACGGAATTCCAAGAGACTACGTCCCTATCTGGCATTTCATCAAACACATGGTGGGCTAAATGCAAACAAAATTTGGAGTAGACACTCAGCAGGGTATTCTGAACAAAGACATTGAACCCATAACCAAATTTCATGATTTGACCATGAATCTCATGAGCAGCTACCAAAGATTCCATTGTTTCACAAGCTTTGAGAAGAATGGTGAAGGTGAAGTTGTTGGGCGAAATAGACAAAGCCCTCAGTTTGCTGTAAGTTGAAAAGGCCTCATTTTGATGGTTTCTCTCAGCAAAGCATTTGATCATGGTGTTGAAAGAAACCACGTTTGGGTTGTGAGAGTGCTCAAAGATTTGGGAGGCGTAGTGTAGAGAATTGAAGGAGGAAGAGAAATCGATGAGCTTAGGAAGAAGGTGGTTGTTCTCTGAGAGATTGTGAACTAAAATTTGGAGGTGGGTTTGTTTTAATTCCCTCAAATTTTTACATTTTTGGATGATTTCTATAAAAAAATTCTCCATTTTTTTCTTTTACATGAAATGCAGCTGAGATATAAACCAAGGTTTTTTTTGGGAGCCCCAAATGCTAAATATTTGGGGGTTTTATTATAACACCCCCATATTTTATTTTTAAATATCAACCCAAAAGGTTTGAAATCCTTATATCACCATCAAAAGTGCACCGTTGCGCAAAATGCACGCTCCATTACCATTTTCCATCTTACCTATAACTTGGGTTGGTTAAGCTTAATTATGGTTAAAGATCAGAAAAAACCCTAGTTCCCTCCATCTCTATCGTGACTATGTGATAGTGCTCGAGATTGGCGACCTCCAAGATCAGGACACGTGGCAGATGACGTGTCCCAAGACTCAGAAGAAAGGGCCGACCAGGCCACCCTGCGCCCAACCTGCAAGCGCAAATTGGCCCACCTCGGGGCCCCCCGCGAATTAGCCTCCTCGGCCCCTCAGCTCGCCCCGAGCTGCCACAAGACTCCTCGGCCTCCTCGCTCGTCCCCGAGCCCCCGACCGAGGCCACCTTCCTCGGCTTTCCGACCAACTCTACCACTCACAGGCGTAACCGCTGCTCCGCGAATCTCGCCATGCACAGATTCTATGCCAACAACATCCCACGTTCCACGCTATCACGATCCTCATTAATGGGCGATCCGCTCTCTGCGCGAGCGTGACGTCGGGAGCGTAACTGCCGGCGAGATTCTCACACCTGCCACTGCGTGCCACCACCGCTATATAAACCCCCATCACAGAGGGGTCAAGTGAGACGTTTTTTACACTTTTATGCCGTTACTCTGCTGAGATCTGATCGCTAACTTGATCGTCGGAGGGTCCTCGGTGGTACCAAACCACCCCCGGACTTCTTTGCAGATACTCGGCATCAAACTCCTCAAATCACCAATCTCTTCAAAACCCATTGAGACCCACACGCAATAGGAGAATACCTTCAAAATCCACCGGGAGATCGACGGAAGACAACATCTGACGGAGACCCGAAAAGGACCTCCATCAGTTGGCGCCGTCTGTGGGAAACGAAACTCCACAAAAAACAAAGTTGGCCTTCCGATCTCCATCTCCATGACAAGCGGTCACCCTGAAGATCCAGATACCAGCCGCCGCCTCCCCCTCACCGGAGGCGCTGGTGAACCTCCTCCGGCGAACGCCATCAACGCCCTTGCCCGCCGAATAGACCGACACCCCCTCCCTTGACGGAGTCGCACAGAGGGGGCTCGCCACGGCGGCTCGAGGGCCATCTCGCCCAAGGATCTAAGCCTTTACTAAGAGGCAGCCCAGCAGCTACCCTGCTCGGCTATCCCTGGCGGGTAGCTTCCCTACCGCAACGCCAGGGATCAGAAAGTCCTCCCAGAGGCAATCGAGCCCGAGGATCCCTCGCTCGGCTATCCCTGGCGGGTAGCTTCCCTACCGCAACGCCAGGGATCAGAAAGTCCTTCCAGAGGCAGTCGAGCCCGAGGATCCCTCGCTCGGCTATCCCTGACGGGTAGCTTCCCTACCTCAACGCCAGGGATCAGAAAGCCCTCCCAGAGGCAGTCGAGCCCGAGGATCCCTCGCTCGGCTATCCTTGACGGATAGCTACCCTACCTCAACGCCAGGGATCAGAAAGCCCTCCCAGAGGCAGTCGAGCCCGAGGATCCCTCGCTCGGCTATCCCTGGCGGGTAGCTTCCCTACCGCAACGCCAGGGATCAGAAAGCCCTCCCAGAGGCAATCGAGCCCGAGGATCCCTCGCTCGGTTATCCTTCAGGATAAAAGCCCTCGCCAAGAGGCACCGGGCAGTAACCCTGTCTGGCCAAGGGTCCTTAGTAGGCTTCTTACAGCCCTATAGCTCTTCCCGCGCCAAGAACCAAAGTCCTCCCAGAGGCAGTCGGGTCCTTGCTCGGCTATCCCCGGCTGGTAGCTTCCTACCACAACCGACAGGGATCAAAGTCCTCGCCAAGAGGCACTGGGCAGTAACCCTGCTCGGTCCCCGTCCTGAAGGATCAGAAAGCCCTCCCAGAGGCAGTCGAGCCCGAGGATCCCTTGCTCGGCTATCACTGGCGGGTAGCTTCCCTACCGCAACGCCAGGGATCAGAAAGTCCTCCCAGAGGCAGTCGAGCCCGAGGATCCCTCGCTCGGCTATCCCTAGCGGGTTGCTTCCCTGCCGCAACGCCAGAGATCAGAAAGTCCTCCCAGAGGCAGTCGAGCCCGAGGATCCCTCGCTCGGCTATCCCTGGCGGGTAGCATCCCTACCGCAACGCCAGGGATCAGAAAGCCCTCGCCAAGAGGCACCGAGCAGCTACCTTGCTCGGCCATCCTTCGCAGGCCTCTCACGGCCCCTCCAGCGTCAAGGACCAAAGCCCTCGCCAGGAGGCACCGAGCAGCTACCCTGCTCGGCCATCCTTCGCAGGCCTCTCACGGCCCCTCCAGCGTCAAGGATCAAAGCCCTCGCCAGGAGGCGCCGAGCAGCTACCCTGCTCGGCCATCCATCGCAGGCCTTTCACGGCCCCTCCAGCGCCAAGGATCAAAGCCCTCGCCAAGGGGCACCGAGCACCTACCCTGCTCGGCCATCCTTCGCAGGCCTCTCACGGCCCCTCCAGCATCAAGGATCAAAGCCCTCGCCAGGAGGCGCCGAGCAGCTACCCTGCTCGACCATCTTTCGTGGGCCTCTCACGGCCCCTCCAACGTCAAGGATCAAAGCCCTCGCTGGGAGGCACCGAGCAGCTACTATGCTCGACTATCCCTGGCTGGTAGCTTCCCCACCCCCACAATGCCAGGGATCAAGCCCTCACCGCGAGGCCGCCGAGTTCCTTCCTGCTCGACGCATCCCCAGCGGGCATCCTCCTGCCCATCAGATGCTGATGGTCTCAAGCCCTCATCGCGAGGCCGCCGAGTTCCTTCCTGCTCGGCGCATCCCCAGCGGGCGTCCTCCTGCCCATCAGACGCTGATGGTCTGAAGCCCTCGTCGCGAGGCGGCCGAGTTCCTTCCCTCTCGGCACATCCCCAACGGGGCATCCTCCTGCCCATCAGATGCTGAAGATCTCAAGCCCTCACCGCGAGGCCGCCGAGTTCCTTCCTGCTCGGTGCATCCCTAGCGGGCGTCCTCCTGCCCATCAGACGCTGATGGTCTGAAGCCCTCGTCGTGAGGCCGCCGAGTTCCTTCCCGCTCGGCGCATCCCCAACGGGTATCCTCCCGCCCATCAGATGCTGAAGATCTTAAGCCCTCATCGTGAGGCCGCCGAGTTCCTTCCTGCTCGGCGCATCCCAGCGGGCATCCTTCTGCCCATCAGACGCTGATGGTATGAAGCCCTCTTCACGAGGCCGCCGAGCCCCTTCCTACTCGGCGCATCCCGGCGGGTAGCTTCCTACCTAACAAAAGACAATTGACAGCCCGGGGACGCGTCCCGATGAAACCTTAGGAGGGAGCTCACCCCGGGCGGCCCGGTAGTCCACTCCTGACCCGACCAGCTGGCTGGTCAGGACAGGAGTGGGGGCTAATGGTGATGCTCAAGAACGGTAATTCCCTAGATCGTGACACATAGCGGATGACGTGTCACACGCGTAAACCAATTGGGCCCTGAGGGCCACGAAGAAGGAGCCAGTGTGCTACAGTAGGGGGCTTCCCTCCAACCCTGTCTCCAAAGTTGTACTCCACTCTTTGCCCCCCAGCACTTTAGCAGCCAAGCCAAGTGTCCCTTTGCTCTATTCCGAGCAAAACGGGCCCGAGCCTCCTCGGCCCTTCCGGCCCGTCTCCGAGCTACCACAGGACCAAGATGGCCTCGGCTTCCTCGGCCCTTCCGACCCGTCTTCGAGCTACCACAGGACCAAGATGCCTCGGCCCTCCCGCTCGTTCCCGAGCTCCCTCGCCGAGGCCATCTTCCTCGGCCTCTCCGACAGCCCTCGCACAACCAAACGGCCACCCTGCTCGGCCAAGCCCAGCCGGTTGCCCTGTGGCCGTGCTTAAGGATCCGAGACACCCGGAAGGACGGCTGGTTCATCCAAATCTGAACGATCTCCCATCGACCTAGGGGGTATGTGAGGATACCTCCGAGGCATACGTGAGGATACCTCTGCGGCAGCGCCTGGCACCCTCGCCGGCTAGCAAACTCGATAGGAGATCACCGGACATATGGCCAACCTTACACGGAAACACAACAATATAAGCGAGGACATCCTACGAACGCCCTTCACACAAACAAAAAGAGACAAAATACAAACCGACGAATCAAGGGTTCTTTTTCCTTTTATTGCCAAAATCAAGATCTTTACAAAGGGTACTCTAGGCCCCCCAGCCCTACAAACTGCCCAGAGGCTTACTTCGACCACTTCATCATCGGCGTCACGGCTCAAGGCCTTACCACCGAAGACTTTTCCACCAAGGGCGCGCCCGGCTTCCCTCGTCATCCCTCGCCGGGGACCTTGCCGCCGAAAGCGGAACCCGAGTGCGGAGTTCACCATCGTCGAACTCAGGAAGCTGTTCCTTCACGGCGTCCAGAGCCTTATTCCACGCAACGGCAGAATACTCCCCGAGCTCGGCGTAAAACTGCTCCAATGCCTTATACTCGGCCACAGCTTTCTTAGCCCGAGCCTCGGCAACCTGGGCCTTCAGCAGCGCCGCCTCAGCATCCCCCCTGCTTTCGTCCCTCTCCTTTTCCAGTGCCGCAAAGCGTTCGGCCATGTCCGCCAGCTTCCTATCTGCAACCCGGAGAGACGCGTTCAGACGACGAAGGGCACCCCGAGTCGCCGAGTCGGCGAGCTCCGCAGCCTCCGCCCGGCCTGCCACGACGTCGGCCTTATCCCTCTCCCGGCACAGGTCACGTTGCAAGATCTCAACCTCCGAAGGAAACGCCTCCACTGGCCTCAGGGTGTGGAACGCCCCCTCGACCTCTATGCGAATGGCAAGGGCACAGTGTTGAAGAACCTAACAGAAAGCCGATGAGAAACCGGGAAGCATTCGAACCGAGGAAAGGCATACCAAGGCGAATGCGTGTAGGTGGATTCATACCTGGACCGCCCCTTGGGCCATGGCCTCCAATTGATCCCTCAAGGACCTACACGGGAGCTTTCCCCCAGCCGATTCCTCCATCCCGGTGAGTAAACCAGTGGCAACGGAAAGCCCAGACGGAACAGTGAAGACGGAGCCCCCTCCCCGCACGGGAATCCCTTCGGGGGCCTCCGACGGCGGCGCATGAAAAACCATCCTTTTCCTCTTAGGAAGGGGCCGGCCCTCGCCCTTCCTCCCGTCACCAGTCTGAGACTCGGGTAACGGCTGATGACTCCGGCCGCCGCCAGAGAAACTCCCAGAGGCCGCCGATAAAATGGACGGCCCCGCCGCCGGCGGAGGGTGCAAGTTGGCCGGGGGCTCGGCTACGCCACTAGCTTCCCCCCGGCGCGAGCCGCCTGAAAAGTGGGAGCGAACCATATATCACGAAGAAGGAAGAACGCCGAGCGACAGCGACTCGAGGAAGAAGGGAGACGAAAGGTTGGGGGCCCTGGGGCGAGCCCCGCCCCCGTTTTATCACCGCATCCAACGGCGCTGGTCAACTCCCGCCGAAACGACTCCTCACGCTCAGCGGCTCCGATCGCTCCATGTTCCGGTCCTGCACTGGACTGCATCCAATTAGGCGCTGTAGGCCCACGTACGTCGCACCGGCCAGTCGTCCTTTGACACGTGGACCATTGCCTCAGTTACATAGTGCACGAACCGGCACATCCTCTTTAAGGTGCGGAGACCTCGCCTTGGTTCGCTAGCAGAAAAGACAACCAATGGACCGAGGGCTTGCCCCGACTAAACCATAGAAGGGATCTCACCTCAGGAGGCCCGGCAGTCCACTCCTGACCCGACCACTAGCTGGTCGGGACAAGAGTGGGGGGCTAATGATAGTGCTCGAGATTGGCGACCTCCAAGATCAGGACACATGGTAGATGACGTGTCCCAAGACTCAGAAGAAAGGGCCCACAGGGGCCGACCAGGCCACCCTGCGCCCGACCTGCAAGCGCAAACTGGCCTACCTCCGGCCCCCCCGCGAATTAGCCTCCTCGGCCCCTCAGCTCGCCCCGAGCTGCCACAAGACTCCACGGCCTCCTTGCTCGTCCCCGAGCCCCCGGCCGAGGCCACCTTCCTCGGCTTTCCGACCAACTCCACCACTCACAGGCGTAACCGCCGCTCCGCGAATCTCGCTATGCATAGATTCTACACCAACAACATCCCACGTTCCACGCTATCACGATCCACATTAATGGGCGATCCGCTCTCTGCGCGAGCGTGACCTCGGGAGCGTAACTACCGGCGAGATTCTCGCGCCTGCCACTGCGTGCCACCACCGCTATATAAACCCCCATTACAGAGGGGTCAAGTGAGCCATTTTTTACACTTTTATGCCGTTACTCTGCTGAGATCTGATCGCTAACTTGATCGTCGGATGGTCCTCGATGGTACCAAACCACCCCGGGACTTCTTTGCAGGTACTCGGCGTCAAACTCCTCAAATCACCAATCTCCTCAAAACCCATTGAGACCCACACGCAACAGGAGACTACCTTCAAAATCCACCGGGAGATCGACGAAAGACAACATCTGACGGAGACCCGAAAAGGACCTCCATCACTATGACTCATTTATTGCCCATGGAAAGGAATCCCTAATTCTTACGCCACTTGCGATGCTCAAACCCTAACTTTTCGGTCTCAATTCGGGACTCTTGATGCTCATGCTGAACAAAATCAGAGAAGAGATCAATTGGATTAGGGATTACGAGATACAAATCAGATTTCAAACTCTCTCTCTCACTAAAATATCTCTCTTTTTAAAATTGTTTTTTTTCTTTGTTTCGCGTTGATGTAGTTTTTTCCCTCTCGATCTCTGGAGGAAGAGAAGATAAAGGCCTTTATTTTTCCCTCTTAATCATTTATATAAAGATTGGGGGCAAATTCATAACTCTTATTCTTGTATGACATCCAAAGGAGGGAGAAGATGACTTTTGAGGGGCAAAATGGTCTTTTGCTGACCTTCCTAAACGACCCATTGGCAAATTAAAGGAATATTCTCAAGAGATACTTGGTAAAACTAACCATGAGGTCTTTTTTGATAACTTATGAGTCTTAGGGGTAACTTTTAGAATATCGAATTTTTTAGAGTAATTCTTGGAAATAGAATGGCATATAAAAAACCCCAAATATTTTAAGGAATAACCCTCAACTATGGCTAACTATAAAACAACCCTCAAGGATTTGCTCTATTACTGACCATGGGAAAAATTATTCCTTTTTTATTGGCTGTACATTGTTGGGAATATTCCCTTTTGATATCTATCGAAAAAATCTCGTTTTTAACGTTTGAGCACGTAAGACAAACAATCTATAAGGAAAAATAACAACACAGAGTTTTAACATGGTTTAGTCGCGTTGGGGTCAATTTACATCCCACTGCCAAAATTAAAAAGTCAAAAAAGTCAAAACTTAAGTGGGCCCCAGTCCGAACCCAAACCAAGTGGGACCAAGCCCGAGCCCGAGCCCGAGCCCGAGCCAAGTGGCCCAAAGCCCAACCAGTCCAAGCTTTACCCAGTCCAAGACCGAGCATAAGGCCGACCCCCATGCCAAGAAATTAGGAAAATATAATAAATAAATATATAAATTTAAAGTGTAAAAGGATGGGCAAAAAGCCAAAATTGTAAAGCCAAGAGGACTAGGTGTAAAATGTAAAGGTTATAAAAACCAACCTTACGATGAAATAATAACTTTCATTCTCTCAATTTTTCTAAGGCTTTAAGCCTCCATCAAGAAAGAGACAAGTCTGTTTCTTCTTCATCTTCTTCTCAGATAGAGAGAGAGAGAGAGAGAGGGAAAGCGACGTCCTTTTGGGTCTCTCTCATCTTCGTCATCTCCCAAAATAACCCATAACAAAGAGAACACATCTCTTTGAGAAATCTCTGTCTCAAAAACCTAAGATCCAAAACCAAGCAAAAGAGCAACTTTTTTTCATCAAATTTGAAGGAGGGAGAAGAAGGATTCTCGGAACGAAAACCCATGACTTTCACTCCGAGCAAGTTTTGAACATTTATATTCGATGGAAGCCTCAGGCTTTCATCACTTGATTTCGGATCTCTTGTGAGATCCATGAGAACATGGATCATAACCCATATTCCCAACAAACGTTGTTGGATATCTTGCAAAAACGCATCCATTTTGGATGCCTCCCCTTCAGGAGGTATCTCCGCCTGCGAAAATGGGGTCATTCCTATTTTCTCCTGTCAGAACCCCCTAAAAGGGGTTCCCGCTTCGGAACTCCCCTCCTAAAAGGGCTCCTGCTTCGAAACCCCCAAAGGGGGTTCCCGCTTTCGGAACTCCCCCAAGGTAGTTCCCGCTTTGGAATCCCCTAAGGGGGTTCCTTATTTCGGGACCCTTCCCAGGTACCCCTCTTCAGGGCTCCCCTAAAAAGGGCTCCCATTGTCAGGAATCCCCTAATGGGGGATCTCGATTGTCACGTCCCACTTCCCAAAATATATGAATACGGCACATGACAGAGCCAACCATGCTACTTATGGGTAGGAAAAACCGTCCATAGTCACATTACAGCTGTCAATCAGATATCAAGAACAGTAAATAAAATCTAACTAACATATGTCCATTTGCCATAATAAATAAAAGTCAAGAAGTGTATATAGCAGAAAAAAATAAAGATCCAATAAAGAATAATATCTGAATCACGTCCTTTATGGGATCACATCGATAAAATAAAATTACGGAAATAAAATAAACTAAGCATCTCTAAAACTAATCATCAAGCTTCTCACTGCTCGGCTTGCTTGTTAAAATATTCCCGATCTTCCTGCGACAAGGTCAAAGGAACCGGGCCATGCAAAACCTAGACGTCAGTACGTCATAAATATCAAAACAATAGCAATAACTAGGATATGATACTATGATTAAACATGAGTGTAAATAATAGACACAGGTATAAAACCGTGAGATATAGGTATGTGATGTGTATCTAAAGTCTGTGCTTCTAGGTTATCTATTCTACAAGTCTTTGAAATCAATTAATGGAATCGTCGATGTAACTCAATAGTATCCCATGCGTGCTCGGGACCACGGTCAAGACCCTCGGGGCTGAATCCGAGATATGCCGCTAAGCAGTAAAAACAGGGTATCATGTATAAACGAATGATGTTAGCATCATCATTCCGGGGCCGAAGCCCGTATCGACCAATCAGTCTCTGGAAAGTATCAAACTGTTGAGTTACAACTCAGGTTTCATTATTGATTTCCCCCAGCCCCCAGCTTTTGTGTTCAAGTCAGGTATTGATGATATCAATTTAATGCCAACACAGGATCAAGCAGGTACAAGTCTTGTCTATCTAGACAACAAGTCACGTCCGTCAGGACAACAAGTCAGGATTGTCGGCATTAGTAATAATTCAAGTAACAGGTCTAGTAATGTCTTGTGAACATGTCAGGCAATGTATATTAAACAAAATAGATACCGGATGGAAAATCGTAACCAATATCTAAATATGATAAACATGACTAATGCCCAGAATGTATATGTATCTATCTGTAATAACCATTTTACGTATGCTACCAGGTATATTGCAATCTAGGTAAAGAATGCTGAACTGATATAATATTATAATAATATTGTGATGAACCGGAATGCAACTAGATAAAACCATTATTGGTACGAATACAGACTGATACTATAAAACTGTAGATTGATAATATTTGCTGAACATTAAAATACATGTACTATAATTAATCATATAAATATTGATATAAGCAAGGTAGCATGTTGCAAGTTTAGAACTTGCCTGATCAAAATCTCATGACGAATATACGGATATCATGTTCCGAACATCGAATAACGACACGATGCAAAACCCAATGTACGTAAAACTTGGCCTGAACTGGGCAACTGCGAGAAGTGGCGACTGGGGTAGATGGCAACAGTGACTGAGGTCGTCGGGGTCGTGCTCATCGGTGGTAACCAACTCCGGCGAAACCGGAAAAGAAAAAGAAAAAGAAGAAAGAAAAAGAAAAGAGAATAGACTGTTGGGTTCTGGAGTTTTTAGCGTAGACGGGGAAGAAGAAGGGCGATGGGGAGATAGGAGACGCGATCGACGATGGGGTTGAAGGGAGGAGGAGGTTGGGTTGGTCAGCGGTAAGGGAGAAAGAAGGAAAGAAGAAGAAGTCGGGGATGAGGGCTCTGGGTCCCGTCGGGGGTGAGGAGAGGAGGTGGTAGGGTCGTCGATGAGGAGATAGGGCGTCGACGACGACGAGGTCGAGAAAATGAGGAGATGAGGTGACCGAAAAGAAGAAAAGGAAGAGAAGGTGATGCCGGCAGTGGGTTAGGTAATGAAAGGAGTGCTGGCGACGACGAGAGGGAAGAAGTGATAAGGGTGATGGTGGTGGTGATCGGGTTCAGACGACGGCGAGAGGGAACGACAAAAGAGATGGGTTCGGTTGTAGGGATCAGAGCTCCAGCAAGGTCTCGGGGAAGAGGAGGTGGCGACGACAAGAAAGAGGAGGAGATGAGGGGGTGGTGACAACGAGGAGATGGAGGTGAACGGCGACGTGGTGGGGAGGCGTGGGTTAGGGCTCGGTGGCGACGAAGGAAAGAATGGGGAGTGAGAGATGGAGAGAGAAGGAGAGTTTTTAAAAAAAATAAAAGTTTATAAATATATATATATATATATATATGTATATATATATATATATATAAACTAGTGTATAGGTATAGGAATATTAAGTAATATATTATATATATATTGAAGGATTTTTTACAGATAATACCAGATTACTTCAAATATTACCCGTGTCTATTCAAAAATATAGTTTTCAAATATAAAGAGTATACGTAAGAATTTTAACCATAATGCAACTATTTATAATTAAATACATATACCCACACTAAATTTACGTAAATATTCATAAGGATTTTTAATTATTTTGTTGTCTATATCTTAGGATATGAACATGATATATAGGCGCAACAACCTGATATGGGGTGATTTGCCATGTAAGGCTAGATAGAAAAAGGGTATTATTTGTTTTTATCTTGTATTATAAAGAGATATGTGAAGATTAACTTTACATACATACATACATACATATACATATAGTACTCGATTCACATAGATACACTATGCTAGCAAATATTGGATACAACCTTGCATCATGTCGGGTTTCAATCACGCGGGTCGGGACGGATAATGACCACTACTACTTGAATCATTTGCAACTCAATAGCAATAAGAATAAAAGAATTTTACAACAAAATTTACCATTCCAAATTACATAGTATAAATGTATTAGGGTGTTACACCGACTACATGACCCCCCAGGGGAGCTCCCGATTTCGGGATTCCCCCTAAAGGGGTCTCCCAACCTCGGGACCCTCCAAGGAAGCTATCGACTTTGGGACTCCTCCAGGGGGATTTCGGAACACCATTAAAGGGGTCTTCCGACTTCGTGACCCCCAAAAGGGGTCCATCGCTTAGAGACCTCCCTCTTGGTGGTCCCAAGTATAACACCCTAGCACTGTTATACTATATTTTATTTGGGGTATTTCAAATTTGCGACAGATTTTTTTATTACTATTGCTTTTGGGTGTGGAAAGTGCATTTGGTAACTGTGGTTAATATTCGACCCGACCCGTATATTTGAAACACATCATGGTTCAAGATTATATCAAATATTTGCTAGTACAGAGCATCCATGCACATCAAGATTCTATACACATATATAATATTTTTGTATCCGCATATCTTTTAAATAATACAAATAAAAACCAAATAATATATTTTGATATCTAGCATGGTATGTTATCGTACCTTATATCGTATGGTTGCATCCATGTAGCATGTTCATGCCCTAATTGCTAAAATAGACTCGTTTGGATCACTACGGATATTTACGTAGATCCGTACTTGGGAGTATGCATCTTTATTGACCGGACATCGCATTATGATTTAAACTTTTACGTATATTCTCCATATTTAAAAACTAGATTTTTAGAAGGGACCCGGGTAATATTCGGAGTAATTTGATATTAGCTGTATAAACCCAAAATATATATATTATAATATTTTTAAAACCGACGGTATGTATATATATATAACAACTAATCTCTCTCTCTCAGCTCCCTCCTCTGTCTCTCTCTCCCCTCTGTCTCTTTCTATCTTTATATATATATATATATATATATATATATATATATATATATATATAAACCTAACCTTTCCTCTCTCCGCTCATTCTTTCTTCTCCTACGCCGCGAGAAACCCTACCCAACCCTCGTCGTCGCTAAACCCTCGCCGCCGACCTCACCTCGTGCTCGCCCTCAACTCCTCGCCCTCATCACCTCCGTCACCACCTCCAAGACCTCCACCTCCTCTTCTCTTTCCCGAGCAACTCCCTGCAGCACCCCGATGCCAACCCTACCCACACGACCTTGTCGGAGACCTCGTCGTCGCCACCCATCATCACCTCCATCTCCTTCTCCTCACCTCCCTCTCCTCTCCCGACACCCCAAAACACCGCCACCACCAACCCCTCAACTTCCCGACCCTGATCACCAACGTAAGAAACCCACAGCCACTTCGCCGTTGTCCATCGCCGCCGTCATCTCGCCTCTGTTCTTGCCACCCAGAACCCAACACAACAGCAACCCAGTCTTCTTCTTCTTGTTCTGTTTCTTGATTTTTCTTGATTCTCCGATCGTCTCGCCGGAGTTGCGCGCTTCGCCGATGATCCAGACGACCCAGTCACCGTCGTCGTCCAGCCTAGTCACCACATCACGTCACTGCTCAGCCAGGTCCAGTCCTGCGCGCGTAAGGTGCATCGCGACGTTATTCCGACGTCGGACGTGACATCCGTATCCCGTCGTGAGATTCGATCAGGCAAGTTTTAACTTGCAACATGCTATATTATTATATCGATCTCTATATGAATAAGAATAGTGCATGTGTTTTATTATTCAGCAAATATTACAGATTATAGTTTTACGGTATCCGTTCGTATCCGTACTAATAATTGTTTATCTAGTTGCATGACGGAACATTATGATATCATTATACTACTATATCAGTACAATATGTTATCTAGTTTGTATCATACATGGTAATGGATGTATAATGGTTATTACAGATAGATACATATGCATCCTGGCATCAGTTGGGTTTACCGTGTTCCGATATTGATTACAGTTTCACATGGGGTATCTATTTGGTTAATATACATCACATGACATGTTCACGACACACTACCTGACTTGTTACTTGGATCTTATTGCTAATGCCAACAATCCTGATTTGTTGTCCTGATGGACGTGACTTGTTGTCTGCATAGACAAGAACTGTACCTACTTGATCCTGTGTTGGTATTATATTTATATCATTAATACCTGACTTGAACACAAACCTGGGGGAAAAGGGGAAATCAATAATGTAACCGAAACGCAACTCAAGAGGATATCATTATTGTTTGCCGTGTTTCCGGGCATTACGGAATAAATTATTGTTACCGTGGTACCGTGGGGAATGAACGGGATATATACTGTTGAGTTACGATGAGGATTACATTAATTGATTTCAAAGACTTTTAGAATATATAACCTAGAAGCACAGATTTAGGATACACATCACACACCCATACATACACATAGCTCACCATTTATACCTGTGTTTATTATTTATATTCATATTTAATCATAGCATCATATCCTGATTATCGCTATTATTTTGATATTATGACGCACTGACGTCTGGGTTTTGCATGGCCCAGTTTCTCTACCTTTATCGCAGGCAGACCAAGAGTACTTTAGCAATCAAGCCGAGCAATGAGGAATTGAACGTGTATTATTAGAGATATTTAGTTTATTTATTTCTGTAGTTTTGTTTATTGATGTGAGCCCATATTGGGACATGATTCAGATATTGTTTATTGGATCTTAATCCGTTTCCGTTTTATGCATTTTTTGATTTTATTTACTGTGGCAATGGACATGTACTAGCTAGATTATATTCTTTTCTGTTCTCGATATCTGATAGACAGCCGTAATGTGACTATGGAAGGATGATTCTTAGCCACAGGTAGTATGGTTGGCTCTGTCATGTGCCGTAGTTTACGTATCTTGGGAAGCGGGGCGTGACACCAAGAATTTAGGATCCTCCCTAAAGAGGTCTATTGTCTTGGGACCCCCACCTCTTAGGGGTTCCACCGCTTTGACCATCTCTCTCTCTCTTCCTCTTCCAGGAGCTTTCCAACACACTTAAGTCATCCCCATCCATTTTTTGTTTCGGGGCGCTATCCCGAGCCCTGCAAGGGGGCTGCTAGCCTACTTGACCCCCAACCCGCTGACCGGGTAGCGGGTCCCCCGCCTGATGACCGAACAGTGGGACCCCTTAAACTCCGCGAGACCCTGATATGTCCAAAGCTCCCTCAAAATTATTTTCAAAATACAACATATGCATATTGCACACTGAGTTCGCATGACCTATACGATCCATTAATCGGAGGTTCTCTTGCATCAAGAGCAAGAGGTAATTAACAGCAGTTTTGCCTGCAGCCGCTGGAGAAAGGATCCCCACAATCAATAAACCCACGTCTATTCTATGCAGGGCAATCTGTACTGTCACGCCCCGCTTCCCAGTGTAAAGGGAAGGGGACGTGGCGATGCACGCGACGTATTTACTCAGAAGTAAACACGTTAAGCGTAAATAAGCAATATAAATGAATACATAAGAATAACAAGAGATGTAATAATAACAACAACTTTTATTAACATTCTTTCTTTACATACAACTGAAAAAGAAAGTACAATGATAGAAAGCGATGCCTAAACAGTGACATATAAACTGAAAAGAAATAAGTACAAGTAAAAGCCTAGAAGACTGGCTCCTCTGTGAACTGCTCTAAATCGTCTTGGCTGGGCTCGGTCTCCTGAGAGCGGGTCCTCCTGACAAACATTCTAAAGAAAGAAGAGACATGAATGTCGTCAGCGAACTAGCGCTCGGTAAGTCCCAAAAGATAGAATGGAATAGACAAGTAAAGAGAATAGAACTGGTAAATTATCTATTTGTTATGCTAACGTAGTTGTTTGTATCTTGGTACAGAAGGCGTCAGTGTATACGAGAAGAGTCCAACTTGCTCCGTGGACTATGGTAATCGGAAGTATAAGGCCCCGTCAAAACCCATGGGACAACGGCACAGATGTTTATGTAGATATCTTTTAGTGACCATCTCGTTCCACTTTTAACACATTCCATACCAATCTACCCCGTTAAACCCCGGAATGTATATTGTATTGATTGTATTAATTTGTAGTTATCAGAATTGCCGAGACCACGGTATAAGTTGTTCATGTAAACTGATTCAGGATGTAAACAGTAGTTATGTAGTCAAGTTTAAGATATAGCCATGGTTCGGTCAAGTCAAGTCATGTTGATATTGTTCTGGTATTCATGTTCAAGTTCACGTGTTCATGTTTGGTATATTAGATTCATTTTGAATTGGAGTTATGATTGGATTCATGTTTGGATTGTATTCAGATTAGACTGAGACTTAGATTGAGTCAGACACTTAAGCAGATTTGGATCCTGAATTAGATTTTGGTGTTATCGGTAACTGCTGCACATGGATGGCAGGATTTGTGTTTTTTTCAAGACAATTACCATTGATAACCCTGTTTTAGTTTTCTACCTTAAACAGGCAAGCACCCACTTTCTCCGGCTCCCTGAGACTCAAGAGAATTGGTCCCGGTTAAACCTATATTTACTAGAGTCCTTATTGTAATTTAATATAACTTGAGGGGTTTTTTATGAAAAACATTTTTAGTCTACTTTCAAAATAAAGCTCAATTATTTATTTGTGTTACTTAGGGTTTTCATGGATGTAAATTTTTAAAGAATGAAATATATTAGTGAAACTTGAATAGTTTAAGGTAGTTTAGTGTAAAGTTTGACTTGTATTGATTCTTGATGGTATGTTCATGAAACTTGTAATTCTTTTATTTTGTTTAGAAAACATGAAATTTAATACTATCTTAAAAATATGTGGTTTGATAATATTTATATAATTATTAAAAAATTAAATTTTTATTATTAAATAGAAATCCTTGTTTTTTTTAAAAATTGTATTAAAATTCTATCGAGATCATATACTCCGTGAGGAGGTCTGCATCTCGCCCTACTAGTCCCGATGATGTGCGATAATCCGCACCATCCAAACCGGGTTTCTCAAAATGGGTTGTAGAGGTATAATCGCAAAGAATTAAGTAACACAATTTATAGAAATTCGGATTTTTAATAGTTTAAGGTATTTTGATGAAAAGTCGTATTTTGCCACAAAAATATTGTTCAAGAGAATCGTGCTATATCAAGATGTGTGTAGGTGAGAGGTAGGTCATTACCGCGTGAGGTTTTCTAAAGGTAATATTAAGTAAAACAATTAAAAGATATCGTATGTAAATTTCATGATCTTTAAACGTAAAGCTTAATTAAAGTTATTTAGCATGGAGTTTTAGAGTGAAATTGGTTTCTAAATATTAGTTAAATGATTATAAGTAAGGTATATAAATGAGTACAAGTGATTCTTAAGAAGAATTATGGTTTTCAAAGGTTTTAAAAACAAATGTCGGTATAACTCCACTTACCGACATATTTTGAAAAAGAGAAGTTTTATAGTAGAAAGAGAAGAAGAAATATAGGACTTACAAATTTAAAGGAGAGAGGGGAGGTAGAGAATGAGGGTAGTAGCTTTCGTGGAGTCGCAGGGTTGCCGGAAATGTCTCGAATTCTCGCCGGAATTTGACCTAGGGCTAACTCCACTTGTACTCTTCTTAGACTTAGAAATTTTTGAGAATTTTGGCAATAGATTTCAGAATGAAGAGGGCTAGGGTATTGGTTTGTATTTATAGTGTAAAATTATGGTTTTGGAATTAAAGAAAGAATTAGAAAACATTTAAAATTGGATTTAAAGCTTCATTTTAATTCTATGTTAATTTTCAGGGAAATCAAACAGAACAGGGATAGTGGGGTAGGCCAAGGGGTGTTGTGGAAAAAGCACGGGGGATTATCCCCTACGGCTGGCCGGCGTCGTCGGTCTTATGGCCGATCTCGCCGGTCCAATGGAGGCATTGGGACTCTGGATTCTTGCCACGTGTTCCTGGCTGTGTACATAATATTTTTCACATGTTTATTTTTTTTTCTGCCTTTTCATTTTTATGTGTATTGCATGTGTAAACTTTTTGGTTTCCAAAAAGTTTAAAAGAAAAATCAGTAAAAAAATATATGTAGCTGATGGGATTCGAACACAGGGGCTACGTCACAGCAGTGCACGGCTTTACCAATGAGCTACAAGCTATTTCTTGCTGTTCTTAAACAAGAATAACTTTTAAATTGTGCTCAGACTTGCAAACTCCTTTCTGTACTTTAAGAAGAAAAATTTTGTACAGAAAATTCAGGGTCGTTACATGTACACCTCTAAGGCACGTGCGCATCTATCTTAATAGGTGATAAAAACACTCTACAAACCGAATGACTTAATCCATAAGGCAAACATGAGAATTCCATTGATATAAGAAAGAGATTACACCCGACACCTTATTTTCTCCATAATTTGATCATCTAAAATATTAGCATCCTCAAATCTAGATTAGAACCCTAATCTCTCAATGAAGATAAAAGCTACAAGATCTCACACATCGTAATCTCTCTCTCATCTCATCTCATCTTCCCTCTCTAGATCTCATCTCAAGAAAAGGGGTTTACAACCCTCATAAATTTAGAGACTATATCTCTCTTTTCTTAGCCTTAACCTTAACCCTTGTTGTGCGTCTTCACCTTGTTGTGCGTCTTCACCTTGTTGTACTAATTCTACTTGATGAAAGCATCTCCCTATTTATAGCATAGAATAAATCTTCTCCTGCTTAGATTATGATAAACATAAATCTCTTTTATTCTTATCTAATTGAATATTTTCTCTTATTTAAATTTATATCTAAATCTATATTTAAATAGGAGACTTATCTTAATTCTATCTATAATAACAAACTAACTATTTAAATTTAAAATAATCTCAACAATCTCTACCTTAGTTTAAATCTAAATAGAAATCTCGAGTATACTCTCATCTCCTTATCCATTAGTAGTCCACACCAACAGATTGCCATGGCCCAACTAGCCGAGTCCAATCTAGACTCCTCGTGATCCATGAACCATACTTAGGTGATCAACTGGATATGAAACACAGCCCTAGTAATCACCACCTTGACTCAAATCCGTTGAATCAAATAACTTGAGATTCATTGTTGTTCTTATCATTCTCCTTCGCAGAGCTCGCATATACGCCTTACTACTTCTTGGAACCCTTGTACCATCTTCGTTGTTTACATCTCAAGCATATAATAAAATCGCTGCTCTCAAGTACTCACGATCACTACATCATACTCTATCCTCGAATACTCATGATCACTATACCGTACTCCACTTTGGCTCGAAACATTAGAATCTCTTATCCGGAAATACATGAAAAACATACTTGTAATGCGCAATATCTGGCAGTAACCTCCACTTATCAATATGAGGATACATATCTCACTGTGAACCATCGTGCCAACCTCGAGTTTTCCTTGATGTTTTGACCGCTACCATATACTCAATCTTTATTTTCGACAATGCCACTATACTCCGCTGTTGAACCAATTTTTTTTGATCTCATGAGTTTAACTTTTATATAAATTATATGCATCCATTTGATGATAGGGTCTTTGTTTGTTTGAGTCAAAAACATTGACTCCCAAAAGTGCTCAAATCAGCTATTTATGAATTTGCATATAAGATGGATTTAAATACCTATACAGTCCAGTACACTTGGCCAATTAGGAAAATTGAGGATACATTTGAAAGAGAATTGAATTTAGTTTCTATATAATCAAACGGCTATTCGTTTGGACTTTCCTAAAGAAAGTTATGGACGGTTCATTGAACCCTGCACGAGCTGTACCAAAATTTCGGGTACCCTATGCTAGATTCAAATAACTATATATTCCAATACATGTGACCAATTAGGCCAAATGAGGATTCATTTGAAATCCTATTGAGTCTAGTATCCATAAAATCAAACGGCGTGTTATTTGGACTTCCCTAAAGGAAGTTATAGCCAAATTATTGAAACATGTGTGAGCAGATCCGAATTTTGGATACCCTAAATCGGGTATATCCAAGTTGAATATTTTTGTATCTCAAATACGGAAGCGGGTACCTAAAATGAGGTACCCAATAGCCCATTTAAAATTTTCAAAGATAAAGGGGGAAGATTATTTTCTTCCCCCCATTTTTCTTTTCAAAAAAAGAGTGGTGGGAGAAGTTTTATGAACCATCCCCACTCTACTTAAATGGATAGAGGTATATATACCTCTTAAAATAGAATGAGAAGAGAACTCTACATTTTTTCTAACTCTCATCTCTCTCTCTCTCTCTCTCTCTCTCTCTCTCTCTCTGAAGAAAGGAAAAATTGAACTTTCATTGTAGAAACATATACCACCCTATGTTCTCTACAAAATAATTGGAAAATAGAGAAAACCTATTCTTTCACTTGGAAAATAAGAAGAACCCTATTATTTATATATATATAAGAATATAGACTAAAAGTCTATACTTTTTCATAAATAAAACCCGAAAATACAAGAGAAAACTCTGCCGAAATTTTTAAGAAATAGGATTTTTGGGTGGAATCTACCAGCCTAGACACATCAGAGGAAAATGACTATAACTTCAATCCGAGAGCACTAAATTGTGATCCGTTCAAAACAAATGAAAGTTAACTCGTCAAGCATCGAAACGCGACCAAACATGACTAAGAATAATGTTAAAATGATAGAGTTTTAGATAACTCAAAAAAGGGTATCTTCATCAAACAAGGGTGGAATCTACAACCTACACATATCCGACGAAAACGTTCATAACTCTTATCCGAAAGCACCAAATCGCAATCCGTTTAAAGCGTATTAAAGATAATTCATTAAGTTTCGAAACAAAACCATGCATAGACATAAAATAATAAAAATTATGTTCTTAAAAAAACTTTGAACATAGCGTAAAAGTCTCTGTCCTTTCAAAACAAAGCTGGACATTTTAAATTGAGGTGTTACTCATTTGTTAAATAAGGAGTGGGACCCTCACTTAAGTGTCAGGACCGCAACCGAATAGGGGAGGTAAATGGTAGTCGGGTCCCCACCCAATGGTAGGGGCACATGATAAGATCCCCACTCGATAGTGGGGCCACCCGATACGACACCCACCCGATGACTGGGTCCCCACCCGATGATGGGGATCTCACTCAAATCATGAAAGCTATTTTGACACACTTTGTAACGACTCTGAAATCTCTGTACATAATTATTTGTTTAAATATATAGAAAATGGTATTTCAGCCTGTGTAGGAGTTATAAGTTATTTTTGTTTAATAAAACCAAGAAGAAACTTGTAGCTCACCGGTAAAGCCTCTACACTGACGTAGCCTATGTGTTCGAATCCCATCAGTCCCAATTTTTTTAAAAAGATTTTTCTTTTTAATTTTTCGGAAGCCCAAGAGTTGCACGTGCAATATATGGAGAAATGAAAAGTTTCAGAAAAATCAAACAGGCACAAAGAGAAGTAAACACTAATCTAGATACGTGGCACGAATCTCAAGGCAGACCCTCAAGATCCGACCGCCCATTTCTCCCTTATGGCCGCCGCCTACGGTCCAGATGCCTCCAAATCGCTCCGTGCTTTGCACACAAGTCCCTTCAGCTTCCCTCTACTCCCCTGCACTGTTTGATTTCCCTGCAATTAAACAGTGACTATTCATTTCACCATTTAACATCAAATTTAATTCTTTTAATCCAATTTTTAATTCCCAAACCTCAATTTCTTCACTATAAATAGCACCTCATCCCCTAGCTCTCCTCCATTCTGAAATTTCTATCAAAATTTTTCTCAAACTCTCTAAGTACCATTTGGAGTTAAACATCCAAGTGGAGTAGCAAGCCAAGCTCGACGACCGAAACCTTTCCGACGACACCACGACACTCGAAAGCTTCCCCTCATTCTTATTAACGATCTAAGCTAGTAAGTTCCCTTCTCTCTCTATTTCTTTTCATCTCAAGCCGCTTTTTAAAAACACATCGATAAAGTGGAGTTAGCTCTGATATAATTTTCTTTTTAACAATTGTACTCCACTTTATAAGCAAAATAGGTCAAACTAACATCCTAACACCACTATTAACCTTATGTATATCATTTAGCTTGTAGTTTAATAAAAAATTTCAAGTGAAACAATCATATAACAAACTTTTCATTAAAATACCATGAACTTTAATATAACCGTAATTTTAATAACTAGAGTATATATCTTTAGATCATTCACGGGGTAACGACCTACCCTACACGCACACTATAGTTTCATAGCACGAGCTTCTAAACATAGGGTTTATTTAAAGAATATGTTTTACATTAAAATACCATATTTTTTCAAAACGGGTTTCTTTTAATCGATATTTTTAAATCCTTGGCAATTACGTCTCTACAACCCTTATTAGGGAGACCCGCTAATAGATGGTGCGGATTATCGCACATTTTTGAGATAGTAGAGCGAGATGCGGAATTTCTCACGGAGTATTCTGTCACGCCCCGCTTCCCGGTATACGGCGAAGGGGACGCGACGAGGCCCGCTACGTATATACTCAGAAGTACATACGCTAAGCGTATCCAAGCAATATAAAATAAATACATAAGAGACAAGATATAAAAGGAACATCAACTTTTATTTATTAACATTCTTTTGTACAATACATGAAAATGAAATACAACTGAAATAAAATGATGCCTAAACAGTGGCATAACAGGAAATGAAAAATACAGAAAGGAAAAGTGTACAGTGAAACTAAAGTGTAGGGTCTTCGGCAAACTGCTCCAAGTCTTCTTGAGATGGCTCGATCTCCGCCGGGTCCAAACCACCTGACGACATTCAAAGAAGAAAGAAATAGAATGTCGTCAGCGAACAGGTCGCTCGGTAAGTCCAAAAGATGAGGGAGAAATAGTCAGAGAGTAAGAGAGAGAGAGTAGTTTTTAATGTTGTATTATAATAATGTAATGTTGTATTAACGCTGTTGTTTGTAGCCTGGTACGGAAGATGCCAGTGTATACGAGGGGAGTCCCATTTACACCGGGGACCTTGGAAACCTGTAGTACAAGACTCCGTCGATAATACCACGAAATAACGGCATGGATGTAATTACGTCTTAAGTGACCACTTCGTGCCACCTTTAACATATTCCGTACCAGTCTACCCCTTAAACCCCGCGATGTCTTGTTTGTATTGTTATCTTGTAAATTGTATTGATTGTAAGATTGATTGACTGACCGAAACCATGATATCAGTAAGTGGTTGTAACCATAGAGTCATGTAAATGGAATAACTGAGAATCATGTAAAAGGAATAGGTATATCCATGGTTCGGTTCAGTCAAGATGTATAGATTGATATTGGATTCATGAATTCATGAGTTCATATTGAAGTGGAAACTTGTAGATTATAGATTGACTTGAATCATATTCAAGTCAGATTAATCAGACTCAAACCCGAGTCAGACAATTAGAAATGTGAATCGAAGTCTTATAATTGCTAAGGTCCTTAGGGTAATTTATAAAACTTGAGGAGGTTTTATGTAAAAATACTTTTATATACTTTTCAAAATATACCTCAAGTATTTATTGTTCGTCTTTAGAGTTGTAATGAGGGTGGATTTTATGTTGTGACATTTCTAGTGAAAATGTCCAAGTTATAGGTATTTATCTGTAATATAGAATCTTTGAAGTTCATGGTATTTTGGTGTAAAATTTATTATTGTGAATTTTAGGAAAAAGTGGAAAATTTATATTATAGTAAAATAGATATTTAAATGATAAATATACATATGGTTATACAAAAATAATTTTTAATAAATATTTTATATTCCAAAAATCTCATTTTCTTAAGATGTCGTATTTTAAACCTTTCGAGACTGAATGCTCCTTGCGGAGGTCTGAATCTCGCACTACTAGCTCGAGGATGCGCGATAAACTGCACGATTCCGAATGGGTTCCCCAAAGATGGGCTGTAGCGGCGCTTTGCAAAGATTGTAAAATACTAATCTTTTAGAAAACGGTTTTATAAAGTAAAAGGTATTTATTTACAAAGTGTAATTTTCCGTATTTTAGATTCTAGGGTTTCCTAAGCCAACTAGCCTATTTCTAAATGGTCTAAATGACAAGTCGTTAGAAGGCTCAAATCGTCTCTTCACCGCCAATTGCGGCCAGGTAAGTGCCAGGTAAGTGGGAGGCTCTCCACTACAAGTAGTGGCCCTAATTAAGTAACCACTTGTCTTAGACACACTTGCCTAGATACCACAAAGTCAGATTTAGATAAACGATCGATATCCACAACTTATCGTATTTTTCCTATTAAAGATATTGTTTAAACAAATGTATCAAACCTAAATTTTTATAAAAGGTTTTATTAAGGAAATGGTATTTTAATGTAAAATCTTGTTTTATCGTATTAGGAGTTTTCAAGATAGCGTATTATGGTTGCATATGTGTGTGTGAGGAGGTAGGTCATTACCTCGTGATCTATTTTAAGGTATAGCAATGTTAACGGGTTAAATGTGAAATTGAAATATGATGGTATTAAAGTGAAAAAAATACGGTAAGTTAAAAAGGTTATCATTTCATGTGTGAAAACTTATTCAAATTGATTTTTACAAGTTTAATAATCATGATAAAGATGTTTAGACATGTTTGAATTGATTAGAAGTGAAATTTTATAGAAAACCGAATCGGAAATCGGATTTGTTCCGATTCCGTCGGGTTTCGTAATTTCGTATTTTTGAGAATTAGAAAGGGAGATAGAATGGAACTTATGGATTTCGATCTATACTAAAGAGTATAGGGCAACTAAAGAAGCTGCCGAGGCGTTGCTTCGTCGCCGGTTGTTTCTAAAAACGTCGCCGGAATTCCCGCCGGAATCTCGTCGGAGCTTCGCCGCGAACTTATTTTCAAAGCACACACTTCTTGGAAAATTTTTGAGAGAGTGGCTCAAGATTTTGGGGGTGAGAGGGTAGTGTGTAGGGTTAGGCTAGGGTTAGGGTAGATGAAAAGTTAAAAATAAAAATGTGATAAAATGTAATAAAAATGTATTAAAAGTGGAGTAATTGAGGTTTTTAAAGATCTATAGAAGTGGTCTGAGGCTGAAATTTTGCAGGTGCATAGGGAATATGAAAAGACACAACTTTCATGTTGTGGCCGTCGCCGGAATCGGCCGACTCGGGTGTGACTCGGCCATGACTCGGTCGGAGCACTGAGTTGGCCGAGTCAAGGCCGAGTTGGCCGATTCCCGGCCGAGTCCGGTGGCCTGGATCCCCCCCGATGGTTCATCTAACTCCTACAAGTGTTACATGTTTGGGTGTAGTGGGGTTTTTGTGAGATATGCACGTGCAAACTCTTGGTATTCTAAAGGTTTTAAAAAAATCAATATTAAAAATAATGTGGGGTATGAGATTTGAACTTTGGTGGCTTGGTTCAGCAGTGCAATGTATTACCAATGAGTTACAAGCTCCTTCTTGTAATTATGGAGTTATTTAATTACTTAAAATGATAGCAGCAAGAGTAAATACTCCAAGTATACATTAAATTTAAAGTAATTTCTTGTACACTAAAAATGGAGTTATTACATTCTTGTAACTTGTAATTAAAAACAAAATAATTACTTATATCTTGTGCTCAGTCTAAAATACCCCTTTATGATTTTGAAAAAAAATTTAAAATTTTGTGTAGAAAAGTGTATAGGAAAATTAGGGTTGTTACATATTCGGTCTCGAAAGGAATTAGAAATACGGTTTTTAAGAAATACGACTTTTCTAAACAAAACAAACTTTGGAAAATTATATAAAACAATGAATCCGTATTTTCAATAAAAACAAATTATGAAACTATATTTTTAAAATAAAAGATTAGAATTTTTAATTAAATACCAATAAGTTTCCAAAAGCAGCAGTTTTCATATAAGTACCATAAACTTTAAAAAAAAACTATATTTTATCACTCAAACACCACAACAATTAAAATACATGTTCATGAAAACCTTAAATATTATAAATCACACTCGAGGTTTATTTTTAAATTATATTTTTCATAAAACCCCCTCGAGATATGCAAACAATATTTATGGACTCTAGATTAATATAGGTTTAAGTGGTATCAATTCTCTTGAGCCCCAAGAAATCGGAGAAAGTGAGTGCTTGCCTATTCAGGTTAGACAACCTAATGGAGTTATCAACGGCAATTGTTTTGGAAAAAGACACAAATCCTGCTGTCCATGTGCAACAGTTGCCGATTTCTCCCGAACATAAGATTTTTAACAGTTTAAATCAATTCATTTGAAAATGACCTGGACTCGAATCCAAACTCGAATCTAAATTTGGACTCGAACACAAACTCAAACTCGAACTCTAACCCAATTCGAATCTAAACTTGAACGTGAACTCGAATCCAGTCTCCTCGAACTAACTTGACTCGAACCAAGAATGCAATTGACATGACTCGCATTTTACTCGACTCATTCGACTTCATTCTACATCTTTTGCAATCTATGGTTTCGATCAAGACATGTTATAACCAATCAATCAATTTAATTAAGTATACTATACAGTTATAAGCTATTTATACTCGGGGTGGTTGGGATAGTTTCTTGTGTGAATCTAACGGAGTTTCAGAAGTCGTGTATTAATCTCTTTTTTATTTTACTCGAATATCAGTCGGGTCGACTCATCCATGGCCTAGAGCCCCAATGCTAACACATGAAATAGGCCCGTGTTTTCTTGCTCGTGAGGCCCCACTCTTGAGCTTGTGAATATTTTTACGGCTACGTTGACATTCACACTTGGGACTTAACGTTAATATAGTGACCATATAGAGACTTATAATACATATTTAACCATGAACATATACTTTTACTCGTCATATATATATATATATATATATATTCTATACATGTCATTCTTTTACTCTTACTTTATCCTTGGGACTTACCGAACTCTAGTTTGCTAACGGGCATTCCACCCACTCTTGTTTTCTTGGAATGTTCGTCAGATACGGTTGAGACAGAGGAAGACTACAACTGGATTGCTCCTCGGGATTATCTTAGCTTCACTTTTTATTCAGCTTATGTATGCCACATGTTTAGACATTTTCCTTTATTTTATTTACTTTCCAGTTAAAACTCATGTACTTGTAAATATTGGAAGTTGATTGTAAATAAAGATATTTCTTGAAAAATTTTACAGTTTCCATTTATTCTTGTATTGTATATTATTGTTTCAATATGCTTAGTATTTATTTAGGGAATGCCCTTCTCTGGATAAATATGCCGCGGGCTTGCCATATCACTGTTTTCGTCTACTGGAAAGCGGAGCGTGACCCACTTTCTTTGTCCAATGTATCAAATGATCTCTTATAATTCTTTTGTATAAGTTTAGAGACTGTAAAAATGTATTTATATTCAAAAATGTAAAACAAATGATATGAAGGAAATCTCATGTTGGTGTTTCCTTTATATTTCTCCTCGCAAGTACATATGATTGTGATCTTTTCTTAAATGATGTGATTTAGAATAGACTAACATGGTATCCCGTCTAGGTATTTCTGAGACAACATGATATAATTAACGGTTAGTGTTTGCGCTTATCAAAAGTCTCGAACCCCAGGACTTTCTGGTCAAACTTTCAAAACTCCTAACTTTATTTTGTTAAGACTCCACTTTTCTCTTAGCGTTCGATCGTCAAGATCATTAAAGAGGGTAAACAAAAATGGCAACTCCGCTGGAGACTCAATTCTCCCTAGGTTGTTTTAAATCACTTCGATATTTTATTCTATCCCAGAATCTCTGGTTGACAGAATTTTTTTAAGATCACATGCACTTGAATTAACAAAAATCCATTGAATTTCATGCTAATTTAGCAGGGCTATGTGCTAATAAGGTCCGCTAAGTCTAAGTAGTGATTTAGCAGGGTTATTTTCCTCTTATGCAACTATTGTAACATTAAGAAATCTTTTGAGTCAAGAATCATTTTTAAAGCATGAATGCTTGACTTATTTTGTCTTAAGCTGGCATTATGACTCAAGGATTCCAATGTCATGACAGTTTCCGTTTTATGTTTTACTCAAACCATCAAATGGCTTTCAACAACAACAATCCTGGCGCTGAAAACAACTCAACCAAAGACATTCGTCCTCAACAGAATCAATTTCAATGCAGGACAGGCATCCACATTGTGTCTAAACAATACCAGGTCGCATCTGTTGGGGTCGAAAATTATACCCCGGTTGACCAAGTCAAAGTCAAAGTCAACCCCAAACCAGGTGGGCCCAAGCCCAGTTCAAGTGGGTCTAAGCCTAGGTCAAAGGGACCGGCCTCATGACAAAAGGAATGAAGCCATAAATTGATTTAATGTAATTATATATATATATATATATATGTATAGAAATAAATGCATGTAAAATAAGTAAAAAGCCAAAATTTTGTAAACCCTATGGCTTATGTGCAAAAAGAGATAAGCACATAAGGCATGGGGTGGCATAAGTGCCATTTGGTAAAGCCCAAGGAACTATATGTAAAGTGTGTAGCCTATAAACGCAAACATAATGAAAATATCTATGACAACATTTCCATTCTCCCCAAAAACTGGGGTTTGTGCCTCCACTCTCTCTTTTTCAAATTCTTCCTCTTCCTTTTCATTTTCGAAATAAATCAAGAGCTTAGCTCTTTTTTTTTAAACTAAATAAATTTTTACCATAAACCCACCTCTCAATACTCTATCAAGAGAAGAAAAATGACCTCTTTTTTTATCATCCAAGATCTAAATCTTGGAGTTTCAAGAGAACCCATTTTGGGTTTCTTCTTAAAAGAGAAAGGAGAAAATCTTTTGAAGTTTAACTCAACAAATAAAATTCTTTTGGAGTTATATTTATAATAAAAGCCTTTTTTTTTAGAGTTTAACTCCGAAAAAAATTGTTTTGGGAGTTTAACTCCAAGTAATTCTTTTTTTTGGAATTTAACTCTACACAAAAAAAGAGATTTTTTGGGAGCCCCTGCTCCCTCTCACATGAGGAAGAGGGAACTCCCACCAAGTGGGAGCTTTCTCCCTCTCACGTGAGGGGAGGCTCCCCATTTAGTAGAGTTTAACTCCACACCACATAAAAATATTTTTGGATTTGAACTCCATTTAAAATTCTTTTGGAGTTTAACCCCACATTTAAAATTCTTTTGGAGTTTAATGTTCATATCAGATTTTTGCATTTTCATACCGTCCAATTTTTATCATATTGCATATCGGTAGATACTCTTGAGCCGTGTTTGCTAGTCAATTGCAGGATACAGGTTCTCAGTTCTAAAACGGTAAAATTCATGGAGAACACAACAAAATCCGGGTTCCTGCCAACCACAGATAAAACACGGTCTCCGCTCTTCATCCGTATGTTGCCAGATATCAATAGGAAGACAAAAGGTCAAATCAATGTCATTCTCATGCACAAGGCTCAATGGTAGCACAAGATCCAAGAGATCTACACGGAGCTTGAGGCAAATCATGACAAAATCTTGACAAAAAGTCCACCTTTCCCTCAACAGAAATTCTGGAAAATTCGTGAAGAAATTATGAAAAAATACAGATACCAGAATAAAGGGCACAGAGAACCAGGCCAGCACCAAAAGTTGGAGGTCCCAATTCCACCAAAGGGCCGCGGATCCGCGGCCAAAGTGGGGTCCAGGCCGCGGATCCGCGGCCGTTTAGGCGCCAAGCGTGCAGAATTTTGGGGGGTGTTTTGGTCTTTTTGTTTGGGTTCTGGTGGTTGCCCTAGGGTTTCATTTTATGGCCTATAAATAGCCCAGAAGTTTGAGAAGGAAGGGGTCCATTCTTGTATTTTCTTTTCCTCGGATTTAGTTCACTTGTTCTTCTTCTTCTCATCTCTTCTCCATTAAACTTGTAGTGAGCTTTGTGAGGGAGGAATGATAAATAAAGAAGATCAATTTATTATCATGCTTGTCTTACTTTTGTTATAATTGTTGTAACTTTAAATTCGTTAAGTAGTTGTTGTTATTTCCTTGTTATTTCTTTCTTCTCTTTTTTCTTTATCCTTACATACGACAATGATACTTACGCTTGATCCTCGCCAAGGTGAGGTCGCAAACAGTTAGTCGTATTCTTCTACTCTCCTTCTTTCTACCTTCCTCTTTTGTTTTGTTTTGTTTTTCCTATCATGAAGTGTGAGTAGTTTTATACTTGTTAGGGTAGGATAAGGGAAGTTTGAGAGAAGGAAATCTCTCTCACTCTTTCCTTGCCCAACAACTTAAATCGACTCCCGTTAATTGAACCACAATCCGCTCCTTACGGCACCCTATCCTACATGATAGCGGTGATTCCGTAGTGAGACCGGTTGTGGTTGAATTAACCGGAGGTTATGGATAAGAGCCAAGAACGGACGGACAAGCACCAAAAGGAAGACTTATGCGTTGGAAAGCCTAGCTTATACTCGCAAAGTCCTTCCTAGTCGTGCTAATCCCCGTTGTTGCCGATTACCGTAACACCGATATTAAGAGGGGCAACGAAAGATGTGGAGACTCCTAACTCAAACTAACCTAATCCTAACCCTAACAAGCTCTCTTTAAATATCAACTTAACACTTAGATAACCACAACAAAATCTGAACAACCGGACTTAACTCGTCGAAAAACACATAGAAAAAGATTCCCATCTCCCTGCGGACGACCCGTACTCAACCGGCTAGCTACGTGCGAAACCGTCTTGATTGCGGTATTTAAACTTAAACTTGAACACGCTCGTATCCTAACAATCAAATGGCGCCGTTGCCGGGGAGACGGTAGTTTATTTCCTTGTGTAATTTCGGGTTAATTTGTAAGTATAAAAAAAAAACGAAAAAAAAATATACTTTGTAAAAGAAACCATCTTGTTATTCTTGATTAGTTTTTGTGCAAGTGTGTAGGAAATACGAAGCTCAAGATCGACGCCAAAGACGTTGGAAATACGAAGTTCAAGTACAGTGCCAAAGACGTGGGAAGATAGACCCACATTTCGCGGCTACACCGCGACGCACAAAAACGAAGCATACGGCCTACTGAACAAATCTGGATCATATACAGTGAGAAAACAAAGATTCAGCATATCCAGACAAGCAGAGGAGACCCATACCAGAACACCCAAATTTTTCAGAGCCCTAATTCCCCTATATAGCCGCGGAACCGCGGCCTAAGGTGGTGTTTGGCCGCGGATCCGCGGCCATTCAGTGTCTTCAGGGTGCAAAGTTTCTCCTGGTGAGTCTCTCTCCTCTCTCCACTCCTCTGAACTCCACTGAACTGTGTTTTCTGCAGGTTTCTTTGCGCAAATTCTTCTCCCCCTTCCAATAAACTGTTCTTGTGCAGGATTCTTTGCGCCGCAAAATAAAAATTGTTTGCAGTTGATTTGTTACTGTTTTGCATTCTTTAATACGGACTTAAGGGGCTTGAAACCAATCCAGATTGGGTGGGGATTTCATCACCCTTCCCAGGACCCCGGAAATCACTAAAGCATATGCATTGTCCATTGTAAATTAAAAAAATACTAGACTTCAGCCCTAAGGACTTCGCGCTCATTAGGAGAAGATAAACCTTGTTTAGAACCTTGCTTAACCATATATTGTTTACGGGGTGTCTAGGAAAGTGTTAAAGGCGCAACCGCCGAAAGAGAAAGGGTTATTTAATTAAGGAACTTCGTGAAAGCGTTGGACAACCTCCCCTTATCTCTGCACTTACCTGGCCTCGTGATCAGTGTATTTTTAAGCCCGTTTCTCGACATTGTTTAACTTCGACAATCAAGTTCAGGAGCAGGTCTAGTAGACCTAGGTTACCCTAGATCTAGGTGTGATTGTGCATATCTTGTTTGTGATTGCTTAAGCCGTATTTCCGTACATACTTCTGTAAATCTCTTTCTAAAAAAAAAAAAAAGAAAAAATCAAAAACTTTTATAAAAACTTGCCCTTTTGTCGCCAAATCCATTTTCACCCAACGCCCATCGCCTTTCTTCATTGACGTTTTCTTACCCTCACCTTCTCCGCTTTGACTATACTAAACTCGTTTAGTGTATGTCCGCTTGGACTCGGGACACTAGCGCCCGTCTAGTCCGCGTTACGTTAGTCGCGACCGACTACGCGATCGACTCCGAAGTCGATACTCCATACACTCCTCTTTCACCCCTTCCTTTGCCGGCCAACTCCGACGTTGACCGGAATTCTGTTCGTACATCTTCACCTTCACCTTCACCTTCACCAACCTCTTCTTCCGCGATGTCGGGATTTAATCCGAACATCTCTTTGACCACCCCTGGATTGGCTCCACCTCCTACGGAGACCAATCTCCCACCACCTCCGCCTGTTGTAGCGCCGCAGCGAATTGCGCTCCAGGATCGTTTCTACCCCACCCGTTCTGCACTTCCCACCTGCCTTTCTCTTCCTCCGGCCAATGGGGACAACTTTGAAATTAAGCCCCATTTCATCAACATGCTTCCACGTTTTCATGGGCTTGAATCTGAAGATGCCTATATCTTCATTAACAAATTTCAAAACGTCTGTGCCATGATGAAAACCACCCAGCTGTCGGACGATGCTATACGTCTACGGGTCATTCCGTTCACTCTATGCGATCTCGCTGAAAAATGGCTGTATAGCACCGCTTCCCACTCAATCACCAGCTGGGACGAGTTTGTTAAAGCGTTTCTGAAAAAATTCTACCCAAATCATAAGACCGCAAGAATTCGAAATGAGATCAACCAATTCTCCCAGCTTCCTTCTGAACCCTTCTGGAAGTGCTTTGACCGATACAAAGACCTTCTTGTTCAGTGTCCTCACCACGGTATAGAGAAATGGCAACTCTGCCAAACCTTATACGAGGGATTGAACCCAGCAACGAAGCAGTTGCTGGAAACCATCTGCCAGGGCCACTTCCTATCCAAATCTGACGAGGAAGCGTGGCAGTTCTTTGACGATCTTGCGGAGCAAACGCTACAGTGGGAGAGCACTAGACCGACTTCTTCTTCTTCTACCTCCACTTCTACCGGTCAGTCTAGGGTAGGAATCCACCAACTCGATGTCTCTATTGCGATGAAAGCTGAAATGGCTGCAATAACACGAAAGCTTGAAGCGATAGAGAGCAAATTTTCTGCTCCTGCCTCCACACCTGTTCTCCCCCTTCGTACCATCTGCGCTTGTTGTTCCGATCCTTCCCACTTGACCGAAGAGTGTCCTTACAATCCACCCCCGCAAGGACAGGATCAGGTTAATGCTGCCTTCCAGCAAAGACCGAGGAATGATCCATACTCTTCCACCTTTAATCCCGGTTGGAGGAACCACCCCAATTTCGCCTGGAATCAGAATCAGAATCAATTCCAGGGCAACAATTTCCAAAGGGCCCCTCCACCGCAACAACAAGCGCCACAACAAACTCAGCATCAGTATCAGCAGCCCTTCCAACCCCAACCTTACCAAAACCAGACGAACAACTTTGCACCCAATAACTCTTTTCCACCAAACAACAACTTTGTTCCGTCCAACAACGATAAGGTTTCCTCGCTCGAGCGAAGTCTGGAGGTGTTCGTTAAACAGTCGACCCAATCCACCGCCAACATCCAGTCTTCGATTCAATCTTTAGTGCAACACACTGCCGCACACGGGCAAAGCATCAAGACCATTGAGGCCCAGATTGCACAGCTGAACGCGGCCTTGAGCGAGCGAGAGAAGGGGAAGCTCCCGTCCCAGCCACTTCCAAATCCCGGTCACCCACATAACGCACATGTTGCTCTTGAACAACAAAACCATAATGTGAGTGCCGTGACCACACTGAGATCGGGGAGGGTGCTGCATAACAACATTGGCAGACGGATCAACGATGACACCCCGGCCGCTGTTTCTTCTTCTTCTTCTTCTTCTTCTTCTTCGTCTTCTGAGCCTATTCTCCATTCTTCAACAGGCTCTCCTTCCTCTTCTTCTGCTCTGAACGGACCCACTTCTCACTCCACGAAAACACCTATTCTGGGATCCGTTCCAACTCCAAAATCTCCTCCTCCAGCATTAGACTCAACCAATTTTCAAAATGTTCCATTTCCAAACCGGTTGAGGTTTAACAAACAAAATCCACAAATGGAGAAGATTTTGGAGTTATTCAAGCAAGTTAACATTAACATTCCTCTTTTAGATGCTGTCCAACAAGTCCCATCTTACGCGAAAATCTTAAAGGACTTGTGCACGAAAAAGAGGAAGTCTCAGGTACCCAAGAAAGTTTTCTTGGCTAGTGCTGTGACTGATGCCCTTACCCAATCTTTACCACAAAAACGGAAGGACCCTGGCTGTCCTACGATTTCAATTACTATTGGGGATAAGAACATCAACCGCGCACTATTAGATCTTGGTGCCAGTGTTAACTTGCTTCCGTATTCAGTATACGAGCAATTAGGCGTCGAAGAGCTGAAACCCACACACTGCACTCTCCAGATGGCCGACCGATCGATCACCCACCCTAGGGGTGAGCTAGAGGATGTGTTGATAAGAATCGGGGACTTCATATTCCCCGTTGACTTCATTGTATTAGATACACAGCCTGTAGCTAACCCCCGGAATCAAATTCCGGTGATACTCGGTCGCCCATTTCTCGCAACCTCAAATGCTGTGATCAATTGTCGCAATGGTTCGATGAACCTCTCTTTTGGAAATATGACAATTGAACTCAACATTTTTAGGTTGGGGAATCAGCCCGCCGAACCTAATGCTCATATACTGGATGTCTGCTCGATCCAGGAGATCACCCCCGAAGAGTGTGAATTCGAGGAGTTTCTGTTTGAACACGATAATCTTGACGCCACTAGTGCGTGTCTCTTCGAACCTGCTGCTGTTTCTGCGCCCGATAACGACTACGAGTGTTTCACGTTCACGAACGATCTTAGCCGCGCACAACCCGAGTTTGAATCTTTCGACTTTTCGGATGAGTTACCTGAACCATCCGACTCGGTTGCCTACACTCGTTTTGAACCTTTGCTGGAGTCCTTTGAGTTCGAGACCTTTGCACCAGTCTTGCCTTCCATCATTTCACCTCCAACGCTCGAACTCAAGCCATTGCCGTCTTACCTTAAGTATGCTTACTTAGGTGAGAACGAGACCCTCCCTGTCATCATTTCGGCTTCTCTAGCTCCAGAGCAAGAGAAAGCCCTTCTCGCGGTTTTGCACAGCAACAGGCAAGCTTTTGGCTGGTCCATGGCGGACATCAAGGGGATTAGTCCCCTCATCGTTGAGCATTACATTCATCTGATGGATGATGCCAAACCAGCCCGGGATCCACAAAGACGTCTTAATCCAGTCATGAAGGAGGCTGTGAAGAAGGAGATCGTCAAATGTCTAGATAGTGGTATCATTTACCCTATCTCTGATAGCCAGTGGGTTAGCCCCATTCATGTTGTCCCCAAGAAGTCGGGCATCACGGTCATAACCAACGAGGCGAATGAGTTAATCCCTACTCGCACCCAAACTGGGTGGCGAGTTTGCATTGATTACAGAAAACTCAACGCCGCAACGCGGAAAGACCACTTTCCGCTACCTTTCATTGACCAGATGCTCGAACGATTGGCCGGACACGAGTACTACTGCTTTCTTGATGGCTACTCCGGCTATAATCAAATTCCCATCGCCGAAAAAGACCAGGACAAGACCACTTTCACTTGTCCTTTCGGCACGTTTGCATATCGTCGCATGCCCTTTGGGTTATGCAATGCGCCCGCTACCTTCCAGCGGTGTATGATGGGTATTTTCTCGGACTTGGTGGAAAAATTTCTGGAGATTTTCATGGATGACTTCTCCATCTTCGGCGACTCCTTTGACGAGTGTTTGCTGCATCTTGACGCTGTCCTTACCCGATGTAAGGACAAGAATCTCACTTTGAACTGGGAGAAATGCCACTTCATGGTGCGCGAAGGTATTGTCTTAGGACATATCATCTCGCAAAATGGCATAGAGGTTGACAAAGCAAAGATTGAGGTCATTTCCAATCTGCCTCCTCCCCGATGCGTCAGAGATATCCGAGCCTTCCTTGGCCATGCCGGTTTCTATAGACGGTTTATCAAGGACTTTAGCAAGATTGCTAGGCCCTTGACGCTTTTGCTGGCCAAGGACACGCCTTTCGACTTCAACTCGAGCTGTGTGACTGCATTCGAGTCACTGAAACGCTCACTCACTTCTGCTCCCGTTCTTTCTTCACCTGACTGGACGCACCCATTTGAGATTATGTGCGATGCATCCGACTTTGCCATCGGTGCTGTCCTTGGACAGCACATCAACAAGATGCCGTACGTAATCTATTACGCGAGCCGAACCCTGAACGACGCCCAACTTAACTATACAACAACTGAGAAGGAATTCTTAGCTGTTGTATTTGCTTTAGAAAAGTTCAGGCCCTACCTCACCGGCTCTCCAGTCATTGTCTACACGGACCATTCAGCTCTGCGCCATCTTTTTGCGAAGAAAGATGCCAAATCTCGGTTAATACGTTGGATCCTCTTGCTTCAAGAGTTTGACCTTATCATTAAGGACAAACGAGGATGTGAAAACGTAGTTGCCGACCATCTCTCACGACTTCCTTCTTCGCCTTCGCTTCCAATTCCAATCAACGACGTTTTCCCGGATGAACAGCTCTTGACAGTATCCTGCGAACCCTGGTTCGCAGATATTGTGAACTATTTGGTCTCGGGATTACTACCGACTGAATGGTCGAGTCAGGACAGACTTCGCTTCTTATCCCAAGTAAAACACTTTTACTGGGACGAACCCTACTTGTTCAAGTACTGTCCCGACCAGATTATTCGTCGGTGTGTCCCTGATGAGGAATTCAAGAGTGTGCTGTCATTTTGCCACGATCAAGCGTGTGGCGGGCATTTTGGGCCCAGAAAGACAGCTGAGAAGATCTTGCAATGTGGTTTCTACTGGCCACAACTCTTCAAAGACGCTAACGACTATTGCAAGACTTGCTCCCGGTGCCAACACTTGGGCCGGATATCCCGGAGGAACGAGATGCCGCTCCAACCGATCTTGGTTGTGGAGATTTTCGATGTTTGGGGGATAGACTTCATGGGGCCGTTTCCCAGCTCTTTTGGGAACTTGTACATTCTTCTAGCTGTTGATTACGTCTATAAATGGGTCGAGGCTGTGCCGAGCCGGACTAACGACAACAAGGTTGTCGTTAGGTTCCTTAAAGAAAACATTTTCTCCCGGTTTGGCCACCCTCGAGCGATCATTAGTGACAATGGAAGTCATTTCTGCAATAGGACTTTCGAGGCCTTGATGCGGAAATACTCCATTAATCATAAGCTCTCTACGCCCTACCACCCCCAAACCTGCGGGCAGGCCGAAGTTTCAAATCGGCAAATCAAGCAGATACTGGAGAAGACGGTTTCCAAGAACCGTAAGGATTGGTCTCTGAAACTCACTGATGCCCTTTGGGCATTTAGAACCGGTTATAAGACCGACCTTGGCATGTCTCCCTATCGGCTTGTGTACGGAAAAGCCTGCCACCTACCTGTTGAAATCGAGCATCGCGCATTTTGGGCGATAAAGGAGCTGAATCTGTCTATCGAGGACGCGGGCAGCCATCGGAAGCTGCAGCTGAACGAACTATGCGAGCTTAGGGATGAGGCTTACGACAACGCGGTTGTCGTTAAGAATCGAACGAAGGTGTTTCACGATAAACACCTTTTGCGCAAAACCTTCGTACCTGGTCAGCAGGTACTGCTTTACGACACCCGACTTCATTTCCATCCTGGAAAGCTCAGATCTCGCTGGAAAGGGCCGTATTTTGTGCGGAATGTGTATCCGCAGGGCGCTGTGGATTTGGAAAATCCAAAGGACGGTTCACTCTTCAAGGTAAATGGACACCGATGCAAACCGTACCTTAGCACCGAACCAACAGAGGAGCTCCTGTTCTTACAGGAGCCGGTTTACCTTGCATGATCTTCCTCTGCCTACCTCCAAACTTCGGTTATCCAGCCAAGAACAGTGGACACTGTTCCAAATAAGTTTGGGGGTATGTACAAACCATTTTTTGTATATATTTGTGTATATTCTTTTTTCTCTTCTTTAAAAACAAAAACAAATAAAAATTTGTGTATCACTAACCGACAATTTTGAACCTTCCAACTGCTCTATTCATGCTACGACAGTGAGGACACTGTCCGGTTTAAGTTTGAGGGTACGCTCGGTACGCATTTCTTCCCTTCGCATTCATATGTATATTTTTGCATCTGCATATTAAAATCCATAAAAACCATAAAAATTTGAAAATTTTCCAAAAATATAAAAACTTTTTTGTCAAGTTAGCTTGTGGAAGAACTCTGATTCAACATTCGACGGTTTTTGTTTGAAAAAATAGGAATAACTAAATCTTATGTTTGGATTTTGAAAACCTGAAAGATAACTCTCCTTTGAAGTTAACTATAGCTGATATACGTCTTTACATCACACTACACGTGTCGTAAGATTTTGGGAATTAGATGACAAGTCTTTCATGTTTAAACTTTTAAACAGATAAATGATTTTCTAAGGATCAAATAGGTTTGTTCTGAAATAAGTAATGTCAAGAATAGTTTATGAAGTAAAGCGAATCTGAAGGAATATTATTGAGGCCGTAATTGGAGCTAAGTCTGAAAAATAACCCATCGGAAACTTGATTGGAATGATTACACACCAATCCCACTAAACACGTCTTTTATCCAAAAAAAATAATTGAACTGCCGGTTATATCTCCGTTCGTATTAAATCATCTGATTTTCACGCCAATCTGTCTTTTGTTTTTTGGACCTAGGTAACTTGAGTAATTAAGTCCGCTGGGGTGTTTTTACACCTAATGCCCTAAAACCAACTGGTTTGGGTGCATTGGACCAAAGCTCGCTAAGAAGCCTAGAAAGTCCAGTTTAAAACAAAGTCAAGCAAGTGTTCTCTCCGAGTTAAAATTCCTAACGGTTCTTTGTGTGAGAATAATCTTGATAAAAGACAGGGTTTTATAAAAAATTTTTTAAACGGAGATATGAAGGTTTTATTCTATGATAAGGACTATTGCACGTTCACAGAGGTGTGTATGAAATGAAAACAAGAAAAAGGTGGAGTGAAAAATACGACTTAGTGTCCTGTTAAGGAAGATAGAAATTCTGAAGTTGAAACCTTACTGGAAAACGAAACTTGAAAAATGCTTAACTCGTTATAAAACTTATGTGATCCTTTTAAAATTGTTATCTGGGCTTTATTGTGCGACATGATGACTTTAATCGATCCTTCTGGAACTTAACGACTCTATTTGCACTGCACGTAAAGATATATAAAATCTGTAGTTAAATAAGAAGCGAGGTGTGAAAAATAAAGGTTCGATGATCTAGACTTAGGATTATAGAATTGTTATTTTCTAAAAACAAAACTTTAGGGTTTGAATCTTAGTTATTTTGCAAAACCAACTTGACCGGATTTTGTGGGTAGTATCCGCTGAAAACCCTCAGGAGACAACACTCCTCCTACTAGGGACACCTAGAGGTTTAACGGCTTGTTGCACATGCTCAGTGCAATCGCGTTCCCTGCGAAAGTGAGGTTAGGAAATTTTTTGTGAATAAATGGACTTTGCTCGGGACGAGCAAATGATAAGTTTGGGGGTATTTGTTCATATCAGATTTTTGCATTTTCATACCGCCCAATTTTTATCACATTGCATATCGGTAGATACTCTTGGGCCGTGTTTGCTAGTCAATTGCAGGATACAGGTTCTCAGTTCTAAAACGGTGAAATTCATGGAGAACACAACAAAATCCGGGTTCCTGCCAACCACAGATAAAACACGGTCTCCGCTCTTCATCCGTATGTTGCCAGATATCAATAGGAAGACAAAAGGTCAAATCAATGTCATTCTCATGCACAAGGCTCAATGGTAGCACAAGATCCAAGAGATCTACACGGAGCTCGAGGCAAATCATGACAAAATCTTGACAAAAAGTCCACCTTTCCCTCAACAGAAATTCTGGAAAATTCGTGAAGAAATTATGAAAAAATACAGATACCAGAATAAAGGGCACAGAGAACCAGGCCAGCACCAAAAGTTGGAGGTCCCAATTCCACCAAAGGGCCGCGGATCCGCGGCCAAAGTGGGGTCCAGGCCGCGGATCCGCGGCCGTTTAGGCGCCAAGCGTGCAGAATTTTGGGGGGTGTTTTGGTCTTTTTGTTTGGGTTCTGGTGGTTGCCCTAGGGTTTCATTTTATGGCCTATAAATAGCCCAGAAGTTTGAGAAGGAAGGGGTCCATTCTTGTATTTTCTTTTCCTAGGATTTAGTTCACTTGTTCTTCTTCTTCTCATCTCTTCTCCATTAAACTTGTAGTGAGCTTTGTGAGGGAGGAATGATAAATAAAGAAGATCAATTTATTATCATGCTTGTCTTACTTTTGTTATAATTGTTGTAACTTTAAATTCGTTAAGTAGTTGTTGTTATTTCCTTGTTATTTCTTTCTTCTCTTTTTTCTTTATCCTTACATACGACAATGATACTTACGCTTGATCCTCGCCAAGGTGAGGTCGCAAACAGTTAGTCGTATTCTTCTACTCTCCTTCTTTCTACCTTCCTCTTTTGTTTTGTTTTGTTTTTCCTATCATGAAGTGTGAGTAGTTTTATACTTGTTAGGGTAGGATAAGGAAAGTTTGAGAGAAGGAAATCTCTCTCACTCTTTCCTTGCCCAACAACTTAAATCGACTCCCGTTAATTGAACCACAATCCGCTCCTTACGGCACCCTATCCTACATGATAGCGGTGATTCCGTAGTGAGACCGGTTGTGGTTGAATTAACCGGAGGTTATGGATAAGAGCCAAGAACGGACGAACAAGCACCAAAAGGAAGACTTATGCGTTGGAAAGCCTAGCTTATACTCGCAAAGTCCTTCCTAGTCGTGCTAATCCCCATTGTTGCCGATTACCGTAACACCGATATTAAGAGGGACAACGAAAGATGTGGAGACTCCTAACTCAAACTAACCTAATCCTAACCCTAACAAGCTCTCTTTAAATATCAACTTAACACTTAGATAACCACAACAAAATCTGAACAACCGGACTTAAGTCGTCGAAAAACACATAGAAAAAGATTCCCATCTCCCTGCGGACGACCCGTACTCAACCGGCTAGCTACGTGCGAAACCGTCTTGATTGCGGTATTTAAACTTAAACTTGAACACGCTCGTATCCTAACAATCATTTAACTCCACAAAAAAATTCTTTTTGGGGAGTTTAGCTCCACATTAAATCTTTTTGAGAGTATAACTCCATTTAAAATTCTTTTGGTGTTTAACTCCGCAATAAAAATCTTTTTGGAGTTGAACTCCATTTAAAATTCCTTTGGAGTTTAACTCCACATTTAAAATTCTTTTGGAGTTTAACTCCGCAATAAAAATCTTTTTGGAGTTGAACTCCATTTAAAATCTTTTTTTTTGGAGTTGAACTCCAAATTTAAAATTCTTTTGGAGTTTAACTCTGCAATAAAAATATTTTTGGAGTTGAACTCCATTTAAAAATCTTTTGGAGTTTAACTGCACAACAAAAATTCTTTTGAAGTTTTACTCCATAATAAAATTCTTTTAGGGAGTTTAACTCCACATTAAATCTTTTTTGGAGTTCAACTCCATTTAAAATTCTTTTGGAGTTTAACTCCGCAATAAAAATCTTTTTGGCGTTGAACTCCATTTAAAATTCCTTTGGAGTTTAACTACACATTTAAAATTCTTTTGGAGTTTAACTCCACAATAAAAATCTTTTTGGAGTTGAACTCCATTTAAAAATCTTTTTGGAATTGAACTCCGTTTAAAATCTTTTTTTTTGGTGTTGAACTCCATTTAAAATTCTTTTGGAGTTTAACTCCACATTTAAAATTCTTTTGGAGTTTAAATCCGCAGTAAAAATCTTTTTGGAGTTGAACTCCATTTAAAATCTTTTTTTGGAGTTGAACTCCATTTAAAAATCTTTTGAAGTTTAACTCCACAACAAAAATTCTTTTGGAGTTTAACTTCACAATAAAGTTCTTTTTGGGGAGTCTAACTCCATATTAAATCTTTTTAGAAGTTTAACTCCATTTAAAATTCTTTTGGAGTTCAACTCCACAATAAAAATATTTTTGGAGTTGAACTCTATTTAAAACTCCTTTTGGAGTTTAACTCCACAATAAAAATATTTTTGGAGTCAAATTCCATTTAAAATTTTTTTGGAGTTAAACTAAAATTCTTTTGGAGTTTAACTCCACAAAAAAAAAATTTCTTTCGGAATTGAACTCCATATAAAAAAAATCATTAATTAATTAATTTTAGGGCTCTACGTGTGGGGGAGGCTCCCATCAAATGGGAGCCTTCCCCTCCTCCTCACAGGTGGTCATGTGAGGGGGAGGGCTCCCATTAAATGGGAGCCCTCGGGCCCCCCTCACATGAGAGCATGTGAGGGGGAGGGCTCCCATTAAATGGGAGCCCTTTGGCCCCCTCACATGAGGGGAGGCTTCTATTTAATGGGAGCCTCTTCCCTCCCCCCCTCACGTGAGCGGGGGGAAGCCCCCCCTTCATTTTTTAATTTTTTTTCTTTCTTTCTTCTTTTTAAATCTTTTTTTATTAAAAAAAATAAATTATGAATAATATTAAAAAAACAGTTCTCTAAATATTTATTTATTTTTGTTTTTTATATAAAAAAATATATCTTTTTATTTTACAAATGGAACAAAAAATGAACTTGTCCCAATTGTTGTATAAAAAAACACACACCAATACTTCGCATTGAGTTCGCATGACCGGTTTTACCCGTCAATCGGAGGTTCTCTCACTCCAAAAGAGAGGGGCAATTGACGACAGCTTAGTACGTGGCTGCTAGAGATTCGGATCCCCACATTCAATAAAGCCCGGCCTGTCCTAGGCTGGGGGGATCTGTATATACCTGATAAGCGCGCGCATTCCCATCTCAACGGGGTGACGAAAAACACCCTACAGATTCTGACATGTCCGGTGGGACATTTCTCTCCTCTCATATCTCGGGTCAAGTGTTCATGCGAACTCATTTAACATATATGCCGATATTTGTACTGAAATAATATTTTTCCGTGCAGCAATCAACTTTCAACGACAATGTCTCCTAAGATGGATCCAGCTTCTGATGCGACCCCGATTCCGTACGTTGTCAAGATCAATGTTCGTGTGGTTCTCCCCTCAAGCCTCAGTCGACAGTGGGAGGCACTGCCCCGCCAGTTTGGTTCCGTCATCATCTACCCTGCCGGAAGCACTCATCTGGCAGAAATCCTGACAAAACAGATGGCCAAGTCGGTCTCAAGGGGCAAGAGGCCGAATGTTGTGATTGCTAAGGCACCATGACCGAAACTTAAGACGGTGTCTGGACGACTCTCTGGTGCTCCAGTTGGGGGCAAGACATCCGGTATAAAGGGCAACATCAAACGTTGCGGACGAGCTCAGGCGATGACTCCAACAAATGCACAATCAGGCATATCTCCAAAGTCCTCCATCGCCCGGTCTACGGCGGCTTCCCGAAGAGCCGTAACCAGCTAAGTGCTCAAAACAGAAAGGATGAGACAGAAGCGGCTCAGGTATCGAGTCAATAAGAGGGCCAGGACTCTGGCCAAGTGGAATCTTGTGAGATTCCAAGAGCAGAGTCATTCTACGACGTTGGCTGAGTTGGCCGTAAAAGTCAGCAATTCTTTCGAACCTCTGAAGTGGGTTCAGAAAAAACTCTATGATCGCCAGAATTAAGAAGACGGCAGTCCGAACGATGTTGCAAAGAGACGTGTCCCAGCCCCGTCAAAGAAATCATGACACCATCTCTTCAAGTGTCTATCAGGCACTCTGTTCCGCGCGAAAGCAGCGGGGAAAACCCAGAAAGAAGCGTAGGCACTATTCAAGAACCCGGTCAGGCCAGCCGCTTTCAGTCGATTGGCCGTTACCGAAACAGGAGGGCCACGACAGCGATCCGTGAAATCGGCTGCCAGTAATAAAAAGATGGCCGGATATGTTATCCATACGGTCTATATGGCGGGTGCGCATCCCAGCGATATCCTACGCAGTAAGAGCAAGGATGGGGCTACCACATCCCAAGCCCAATCTGGCTTGAATGTGGTTTCCGCTTCCCAAGATCATCCGCTTCCACCGGATGAGGAAAATCCTCTCGATGAAACCAATAGGCAGAAAGACCCCTTAGTCCATGTAGAGTCAAGCTCAGACAGTGAGGAAGAGCCGACTTTCCGCCCCAGGACCGCAGAGCAAAAGCTGCTTTAAGAGCTTCGAAAACAGCTCAGGAGCAAAGATAAAGAAATGGCTAAGCTTTACTCCAAAATCGATGACTTGACGAATGTTATGATGCAGCTTATGGCTCAAATTGCTCGGGTGCCTTCCAATCAAGCACAAGTCTCTATTCATGAGCAGGGTGCCTTCCAATCAAGCACAAGCCGAAGCAATCAATGCCTGTCCCTTTGGGTCTAAGATTGGACGAGCCGCACGAAAGCCGGCCACATTCCGCTTCTGGGGACTCCTTGGCCCCAGACAGCACTATCCCGCTAACACAAGATAGGATAATGGATTTGGTTACTAACAAGGTTAGAACATTGGTAGCCGAAACTGAAGCTCAGAAAGAAATTGGAAGTAGTGGGTGGCCATATCCCGCACAGTACGATCTGATCGAGTTCCTCAATGGTTACGTCATTCCTAAATTCAGAAGATTTGACGGAACGGGAAACGCAAATCAGCACGTCGCCTATTTTAAAGCGTCGTGCGGAAATACAGGGGGCAATGATGCGCTCCTTCTTCGTCAGTTTGTCAATAGTTTGACTGGTGTCACTTTCGACTGGTACACGAGTATACCAGAAAGGTTCGTCATTACTTTTGCCCAAATGGAGTCTCTGTTTCGGCAAAGGTGCATAGTGTCAGTGATAAAATCTTTATTGCCGACCTTGTGAGGACCAAGCCGGGGAAGAATGAAAGCAACACTGACTTTATCGCCCGATGGCGTAATCTCACGGTCAAGTGCGAACCACCGCTGGAGCAGGACCAATCCGTCAGCCTTCTCATTGGGAACCTCAGCATTTGGATGGTCCCATTCTTGTATACAGCAGGCCTCAAGATGTTTCAGGAGCTAACTAAGAAAGTCCAGATGCTGGAACGCTCGAAGCAAGAGTCCACCCCAGACTCTCCAAGAGACAAGACTTGGAAAAGCAAGAGGGACGACAACCGTAGAAGCAGGAATTCCAGCAGTACCAATGTCTTCAATGCGTCCGACAATGAAGACAAGTGAAAGGTAGGCGATTCCAAAACCAACCGGCCTCGAAAGTCATTGCTGGGAGGAGAAGGTCCTTCCCTAGAGGAGAAAAAGAACAAGGTTTACTCTTTCAGAAGGGACAAGGTATGCAAGATATTCAAAGATGCCTTGAACAACGGTCTACAATTGCCGGAGTCGAAGAGACCCCATGAAGCAAAAATGACTGACAATCCCCTGTATTGTCCGTACCACAGAGTAGTGAGCCATGAGATCGAGAATTGCTACATCTTCAAAGACTGGGTCGAGAAGCAGTACAAGACTAGAGATATCGAGCTTTCCAAGAGTGTGTTGTTGAACAATCAAGTTGCAACCACCAACTTTATACAGATAGAAGCTGAAGCCTTTTGGGAGCAGACAGCTGAACCCGCTGCCCTGAGAAACAGTCTCCATGGAGTACGCACATATCTAATAAGACGAAGAAGATGCTAAAGCTACTTCGGAAAGAGCCCACAATGGAATGGGAAGGGCAGATGAAGCCTACTATTCCAGCTGCCAATTCGACTCCATCAGGCTCAAAATCCAAAAAGGTCAAGAAGAAGAAAAGTGCAGCTCGACGCGAAAAAGAGTCTGCAGGGAGATCGACCATTAAAAAATATATTGATTCTTTCGAAGACTATGAACAGAAGGAAAGGACTCTAATTCAATTGAAAGAGTTCTTCCCTGTAGAAGCAACTGATATTTTGGAGGAGCTAGAAGAAGACTCCAATGAAGAGATCCCTATAGTGACCTGCTACGCAATCTATCTGGGCTGCGACTCTGAGGAGGAGCTCTGTTTTCTCGAAGAGGACGAGGAGCTCACCACAAAGGCCAACCAAATCCAGCTCAGAAGCGGCAGGGCTATACTGCCAACTCAGGGTAACGCCCCAAAAGGGAAGGAAAAATAAGTCACCAATGAAGAAGATGGTGGAGAGCCGGCTCATGAAAATTCGAGTCTTTCCTTAGTGGACTATAATGTCTTGGCTCATCTTCGAAAGCTTCCGTCTCTTTTGAGCATCTACGATGCCTTGGTCCTATCTAAGGAACTTAGAGATGTTCTCATCCATGCTCTACAAAACCTTGAGCGTTATCAGGTTCGCTTTGCGGAAATTAATATGAAAGAAGCCCAGTATGCTCTGCATGCCGCCGTAGTCACGTTTAAGAACGAAGACTTGCTACTGGGAACGGCTGAGTATAATCGGCCGCTTTACGTGACAGGGTACAACGACGGAGACCGGATTAATTGCATATTGATTGATCCAGGGTCCTCAGTGAACATCATGAACTTGCAAACTCTGAAGAGTTTGTTAATGGACGTCCGACACCTGTCAAGAGAAAGGATTATCATTCAAGGCTTCAATCAAAATTGCCAGCAAGTTCTGGGATCCATAGCTCTGCCAATCAAATTTGGGGATCTGCAGACCGAAGCTAAGATATACGTGATCGACGCTTACACATCTTATAAAATTCTCTTGGGGCGGCCGTGGCTCCACGATTACGGGATCATTCCGTCAACTCTCCATCAGTGCATGAAGTATACTAAAAATGGCGAAAAAGACGCATTGATGGAGACATCTAGCCTTTCGGTGTGCATGAAGTCCGATATGAGAATTCTTGGTACTTTATGAACCACCGAAATACTAAGCCACGACTGACTGAGGACAGAGCGGCCCCAAAACCCAAAAGAAAATCTGACCTGGCTGTCACTTTCAAAAGAAAAAACCCCCAAGTGCGTCCGCATTTCGGTAGTGACACTAATGAGTTCGACGCTGGAAGTCCGTCCCTCCGTAAACCCGCCCTCATTTCGGTAGTGATACAGATGAATTTGATACTGAAAGCCCATCTAGCAGCAAAGTTCGCCCTCATCTTAGTAGTGACACTGAAGAGTCGGAGGAAGAGGACTTGCCTTGCAACAGCTGTGCAGATCGGACCCCCATGCAACAAGTGAAACTACGAGAGACCTTTGAAATTACAAAGGGATCCCTAGTTGTCACAAGGGTGCCGGAGCAGATGTGCAAAGAGCTCGATGCATTGTCAGTCTCTACCGTGGAACAGCTGAAAACTTTCTACGTTCCAGGAAGAAAAAATGGACAGAAGGGCATCCTGTTTTATGGGTCAAGTTCTGTTGTGCATCCGGACGATTTGTCCATCGCGTGCCTTCCCTATGAGAGAGGTATAAGAGCCGTCCTTAATCCCAGATACTATGTGCTCGAGATGCGGGAATATTTCAAAAGGTGCGGATGCCGGTTATATCAAATGGAGTTTGAAGCAAAGTTTTATGAAGGGCTATGGAATCCGCCTCATGTCTGAGCACTCATCGATGGAAGATTCTAGATAGACGGGGCATAGGTTTCATCCAGCCTGATTCTAAGGCATGCCACTTGATCCATGTTGGTGAAGCCAGCGAAAGGTCAAATGATGATGACGAGCTAGCCGAGCCAGAAGAAGCTCCTCAAGATCTTGAAGATAGCGGACACGCAACCTTTGACGAGCTAACCGAGATTGACTTAGGAACGCCCGATAATCCAAGGCCGACCTACATCAGCTCACTCTTGTCAAAGGAAATAGAAGAGAAGATAATCGCCCTGCTGCATGAGTTCATCGACTGCTTCGTGTGGACGTACAAAGAAATGCCTGGTGTTTCCCCTGAAGTGGCCGTGCATAAACTGGCTATATCTCCTGATGCTAAGCCAGTCAAACAAGCTCCTCGAAGAATGAGAAGGGAACTGGAAGAAAAGGCCATCGAGGAAACTAAGAAACTCATCGATGCCGGCTTCATCAGGGAAAAGAAATATGCGGACTGGATCGCATGCATAGTCCCAGTGAAGAAGAAAAATGGGCAGATCCGAGTTTGTGTCGATTTTAGGGACCTCAACAAGGCATGTCCTAAAGACGACTTCCCGCTACCTGTCATGAAAATGATGGTCGATGACACCTCAAATTACGAGCTGTTCACTTTTATGGATGGCTCGTCTGGATATAATCAGATTAAGATGTCGCCTGAGGATGAGAAACACACAGCATTTCGAACCCCGATCGGAATATACTGCTACAAAGTGATGCCGTTCGGATTGAAGAACGCAGGTGCTACATATCAAAGGGCAATGACCAATATCTTTGATAACCTAATCCATAAAGTTGTCGAATGCTATGTTGATAATTTGGTCGTCAAGACTAAATCCAAGGCCGACCACATCCAAGATCTTAGGTCCGTTCTCACCAGACTGAAGGAATACGATCTGAAGATGAATCCTCTAAAGTGCGCTTTTGGCATGTCATCGGGAAAATTCCTGGGCTTCATAGTCCGATATCGAGGGATCGAAGTCGACCCATCAAAGATAAATGCCATCATGGAGATGCCCCCTCCTAAGAGTCTGACGTAGCTAAGATCTTTTCAAGGCAAGCTTGCTTATATACGAAGGTTTATCTCAAATTTATCGGAGAGATGTTGGCCCTTCTCAAAGCTCATAAAGAAAGGAGCTCCTTTTGTCTGGGATGCCCAATGTCAAGAAGCGTTCGAAAGCATCAAACAGTACCTGTTGCACCCTCCATTGCTTGCTGCCCCTATTCTAAATAAACCATTGATTCTCTATACTGCCGCGCTAGATGAGTCACTCGGTGCACTCCTTGCCCAGAACAATGAGGAGGGAAAAGAGAATGCCCTCTACTACTTCATTTGAACTTTAGTCGGTGCAGAACACAGCTATTCCCCGATCGAAAATCAATGCCTGGCTCTGATGTTCGCTGTGAAGAAGCCGAGGCACTATCTGCTCGCTCATCGGGTTATGCTGATATCTAAGGTCGACCCGCTCAAACACTTACTGACCAAAGCAAGCTTAGCCGGTAGAATGTCAAGATGGGCTGTCATGCTACTTGAGTTTGACATAGTTTATACTCCTCAGAAAGCAGTAAAAGGGCAAGCTCTTGCGGACTTCCTTGCTGCTCATCTCGTATCAGAAGGGTCACCGCTCAATTGTGAGTTACCCGACGAACAAGTGCTGCACCTCGAGGAAGATGAGCCATGTTGGGAGCTCTACTTCGATGGAGCCTCATCAATGAGGAGCTCTGGCAAATCAAGCATCCCGCAGATAAAAGCAGGGATAGGATTGGTGTTCATCATGCCATCGATGGGAAACCTACGACGTTCTTTTTCTCTCACCGAGCTTCGCACAAAAAACGAGGCTGAGTACGAAGCTCTGATAGCTGGTCTGGAGCTCGCCATAGAAATGGGAACCTTTCGGCTACGGGTTTACGGTGATTCCCAGCTTGTCGTCAACCAAGTAAGCGGTGACTATAAGATATATAAACCCGAGTTAGCTCGGTACAGAAGCCGGGTGGTGGAGCTTATGAAACAGTTCACCCATATTGAACTAGTGAGAGTTCCTAGGGCATTGAATGGAAAAGCCGACGTACTCGCCCGCTTAGCCAAGGAGCTGGCTGATCCCGACATGGATGAAATTCTGATCACAGTCAGAAGCCGGCAAATTCTGTCTCCAGTCTCTTTGCGTGAAGAAGAAAGCATAGAACAAGAGAATAATCCTGCCGAAGAAGCTTTGATCATTCAAGATGAGCCCGATTGGAGAGAACCCTTCATAGAGTACCTCCGATACAACAAGCTGCTTGAAGAAAAATCTACGAGAATTCAGCTGAAGAAGAGAGCTCTCCGATACATGTTTATAAATAATACTCTATACTGCAGATCATATGACCAACTCTGGCTCAGGTGCCTGTCATCGGCCGAAGCCTAAAAAGTTATGAAAGAAGTTTACTCAGGCGTCTGCGGGGCTCACCAGTCCGGCCCCAAAATGCGGCTTCAGATCAAACGGCTTGGATATTACTGGCCCACCATGATAAGAGATTGTGAAGAGCATACAAAAAAATGCTATCTCTGCCAAGTTCATGGCGATTTCATTCACAAGCATCCCAATCCGTTGCATCCTACGGTGGCGTCGTGACCCTTCAAAGTTTGGGGCACCGACATAGTTGGTCCAATTGATCCTCCGTCATCTAAAGGCCACCGGTTCATACTGGCCGCAATAGACTACTTCTCCAGATGGGTTGAAGCTGTCCCGCTAAAAGAAGTCAAGACAGAAGATATTCTGACATTCTTCTGGCATAATATTCTATACCGCTTTGGTACACCAAGAAGAATCATTTCTGACAACAGGCCTTCTTTCAAGAGCTTCAAAGTCTCAAGCTTCGCTACTCAGCACAAGATAGACTGGAGATATTCCTCCATCTATAACCCAAGAGCCAATGAGCTAGCCGAAGCTTTCAATAAGAATCTATGCAAGCTCCTGAGGAAAAATGCTTCGGCCAACAAGAGAGATTGGAATCTCAAGCTTCATGAGGCGTTGTGGGCATATCGTACCACGTATCGTACTCCAACTCAGTCCACCCCATACTCATTACTCTTCGGAGTGGAGGCGATCCTTCCCTTCGAAGTCGAAGTTCCAAGCTAAGAATGGCTATTCAGCACGAGTTGATGGAGGAGGAAAACGTGCTCCTTCGGCTCGAAGAGCTCGACGCCCTCGAAGAAAAGAGGCTTGCAGTACAGCAAAATCTGGAGCTGTACTGAGCCTAAATGTCATGGGCCTATAACAAGATGACTCGTCTCCGCGCTTTCAAGAAAGGCGAATTGGTGTTGGTCCTCAAAATACCGATCATCCCCAATCGACATGCTAAGGGAAAATTCGAGCTAAACTGGAAAGGACCATACGTCATCGAGAAAGTGTTCGACAGAGGATCCTACCAACTAATAAGTGCCGAGGGAGAAAGGCCCATGCCACCCATTAATGGCCGATATCTCAAGAAATACTACGCGTGAATGCTCCAAGTTGTAGACAAATTGAGCACACGGGCCCTACGGTCTGGATCATACATCCTGCAAAACCGTATACAATCCACAGGCGTAAATGACCCCTATCTCTCCCAAAGTCCTACCGGCGAGACTACATTTAAAGTCCCATCGGCCTTAAAAAAAAGAAAAGAAAAGAAAGAAAAAAAGGTATGTCCATAAGCAAAACGGGCACGGATGAAAACCCGAAAGGGCTCCGTGAGTAAAAACAGCAAGACTGCCGGCGAGTTTGTGAAAACCCGAAAGGGCGCAAACTCGTGAAAAGATATAAAATACACTCGCAAAGTCCTCTCGACTTTGTGAGGAGAAAATCCATGCGTAAGATCCTTACGACTCACAAAGGAGCAACACACTTAGGAATCCTCACGATTCCTAAGGAGAACATACACCTACGAGATCCTCTCGACTCGTAGGGAGAAAATGCTTTTATGAGACCCTTACGACTCATAAAATTGAAAAGCCTTAGGTGATAGGGATCTAAAGCTGTCTCCTGAGCCATCGCTCCCTAATGGGCAACGACAAATGATGAGTCGCTCCTGGCATTTCGCTTCAGAGCGGTACTGATGCCGACCAAAAACCCAAATCCTAAGTCCTCCCGAGGCAAATGATGAGTTGCTCATGGCATTATTCCAGTGCAGCAATGCTGATGCCAAACAAGATCCAAATTCCAAGTCCCCAAACGGCGAATGATTAGTCGCTCCTGATATCACATTCCAGTGCAGCGATGCAGACGCCAACCAAAATCCAATCTCCCAAAATTCTCCCAGCCCTACGGTTGATCCCCAAGTTGATTACCGTATACAATCCACGGGCTCAAATAATTCTCATCATACCCATCCCTACTGCAATCACCCGTCCAGCGGCCTGTCTCCGCCCTTGGAATTATGCTCCATTTGGGAAGACCCACTCATGTGTCCTCAAGACACATGAGGAAAACAAACTTACGCGATCCTCACGACTCGTAAAAAAACACCTTCGTGGGATCCTTACGACTCATAATGAAAAAAAACACACTTGGGAGTCCCCATGACTCCTAAGGAGAAAGCACACCTACAAGATCCTTTTGACTCGTAGGGAGAAAATGCTTTTATGGGACCCTTATGGCTTATAAAATTGAAAAGCCTTAAGTGATAGGGACCTAAACCTGTCTCCTAAGCCATCACTCCCCAACAGGAAAAGGCAAATGATGAATTGCTCGTGGCATATGTGCTTCAGTGTTAGCAATGCTGATACCTATCCTAACCCCAAAATTCCAAACTCCAATCCAATAGACCCTTAAGTCTTTAAACTAGGAAGAGATGACCCCTAAGTCGTTAAACTGGGAACAGATGACCCCTAAATCGTTAAATTAGGAGCAAGGGAAATCCCCTCACAGCAAATGATGATTCGCTCCTGGTACCATATTCCAGTACAGCGGTGCTGATGCCAAACCAAAACTAAAATCCCCAAATCCTGTCATGGAAGATGATGATTCGCTCCTGGTACCATATTCCATTGTAGCGGTGCTGATGTCAACCCAAATCACATCAAATCAGCAAAACAATCAATGACCTCCCTGGCAGAATCAAGCTCCACCTCGGAAACAAGTCAACTTCATCCCTGACACCGCAAGAAGCGGAGCAAGTCAAATCAAGCACCGACCATCCAAGTCGCAAAAAGGGCGGTATCGACCGTCCAAGTCGCAAAAAGGGTCGTACCGACCGTCCAAGTCGCAAAAAGGGCAGCACCGACCGTCCAAGTCACTAAAATGGTAAAACCGACCGTCCATGTCGCAAAAAGGGCAGTATCGACCTCCACGTCGTCAAAACGGGAACCAAATTAAATCGATCTCCACGTGAAAAAAGATCCATCAAGTTCATGCACATGACCCACATGTGCGGTGTGCATTTATTGATAGGGGGCACTTTGTTGGGGTCGAAAATTACACCCCGGTTGACCAAGTCAAAGTCAAAGTTAACCCCAAACTAGGTGGGCCCAAGCCCAGTTCAAGTGGGCCCAAGCCCAGGTCAAAGGGACCGGCCCCATGACAAAAGGAATGAAGCCACAAATTGGTTTAATGCAATTCTTTATATATATATATATGTATAGAAATAAATGTATGTAAAATAAGCAAAACACCAAAATTTTTGAAACCCCATGGCTTATGTGCAAAAAGAGATAAGCACATAAGGTATGAGATGGCATAAGTGCCATTTGGTAAAGCTCAAGAGGCTATATCTAAAATGTGTAACTTATAAAGGCAAACATGATGAAGATATCTATGATAACTTTTTCATTCTCCCCAAAAACTAGGGTTTGTGCCTCTACTCTCTCTTTTTCAAGTTCTTCCTCTTCCTTTTTATTTTCCAAATAAATCAAGAGCTTAGCTCTTTTTTTTAAAAAACTAAATAAAGTTTTACCATAAACTCACCTCCCAAGAATCCATCAAGAGAAGAAAAATTGTCTCTTTTTTTATCATCCAAGATCTAAATCTTGGAGTTTCAAGAGAACCCATTTTGGGTTTCTTCTCAAAAGAGAAAGGAGAAATTCTTTTGGAGTTTAACTCCACAAATAAATTTCTTTTGGAGTTTAACTTTATAAAAAAACCTTTTTTTGGGAGTTTAACTCCGCAAAAAATTGTTTTGGGAGTTTAACTCCAAGTAATTTTTTTTGGAGTTTAACTCCATCACAAAAAAAAAAGATTTTTTGGAAGCCCCTGCTCCCTCTCACGTGAGGAAGAGGGAACTCCCACCAAGTGGGAGCTTCTCCCTCTCACGTAAGGACGAGGCTCCCCATTTAGTGGAGTTTAACTCCACACCATATAAAAATATTTTTGGAGTTGAACTCCATTTAAAATTCTTTTAGAGTTGAAATCCACATTTAAAATTCTTTTGGAGTTTAACTCCACAATAAAATTCTTTGTGGGGAGTTTAACTCCACATTAAATATTTTTGGAAGTTCAAATCCATTTAAAATGCTTTTGGAGTTTAACTCCGCAATAAAAATCATTTTAGAGTTGAATTCCATTTAAAATTCCTTTGGAGTTTAACTCCACATTTAAAATTCTTTTGGAGTTTAACTCCGCAATAAAAATCTTTTTGGAGTTGAACTCTATTTAAAAATCTTTTTGGAGTTGAACTTCATTTAAAATCTTTTTTTGGAGTTGAACTCTATTTAAATTCTTTTGGAGTTTAACTCCACATTTAAAATTCTTTTAGAGTTTAACTCCGCAATAAAAATCTTTTTGGAGTTGAACTCCAATTAAAAATCTTTTGGAGTTTAATTCCACAACAAAAATTCTTTTGGAGTTTAACTCCATAATAAAATTCTTTTTGGGGAGTTTAACTCCACATTAAATCTTTTTGGGAGTTCAACTCCATTTCAAATTCTTTTGGAGTTTAACTCCGCAATAAAAATCTTTTTGGAGTTGAACTCCATTTAAAATTCCTTTGGAGTTTAACTCCACATTTAAAATTATTTTGGAGTTTAACTCCGCAATAAAAATCTTTTTGGAGTTGAACTCCATTTAAAAATCTTTTTGGAGTTAAACTCTATTTAAAATCTATTTTTTGGAGTTGAACTCCATTTAAAATTCTTTTGGAGTTTAACTCCACATTTAAAATTCTTTTGGAGTTTAACTCCGCAATAAAAATCTTTTTGGAGTTGAACTCCATTTAAAATCTTTTTTTGGAGTTGAACTCCATTAAAAAATCTTTTGGAGTTTAACTCCACAACAAAAATTCTTTTGGAGTTTTAACTCCACAATAAAGTTATTTTTGGGGAGTCTAACTCCACATTAAATTTTTTTAGGAGTTTAACTCCATTTAAAATTCTTTTGGAGTTCAACTCCACAATAAAAATCTTTTTGGAGTTGAACTTTATTTAAAACTCTTTTTGGAGTTTAACTCCACAATAAAAATCTTTTTGGAGTCAAACTCCATTTAAATTTTTTTTGGAGTTGAACTCCGCATTTAAAATTCTTTTGGAGTTTAACTCCTAAAAAAAAAATTTCTTTTAGAGTTGAACTCTATGTTAAAAAAAATTAATTAATTAATTTTGGTGCCCCACGTATGGGGGAGGCTCCCATCAATTGGGAGCCTTCCCCTCCCCCTCACGGGTGGGCTCCCACGTGAGAGTGCGTGAGGGGAAAGGCTCCCATTAAATGGGAGCCCTTTGCCCTCTCACGTTAAAAAAGGGGAGGCTCCCATTAAATGAGAGCCTCTTCCCCCCACGTGAGTTTGGGGATGCTCCCCTTCATCTTTTAATTTTTTTTTCTTTCATTTTCTTTTTTTCTTCTTTTTAAATATTTTTTTATTAAAAAAATAATAAAAAATAAATTATGAATAATATAAAAAAACATTTCTCTAAATATTTATTTATTTTTGTTTTTTATATAAAAAAATATATATCTTTTTATTTTACAAATGGAACAAAAAATGAACACGTCCAAATTATTGTATAAAAAAAAACATACACCGATACTTCGCATTGAGTTTGCATGACCGGTTTTACCCATCAACCGGAGGTTCTCTCACTCCAAAAGCGAGGGTAATTAACGACAGCTTAGTCCGCGGCGGCCGGAGATTCGGATCCCTACATTCAATAAACCCGGCCTGTCCTAGACAGGGGGAATATGTACATGCCTGACAAGCGCGCGCATTCACATCTCAATGGGATGACGAAAAACACCCTACAGCATCAGTCTCTGCCAAGTCTGTGATGAACGCCTCTTCTGCTCTAAAGAAGACTTCTTGTCATATCTAAGTCAAAAAGACGGTCATCAACGACACCACCACTATATGCCGGGGGCAACCTGTAAAGGTGCTAGCTCCCGATGCAAAACTGAAAAGAAAGTCTGTGTTTGAAAAATCTATCTTACTTGAAACATGACATGCAAAGTGACGAAGAAATCACTTTTGCCAGGACTGTTTCATGGAATCATTCTTAGTTCAGAAGAAAATTACATCATGAAATGCGAGATGTTGTGCTGCCAAAATTGAAGCAAGATAAAAATAGAGTCCCTTACCAGGTTTATCGTCAGGTTCCCTCCATCCTCCTGAAGAATTCATACGCTCCACTCAAAGGGCTACAAATGTCTAAGCGAGGCTAGCTAGCAGACACTCTTCCAAAAAGAGAATGAATGCTAATTAGAAAGTATATGAAGCCTGCAAAGAGGCCAGAACTGTGCAAAGGATCTCTTCCACCAAAGTCGTTCTGCGAGCGAAAGAGACTGATTTTAAACCGGCTCTCAAGAAAAATTCATCTATCAACTGAAACCTCTCGAGATCATCCGACTTATCGAAAACATTCAAGAAAAAGTTGGAATACATCTTCTCTACAGTCAACAGTCCATACGTGCTAAATGGTTGTGCATGGAAATGCAGATGAACTCAAATGAGCTAAGGGCGAGGATCTAAGAAGATTGAATCGGAACCGTCATCCACTTCCAAATAAAAATGTGCCGACAAGCAGTGATCATGCACATTATCAAGAAGAAATTACTTATAATAATGAAGCAGATGTTCTACTGCCGAATATCAATGAAAATCCCGCTCTTAAGATGGGAAATGATAATGACGCGAAAAATACTCTCATGGCACTCATAAGACAATGATGATGGTGGAAGATACAGATGAAAATCATATCGATTCACGAACAACACCTTCTCTTTAACCAATGAAGTCAATGATGTCTCTTCCCTCTTTATTAATCTACACATGCGAAATGATAAGGCATGTAAGGCCAGAAGATTCCCAGACGAACCGAGAAGGCAGTTCAACGATGTTAACCCGGAATCGCTCACTCTCTGTTGTTTACCGCCAAAAACATAGACGAACTGGATTAGAACGTCTTACCTGAATTTGGGGGCAGATGCATAGGTTTGATCCATCCACCTCTCCGAAAATACTAAATTGATTTATAGCGCCATATATCGGAGGTTTGGAAGGATGCGACCGATATAGCTGAATTTCAGATTTCCTCTGGGTGAGAGTTTTATTGATTGTGGGGACACATTTTTCCTACAGGCGCAAGTCCCTGCAATTAATTACATTATCGTGAACGATAACAACTTTCTGCACTCTAGGTTTTTAACTTCATGTGTCGTGTTTTAGATTTGTTTATTTTGGGTTGGACTTAGATTGTATACGGAAACTAATTTATATCGTCGCCCGTAGGGCACTGATTAGTCCAAATCTGTACTTATAGTTTCATGATTTGGGTCAAGCATTTTCTTAATAGGGTCCACGTTAGTATTTTGATTTACCAACGGGAGTGAACTTAGGTCACATTTCTTATACTTGTGAGGTCCATAGGTTCACATGCTTGCATAAGCCTTATCTAAGGACTGTTAGTTTCATTTGAGAACTAAGATCATACTTAGAACATTTTGAGCATAAGGGCTCAACTGATCTTAAGATCAATGAAGCTTAAGCTTCACGAGTTAGCCGATTTGGGGCTAAGGATTGGGGTCTATTTGACACCAACATGTTGTCACGACTCGGGAAAAGGCACCTGACTGGCACTTGAATCATGTGAAGTCTATAGGACCCCACCTAATTCAAGTAAGCCAAAAGCCCAGAAATCTAAACCTTTTTAGGGAAGATAGTGGAGGTGCAGTTTTGAAATAAGAGTATACTGAAATCAAGTTTTTTCTTTAAACACATAAGTCATAGTATATGAAAACACAATGTTTGTAACTATCTTGAAAACATGTTTCGTCGTTTGAAATTTGGGCAGCACCTCCTTTGTATATTTTAACCCGAAAATAATACAAGTAATAATAATAAAAGGCATCCCCAAGTGGGAGCTAGCTTTTCGCCAATTGGCGGAAATAACCATGCAGGATATAAATATACAACGCCGAAGGCGAGGGTCAAAACAAAGAAAGAAAATAAGAAACTAAAAACATCATCAAGAAATCAGTATAAAGAATAAATACATGAGCGTGACTCTAAGTCCGAAAGAATATACAAAGGGCGTTTCTAAATCTATAAATATACATAGTTTGGTTGATGGAGCTTTAACTAGATACAATAGAATAAATATACAGTACTACAGGTGGTCACGATGCAAATTTAGCCCACCTACCAAAGCAATCACCCGAAAGGAGCAGTGTGCCGGCAAGTTGCAACGGAACCTGTACGGTCAACCTGCAAGAAAACTGTGGCACAACGGGGGTGAGTTGCCAACTCATGAGTAGAAGACATCACCGAGTAGAAACCGAATGTATGACTAACTTCTAGGTCATACAATATAATGATAATAATAATAAAGACATCGAGTGATAACAAGGATAACAATATAGCACAAGTGTGATATCAAAGTACCCGTGTCCGTGACATAAGGTGGTAATATGTCATATGTATAATGTATGAATGCATCATCCAACATGTGTCCAGCAACTACACACTAAAATCATAATAAAACCTGAGTGCCCAATATCGACACTCGAAAATATCATGAAAACCGTGTTTGTACGCGACACATAAATCTCATATCTTGGGCTCCGTCTGTCCAGATCGGCCCCATATTATCTAATCTCATGACTACGGTCGGTATCCTCCGGATGTCCGCTGAGCCAAATATCACCGGTCGGTAGTGCTCCCCTGCCGGGCTCAACGTCTCAATCTCTATACGGCCTTCTTTCTCCGGGGTACCGCACCAGGTCCACCATGTACCCGCAAACGGTGTCGTCCACGCTCCTCATAGCGGGTAATCATATATCATATATACTTCAGAACCGAGAAATCTAATGGTGGACGCCACACATCATATCAAGGGAAAACCACATTTTTCTTTTAAAAGGAGCATAAGTTTTCAATTACACATGCGGTTTCTCAAATCCAGAAAATCTCATGAAATACCGAAATTTCATAATCATGAGTCAATAAGAAACAATGAATATCGGCATAAAACCCCTCAACAGTGCATAAACAGGAAGTATATATGAATGCATACAGCATCTAAGTAAGGAATGCAAATTCTAAAAACTAGCATGTGATATCATGAATGCTAAACAATACTATTAAACTACAATTTATCAGATAGTACAATGAAGTAACGGTTTCTAATGTATACGTGTCATGGCAATTACCGATGATGATGTGTGTGAGCCGGCCAGTAAGTATACGTGCAACATATGCATCATCGGTAATGGTGCATATGTCCTAGCAGACGAGATTATAACAGCTAATGCAGGACATGTATATATATATGCAATACAATGGAATTAACATGAACAAAGAAGAAGGTAATAGTAAATGCAACATTAATATAACTACATCTCTATATAAATATATATGAGCCATACGGTTACCGTATTTAAAATAGTATGAATCGTTGTTTTTAGAAAAGTAGGGACTACGGTGTTTTGAGAAAAGAAATACCTTTTGAAAATCCGTAGTATCCCTCGTTTTGTCCTTTGAAAATGCATACGATTCGTTAGTTTTGAAAATAGGTATGACTCGAAACCTATTCTAATATCTACTTAACTAATTAAGAAACTAAACTAACACAGAGTGAAAGGAACTCTATATGTATCCGAGTCGATATATCTAGTAGTCAGCGATCCGGCCTCATAGCATCACGTACGGTATAATCCATCGTACGATATCGTCGAGTCAAGAGTGCGGATCAATCATATATATATATATATATCTCGTACGGTATAGTCCATCGTACGAAATCCTCAAAATTGAGGGTACGGGTCAATTATCATATAAATATCGTCATTCATACGATATCATTCATCGTTCTATATCATAATCAAGGGTACGGATTTAAGGTCTCGTACACTCTATTATATTATCAGGTCACATGTTATCGCATGTTATGTGTATTTCGCCCAACGATCCTGTAATATATCATATCATATACGAGGTCTTAATTCGATCATATATCATAGCCTCTCGATACCATGTCCGATTATCTTGACTCATAACCATATAATATATCATATCCTCATTTCACGTGTATATATGTGTGTGTGTGTGTGTGTGTGTGTGTGTGTAATCATACACACACACACACACACATCAATATATACCAAGTGTATGTGTGTGTGCGTATGTGTAACAACATATAACCTAAGGTTCACGACTAAGGTAAATAAGGCTAAGGGCAAGTCTTCCTATGAGTACGCTTATTTTAACCCTACGGTCTCCTAGAACCCTACTTTCTAAACATTCACATCCCTCATTGAAACATATATAAAAACCTTAAACTACGGTTGCGGGGGTGCTATACGCCATCCACTCGACTTCCTCCGTAGATATACATCTACTCACTTTCGATCCTCGCTTGCCGAAGTTGATGATGCTTGGTTCTCTCTTGTCATCCCGAAGTCCACGCGAAGGTACCTATAGTTCAAAACACATCGTATCGCATCAAAATCATATTCAAAAACCGACACGACACGCGAAGTGCTCATAGGTTAGAACCTATAGCCTACGCATACAAAAACAACCAAATAACCATCGTCGTTAACGTATAAACGTCCAACGACCAAATCCAAATTTGAATACAAAAAACCAAGTTTTAGAAATCGGAAAAACATTGCCAAAATCAACTCAAAATGCTCCTAAATTTTTGCTCAGGTAAATAGGGACTAAACTAACAGTACAGGCGGTTAGGTTATAAGGAGTAAGAACTACTGGCCAAAACCCAACACCATGACCCAAATTTTGGCCGGCGAGATCATGAACAGTAACCGGTGTTGCCGGTTTTGTTTTGAATTCTTGGGCTCATTCTTCTGTGGCAGTCTTTTAGTGGTCTAACTAGGTCAATATAGTTGTTTGTTTTTCTTATGAACATCCCAAGTTGCTCCAGATTCCATATAGTCCTTCAAAATCAAAGAAACCGACATCGGGAAATTCTAAGCTCAAGTCTTGGGGTTTTTATGCTCAGTTGGTCCAGGATTCATACACTAGAAGGGGTGTAGATTATCTAATCCTCAAACACACCATCAAAACTCATAATCTCCCCTAAACCTTATCTTGAAAATTTCCAAGATCACTAAATCTCAATTTATCAACTCTAAACTACTATAGCAGTTAAAGAAACTCAAATTCTAAGCTAATGGCGTAGAAATTATCTCATTTGGCAACTCAAGAATTTTCTTGAGTTTCCCAAAGTGTCCAAAGTCCAATCTTGATTCATCCAAGTGATTTGTAGTGAGCCTGTGGTCAAATTTTGTGAAGGGAGTGTGAGATTTGGTTGAGTTTTTGGGGGTGGCCATGGGGGTAGAGGAGATGGAGGATGAGAAGGAGATGAAGAAGATGAAAAATAAAAAGGAAATGAGGAGGTGAGGAAAAGATATGGGAGATGGGTCAAGACCTAGAACCTTCTCACTCTCTCTCTCTCCATATCTCTCTCACCCAAGCTCTCATGTCCCCACCCTCACTCTTTTCTTTTTCTCTTTATAAAAAAACCAAAAATCATTTTAAAGAGAACAAAGATGCGATGGTTCAATAAAAAGTAACAAATGTTTTTGCAACATGTCATGTTGCATGATATAATACACAAACAAGAATAATGTGTAATTAGTGACATATTAATCAAGTTTAGCATTAACTTGAACACAAATAATTGTATAATATTTTATAAAAATATCTAAATCACATAAATTCTTTCAAAATCAATAATTCATAATAATTTTTTCCAATTATTTTCCAAACTATAAGTATATAATTATACTACTTCATTAAAACCAATTTTTATATCTTTATAATATTCATGAAATTTATTATTTTATTTATTTAAATTCCAAAAATAATATTTTATTTTTCTGAAATGTTACACATGTTTAGCGCATATAGGCTTGCCGCATGGCTTACGGCTTGAGTATCGGCTCGCGGCTCAGAAAGCACGTGGATATCACGTAGTGCTTATAAATTTGGCGCGCATATGATATTGGCGCATGGCTTGGCTCAAGCCGACTTGGGATACATGGCTCTGGTGCTTACTCACGTGCATATCACATGACACCCAGGGGACATGGGTTTGGGATTGGTGCATGGAGCTTTAGCGCTGGCGTGGCTTGGTCGGCTTGGCGTAGCCAAATAAAGAGCTTAAGCTTATGGCGCTTCCTTTCTTGGCGCAAGTTTCTTTCTGGTGCCGACGCCACATGTATGGCCCGTATGGCGCAGCACTTAGGTTTTTTTAGAGATTAATCTCTGCAGAAAGATTGATCTTTCAAAAGAAAACTAAGGTTTTATGAAGCTTAATTTTCTGTTTAATGGTCTCTTTAACCATTAAGATCACCAAGATCCAGTTTTTATGGTCTTTTGTCCTCTGTTTATATTCCGTTGTGAGAACTTGGTTATTTTGAAGTTTAAATTTCTTCTCGTTTTTTTAGTGATCTTTTAGGATTTTAATGATTTTTCATGTCTTTTTGGTGGAGGGGTTCCTAAGTTTCTCTTCAAACCCTAAATCTTAAGATCGAAAATCCCTCCCTGAGAGTTTAAGTTCTCGACAAGGAGGAGATTTGACTTAAGAATCTATGATCCAGAGAAAGAAATTAAGTTCTTGTTTGAAGGTTAACCTTCCTTTTCAACGGAGATTAATCTCCTTACCCAGGATTTTGGAGGAAGGAGAAGGACTTTTTTTATTGCAGAGGAAGAACTTAAGTTCTTGGTTGCTGAGATTAATTTCAAGGTTATGGGGGGTCTCTTTATGTCAATGCCTTCACCCCTCTCTCCTATTTATATGAGAAGAGATTATTAGGCAAGTAAAGAAGAACTCTCATATGTGATCTCTCAAATTGATCTTAAAATCAACCATTGTGCGCACATTTGGATCTTTGATTCAACGACCCTTTATTAATAAAGTTAATATTTTTATTGTTTTAAAGAAATACATAGAAGATTTCTTGTTAACAAGAAAATATCTTTCTATTTTAAGAAAGATAAGGGAAAATATTTTCCAAAACAGAGCTTAAGCTCCATCTGAAGTGAGGGCTTCAAATTTTGGTGATGGCACTACGTGCCTTACACATGGTGCAATGCCAAGGAACATCTGGCGCTGCTAGCGCTAAGAAGCATTGGCGCCATATGTTTTGTACGTGATGCAGCGCCAAGAAGCATCTGGCGCTGCTTGCCCCAGTGCTAGGGTTTTGAACTTAAGTTCTCGAGCCAGCTTTTTAGCCGTGAACAAATGCCCCCTACTATTTTGCCCACATAAGTATGTACGTGGGTTAAGTAGTGTAGAGTAGTGCATCACTAGAGATTCGATGACTTAGGAGAAAGGTTTAAGTCCCGGTCACCAAAGACTTTTCAATTTTCATAAGCCGTAAGGGTCTCACTAAGTTATTTTCTCTCTACGAGTTGAGAGGATCTCGTAGATGTATTTTCTTTTTAGGAATCATAAGGATCTCTAAGTGTATTTTTTCTTGTAACTCATAAGGATCTTACAAGAGTGTTTCTGCTTACGAGTCGACAGGGCACGTAAGTGATTTCTTCTCCTCATTGGTAGCTTGGTTAGCCAATGGAGGATGTTTGGATGCAACTTCGTTGTGGGTAGCCTATGGATCGTATACGGTAGTCAATTTGGTGACAGGCCATAGGGCATTAATGGCTTAGAAGGCAGGTTTAGATCCTTGTCACCTAAGACTTTTCACTTTTATGAGCCGTGATGGTCTCATAAAAGTATTTTCTTCCTATGAGTCGAGAGGATCTCATAGGAGTATTTTATCCTTAGGAGTCGTGAGGACCCCTAAGTGTCATTTCCCCTCGTTGGTCGTAAAAATCCTACAAAGGTGTATCTTTTCTTCACTTTTTCATGTGAATAAAAGACATAATTTTTTTGAGTAATACTTCTTTGTGCTAACATGACCTGGCTTAGTTTATTTACTCATCTCGGAGCATTTAGTTTATCCTTGACATTAACATACCCTCGTTAGTATAAGAGATCGTCAAGTTGTGGTACTGGGTGTAGTTCGTCGCATCGTTGCATTAGCTGACTTCTTCTTGGTTTGCGTCCCTCGGATCGCGGTTCAAGTAACCACACACTTGTCGTATCTTCAATCCCTTTCGAGGCGAGAAACTACATCTCAAGTAATCTTCCTAGGCCGGAGTATCCATATTGTCGTCAGAGGATTCAACGTTAGGCGTCACCGTGGAACTTTACCTTGAGGTCAGACTCTTTTGAGTCCCAAGGAAGTCGTAACTGCACCCTTCTGAGGTGAGACAACATCCAATGGTCTTTAGGCATATATGCACTGCCATCGAGATTTGGAGCTAGGAGATATACCGTCATTCTACTTTCACTTTGACCTTTTGGTCCTTGCTGATGTCGCGTCTGTACTCCACTGAGGTAGAATGAACGTCCATATAATCTTTAGGCTGTATGCATAATCTTTAGGCGCTGCATTTAAATAATTGGTAGGCCAAACAGGCCTCACGTGTTAAACACGTGAGTTTTCTTACTGCATTCTAATGCAAGATAGAATTAAATTCTATATGGGAAATATTTTCCCTGATCTTTCTAATATAGAAAGATTTTTCTCTAACAGAGAATCTTGGATTTAAAATCCAATTTTGATAAAATATCACCAAATGAACTATCTAATAGAATTAAATTCTATGTGAAAATATTTTCTCGATCTTTCTCAAACTAGAAAGATCCTCTCTGTTAAACAGAGGACCCTTGGATCAACTATCCAATGGTGATTATAAAATCACCCACCGACCATCTGATAGAATAAAATTTTATCTTAGGAAAAATATTTCCTAAATCTTGTTAAACAAACAAGAAAACTTCTCTGTTAAACAGAGAACCTTTGGATTAAAAATCCAACGGTGAATGAAATTCACCAATTGATCCAAAAGATCACTTTGGATTGATCATGATCTCTCAATCAGAGATTCTCCTAACAAATTGATCTTTTCTCTTCTCCTATAAGTAGGAGCAAGGAGATTAAAGGAAAAAGAAGATAGGAGAGTGTTCATACCATAATATTGCATTATTATATTCCCCATTCTTATTCGTTTTATAAATAAACAGGTGCTTTTGACGCATGTCTGCTACATGTTACAGGTTACAGGTTCTTAGATCTAAAACAGTGAAAAAGATAGAAAATGATGCAAAAGAGGGACTTTGACCAACAAATAGAAGAATCTTAATCAAGCCTACACAAAAGAACAGTACAAGGCAACGCAAGGTCCAAGATTACAAAGCGAACGGTTAAAGTCCACTACAAGTATTCACTGGAAGATCTGGAGAATATCTAGAAGCCAAATGAAGAAAAGAACCAAATAAATAGAAAGCCCAAAATTACCAGATGCTACACAAGAATTTATGAGTTGGAAATTTTACCATAATTTGGAGTCTACTTTGACTAGGTCTTCCTATGGGTATTTGTGTAAATGTAGACGTGCGAATCAATTGTAACCTAGGGTTTCCTATCCTCTATAAATAGGAACTCTAAATCATTGTATTCTTTTCATGCCTCCCTATGCCTCCTTTTAATAATAAATTCCAGAATTCTTTTTGAGAGCATCGGTGCCTCTTTTCAATTCATGAATTCAGATCTGACAACCCTGCGTTGATATTTGGAGAGAGCCATCTGTAAGTAGTTTTAATTAATTGCTCTAGTTTAGATTTTAATTCTTTGCCCTATGTAGATTTAATTCCTTACCGTAGATAATTGTTTAGAGTTAGCTTTGGGGAAGGCTTTTGAGAGATGAGATCTCTCATCCCTTTCTTACCCATTATATATTTGCAATAGGACTCCATGCATTCTCGCACATACCGCGCCCTATGGCACCCTATCCCTTGAGGCAGCGGTGATACCGTAGTATAAAGGCCCGGTTGCGCGTGTTTTCCATGGAGGTTAGGGTAAGGATCTCTAAAGGAAGGACAAGAACCTAGAGGAAGGAACACCTTCCCGAATGGATCTAATCCCCTTTATTGATAATTACCATAACTCCTCATAGATCTTCATTTGGGTATAGAAAGCGTTGAGATTTATTTACATGTCCAAACCATTCCTAAACCTAACCCTAGCAAGACTAGATCTAGATAATCGTAGATAGATAGATTTAGTTTTTAGATTTAATAATCAATCCGAATACCCTTCGGAATTAACTCGTAAGAGAGAATAGGAGATTCACAACATCCCTGTGGACCGACCCGTACTCACCGGCTAGCTGCATAGCGACGCCGTTCTTGATTGCGGTAAATAGATAGTTTTTGAGATCAATCAAATGGCGCCGTTGCCGGGGATGGCGTAGAAATTTCCTTTTTGCAATTTCGGGTTAATTTAAATTAAAAAAATCATAAAAATCTGAAAAATCACAAAAAATATAAAAATATATTATCTGTTATTTTTGGAAAGGGTATTGTTTGTGAGAATCTTGCAGGATATACAATCGAGACGGATCTGGAAAAATCCAGAGTGCAAAACCAAAAACGGCAGTTTTAAACAGGGGAGAAAAGTCAAACCAGAGGAGGATGAATTTTTTATGAGAACAGAACCTCCTCTGTAACCGCGGATCCGCCGCATTGGAGCGTTATTGCCGCGGAAGCGCGGCAGTTAGGAGAAATCGTCATCACAGAATTTTTTTGGGGATCCGAGCCGACTTTCCCGCCGCGGAACCGTGGTGGGAACCCCCATTTGGCCGCGGAAAAGCTGCGTTCTGGTGACGACATCTTCTGCAAAATTTTCTGTAAGCCTCTCTTTTCTTCCACTGCAAAAATCTCCATATATTTTCTGAAAAATGCCTGCAGGATTTGGTGCGCTTTAAAAATCTTTTCCCTTCCAAATAACAAGTCTTGTGCAAGATTCTTTGTGATATGCTTAAAATAATAACTGATTGCAAGTAATATTTTTCTGTTGCATATCTTTTATTAAAAATCTTTTTGCAACAATTTTCAAATAAAGAAAAAGAAAAATGAAAATTTTTATTAGAAAACCTGCCAACTTTTGCCGCAAATAAATCCTTGTACCAACCAACTTTCTTTCTTTCCCCCTTTCTTCTAACATGGGTACCCCACATAATAAATCACTTGCTGAACTTTGGTATCCCGAACCTAATTTTGCGTCGTACGTCAATTTGTTCGGTCAATTTAAAGACGATCCTTCCATGCCTAAAATATCTTTGAAAGATCAAATAGAAGCGTCTAGGAGAAACAGTTCGACTTTTCAACCCACTTTGTGTCAATCAAGTAAACCTTTACCACCTCCAGATGTTGATACCACTTTTTCAAGTCCTTCTGTCACTCCTAAGACGATGTCCATTGCTGAGCATATTGCTCAATCTCGCAGCCGATCTTTCACCCCTCTCCACTCATCTAGTTCTAGGGGCCCGCACGATTATTCACCTTTATCCACATGTTGACCCTACCCCTGCCCAACCACCCACTTCCTACCAGTCCTACCCGACCTTCCCACCTTCACTAGACACTGCTTCTACACAGCCTGTTGGGAGTTTTGCATATCCACACGATTTCGAATCTTTTACCGAAACCCCCTTACCACCCAAGTCTAGTTTGGAAGAGTCGTTGGAGGCGTATATCGTAGCAACAAACAAAATGGTTAGGAATGTGGAAGCGTCCATGGCCGCTCTTATGCAACCTACTGAACCGATAGCTAGTTTCCCGCTAGCTCCAAATTTTCCAATGTATGAGGAGGCGGTTAGTCAGAGTGAGAATTTGATAGGAGCAAGTGAGTTATACACATTTCCAAATCAAACCTACCCTTACCCAATTGAAGCCCACAACTCCGGTTTTCCATCGATTGCCCTAAATGATTTACAAGTTCAAAATAAAAACGAGTTGTGTGATTTTGTAGTGTTTGATTTGCCAAATTGTGAAGAACCCCATTCGAGTGAAACCACACTTAACCCTTTCGATCTTTACACCTCCAATCTAGAACCTGAATTGATAAATATCCATGCTTTTGATGAGGTGTCTAAAGAAATTGATTTTCACTTGATTGAGGATATAGACGCCGGGAATATTTCGGATGATGAACCTGTCGATTTGATTGAAATTTTATGTTCAACTCATCATCCCGAGTCATTAGATGTTTCTCCCGAACTTCATATGCGTCTTGATGTTGATAATAATGGCATGGATGAGATAAATATTAAAGAGAATTATGAGGATAGTATTGAGGAGAGTAGTGAGGATAATATTGAGGTTGAACCATTTTTGTTTGATGTGTCGGATTTTCCAATTCATCCTTTTGAACCTTTACCTAAATCACCCTCCCTCCTTTCCATCGTTTCGACCACGCTTAAGATCACGCTAGAAGACTGTGAGCTTGAAATTTTTTCCTTTGAATCTAACACAGTTCTCACAGATGATAACACTTACGAGTGTTTCACTTTTTCGGACGATGTTGATGACTCACCGCCCGAGTTTGAGTCCTTTACATTTTTAGATGAGTTAGTTGAACCATCAGACTCGGTTGCTTACAGTTGTTTCGAACCATTGTTGGAATCTTTCCAATTCGAGGCAGTTTACTACGATGAGAATGATACTATTCCTAATTCACTCCCTTTCGTCCTTCCTATTATTCCGACCGTACAAGAGACCGTTACGCTTTCATCTCCTATACCAAGTTCGACGTACCCATGTTTTCTTGCGAATCTTGAGAGATTTGACCCCATTTCTCGACGGGTTGATAGGTTAGCGCAATCTTTTTTAACACATCGGTCATCACAAATTGCGCTAATTTATTCACTCGATTTACACCCTCAAGATCGTACTCCACTTCTTTCTTCTTTCTGCCATTCTTCTCCCCCACCGAGACCATATTCTCTTCTTCCCATTCGGTCTCGTGTGTTTCTCATTTTTTTCCTTTACACCCCATTCTTTCACCAACCCTACCATTACCACGATAAGATCTTTGAATGGTTGGTGCTAACGTTTGGCTTGTGTAAGGCCAAGCTTAAGTTTGGGGGGAACCTTGTTGTATATATGTATATATAATTTTTTTTTGTTTTCTTTTTCTATAAAAAAAATATTCAAAACATTAAAAAATATAAAAAAATATATTTTGTAAATAAATAAACAGGGGAGTGCCGACAATTTTGACCCTCTTGGTGTAGCATGACAGTGAGGACACTGTCAAGTTTAAGTTTGGGGGTATGCTCGGTACGTCTTCTTCCTTCGCATTCATTTGTACATATTTTTGCATTTGCATACTTATTTGAAAACCCATAAAAATTTGAATTTTTTTAAAAATTATAAAAATTATTGTATTCAATTTTGGCCATATTTGACTTGAGTTTGATAAATAGGTTAACTGGTTAGGAACAACTAGATCTTAGACTTAGTAAATTAAAAACCCTAAAAATAACCTTCCTTAAAGTTTAACGGTAGAAAGTATATGTCTTTGTAGTTTATTTAGAAATAGGCAAATTTTGAGTTAACTTTTTGGGCTAAGTCGAAACAAAGGAAAAGTATTGATATTTTATTAGAGTATAAGTTTGAAAAATAATTCCTAGCTTAAGTCTAGATTCTGAAAACGTATACCCTACAATTTGCACAATCACGCACCTTGAAACTTGGAATAGTAGAGGAGACCTTGAAATGCTCTTGTCTAAAGTCCTTAGTACGAAGCGAAAAAAATATACAAGTGTGAATAAAGAATAAAAAAATGAACACTGGTTTTTGTAATTACTTGAGGCTGCAAAAATAGAAAAAATATTTAGCGAGGGTGCTTCATCACCTAGTGCCTTAGACCAACTAGTTTGGGAGTCACTGCTAAAAGCCTTGGGTGTTATAAGACTAGGAAGTACACTTTAAAGTGCAAGCGCATCTTCTAATCGGTTGTTGGTACCTCAAGAAGTATTAACGGTCGCATGAAGGATGTGTAAGTAAAATTCAATTAAAAATTCACCAATTAATAAGTGCTTTGGACAACGGACAAGAGTATGATTGCTTGATTTGAATTTCCAAGTGTAGGGGTGATATATACACACACGTAGGGATATGTGATTGGAGTTTATATGAGAGAAAGGAGTGAAGAATAGAACTTGTATCTTTAGTAGAGTTGATAGAAATTCCTAAGTAGAGATGGAACCCTAGAAGGAAAACTTAAGAAATGCCAAAAGCTAAGTAGGTCTGCAGAACATATATAATCTTAAGTTAAATGATGAGGAAGTGTGAGGAATATGGGTGGATAATTTACGAGTCGACGATAATCGAATTCCTTGTTAGAAAACTTAATTGGAGAATAAAAGTTAATGGGCCGAATTGATAGGATTTTTTGGGTAGTATCCGCTGAAAACCCTCAGGAGACAACACTCCTCCTACTAGGGACACCTAGAGGTTTAACGGCTTATTGCACGAGCTCAGTGCAATCGCGTTTCCCTGCGAAAGCGCGGTTAGGTTTTTGTTGAGAATAAAAAATAAGTTTGCTCGAGGACGAGCAAAAGATAAGTTTGGGGGTATTTGTTCATACCATAATATTGCATTATTATATTCCCCATTCTTATTCGTTTTATAAATAAACATGTGCTTTTGACGCATGTCTGCTACATGTTACAGGTTACAGGTTCTTGGATCTAAAACAGTGAAAAAGATAGAAAATGATGCAAAAGAGGGACTTTGACCAACAAATAGAAGGATCTTAATCAAGCCTACACAAAAGAACAGTACAAGGCAACGCAAGGTCCAAGATTACAAAGCGAACGGTTAAAGTCCACTATAAGTATTCACTGGAAGATCTGGAGAATATCTAGAAGCCAAATGAAGAAAAGAACCAAATAAATAGAAAGCCCAAAATTACCAGATGCTACACAAGAATTTATGAGTTGGAAATTTTACCATAATTTGGAGTCTACTTTGACTAGGTCTTCCTATGGGTATTTGTGTAAATGTAGACGTGCGAATCAATTGTAATCTAGGGTTTCCTATCCTCTATAAATAGGAACTCTAAATCATTGTATTCTTTTCATGCCTCCCTATGCCTCCTTTTAATAATAAATTCTAGAATTCTTTTGGAGAGCATCGGTGCCTCTTTTCAATTCATGAATTCAAATCTGACAACCCTGCGTTGATATTTGGAGAGAGCCATCTGTAAGTAGTTTTAATTAATTGCTCTAGTTTAGATTTTAATTCTTTGCCCTATGTAGATTTAATTCCTTGCCGTAGATAATTGTTTAGAGTTAGCTTTGGGGAAGGCTTTTGAGAGATGAGATCTCTCATCCCTTTCTTACCCATTATATATTTGCAATAAGACTCCATGCATTCTCGCACACACCGCACCCTACGGCACCCTATCCCTCGAGGTAGCGGTGATACCGTAGTATAAAGGCCCGGTTGCGCGTGTTTTCCATTGAGGTTAGGGTAAGGATCTCTAAAGGAAGGACAAGAACCTAGAGGAAGGAACACCTTCCCGAATGGATCTAATCCCCTTTATTGATAATTACCATAACTCCTCATAGATCTTCATTTGGGTATAGAAAGCGTTGAGATTTATTTACATGTCCAAACCATTCCTAAACCTAACCCTAGCAAGAATAGATCTAGATAATCGTAGATAGATAGATTTAGTTTTTAGATTTAATAATCAATCCGAATACCCTTCGGAATTAACTCGTAAGAGCGAATAGGAGATTCATAACATCCCTGTGGACTGACCCGTACTCACCGGCTAGCTGCATAGCGACGCCGTTCTTGATTGCGGTAAATATATAGTTTTTGAGATCAATTAGAAAGGCACGGAAAGAATCCCATACAAGCTTCTGCAAAAAAAAAAGGAATAATGAGATCTTGAGAAAACAAGAGAATTTAATTCTCAAAAAAGAAAAATTTTCCCATTGAAACCAGAAAAAAAAACAGAGATCATACCGTCTCTCTTTTACCTATCTAAGGGTTTAACACTTCATTTAAGAAACTCAGTTCTTTCACGGTTGAGATTTGCAGAAGCAGATCTCCCCACAAGTTGAGAATTTAATTCTCATCGGGAATATTTTTCTCTGCAGATTCAAAACCTGGGGGAAAAGAGTTAAGTTATAAAAAAAGAGAGGAGAGAAGAAGAACGAGAACGTATAGGAATTTAATTCCTCCAAAAATTAGGGTTTAACCCTACATAAAGAACTTAGTTCTTCAAAAAAAAAAGAAACAAATAACAACAGTGATGATGGTCCAAGATCTTCAAAACCAAAATCATTGGTGCTTAGCACTATCATGAAGCCTCAAGTATTTTCCCATGCGAGTGCTTCAAATGAACAAAGAGAACAACCAAAAATGCTTCACATGTTTCCCACGTGAGTGTTAAAAAGCATCCTAGTATAAAAAAAAGAGACAGCCACATGCTTTGCATGAGAACTCTAGCCAAGTGCTTAGCACTTATATAAAAAAGGGGGAAATAAAGCCATATGGGCAGCGCCCATATTTGTGGTGCCTCACGTGTTTCACACGTGAGCGCCACAAGAATCAAGTGCTTAGCACTTATGTAACAACTCAAATTTTAGTGTACAGAAATTTGTTAAAAAGTTAATGTATACTTGGAGTAATTGCATTTCTGAAAGTACCATAAATATTTGTTTTGCTTTTATTTAGCAAGAAGGAGCTTGTGGCTCATTGGTAATACCTTGCACTGCTGAACCAACCCACCAGAGTTTAAATCCCATACCCCACATTATTTTTAATATTGTTTTATTTTGAATTTTTAGAATACTAAGAGTTTACACGTGCATATCTCACAAAAACCCTACTACACCCTTAAAGTAACCATGCCAGAGGGATCACCAACCGTCGGGGGGGGGGGATTCCGGCCACCTGACTCGGCCGGATCAGCCAACTCGGCCGGCAGACCGGCCCACTCGGGCCGCCGCCGCCGGCTGGACTGGCTGATTCCGCCGAGTCCCCAACACAAAAATTGTGTCTTTTGGTCTTCTCTGCACATCTGTATGGTTTAATTCCTTGGAACAGTACTTGAACTCTTTTAAAACCCCTATTACTCCACTTTTAATACATTTTATTACATTTATCACATTTTTTTTCATTTTAACCTTTTACCTACCCTAACCCTAGCCTAACCCTATAAATACAACCCCTAAACACTATCCCCTCACTCTAAAATTCTGAACAAAACACTCAAGAAATTTCCTAGAACCCTAGTGTACTTTGGAAGAAGCGAAAGGCGAAGCTTCGGCAATTTTTCCGGCGACAACCCTAGGAGATCCCAGCGACGAAACGACGCGCCGGAAGGTACGTCCACTCTCTCTTCCTCTCCTCTTTAAGCTAAACCCGTAAGTCCCTTCTTCCTCTTCACTTTGCTATTCTAAAAATACGTATTTCCAAAACATGACGGAATCAGAGTAAATCTGATTTCCGATTCAGTTCTTCCTAAAACCTCACTTTTTCTTATATACAAGCATGTTAAACCATTACATGTTGACTACTAAATATTAACAAACATGTTGAACAAGTTTCATGATAATATATTTCATTTTGTAACTTTTATCGCTCTTTTTCAGTAAAATACCATGTAATTTAAATTCGACATTTAAGCCATTATAATCTTGCTATACCTTTAATTAGATCATGAGGTAATGACCTACCTCCTCACACACTCATATGCAACATAGGAAAATACTTTTCGGAAACATAGAATACAAGAAAACGAAATCTTTCAAATAAATACCATTTACTAATAAAACCGTTTTCTAAAAAGATTAAGTATTTTACAAATCTTTGCAAAGCGCCGCTACAACCCATTTTGGGAAACCCGACTGGGATGGTGCGGATTATTGCATATCTCTGGGCTTAGTAGTGCGAGATATAGACCTCCGCAAGGAGCATTCGGTCTCGAGAGATTTAAAATACCAAAATCTTAAGAAAATGAGATTTCTAGAAATATAATATATATATTAATATATATATACATACACACACACATATATATATATATATATATATATATATATATCAAAAACACCTATTTTTGTTATAATATAAATACTTCAACTTTTCCAAAATCACAAGAATCATTTTACATTAAAATACCATGAAATCCATACAAGTTCAATATTACAATTCAATACCATGTATTATGAAAAATAGGTTATTCTCACTAGAAATGTCACAAATATAAAATATACATCTATGAAAACTCTAAAGACGATAATTAAATACTTAGGGTGTATTTTGAAAATTATACAAAAGTATTTTTACATAAAACCCCCTCAAGTTCTATAAATTACCCTAAGGACCCTAGTAAATATAGGTTTAAGCGGGATCAATCTCTTGAGCCTAAGGAAGCCGGAGAAGTGGGTGCTTGCCTATTTAAGGTAGACAACTTAACAACGGTATTATCAACATGGTAATCGTATTTGAAAAAGACACAAATCCTGCCGCCCATGTGCAGAGGTTACCGATAACATCAAAAAAATCAGGACTTCAATTTCTTTTATAATTGTTCTGACCGAGTCCTATTAATAATCTGATTTGAATATGATTCAAGTACAATCTACAATCCAACATGAATCCTGAATACATATATTCAATCTATTCAACTCGACTGAACCGAACCATGGATATACTTCTATTTACATGATTCTCCAGTTACATCCATGATTCTACAGTTACATCCATTTACTGATATCATGGTTTCGGTAAGTCACCCAATTATACAATCTATACAGTTTACAACACAAGACAATACAATACAACTATACAACAAGACATCTCGGGGTTTACGGGGTAGATTGGTACGGAAGGTGTTAGAAGTGGCACAAGACAGTAAGATTTAATACACCTAACCTAAATCCAGTTGCTGTTGTACCATGGCATAAACGGTTTCTTGTACTACACTTGCCTCTAGTCTCTAGCATATAGAGACTCCTCTCGTATACACTGGCATCCTTCTGTACCAAGCTACAAACACAGCGTTAACACAACATTATAACAATATAATACAACTTTAAAAGCTACCTTCTCTTTCTGTCTATTCTATTTCTCCCTTATCTTTGGGACTTACCGAGCGATTTGTTCGCTGACGACATTCTCTTTCTTTCTTCTTTGAATGTCGTCAGGTGATCTGAACACTCTCGAGCCCACTAGTGAAGACTTGGACCACTTCATTGAAGACCCAGAGCTTTAGTTCATTGTACACTTTTATTTCAGTACCTTTCCTTTTCTGTTATGCCATTATTTAGGCATCGCTTTATTCCATGTATTTACTTTTCCATGTATTTTAAAAAGAATATAAATAAATAATGTTTCTGTTTGTTATATGTTGTCTCTTGTGCATTTACATTTATATTGCTTAGTTACGCTTAGCATATTTATTTCACAGTAAATACGTAGCGGCCTCGTCGTGTCCTCTGCCCGTATACTGGAAAGCGGAGCGTGACAACTTATATAAAAAAGGAGGAAATAAAGACATATGGTCAGCGCCCATATTTGTGGTGCCTCACGTGTTTCACACGTGAGCGCCACAAGAATCAAGTGCTTAACACTTATATAAAAGAGGGGGAATAAAACCTAATGGGGAGCGCTCGTATTTATGGCGCCTCACGTGTTTCACATGTGAGCACCACAAAATTTTAGTGTTTAACACTAATCCAGTTCCCATGTGAAACGCACATACTTAGCACTGTTGGGTAATTATGGAGACTCAATCTTGGCCTAAATTGTCTAAAGTTTCCTAAGAGATTCTAAAACAACCGAGCTCATATTGCTCATGTTTTCCCAAACCGACCTTAGTCTCAAAAATGATTAGTGGTGTCCCATTGATGATATCCCAAATGATATTCATCTTATATCTCCTAAAGACAATTTTAGTCTCAAACATGGCTAACATTTTTAGGTCTACAACAGCCCCTTTCTCCCTCAAATACGGGATTTGGTTTAAGGGTACATCTCTTCACACCTCTGATATATATCGTTTTAATTCTTCAACGTTTTCAGAGAGGCGGCGGGTCCCGACAACCAACAACGTGTTGATACACTTCCAAACTGACGTGCACGCCTCAAATTGGATCGTACCCCAAATTGGGTGCATTCCATGTCACCATTATTCGCTTCGTCACGTAACAAATACACGTGCGTGCAAGATGGATAAAGGACCGAGAAAAATGACGATAATGGACCGAGATGTCCCTAAACTAACAATGGACCGAAATGTCCCTAAACTAATATTCGCCTTCAAAATGGCGATATTGGACCAAAATTTCCTAAACTAATATTCGCCTTCAAAATGACGATAATGGACCGAAACGTCCTTAAACTAAAATAATAGAGCCCAAATGTTCGTCTGTTGGATCCTAAATAAAAATGATCCTGAAATCTCGTTAAGTGGATCTTAGTCTCAAATTGGACTAATGTATCCTTAACAAAAACAAATCGAGCCCCAAATGCTCATATACATTTAAGTCGATCTTAATATCAAAATAGATTAACGGTCCTTAAATAAAAACCCAAAATCTAAGATATACAGATTTTGACTAATCCACGCCCTACGGGCGACAACATAAATTAGTCTCCGTATACAATCCATGGGCAACCTAAACAAACAAAAACACACACGACGCGAAGTGAACTTCCGGAGCAGGAGAAAGTGGTTATCGCGATGGGATAACGTAATTAACTGTAGGGGCTTGCTCCTGCAGGGAAGAGCATCCCCATAATAAAAAATCTCTAACAAATGAGGGAGAATCTGACGAAGTCTGCTACAATAGCCGCGTCCGTCCAAACCTCTGTTGTACGGCGCCATAAATCAACTTGGCATCTTCGGAGAGGTGAAAGGATAAATCCAAATTGCATTTGCCCCCAGGACTTAGGCATGACGATCCATCCCGGTTTGTCTCTGTTTCTGGCGGTGAACAGATTCTGGCACGCCCGGTGGAACCTTTTCCTCTTTCCACTCTACACTTCGTGTGTCGTGTTCGCGAACAAAATCGCGGTTCGCTATGGTTGCCTTTGGATCCGAGGTACTAAGATTTTGTGTCTTGTTCCTGTGCAGAAGAAGAGAATATCGATGACTTCCAGCTGCACAATATGCAACAGCAACTCCGCTCCGCCCCAACTGGAGGAGTGAGTTATGGGCCCAGCGCGGCCTTCATTTTTTCAATGCCGGTGGGGCAAGTAACAGAAGCCACTACTGGATTGTTCTTCGAAACCATTCTCCCACTAACATTGGTGCCCCAACGCCGCAACCCAATGTTTCTAAGAAGTTGGTCTTCCACCGACCGACGACCGCAACGGCTCCTCTCAACGAGCCGTCCAAAAAGGGGGTCTCAGTCTTTAATAGGCTGAGCCAAAGCTCAAGCGGGCCCGCAAAGAAGCCCATGATTCCCGAAGGGGCTAATGAAGCCGTCAAAAGGGCTTCACCAGTCAGGCGATCGGTCTTCGAGAGGCCGACTGTCTCTAATCAAATCTTGCCAAGGACGTTGGTCTTTAACAGGATGACAATTTCTGGAGCTCCTCAACAAGACCAGGGGCAAGCCACAGCCGCTTCCAAAATTGAGACGGTCCTGTCTACAAGACACGCTCAACGTCGCCACTGGCGCCGAGTGATAAAAGCTGGGGGCAACTCCCCCTCTGGATCACTCCGCCGGCTCCAATGGTGGAAGTTGACGCTGCTATTCCAACTAGGAACAACTTTGATCTGCTTAGGAGGGTACGAAAGAACTCTCCAACTGCGGTGCTTAAGAAATCTCCCCATCTGCAGAAGCCATAATGCAGACAAAATCGGAGCATTCCTAACAATAGCTCTTCTCCCAAATTCACAGGGTCTGGCGGAAAGTCCAACACTCTGTAATCGACATGTAATCGACAAAGACTACTTTTGCTGACTGAAGAAAATGAAGTTTCGGCAAGAGAAAGACCATCCCTCCATCATACAGCGAGAGGTGTCTTCCACACGGGTGCCTGTTGCAACGAATCCTTCAACTTCGACCTCCCACAAAAGGATGAGGTCGGAGAAAAGCCCGCCGCCAGTGGCAAATTCCAAAGGCGCTGGACCCAAACGTCCCATGTCTGGGGGCATGATCGTACTCATGGTTTACATGGCTTCTGGGAAAGAGGAAAGCCGTGCTTCCATGGGTCATCGGCCGAAAACTCGGTCGTTGACAAAAGCTTAGGATAAACAACTAAAGCTCCAGGAAATGCTCATCAAAATGTCAGCACTTACCGGGCAGAAAGAAAGTCCAGAATCAGCGAGCGAATAGCACCAAGAGCAGGAGACAGATACAGAGTTCCTGTGAAGGGTGCTTGAAAGGAAGGATAAGGAGGCCGTGGAACAAGCTGCTAACATAAAGCAGATGGCGCTTCTGTTCCAGGACATGGTTGGAATGGTGATCCAGCCAGAACCTCCAGCCGAAGATCCACCGATAATCGTTGAGGACGACAGAGGGGAAACATCAAACCCCCTTCCGGCGCTATCAGTGGCCAAGGAGGAAACAATCTCCAAGGCTACTCTTGATGATTATATAACTCAACAAATACGAGCTCATTAAGTGAATGAAGCGGGTGGCCAAATCGTCAGAACTGGGCGATCGTATCCAAGCTGGTATGATCAAATCAAGTACCCGCCGGGATATACGATCCCCAAATTCCATGTGTATAAAGGGACATGAAATCCACACCAGCATGTCGCTTAGTTCAGAGCTCTGTGCGGCAATACTGGAGGCGATGACAAACAGCTGCTTCGCCAGTTCGTTGGTAGTCTTTCGGAGATAGCCTTTGAATGGTACTTGGAGCTCCCAAATGACTCCGTAAAGACATTCACAGAGATGGAGTTGCTGTTCACACAGCGGGTCGCCAGCGCAAGTGAGCGCACCCCGATCACGACTTTAATTAATGCCAGGGTAAAGTCAGGAGAAACCTGGGTCCAATATGCGATCCGGTGGCGAAACCTATGGTCAAAGTGCGAACAACGCATCGAAGAATCCCCTGCCGTGGGCATGTTTATTGGGACTCTTGATCCTCAAACGACTGTATCCCAGTTCGTGACACGTGAGGCACCACAAATATGGGCGCTGCCCATATGGCTTTATTTCCTCCTATTTTATATAAGTACTAAGCACTTGATTCCTGTGGCGCTCACGTGTGAAACACGTGAGGCACTACAAATATGGGCGCTGCCCATACGGCTTTATTTCCCCCTTTTTTATATAAGTACTAAACACTTGGTTAGAGTTCTCGTGCAAAGCATGCGGCTGCCTCTTTTTTTTATACTAGGGTGCTTTTTAACACTCACGTGAGAAACACGTGAAGCAGTTTTGGTTATTCTCTTTGTTCGTTGAAGCACTCACGTGGAAAAACACGTGAGGCTTCAAGATAGTGCTAAGCACCAATGATTTTGGTTTTGAAGATCTTGGACCATCATCACTGTTTTTTTTTTTGAAGAACTAAATTCTTTATGTAGGGTTAAACTCTATTTTTTGGAGAAATTAAATTCCTATATATTCTCGTTCTTCTTCTCTCCTTTTTTTTTTATAACTTAACTCTTTTTCCCCAGGTTTTGAATTTGCAGAGCAAAATCTCCCTGATGAGAATTAAATTTTCAACTTGTGGGGAGATTTGCTTCTGCAAATCTCAACCAGTAAAGAACTGAGTTTCTTAAATGAAGGGTTAAACCCTTATATAGGTAAAAGAGAAACAATATGATCTCTGTTTTTTTACCTCTGGTTTTAATGAGGAAAGTCTTCTTCTTTGAGAATTAAATTCTCTTGTTCTCTCAAGATCTTACTGTGCCTTTTTTTTTGCAGAAGCTTGTGTGGGATTCTTTCCTTGCCTCTCCTCTCTTTTTTTCCTTTAATCTCCTTGCTCCTATTTATAGGAGAAGAGAAAAGATCAATTTGTTAGGAGAATCTCTGATTGAGAGATCATGATCAATCCAGTTCGTTGGTAGCCTTTTTGATTGAGAGATCATGATCATAATCAACAAATACGAGCTCATCAAGCGAATAGCGGCTGGCCAAATCGTCAGAGCTGGGCGACCGTATCCAGGCTGGTATGATCAAATCAAGTACCCGCCGAGATATACGATCCCGAAATTCCATGTGTACAAGGGGACAGGCAATCCACACCAGCACGTCGCTCAGTTCAGAGCTTTGTGTGGCAATACTGGAGGCAACGACAAACTGTCACTTCGCCAGTTCGTTGGTAGCCTTTCAGAGACAACCTTTGAATGGTACTCGGAGCTCCCAAATAACTCCGTAAAGAAATTCACAGAGATGGAGCTGTTGTTCACACAGTGGTTTGCCAGTGCAAGCGAGCGCACCCCGATCACGACTTTAGTTAATGCCAGGGTAAAGTCAGGAGAAACCTGGGACCAATACGCGATCCGGTGGCGGAACCTCTGGTCAAAGAGCGAACAACGCATCGAAGAATCCCCTGTCGTAGGCATGTTCATCATGACTCTTGATACTCAAATGACTGTATCCCAATTCATGACATTCTTCAAGCCGACCACCTTCCAGGTTCTGATCGACAAGCTGGCCCAAATGTACCAGATGGGCCACGGGCCTTCCTCCTAAGAAATGGATCCTCGAAATACCAAGGGTAAAGGGAAAGCGACCTTCGTTGACAACACTCAACAGCAACCGAGTGACCCGAAACCGGTTGCTTGCCAAAACAACATGCGTCCGCGCATATCCGTGGAAGAAAGGTTAGGAGGCGCTTACTCGTTTCCCCGTGATAAGACAAGGAGACTGTTCGAGCTGGCAGTGCGCAACAAACTCATTACATTACCAGACCCACGACGTCTACCGCAACCTGGAGACGTCAACAACCCTAACTACTGCTCCTATCACAGAATAGTGAGCCACCCAATTGAGGATTTCTACGTCTTCAAAAACTAGGTCGAGGATCAGTATCAACAGGGGAAGTTCGTGCTTTCTGAGAACTGGAGGGTAAACCCGCCACAGAAGCACGCTCCCAAAAAGGTGGATACGCCGGGGGCATCATGCTTGCTCGTAGAAGAAGCTCTTGGAAAGTCGTCTTTCAGCTAAAACCAAAAGAATGCTTAAGGATCTCTAGGTATGTCCGGCAGTCAGGTGGAAAAGCCCACTTGAATCGAAAATCATCAAAGGGATGTTGAAACCGCGTCCTATACCGAAAACTGTCGACAAAGGGCAAAATTCCCAAGTTGAGCCTTCAAAGTCTTTAAAGAAAAAGAAGAAGACCAAGAAGCCTGTACGACCTTCCGAGTATGATGACGAATGCACAGACCTACAAAGATACATTGACACACTAGAGGACTACAACCAGAAGGCACGAACACCGGTCACCCTCGAAGAGTTCCTCAAGCATATTCTTGAGAACGAAGATAGTGACAACGATGAGGAAAATGACTCATCAGAATGGAAAACTATGTAGTAAGTTGTCACATGGTTTCCTATTCATCGTTAAATGACGAAGAAGCCCCTTCAGCGGCTGAAAACAACGCAGAGGAACTGGGGCAGGATCGGCGCCGAAATCCCCGGAACTGTCGGAAGACCCAATCGATAGGCTGTTAAACGAAGTCTTTCGAAAAAGCAAAGCCGACCGAGAACGCGAAACAACCATATACGAAAAGGCTAAGCGTCGGCGTCAGGATGAACAAGCTGCGGCAAGGAGGAGTTGTAAAGTACTCCGACCAGACCAAAGCACACCTGAGGCAAATAAGAGCAGAATCAAGACAGAGAAACGGTTCGCCAAAGCCCTGTCAGTGGGAATGAAGCTGCCACCTCTCAAAGGAAACACACTCGGGATCATAAGCCTCAACGGAGAGGACTCATATCCGAACTACTGCCTATATCATCGGACGGTTACTCATCCCACCGAAGAATGCAGTGCCTTCAAGAAGTGGTGGCAATGATACATTTCCCATCAACAACACTTCAAGAGGATGAAGCGTGAAGCTCATCGACAGTGAAAAAGTGCGACGAATGCGCGTGAGAAAATGACTGGCAACTGTCATATGGTTGATACCGGTTCGGAAAAGGAAAAACTCTAAGTTCTTACCTTCAAGAGCGATTCCGAGGAAGAAATGACCCTCGGCCCTCTCTTCAAGGACTCCACCTTCGGAAAAGAAGAGGAGGAGAAGAACTATGAGAACATTCAGCTGCGTAATCGCACGTTTCCTGAAAAGAACCTCGAAACTACAAACAAAAGTTCGAACAAAAGAGACAAAGGGAAAGAGAAAATCCCTGAGGAAATTGCCCTTGATGATCGAGTTGTCAAAGAGCTCGCAGCCAAGGACCCACCCAAGAAAAACAAGGTGCATTACAACGTCCTGTTATATATGAGGAAAATACCCTCACAACTGAGCATATTGGATGCTCTCTTCCTATCCAAAGAGGCACGAGATTCTCTGATCAAGGCATTACAAGAGCCCGATCAGTTCCAAGCTTTCCTTGCATAAGAGAAGATGAAGGAAGAACTGGCAGAGGTTCACACAGCTGACATCATATTAAGCGACGAGGATCTCCTCCTCGGAACATACGAGCACAACCGTCCTCTATACGTCACCGGGTATTGCCACGATATCACGATATGCAAAATCCTTATAAACAACGGGTTTTCCGTCAACCTCCTCAACGTGAAGGTGCCGAAGGAGATTTGCATTAACATTCAGCACCTGGCTCGGGACAAAATTACCATCTTCGGGTTCGATTCACAGTCGTCGTGGACGCTTGGGTCCGTAATTCTGATGTTACGCTTCGGCTTGCTTGTCACTGACATCAAATTTCATGTCATTAACACCAATACTTGCTATAATGCTCTGCTCGGCAGGCCTTGGTTACACGAGTATAACGTCATCCCTTCTACACAACATCAGTGTATGAAGTATTTCAAAGACGGCTTGGAGTACACCATTACGGGGGAACTAAACTCGTTCTTGGTAAATGAGGTCCGGAAATATGAAGACGCAAGTAATTCTGACTAGACTTCGAGGATACAGAAAGGTGTCATAGGCCGGAGGTTAAACAGAAACCCGTCGCCACTATCCCGATTTTTGGGAGCGACACCGAGGAAGATGAAGAAATAGTCTACTCGGGGCAACCCCAAGGCAACAAATCCGGACCGTCTACTTCTATTTTGGTCTTTGGCAGTGACTCTGAGAACGAGGCCAATGCCGTGTTCTCCATCCGCCCATCAGCACAAACCTTTACTGAGGCTAATTAGAGTTTACAAATCACCACGGTTCCGCCTCGGCATTATAAGGAACTCGATGTGCTCGATACATACAACGTGCAAGAGCTACAGACTTTCTACGTACCTCCCAGGCGAAAAGGTGAAAAGGCGACCCTCTTCTACCAATCTACAGAGACCAGAGTAGAAAAAGAAATCTGGCACGGTGCCGATCTTGTACTCGACAGGCTCCAACCAATCCATCTACCATGATACTACGCGGAGGGACTGAAAAGGCTGTTAAGATATCAAGGTGTATCCCTCGAACAAACTGATCGACAAGCCCAATTCTATAAGAAGATTTCGGATATCCCTGAGACCCAGCGAAAGATGCCTAATGGAAAGATGGAGAAAACCAGGCTCGGATACGTTCGGTCCAAGAAACGGGAGCGATTCTATAGCTGCCGCGTCATAAACAACTCTGGTGAAGAAGGGAATGCTCTTCCAAATAGCTGTGACGTTGAAACAGAGCAAAATCCCGCTCTAAGAATGTTAAATTCATCGTTCGAAGAACAAGTTGACAGGCTAATACAAGAAGCTTGTCAAAAGATCCGGGATGACCGCAGCAGCGAAATGGCTATCTATGAAAAGGCCAGGACGCAACGCTTCAACCAACAGTCCGCGGTGAAAGAAGACTACAATACCCTTCATCCTCAGCCAGCTGTACGTTCTCGCCTCGAAGGAAAATCCCAAAATAGAGGCAAGAATAAGGCAAAGAAAGCAAACAACGCCCGGAAACAGCAAACCGGATCCAAGAAGCTGTACACTCAAGGAAAAGCCAGCTGGAACCCGTCCTTTATGAAGAAGATGGGTCAGGAATACTCTTTCTCTCAAGACAAGACAAAAAAAATATTCAACCTTGTCATGAAGCACCAAATGATGATGCTTCCGGAGCCTCGGCACCCCGAACAAATAAACGAGGTCCATCATCCAGATTATTGTTCCTATCACCGAGCAATATGCTATCCCATTGAAGACTGCTTCACTTTCAAAGACTGGGTAGAAGACCAATACCGACTGTTTACCGGGGAAAACCGGGAAGACAGACATCTTGCCTGGATTTGGGGGCATATGCTATTTGGATTTATTCGTCCACCTCTCCGAAGATACCAAGTTGATTTATGGCACCGTATGTCGGAGATTTAGACGGATGCGGCCGTTGTAGTAGACTTCGTCAGATTCCCCCTCGTCGTGAGGGGTTTTTGATTGTGGGGATGCTCTTCTCTGCAGGTGCAAGCCCCTGCAGTTAATTACATTACCGCGTAGCGATAACCACTTTCTCCTGCTCCAGATGTTCACTTCGTAACGTGTGTGTTTGTTTTATTTTTGGTTGCCCGTGGATTGTATACAGAGACTAATTTGTGTTGTCTCCCGTAGGGCGTAGATTAGTCTAAATCCGTATTTTCTTAGATTTGGGTTTGGTTTGATTTAAGGATCGTTAACCTTATTTGAGATTAAGATCGACTTAAATATTTGTTAAGGATACGTTAATCCGATGTTGGAGTAAGATCTACTTAACTGGGGTTCAGAATCATTTTTGATCCAACGAAAGAGCATTCGGGCTCTATCATTTTATTTTAAGGACGTGGCGGTCCACAGCTAGTTTAAGGACATTACGGTCCGCAGCTAGTTTAAGGACATTACGGTCCGTATTGGGATGTGTCTGTCCATTTGAGAGTACACTAAAGAGTTGTTGGTTATCGGGACACACCACCTCTTTGAAGACGCTGAAGAATTACAATGACATTTATCAGAGGTGTGAGGAGATGTACCCTTGAACCAATGTCCGTTGGAAGATCAATAGTCGTGTTTGGGACTAAGACCAATTTGGAAAAATTGTGAGCACATGGGCTCGGCTGATCTGAATTAGGGACTTTTGGTCAACTTGGACTCAACCCACTCGGTTTTTGAATAAAGTGTTAAACACTTATTTAGGCTTGGTCCCGTTTCTGTGCAAACAATGCTGAGCATTGATACGGGCTCTAACGTTCACCCTTTTTTTGTTTTTTATGGAGTGTTAAACACTCTTTATGGCGCCCACGTGAGGGACACGTGAAGCGCTTGGCGCTGAGCGCCAACCATTGGACACTGGTATGATGAGTGCAGAACACTCTATGCTGAATAGCGCCCACGTGAGGGGCACGTGGGACGCTTGGCGCCGAGCGCCAACCACAGAGTGCTAAGCACTCTTTATCAAGCAGCGGCCACGTGAGGGGCACGTGAGGCGCTCGGTGCCGGACGCCAACCACTGAGTGCTAAGCACTCTTTATTAAGCATCGCCCACGTGAGGGGCACGCGAGGCGCTCGGTGCTGGGTGCCAACCACTGATTGCTAAGCACTCTTTATTAAGCAGCGCCCACGTGAGGGGCACGTGAGGCGCTCGGCGCTGTTTCTTCCTTTATGTATTTTCTAAAGAGTTCGATTCTTTGTTCTCCCCTGGATCTTCAACCCCCAAGAACAAATTCATCCCTACAAGAATTAAATTCTCATTTGCGGGAGACTTGTCTCATGGATCTCAGATCCAGGGAAAGAACTATGTTCTTTTATGAGGGTTAAATCCTTAAATATGCAGATGAGATGCTCTGATCCCTATTCTCTTTATTTACCTTGAAGAAAGTTCTTCTTCCTCCCTCTCTTTTGAATCTTTCTTTTTAGCTTGCTCTTCTTTTTGAACTTGAAGTTTATTGGGGGGAGGGGGGGTTTCCTCTGTACAAGACTTGAAGTCTTGGGGCCTTTATATAATAGAGGCAAGTTTGTTGATTTAGTTAAAGAAATCTTTTGTTGAGAGATCCCTAATTGATTTGGGGATTTTATCCACCGTTGGATCTTTGATCTAAGGACTTCTGTTTTACAGAAGATATTTTTCTTGTTTTTAACAAGATTGGGAAAATATTTTCCATACATAGCTTATTTTATAATTTGGTAATTTTTAATCAGCATTGGATCTTTAATCCAATGGTGCTCTGTTTTACAGAGCGTAATCTTTCTTGTTTAGAAAGATTGGGGAAATATTTTCCCATACAGAGTTTATTCTGTAATTTGGTGATTTTTAATCACCATTGGATTTTTAATCCAACGGCGCTCTGTTTTACAGAGCGTAATCTTTCTTATTTAGAAAGATTGGGGAAATATTTTCCCATACAGAGCTTATTCTGTAGCTTGGTGATTTTTAATCATCCTTGGATTTTTAATCCAATGATGCTCTGTTTTATAGAGAGGAATCTCTATTGTTCAGGAAGATTTGAGGAATATTCCCTCAATCAGAATTTAATTCTGTGATTTGATGATTTATCATCTCCGTTTGATCTTTGATCCAACAGCATAGAACTTTTAGTTCTGGCGCCGGCGCTCTCGTGCGGGGCACGTGAGGCGCTGCCTCAAAGTTTTGAACTCTTGGCGCTGGCGTCCTCGTGCAGGGCACGCCTCAGAGTTTTTAACTTTTGGTGCTGGCGCCCTCGTGCAAGGCATGTGAGGCACTGCCTCAGAGTTTTTTAACTCTTGGCGCTGGCGCCTTTGTGCAAGGCACGTGAGGCGCTGCCTCTTTTCAAATTTTGAACAGAGCCTTGCTCTTCTATTATTGGTGGGAAACAAATGCCGCCCCACCGTTGCGCTCACGTGGCTTACATGTGAGTGCAGCGGTGGCAGCTTTTCTGCCGTTGGATCTTCTTGGAAGTTGGATCGGCTTCCCCTGCCTATAAGTAGGGCCTTTGGCTTTTGAGATGACTGCTGTTCATCTTCTTTTGTTCTTCCTTCTTCTGAGAATTTAATTCTCCTTTTAGAGCTTAGATCTCTGCCCAAAGAAATCTCTTCTTAGAGTTAAAACTCTGCCCAAAAAATTGGTAAGGATTATAATCGAACCCTTTGACAGAACTTTGCTCTTCTGAGATCGTAGATCTTAAGATGTATTTTAGGGTTTCTTTAACCCGTTAATTAGAACACTCTTCATCTTTCATGAAGAACTCTTAAGAGTTTGTTTTACATATCTTAAAGATCTTGGGGTTTTACTCTGTAAAAAGCTTTGCTTTTGAGGATACCATTGTTTTTACAGAGCATAGCTCTTTAGAAAATTTTAGGGTATTTTTATTCCCCTCTTAATTACATTTGACAGATATGATTTCTATCTGCAGAGCACTGCTCTCGAGGGAGTTCAACTCCTTGGCCCAATGAGTTTCTTATTAAATGAGAATCCTTTTAGGATTCCCTTCTTAATGAGTGACTGTCTCATCAATGATGAGCCGTCACTTTGATTTTGTGGGTCCCCCTTGGTCATATTCTCTTGCATTGTAGTGTGGTACAATTTTAAAGTACTAAGTGTCAAAATTCAGATTATAACGTTGACAACTAACCCTAGCCTTTTTTCATGTAGGTACCATGGCTTTCGATTCTTCCTTTCCTTTTGTTCGTTCAGAGAGCGCCTTCGCTGACGCGCCCGTGGATCGGGAAGTCTTCGCACTCATTAAAGATCACGACCCGGAGCAGAAATCTCTTCACCTATGGGGGTCGTGGTACAATCAAATCATCCAGGGTCGGCGTAGTTTTTTTTGTGCAGTACCCTCAGAGCCCATTTCAGCGATTCACTACGCCGACTCTCCTCAGGTGAATTACGCCGTAGAGGAGGTCAACTGGACCTCAGAGGGCCGCCTTCAGCCTTCTATGGCCTCAATGCTTGTACAGCCGCTGATGGCTTTGGATATTTTGGGACGGCGCATATGTCAAGGCGAATCGCGCCCTTGAGGACAAGTATATATGATTGGCTTGACTCTTTGCCATTCAGCCTGATATCTGCAGTGGGCTCGATACATCTTGTCGGCCAAGAAATCACTGCTGCTGAAGCTCGGGTTGTACCCCGCAATTTATGCCTCTCTTTTCCAGTATTCCACGCCCCCTGTATGGTGGGTCAAAGCTTTCTTGGAACAATGGAACATCCCTGTTCCCCTCCGAACGGCGGCCGGGACGTTGGGACGTCTGAGGCGTTAGGTTCGGGGCAGATGCTAATTGGTGCTATCCGTCCACCTCTCCGAAGATGCCAAGTTGATTTATGGCACCATATATCGAAGGTTTAAACGGATGCGACCGATGTAGCAGACTTCGTCAGATTCCCCCTCGTTTGAGGGGTTTTTGATTGTGGGGACGCTCTTCCCTGCAGGCGCAAGCCCCTGCAGTTAATTACGCTACCGCATTGCGGTAACAACTTTCTCCTTCTCCAGATGGTCACTTCGTGTCGTGGGTGTTTGTTTTATTGCCCGTGGATTGTTTACGGAGACTGAGTTATGTCGTCGCCCGTAGGGCGTGGACTAGCCCAAATCCGCATTATCTTAAATTTGGTTTTGGGGGGGGTTTTTGGTTTGAGGATACGTCAGCCCTACTCGAGGCTAAGATCAACTCAAACGTTTGTTAAGGATACGTTAGTCTAACTTTGTGACTAAGATCAACTTAACGGGATCGTTTAGATCCGACAAAAGAGTGTTTGGACTCTAATGTTCCAGTTTAGGGACATAGTGGTCCATCGTCTGTATGGCTGTCGGGACCCATCACCTCTCTGACGACGTTGAAGGATTACAACGACAGATGTCAGAGGAGTTCAGAGATGTACCCTTGAGCCGGAGTTAATTTGGGGGATTCGTAGTCCAGTATGTTTGAGGGTTTAAGGACGCGTTAGCCATCTTTGAGGCTAAGATCAACTTAAACGGGACCGTTTAGGTCCGACAAAAGAGCATATGAAGGGCTCTATTGTTCTAGTTTAGGGACGTTGCGGTCCATGGGTAGTTTAAGGACATTGCGGTCCGTTGGTAGTTTAAGGACATTGCGGTCCGTGGGTAGTTTAAGGACATTGCGGTCCGTGGGTAGTTTAAGGACATTGCGGTCCGTTGTTAGTTTTAAGACATCTCGGTCAAGGTTAAGGACGTCGTAGTCCATGGGTTTAAGGACCCCACAGTCCGGTATGTGCTCTGGATGCTTCACACGGGTTCACTGCCGTGCTAGGCGAGGACCAGGCTCCGCTCTGGACGTTTCCCACGGGGTCAAAGAGTGACGTTATCCGCGTTCCACGTAACCAGGAAGTTTGCACTAGATGCTTCACACGGGTTCACTGCTGCGTTAGGCGAGGACTAGGCTCCGCTCTGGATGCTTCACACGGGTTCACTGCCGTGCTCTGCGAGGACCAGGATCCGCTCTGGACGTTTCCACGGGGTCAAAGAGTGACATTATCCGCTTTCCACGTAACCAGGAAGTTTGCATTAGGCATGGGTTTAAGGACCCCACAGTCCATATCAATGTGTGGTCGTCGGGACCCGTCACCTCTTTGAAGACATTGAGGGATTACAATGCCAAGTATCAAAGGAGTGAAGAGATGTACCCTAGAACCGGGATGGATTAAGTAGTCCCTGGCCCAATTTGGGTCAAGACCGATCAATTATGTTATGAGCCCATTGGCTCAGTTAATCACAAATTGAGGACTTATGGCCAACTTGGGCTAAGTCCAGTCAGGTCTGGAATATTGACTTTTTGTTGGTCCATTGAGGGAGAAGCTTTGCCTCTATCCCTTTAGCCGATTGGGCCAAAGCCTAGTGTTAAACACTTCAGAGCAATCAGTGTTGAACACTGGGAATAGGGTTGACAAGTTAGAGTTTAACACTAAAAGAATAGTTGGCATTAAACACCAGCAATAAGGCTTTCAAATTAGTGTTAAACACTAAAACAGCTCAGTGTTGAACACTGCAAATAATGCTTTTTATTTAGTGTTGAACAATAAGGCCCACCAGTGTTTTAACACTGGGTTTGAGAGTTTTAATCACGTGGTGGCACGTGAGAGCGCCCTCCCTTCATTTATTCTGAGATTATCATGTCTTTCAGAGCGTCACGTGCCATCACGTGATGGGCATTCAAATGCCTATGTATTAGAGTTTCTGCCAAGGGTCACGTGGATCACGTGGGGTACTGCCTCAAAGGGGCTTTCTGTAGGGCTTTTGGGGGGGGGGTCACGTGGTGACACGTGACCCTGCCTTAATGTTGTTTTTAGAGGATTTGTTACTCCTTTTTCAGGAATTAAATTCCAGAAACTTTTAATTTCAGAGGAATTAAATTCCTATTTCCTTTCGAAGACTTGTATTCTGGAATAGAGTTTAACTCTGAATTTTCTGTGGGAATTAAATTCCTTGTTTATGCGAAGAACCGAATAGGGTTAAACCCTAACAAAAGCTTTTAAGGAATTAAACTCCCCTTTTCTGAAGATTATGATTAAAGGAATTAAATTCCCACCGTTTCGACAGAACTATGTTCTTAATTAGGGTTCAACCCTGTTTCTTTTTGTTTTGAAGGAATTAAATTCCCATAATACAGGGTCGAACCCTAACTTTATTTTGGAGGAATTAAATTCCTATAGTTCTGTGAGAATTAAATTCTCATACTTGCATTCCTTCTCTATGTTTTGGATCTGCATGGCAGGATCTCGACCCATTGAGAATTAAATTCTCAACCTTAAGGGGAGATGTGCACTTTGCAGATCCTCTATCAAAGAGGGAGGAGATATGCTCTCTCGTTTTATGCCTCAGAGTTAAACTCTGTTGAGAATTAAATTCTTTTTCTTTCCAAAAGGCTTTCCCTTTCTTACCTAGGGTTTTTGCAGAAGATCTGAGTCTTTTTCAAGTATCAAAGCTCTTCTCCTTTTCTCTTTTCTTCTCTGCGTATGTATATCTCCTCTTTTTTTTGTGTCCCTTGGCTCCTATTTATAGGAGAAGCAGCCGAATCAATCAGTCTTTTGTGAATCTTCATTGAGAGATTTGATTTGCGTCCATCATTCATTTTGGGCCTTTGGATTATTAGGTGAATTTTATTCACCATTGGATCTTAAATCCAGAGATTCTCCTTTGTTATTTTGGTTAGATTTAAGGGGGAAATCTTTCCAAACCCGAGATTTTCCATAGATAGATGATATTTAATCATCTCTGAATCTTTAATTTGATTGGTCCCAAATAATTACTTTCCTTTGGAAAGATTCGAATTTCCTTCAGAATTTAATTCTGTCGTCAAAAATGGGCTTTGAAAGCCGGCCACGTGTGACCACGTGACCCGTGGTCACGTGTGAGCACGTGACCCCCTTTGGAATGAGCCTTCTGCGCTGCGTCTTCTGATTGCTGCTTAAACATCACGTGCTACCACGTGACCCCCTGGTCACGTGTGAGCACGTGACCCTTGTTTGAACTCTCTTTCTTTGGTTCAACGGGAGAACGGGTCTGCTGTCTTGAACGTTACGTGTCAACACATGACTCTGGTCACGTGAGAGCACGTGACCTTTTCTGAAGCTCTTTTCCTTGACTTGATCAGGGAACCAATGTGCGCCTTTGCTGCTTGAATTTAAATGTCACGTGCCGACACGTGACCTTGATCACGTGGGAGCACGTGACCCTTCCTGAAGCCCCCTTTTCTTCGACTTAGTCAGGAGACTGAACTTGCTTGAATGATGCGTTCAGGTGTCACGTGCGAACACGTGACCGCTAGTCACGTGTAAGCACGTGACCTTCTTCTGAAGCTTTTCACAGAAGCTTCCTGATTTTAAATCAGGAAACAAATGCCCCCACAGCGTTGTTCTCACGTGTCTGCACGTGAGTGCAACGCTGTCACCTCTTGTGACCGTTGGATTCCTCTAGGGATCTGGGGAGACGAAGCGTTTTCATTGTCTTCTATAAATACCGCTGTCTCTTCATAGGAGCCTTCACTTTGTTCATCTTCTTCTTCTGAGAACTTTTTCGTTGAGAATTTAATTCTCGCTTTCAGAGCTTAGTTCTCTGTCTCAGACATTTCCCAGAGTTTAACTCTGTTGACGGATCCCTTTTCCTCAGGTAATAATGTTGAACGGCCAAAGCGCCTTCGTCTTTAAAAGAACTCTTTGGATTTTAAATCCGTATTAAGGGTTTCACAAAGAACCCATTTTTCCTCAAGTTTTTCCATAAGAACAGGAAACCACCTAACTTTCGAACTGTAGATCTTTTAAGGGTTTAGGTGATCTTCGGGGAGATGATGACAGCGTTTCAACTCCATGGACTTTAATTCCATCAAAAAATGTTTTTGGGAATTTAATTCTCTTTTCTTAATAAGGAATTTAATTCCAACGAAGAACTCGATTTCTTCATACAGAGGCTTCCTGTGGTCTCTTGGCCCAAGGTTGTTCTTCCTGCAATTAATGCAATGGGGGCTTTGTAATGATGTCTTTTTGTGTGAATTCAATTCCTTTGATTTTATTGGATCCACTGTAGAGCCCGAGACAGATCCTGTTAGGGTGATGTGCATGGCCATCATTTTTATTAAATGAGGATATTCCCTTTTGTTTTATTGTAACTGTTTGGTCTCATTATCAATGAGCCGTCATCCGGATTCTGTGGGGCCCATGTGTTTTATAGCCAATGGTCCCAGGAAACTTTGCTGTTGCTTTCTCCCACTAGTCTTCATGTTCATGCATGAGTAAACATCGTTGACTTTCTTATTAACGGTCTTCTTTTGTTGGATTTCAGGTGCGATGGCTTCTGCTCCACGCTTTCCCTTTTCTCGCTCGGAGGCGGCTTTTCCTCAGTCACCGTCTGATGAGGAAGCGATGGCGATGATTCGGGCTCATGACCCGAACTGTACCAACCTCCTTCAGTGGGGGTCTTGGTATAGTCAGATTATTCAGGGTCGTCAGAGTTTTCTCTGCGCGGTGCCAGCGGAGCCTACTTTCCCCTTTTTACCGATGGATCCTCCAAGGATAGCTTTTGCTGTGGAAATGCCCAACTGGACTCCAACGGGGAGGCTTGAGCCTTCGACGACCGGTATTCCGAACCATCCGATTCCGGCCATAGACATACTGGGGCGGCGTATCTGCCAGGGTGAGGCCCACCCATGGGGGCAAATTTATAAGATAGGGCTCACTCCCAGGCATCCTACGGGCTACCTTCTTTGGGCTCGCTACATCCTTTCCGCCCATCGGGCGCGGTTGCAGAAAGTTGGGCTTTATCAGGCCATATACGCGTCACTGTTTCATTACAAGTCCCCGCATGCCTGGTGGGTCAAGGCGTTTTTGAACCAGTGGAATCTTCCCACTAATACTTTTCTTTTGGGGGATCGCGAGGTCTCTATCTCTCTCGCAGAATTTTATGAAATCTCGGGATTGCCAATCAGGGGCGCACTGTACGAGGAGTTGTTGCCTTCTGACGAATATGTCTTCGAGCCCGAGTCTGCACCGATTGACGGCCTGTCCGCTGAGAATGCTGTTCGCCATAAGCGCCCCAGCTTGATCAAGGCGCTGGGTATCTTTGATCAATTGTTCACTGAATCTGAGGAGCAGGGTGTTACTTTTAAAAGCTTCATTTCCTGCTTCCTTCGTGAGGATATCATATCGAAGACTGCTCCGAAATTTGCTAACATCAGAGACCCCTTTGGGTTTGGTCCGAAGAAGCTACCGACTGCTGAATCGGACCTGCCACAGTATTATATTCCCATCGTGTCGCCGATGTCTTTTGAATCTGTTGCAGCACCTGGTATGGATGAGGAAACATTCTTTGTGGGGTTTATCAGTGTTTGGCTTAGCTGGTTCGTTATCCCCATGCATCGCCGCTTCATGAGAGCCTCGGTCATTTACCCGGCTCAACGTATTGCTGAGGGGACGCGGTTGGCCATCGGCATCCCGGCCTTGGCACACCTCTATAATGGATTGGGCACCGCGGCTAATACCTCGACGCCTGGCGTGGATGTGGTGAACTTTTCGCTTCATTATTTCACGTCCTGGATCGAAATGCATGTATTGGGGGCGTTCGCCATGCATCAGAGGCCCTCATTTTACGATGCCTACCCCTTTCCACGACTTATGCGGCTAGTGGATGCTTCTGCCGCCGACCCGACTCAATTCGGGGCCATTCGGGTGCTAATTTCTCCTCATGCCACCGCTGGCGGGTTGGTTTTTACTGATCGGGTCTTGTCTACTCCTTCGGGTCCCGTCCAACAACTCTGGGACCAGTCGAAAGACAACGCACCTTCTCTGAAGCCCCGGGAGGCCACGCATTTGTATGCAATCAGACCGGGTTACTTGGTGTTTCGCCAGGACAATGCGGCTCTTTTCATGCGGTACAATCCGCATCGATTTGCCCGGCAGCTCGGGTACGACCAGGGTGTTCCTTTCGAGGCTTTTATGGTCGCCCCGATCCCTTCGCTTGATGCTGTTCGCGATGCTGCTCATCATTTTATGAGGCTGAACACCGGCTCTTATTTCATGGTCCCTGAATCTGAGTACATGCCTCGATGCGTGGGTGCATTTACGGGTTGGTATCTTCATCGGGTTAACCCAATCATTCTCGAGGAAAGGAGGATGCTTCTTGGCCACGATGCCCCTCCTCTGGCTCCTGGGGCTGAGTTACGACCGAGGGTTCCAGTCCGCTTTCCTTTGAGGGAGATTGGCACTGCGCTCATTCCAGGGGAGTCCGGGGTAGACCTTACTCCGATAGCTGGTATGCCTTTGGGTTCTCGCTCACGGGGTAAGCGGGCTCCGGTAGTAGTACCCCCGCCGGTGGCGGCGCCACCCCCCGTAGTGTCGACGATGGCGGTATCGTCCTCGGTTGTGGCACCGAGCGATAGAAACAAGGATGAGGGCGCTGAGGGCGATGTGGGCCAGCGCCGCCCTAAGGCTTCGCGGGGGAGGAAGCGGTCATCCTCGGCGACCGGCTCCGGGTCTAAACGGCGGAAGAAAGCGGCTACTGCCCCGCTTGATTCTGTGATGGAGTCTGAGCCTATCCCTGAGGACGAACCATTGGCCGTGCAAGAGTCGGACGCTGGACTTCTCTTCCCGAGTTCAGTGGATGAGGAGGCTGCGCAGTTGGCCGAGGCCATACGGCGCTCAAAAGACGCGTCTCACAACGCCAAGGTTCCGAAGAAGTCTTACCCCGCTGTAATTTTCTACGAAGACCCTTCGTGGATTCGGCGGCGATTTATCGGCCCTTTGGAGGAATGGGGGGAGAGGGCTCTGAAGCAGGCCGCTTCAGAAGACGCAGCTGATGCACTTTCTTTGTGGACTGGCGGTCATGAGTCTACGCTCGAACCCCGGCGAGCCCATCTCCTTGAGAAGGAGCAGCGGCTTGAAGAAGCCATATTGAGGGCTTCTTTGCGTATAGGTACGTTGTGCTTCCTTTGTAGTCTCTCCGACTATTTATGCCTGTGCATATACATCATTATTCTTATTTGGATCATGCAGAATCTTCGACGCTGGGGGAGCTTCCTACGGGCCTATTAAAGCTAAAGCCCGCCGAAACTCCCAATGAAGCCTTGCCGGATGTGGAGGGGGCTGACGAGGCTGCTCCTCTCGCGGTGGAATTTCCAGCGGCGGTTCTTGGCCAAGGCGTGCTTGCCCCTTTGGAGGAGGCTCCTTTGGAGGCCTACGCCCCAATGACTCCTACTGCGAGCGGCCCAAAGGCTAGGGGCGAGGTAGTCGGGACTACTCTCCCTTTGTTGGAGCTTGAGGTCATAACGGAGAACGTTGAAGCTGCTATCCTCCCGGCTCAGAATGGGAGGACTGTTGAAGGTATTCCTCCGTGTTTTAATTTAGCAACCCTTTCATAGTCTGAATCCTTTTATCTTTTCCCAGAATTGCGCGGTTTGGCAGCCACGATCGCGGATCTATCGCCCCGACAGTCATTTCAGCGTTTATTGGAGGTGGCAGCTCCGCAGGCGATCTCCCCTCAATGCATTGTCCTCTCGTCTGGGCAAGGTTGGTGTCATTCGCCATTTTTTTACCATCGCATTGTTACTATTTTGCGAAATGACATTGATGTCTCTTATAGTTTTGGAAGCCGACGATGAGGTCGAGGTCGTCGAAGGGCCAGGGGAACCTTCGGCTCCTACTTGCATGACTATCGGTGAGTGACATTTTTATTATAATCTCATTCGTTCCGCGTTTAAGAGTTTTACTAACATTTGCCAAACTTGAACAGCCCTGCCAGTTTCCATGGCTCTGGAATCGCGCATTGTGATGCCGTCCGGCCCCTATGCCTTGCGGGCTTCAGAGCGATTGGCCCAATTGAGCCTTGTCTCCCTATCTTCTTTCATCGAGGAACTCCGTGCTGGTAGTACGACCACGGCCGAGGCATTTGCCGCTGAAGCCAACGGCTCTCTTCCTTTTCTCGCCACCTATCATAGCGAGGAGGTGGTGCGGGTCTGGGTGGAGTTCTGCAGGAAGGTGGAGGCTTGTTTGTATGCTCTTGAATGTTCTCGCCTTTCCTCAGAAGCCGTGATTGCAAAAGCGGAATTGCGAGGTCTGATAGCACGATGTGCGGCAAACATGACGTCATGTGAAAAGAGGCTTGGCCGCAAATTCTCGGAGAGGGAGCTAGCCTCTAAGGCGCTGGGCGAGCTTCAAGCCAATCTCACAGCCAGGGCCAATAAAGCGTATGAACTGTGGCGGGTGCTACAGGAGTCCATCAAAGAGGTGGTGGCTCTTGATAAAGCCGTCACGTTTACTCGCGAGAGGGTTGAGGCTCATAAGGCTACTGAAAAAGAGCTTGAAGCCCGGCTCGCTTCATATCAGGCCTAGCAAGCTCAGGCGGAGGCGCGTCTTATGGAGATCCTGCGTCACGAAGCCGTAGCTCAACAACAAAATGATGAGCTGGTAAAATTATTGCACCGCCCGCCGGCTTGAGGACTTGTATCTTTTTTTTTCTTTTTTGTGCATACTCATGGATGAGAGTATCTCTTTTTTTTTGTTTTGAATTGTATTTTGTATCCATTTTGGTTTATGAATAAAGGATACAATTTTCCTCTCAGTGATGTGTCCCCTTTTTATCGAATGCATTCTGCGGATATTCTATCTTGATCTCCTTGCAGTACAGCGATGGCTCAAGATTCAGGGTTGAGATCTGCTTCCTAAGGCTTTTGCATCTTATGAGCCACGAGGGTCTCATAAGGAGTTTTTCTCTCTACAGGTCGAGAGGATCCCATAAGTGTGAGTTATTCTTAAAGATCATGAGGATCCTTAAGCGTGTTTTCCCTCGAGAGTCGTGATGATCTCACAAGAGAGTTTTTTTTTTCTTTCTTCCTTACAGGTCGTGAGGGCCTGCAAGTGCCGGATGTGATCACCTCTTTCCGTGTTTCACGGGGTTAGGGATCTCTCAAGGTATCGTAGTTTAAAGACATCGCGGTCAAGGTTAAGGACCTCATAGTCCGTGGATTTAAGGACTCCACAGTCCGATGTTAGTTTTAAGACATCACGGTCAAGGTTAAGGACCTCATAGTCCGTGGATTTAGGGACTCCACAGTCCGGTGTTTGGTTGCAGGGACCCGCCACCTCTTTGAAGACGTTGAGGAATTACAACGCCAGGTATCAAAGGAGTGAAGAGATGTACCCTTAAACCAAGGCGAAATCCATAGGGAATCGGGGGGTTGATCGTTAGTTTTAAGACATCACGGTCGAGGTTAAGGACGTCATAGTCCGTGGATTTTAAGGACTCCACAGTCCGGTGTTTGCTCTGGATGCTTCACACGGGTTCATTGCCGTGCTTGGCGAGGACCAGGCTCCGCTCTGGACGTTTTCCACGGGGTCAAAGAGTGACGTTATCCGCGTTCCACGTAACCAGGAAGTTTGCACTAGCTGCTTCACACGGGTTCACTGCCGCGTTAGGCGAGGACTAGGCTCCGCTCTGGATGCTTCGCACGGGTTCACTGCCATGCTCTGCGAGGACCAGGATCCGCTCTGGACGTTTTCCACGGGGTCAAAGAGTGACATTATCCGCGTTCCACGTGACCAGGAAGTTTGCACTAGATGCTTCACACGGGTTCACTGCCGCGTTAGGCAAGGACTAGGCTCCGCTCTGGATGCTTCGCACGGGTTCACTGCCATGCTCTGCGAGGACCAGGATCCGCTCTGGACGTTTTCCACGGGGTCAAAGAGTGACGTTATCCGCGTTCCACGTAGCCAGGAAGTTTGCACTAGATGCTTCACACGGGTTCACTGCCGCGTTAGGCGAGGACTAGGCTCCGCTCTGGATGCTTCGCACGGGTTCACTGCCATGCTCTGCGAGGACCAGGATCCGCTCTGGACGTATTCCACGGGGTCAAAGAGTGACGTTATCCGCGTTCCACGTGACCAGGAAGTTTGCACTAGATGCTTCACACGGGTTCATTGCCGCGTTAGGCGAGGACTAGGCTCCGCTCTGGATGCTTCGCACGGGTTCACTGCCATGCTCTGCGAGGACCAGGATCCGCTCTGGACGTTTCCCACAGGGTCAAAGAGTGACGTTACCCGCTTTCCACGTGACCGGGAAGTTTGCACTAGATGCTTCACACGGGTTCATTGCCGCGTTAGGCGAGGACTAGGCTCCGCTCTGGATGCTTCGCACGGGTTCACTGCCATGCTCTGCGAGGACCAGGATCCGCTCTGGACGTTTCCCACGGGGTCAAAGAGTGACGTTATCCGCGTTCCACGTGACCAGGAAGTTTGCACTAGATGCTTCACACGGGTTCACTGCCGCGTTAGGCGAGGACTAGGCTCCGCTCTGGATGCTTCGCACGGGTTCACTGCCATGCTCTGCGAGGACCAGGATCCGCTCTGGACGTTTTCCACGGGGTCAAAGAGTGACGTTATCCGCGTTCCACGTGACCAGGAAGTTTGCACTAGATGCTTCACACGGGTTCACTGCCGCGTTAGGCGAGGACTAGGCTCCGCTCTGGATGCTTCGCACGGGTTCACTGCCATGCTCTGCGAGGACCAGGATCCGCTCTGGACGTTTCCCACGGGGTCAAAGAGTGACGTTATCCGCGTTCCACGTGACCAGGATGTTTGCACTAGATGCTTCACACGGGTTCATTGCCGCGTTAGGCGAGGACTAGGCTCCGCTCTGGATGCTTCGCACGGGTTCACTGCCATGCTCTGCGAGGACCAGGATCCGCTCTGGACGTTTCCCACGGGGTCAAAGAGTGACGTTATCCGCTTTCCACGTAACCAGGAAGTTTGCACTAGATGCTTCACACGGGTTCACTGCCGCGTTAGGCGAGGACTAGGCTCCGCTCTGGATGCTTCGCACGGGTTCACTGCCATGCTCTGCGAGGACCAGGATCCGTTCTGGACGTTTTCCACGGGGTCAAAGAGTGACGTTATCCGCGTTCCACGTGACCAGGAAGTTTGCACTAGATGCTTCACACGGGTTCACTGCCGCGTTAGGCGAGGACTAGGCTCCGCTCTGGATGCTTCGCACGGGTTCACTGCCATGCTCTGCGAGGACCAGGATCCGCTCTGGACGTTTTTCCACGGGGTCAAAGAGTGACGTTATCCGCGTTCCACGTGACCAGGAAGTTTGCACTAGATGCTTCACACGGGTTCGCTGCCGCGTTAGGCGAGGACTAGGCTCCGCTCTGGATGCTTCGCACGGGTTCACTGCCATGCTCTGCGAGGACCAGGATCCGCCCTGGACGTTTCCCACGGGGTCAAAGAGTGACGTTATCCGCGTTCCACGTGACCAGGAAGTTTGTACTGATCATATCCGCATTTCGCGGGATGGAGGCTTGACTGTTGGCGATATGTATACCACCGAGCCATAGAACTGGGAGCTGCCGCTGCTCTGCTTTGTTTGAAGTCATGTCCGTTGTTACGAGACGAGTGTTTGGATGATCTCTAGGTCGCTTGTGGCCCGTCGAGACCTGGCTTCTTTTTCTGATGAAACCTGGGGGAGAAGTATGATCCCTTTTTGTTTACGCCCTTGGATTGTGCACAGGGTGTGATGGAATATCACCTGTAGGGCATAAATTTTATTTTTATTTTATTTCTTTTTCCGCGATGCTCTATCATTTCAGCTTTTATATCGCGAAAATCGCGATTGCCCAATCATTTCGGCTATTTTTCGCGGTGCCCAATCATTTCGGCTATTTATTTATTTTCTGCTCGCTACTTTTTATTGCGAGTTGCCCCATCATTTCGGCTGTTTTTCATGCCTTCATTTTTACTTGCTGCTTTTTATTGCAAGTTGCCCCATCATTTCGGCTATTTTGCAGGCATGTGTGGCTTGCTAGCTTTTCGTTACAAGCCTGGGTTTTAGGCACCGATTTTGGCATCAGCACCGCTACAACTGGAACGTTGCCAGGAGCGAATCATCATTTGCTTTTGTCGATGACGAACAAAGGTGGCTCAGCAAACAGGGTTAAGGGTCCTGTCGACTAAGGCTTTTGACTTCATGAGCCGTAAGGGTCTCACAAAGGTATTTCTCCCCGCGAGTCGTGAGGATCTCGTGGGTGTGTTTTCTCCTTAGGAATCGTGAGGACTCCTAAGTGTGTGCTCCTCTGTAAGTCGTAAGGATCCTACAAGAGGACTTTCTCATTATGGGTCGAGAGGACCTATAAGGGTTGGACTTTGTTGGGGAAATGTTTATTCGCGCCCGTGGATTGTATACAAGGGTCAGTATTGAGCCTCTTGTAGGGCAGTATTGGAGGCTGTGGAGGATTTTGCTTAAGAACAGGTTCAGGTTTCTGTAACTTAAGACTTTCAAATCTTATGAGCCGGGAGGGTCCCCATAAGAGAATTCTCCTTACGAGTCGTGAGGATCTCGTAAGTGTATTTTCTCCTTAGGAATCGTGAGGATCCCTAAGTGTGCTGCTCCTTTGTGAGTCGTAAGGATCTCACGCAGGTGGTTTCTCCTTACAAGGTCGAGAGGACTCTGTAAGTGTCCTTTAACGAGGTTGTGCCCTTTCGGGTTTTCACAAACACTCGCCGGTAGTCCCGCTGTTTTTACTCACGGAGCCCTTTCGGGTTTTCATCCGTGCCCATTTTGCTTATGGACATACCGTTTTTTTTATTTATATCATTTTTACTCTTCTCTTTTTTTTTACAAGGTCGCGCCCTTTCGGGTTTTCACGAACACTTGCCGGTAGCCCTGCTGTTTTTACTCACGGAGCCCTTTTCGGGTTTTCATCCGTGCCCATTTTGCTTATGGACATACCGTTTTTTTTTTATCATTTTTTTTTCTTTATTTATCCATCTCGTCAACCTAAGGACGTTGCGGTGGTAGTTTAGGGACGTTTCGGTTCGTCGTTAGTTTAAGGACGTTTCGGTCCGCCGTTAGTTTAAGGACGTTTCGGTCCGGCATTAGTTTAAGGACGTTTCGGTCCGGCATTAGTTTAAGGACGTTTCGGTCCGTAGATAGTTTAAGGACGTTTCGGTCCGTCGCTAGTTTAAGGACGTTTCGGTCCGTTGCTATAGGAAGGCCGGCTGCTGCTTGTAAAGTCTGAGCCTGGGAAGATAGCGAGCGGACATAGTCGTCGTCATCTATCATTGACCTAGGCTGTAGCTTATTAAGCATGGTATTTCTTCAAGAAGCGGCCGTTTACTGGCCTGAAGGGCCTTTCACCGTGCATGTCTATGAGTAGATAGGCCCCACCCTGGTAGACCTTGTCTATGATGTACGGGCCTTCATAGTTTGGCTCAAATTTTCCTCGCTTGGCGCGATTGGGGATCATAGGTCTTTTGACCACTAGTACGAGTTCGCCTTGGCGGAATGTCCTCGGCCTGGTCAATCTTTCGTACGAGCGCGTCATCTTTGCTTTGTAGGCCTCTAGATGTTGCTGCGCTATGAGCCGGGTTTCGTCGAGGGCATCAAGCTCCTCAAGCCGAAGGTGAGCATTTTCTTCGTTCGTCAGCTCGTGGTGGACTGCTACTCGTAGAGAGGGTAACTCTATCTCAAGGGGGAGAACTGCTTCCGTCCCAAATACCAACGCGTACGGCGTTGTGTTCGTGGCCGTCTTGAATGTAGTTCGATAAGCCCAAAGGGCTTCTTGCAGCCTTTCGTGCCAGTCCCTCTTATTCCTGGAGACGGTCTTTTTTATGATCTTCGTCAAGGTCTTATTAAAAGCCTCGGCTAGACCGTTAGCTCGTGGGTTGTAAACTGAAGAATATCTCCAGTCTATATTGTGCTGCTGTGCGAAGCGGCTAATCTTATGGCTTCGGTAGGCCGGCCCATTATCGGAGATAATCCGTCGTGGAGTTCCGAACCGATAGATGACGTGCGTCTTGAAGAAATGGAGGATATTCTCCGTCTTCACTTCCTTCAGTGGTACTGCTTCTGCCCATTTGGAGAAGTAATCAGTTGTCGCCAGGATAAAGCGGTGTCCCCGGGATGATGCTGGCTCAATGGGGCCGACTATGTCAGTCCCCCACATGCCGTACTTCACCAATTCTGGTTTGCACGTTTGGTAGTCACCATTTACTTGGCTAACGACCAGCTGAGAATCTCCGTATATGAGGAGGTCTTCAATTCCCATGTTGATGGCGATTTCGAGGCCTGCTATCAGAGCTTCGTATTCGGCTTCATTGTTTGTCCTTGACTCTGTTAAGGAGAAGGCGAAGATAAGGCCTATCCCCGATTTGATGATCGGGTTACCCTGTTTCTGTTTCTTTATGGAGGACGCTCCATCGAAATAGAGTTCCCATCGTGTGCTTCCACCGCCAATTGCATCAAATGCATGCTCGTCCGGCAAATCACAGTTCAGAGGAGAGTCGGCCGGTATCGGGTGCTCGGCGAGGAAGTCGGCAATGGCCTGGTCCTTCACTGCCTTGAGGGGTTGATATGATATCGAGAACTCCATCAAGAGCAAGGCCCATTTAGCGAGTCGTCCCGTCACTATAGCCTTTGACATCAGGTATTTAAGGGGGTCCACCTTCGAAATGAGACGGACTTCATGCGCCAACGCATAGTGCCTGAGCTTCGTTATTGCAAAGATTAATGCCAAGCAATGTTTTTCGATGGGCGAGTAATTGCTTTCTGCCCCCAGCAGCACTCGACTTAAGTAGTAAAGTGCTCTTTCTTTCCCCTGATCATTCTCCTGTGCCCATAATGCGCCCAAAGAACCTTCAAGGGCGGCCGTGTAAAGAATGAGAGGCTTTCCTTTCACTGGGGCAGCCAACACCGGAGGATTTTGCAAGTATTGTTTGATCTCGTCTAGTGCACTTTGACATTTGCGATTCCAAACGAACGGGGTTCCCTTTTTCATCAGGTGGCTGTAAGGATGGCATTTGCCCGAAAGATTAGCGATAAACCGCCGGATGTATGCGAGTTTCCCTTGGAGAGACCGCAACTGCTTGAGGGTTCTTGGCGGAGGCATTTCCATAATCGCCTTAATCTTTGACGGATCTATTTCAATACCTCGGTGTCGAACGATGAATCCCAGGAATTTACCCGAGGAGACTCCAAACGCGCACTTGAGGGGATTCATTTTCAAATTGTATTGCCGAAGGCGTTGAAATACGGTTTCGAGATGCTTTAAATGCTCTTCGTATGACATGCTCTTCACTACGAGGTCATCGATATAGCATTCGACGATGTCGTGTATGAGATCGTCGAAGATTTTTGTCATGGCCCTTTGATAGGTGGCGCCAGCGTTCTTTAGGCCAAAGGGCATAACCTTGTAGCAGAATATGCCCAAAGGAGTCCGGAAAGCGGTGTGCTTCTGGTCTTCGGGATGCATCTTTATCTGATTGTATCCTGATGAACCATCCATAAAGAAGAAGACCTCGTGAGTGGATGTGTTATCTATCATTAGCTCGGTTACCGGCACCGGGAAATCGTCCTTTGGGCATGCTTTATTGAGATCCCTGAAATCCACGCATATGCGCACCGTTCCATTCTTCTTCATTACCGGGACGATGTTGGCAATCCAGTCGGGATATTGGACTTCCTGGATAAATCCGGAATCGATCAACTTCTTGACTTCGGCGTTGATGCTCATCTCCAGCTCAAGTCGCATCCTCCTTGGCGCCTGCTTGACTGGCTTGATATCCGGGGATATTGCTAATCTATGCACCGCAATCTCCGGATCCAATCCTGGCATCTCGGAGTAGTTCCACGCGAAGCAGTCTTTATGCCGTAGGAGCACGTTCTTTAACGCGGCCACCTTTTCCTCGGATAACAGCTCGCTGACAAATGTCGGTCGCGGGTCGTCTGCCGATCCCAGCTCGATCTTCTCGAGGTTATCTGCGGTAGTATGTATACCGTCTTCAAGTTCTTTCGGAGCGGGCGGAAATTCCGAGATCAACTCATCATCGCTGTTCTCGAAACACCGGGGAAGGTCATCTTCGTTCTCGGGCTCTTCTTTTAATATCGTAATCATATAACAGGTGCGAACCCGCTCCCAAGACTGAGGTGGATCCGGTTCTGCTCTTGTGGCTTTGGGCTCGTGCTTTTGCGGCGGTGTTACTTTCCAACCGTCGGATAAAGCGAATCTACCCCGTCGGTACTGGTCCTCGACCCAGTTCTTGAAGGTGAAGCAGTCTTCGGTAGGATGTCCTATGGCTCGGTGATAAGAGCAATAACTCGGATGAGAGACCTTGCTAGCTTGCTCAGGATGCCTAGAATCTGGAAGCGTGATCATCTGATGTTTTAGGGCGAGCTTGAGTAACCTTTCCGTCTTGTCTCGGGGGAAGGAGTACGCTCGGCTCATCTTTTCTATGAAGGACGAATCCGAGCTGCGCAGCACCCGTAGCCCTCTAATCCTGCGTCGTTGTTGTCGGCTCTTCTTTTCGCTTCTTGACTTATTTCCGTCTCTGCCTCGGGCCTTTCGTGTGACGGGTTGACAAGGATGAACATCTTTATCTTTTGCAGCCTGTTGGAATAGACGTTGCGTCCTGGCCCTCTCATAGATGGCCATTTCGCGGTTGTGGTCTCCCCGAACTTTCTGATCCACTTTCCTGATAAGCTTGCCCACTCGCTCTTCAAACGACGGACTTGGCGTTTCGATCGCGGGGTCTAGTTTTGATGAGGGGTCGGCCTCTCCTGACAGGGCGTCCTCTTCTTCATCAAAGGTAAATATAGCGTAGCTGCTGTGGGCTCGCTCCCGTTTTCCGGCCTTCGCGTATCCAAGCCCAAGTGTTTCTATTTTCCCGTTGGGCAATTTGCGTTGGGTCCCGGGGACATCCCAAATCCTGTTGTAGAACCGAGCCTGCCGCACCGTCTGTTTTAAGGGTACTCCTTGGCGCTTCAATAACTTCTTCAATCCATTTGTATAGTATCTAGGCAGACGGATGGGTTGGAGCCTGTCAAGTGTAACATCCGCGCCGTGCCAGATCTCTTTCTCCACCTTCGACTCTGAGGATTGGTAGAATAGGATCACCTTCTCCCCCCTTCGCCTGGGAGGGACGTAAAATGTTTGCAGGTCCTGCACGCTGTGAGCTTGAAGCGCGTCGAGATCCTTATAGTGTTCTTGTGGTACCATGGTGATTTGCAGACTATGGTCCTCGCAAAGGGGTGCCTGTATTGACAGCCGACTGGAGAATACGGCGTTAACCTCGTCCTCCGAATCACTCCCGAAGACCGGTATGGGGGTGGGCGCCCCCAGGTTGTTGCGTTGGGATGGCCCTATATACACTATTTCCTCCTCCTCTTCGGTATCGCTCCTAAAAACGGGAATGGTGGCGGCGGCTTTGTCCTCTGGGTCGCGACACCTTTCTGTATCTTCGAAATCTGGCAAAAAGTATTTCGCGTCTTCGTATTTGCGAACTTCGTTTACAGAAAACGGGTTCAACTCGCCTGTTACGGTGTACTCGAAACCATCCTTGAAGTACTTCATACACTGATGTTGCGTAGAAGGGATGATGTTGTACTCGTGTAGCCAAGGACGACCGAGCAAGGCGTTGTAGCAGGTCTTGGCGTCAATGACATGGAACTTGATGTCTGTGACGAGAAGTCCGAAGCGTAACGTCAGTATTACAGATCCGAGAGTCCGTGACGATTAAGAGTCGAAACCGGAGATAGTAATTTTTTCACGAGCGAGGTGTTGCACACTCATGCAGATTTCCTTCAACACCCGAACATTAAGGAGGTTGACGGAGGATCCATTATCCACCAGGATCTTGCCTATCTTGATGTCATGGCAGTATCCAGAGACATATAGGGGGCGGTTGTGGTCGCACGTCCCGAGAAGGAGGTCTTCATCACCGAAAGTGACATCGGCCGTGTGCACTTCCTCCAGTTCATCCTTCATCCTTTCAGTGGCGAGAAAGGCTTGGAATTGTTCAGGCTCTTGCAACGCCTTAACTAGTGAGTCTCGTGCTTCCTTTGATAATAGAAGGGCATCAAGAATGCTAAGCTGAGAGGGTAGCTTCCTTAAGTGCGCGAGGATGTTATAGTCCACCTTACCCTTTTTGGGAGGGTCTTTGGTAGTTAGCTCTTTTGTGACCGGATCATCTAAGGTGATATCTTCAATGACCTTTTCCTTTCCCCTATCTTTTCGGCCGACGGGCCCGAGATTCTTTTCTGGGAGTGTGCGATTGCGCAGCTGAATGTTCTCGCAGATCTCCGATTCTTCTTCTTTCCCCAAAACGGATTCTTTAAAGAGAGGGCCCAGAGTCATTTCTTCGTCAGAGTCGCTCCCAAAGGTGAGAACTTGTGACCCTTTGGCGTCAGCCATGCAACAGCTGCCGGTAGTCTTGTTGTGCCCTCCGACAGTACTTCTTCGCTCCCGACGGCTCTTGCGTTTCATGCGCTTAAAATGTTGCTGACGAATAACATATCCTTGCCACCATATTTTAAAGGCGTCGCACTCCTCCGTGGGGTGTGAGATCTTCCGGTGATATGTGCAGTAGTCAGGGTGCCTCTCCGCCCCATTGTGCCTATTTCCTTCCGAAGGTGGTAGCTTCATTCCCATTGACATGGCTTTGGCAAACCTTTTTCTCGTCTTGAATATCTTCTTGTTTACTTCGGATGCCTTTCGCTCTGGTCGTTCAACTCTTTCGTTCAGCTGCCCGCATTTGGCTCCTTCAGATGTGGCCTTCTCGCGCTCCTGGTCCGCTTTACATTTTAGACGAATCTCGTCCAGAAAAGCGTCGATCATTTCATCTGTTGGCCATGCACGCTCTGGTACAGGCTCTGTCTCCAGCTTTTCAAGGCCATGAGTTTTCTCATCATCGGTAAACGAATGGGAGATCACGTTGCAGCTCGCCACATATCCCTCGGATTCATCCAACGAGCTCTCTCCATCATCGTCCTCTTGAAAGATGTGGCGGAGGAATTCTTGCAGTGTGACAGGAGTTCGCGCCTTTTGATTGTATTCTTCTAGCGCATCGATTTGCTTCTGCAAGTTTGTTCGCTCGTCTCCAAGCTTCGCGGGCTTCTTGGCTTTCCTGTTCTTTTTCTTTGAAGATTTTGACGGTTGGGCATGAGTATTTGGGCCCGTATCACAAGTCTTTGCAATGGGGCGGGGCTTCAACATCCCTTTGATAATTTGAGGTTCAAGAGGGTCCTTCCATTCGATCGCAGGGCACGCATGGAGGTCTCTCAGCATTCTTTTGGTCTTCGTTGATAGCACGACCTCCCATGGAGCTTCTTCGATAAAGGAGCAGGTCGCCCCCGGTGTATCGGCCTTTTTAGGAGTATGTGGTTGTGGTGGGTTCACCTTCCACTTTTCGGACAGTACAAACTTCCCTTGGAGGTATTGATCTTCGATCCATCCTTTGAAGACGAAGCAATCTTCAATCGGATGACTTACCGTCTGATGGTAAGGGCAGTAGTTGGAGTCATTCACCTCGGTGGGTTGTGGCGGTCGCCTTGGATTTGGTAGGTTTATAAGCCTGTTGCGTATCGCCAGCTCGAATAACCGCTTCGTCTTGTCTCGCGGGAACGAGTAGGGACGCTTCATTTTCTCATTATAGTACCGGCGTCTTTCCTCCAGTTGATCCGCCGATTTCGGGGCGTTAGGTTGCTGTTGGGCGTTCGCGACGAAGGTTGCCCTTCCTTTACCTTTGTCATTCCGCGGTTCCGACTTCGGGGGAGATGGTCTATGACCCATCTGGTCCATCTGAGCCAACTTGTCGATTAAAGCCTGGAATGTGGTTGGCTTAAAGAACATCATAAACTGGGAGATAGTTGCGTGGGGGTCTAGGGTTCCCACGAACATGCCCACCGCAGGTGCTTCCTCGATGCGTTGCTCACATCTCGACCACAAGTTCCGCCAGCGTATAGCGTACTGGACCCAGGTTTCGCCCGGTTTTACCCTGGCGTTAATAAGTGCGGTTATTGGAGTGCGTTCGCTGGCACTTGCAAATCGCTGAGTGAACAACAACTCCATTTCAGCGAACGTTTTAATGGAATCGTTCGGGAGTTCTGAATACCATTCGAACGCTGTTTCTGATAAGCTGCCCACGAACTGGCGAAGCAACAATTTATCGTCACCGCCGGTGTTACCGCAGAGGGCCCGGAACTGGGCAACATGTTGATGGGGATTGCCGGTCCCCTTATACACATGGAATTTCGGTATCGTATAGCCTTGCGGGTATTTGATTTGATCGTACCAGCTCGGATACGGCCGCCCCGTTTTCACGACTTGACCAGCTGCCTCAGTCGCGTGGTGAACCCGGATTTGCTGGGCTATGTAGTCAGCCAAGTCAGCCTTAGAGATTGCGTCCTCCCTGGCCGTTGAGAGGGCTGGTGGTGGATTTGACGTTTCTCCTCGGTCGTCTTCGAGAACGATCGGGGGATCCTCGGCGGGTAAGTCCTGCTGGATTATCATTCCTATCACGTCTTGGAAGAGAAGGCCCATCCGTTGTATGTTGGCCGCTTGTTCAGCAGCCTCTTTGTCCCTTTTCTCCAGTGTCCGGTGAAGGAATTCAGCGTCTGTTTCTTCCTCCCGGCGTGCGTCTGAGGACGTTTCTGGGTTTTCTTTTGGTCCGGTGAGCGCGGCCATAGCATTCATCATTTCTTGAAGCTTTTGTTGCTGCTCCTGGGCCTTCGTCACGGATCGGGTTAGGGGTCGGTGGCCCGTAGAAGTGCGGCTTTCCTCTTTCCCAAGGGCCATGTAAACAGTGTGCACCACCATGCCCCCAGACTTAGGGCGCCTGGGCTTAGTGCTTTCAGTCGTCGCTGCATGCTGTGAGGTCCTCTCTGGCCTCCTCCTTTTGTGAGTCAGTTGATCACCGGCTTTTTGGGGTTTAGCCTGGTGACCGGCTTCAGGTTGGATTTTCAGCTTCTTGTGCTGGCGGGAGAAGTTTGGATCGATGATCGAGTCTCGGGCCTGCCGCCAAGCCTTATAGATTTTGGAAGACAGCCGTTGAGGAGATCGGGGCTGTTCGGGTTTTGTTTCCTCAACCTTTTTCAATGAGGGAGGAGACCTCTTCAGTACTGCCGTGGGGGAATTCCTTCGCACCTTATTTAGCATTTCAAAGCTGTTCCCCGTTGGAACAGCAGCATTGACCTCTGCCACCGGGGCCGCTGGAGTCAGCCCGGAGGGAGAGTTGCCCCCAGCCTTCCTTACTCGGCGCCAATGGCGACGTCGAGCGCGTCGAGCGGGCGGCGTTGGGTCAGCAGTAAGAATGGTTCCTTCTTGCCCCCTGTGTGGATGGGGGGTTGTTGTTGGCGTTAGCCTATCGAAGACCGATGTCCTCTGGGAAGCGGGAGCAAAGGCCAGAGCCGTCAATCTTGTAAAGACTGACTTTTTGGCTGGAGAGGTCGCCTTGGCGATTTCGGGAACGGGAACGGCCACTTTCTTAAAAGTAGCCTTCTCTGAGATTGTAGGCCCCGTGATGAGCTCGCAGGATTCCTGGCCCAATCTAGAGAAGACCGAGGCATCGACGTTGGGCGACTCGTTGAGAGGAGCCGCGGCAGGGGTAAGACGATCAAAGACCGACTTCCCGAGAGTTTTCTTCGTCAGCACTGGAGCGGTAAAGTTTGTCGGCGGGATCATAGTCCCAAAGAACAATCCTGTGGTGGCGCGAGTGACCTGTTCCACTGGCATTGTGAATAGCGAAGCAGCTTGGGGTCCATAGGCTATACCTCCTGGCGAGGCAGAGCGTCGGCTGAAATTGCCATCTGAGCAGTTGGAGGATTTCGCAGGGGTGGAAGCCATCGATCCTTTGCTTTCTGCAATAAGCGAGATGCCAATTCTCAGTACCTTGAAACCCAAGGGCAACTATTAGCGAACCGCGATTGGTTCGCGAATCACGACACACGAAGTGTGGAGTGGAAAGAGGAAAAGGTCCCACCGGGCGTGCCAGAATCTGTTCCCCTCCGAACGGCGGCCGGGACGTTGGGACGTCTGAGGCGTTAGGTTCGGGGCAGATGCTAATTGGTGCTATCCGTCCACCTCTCCGAAGATGCCAAGTTGATTTATGGCACCATATATCGAAGGTTTAAACGGATGCGACCGATGTAGCAGACTTCGTCAGATTCCCCCTCGTTTGAGGGGTTTTTGATTGTGGGGACGCTCTTCCCTGCAGGCGCAAGCCCCTGCAGTTAATTACGCTACCGCATTGCGGTAACAACTTTCTCCTTCTCCAGATGGTCACTTCGTGTCGTGGGTGTTTGTTTTATTGCCCGTGGATTGTTTACGGAGACTGAGTTATGTCGTCGTCCGTAGGGCGTGGACTAGCCCAAATCCGCATTATCTTAAATTTGGTTTTGGGGGGGGGGTTTTGGTTTGAGGATACGTCAGCCCTACTCGAGGCTAAGATCAACTCAAACGTTTGTTAAGGATACGTTAGTCTAACTTTGTGACTAAGATCAACTTAACGGGATCGTTTAGATCCGACAAAAGAGTGTTTGGACTCTAATGTTCCAGTTTAGGGACATAGTGGTCCATCGTCTGTATGGCTGTCGGGACCCATCACCTCTCTGACGACGTTGAAGGATTACAACGACAGATGTCAGAGGAGTTCAGAGATGTACCCTTGAGCCGGAGTTAATTTGGGGGATTCGTAGTCCAGTATGTTTGAGGGTTTAAGGACGCGTTAGCCATCTTTGAGGCTAAGATCAACTTAAACGGGACCGTTTAGGTCCGACAAAAGAGCATATGAAGGGCTCTATTGTTCTAGTTTAGGGACGTTGCGGTCCATGGGTAGTTTAAGGACATTGCGGTCCGTTGGTAGTTTAAGGACATTGCGGTCCGTGGGTAGTTTAAGGACATTGCGGTCCGTGGGTAGTTTAAGGACATTGCGGTCCGTTGTTAGTTTTAAGACATCTCGGTCAAGGTTAAGGACGTCGTAGTCCATGGGTTTAAGGACCCCACAGTCCGGTATGTGCTCTGGATGCTTCACACGGGTTCACTGCCGTGCTAGGCGAGGACCAGGCTCCGCTCTGGACGTTTCCCACGGGGTCAAAGAGTGACGTTATCCGCGTTCCACGTAACCAGGAAGTTTGCACTAGATGCTTCACACGGGTTCACTGCCGCATTAGGCGAGGACTAGGCTCCGCTCTGGATGCTTCACACGGGTTCACTGCCGTGCTCTGCGAGGACCAGGATCCGCTCTGGACGTTTCCACGGGGTCAAAGAGTGACATTATCCGCTTTCCACGTAACCAGGAAGTTTGCATTAGGCATGGGTTTAAGGACCCCACAGTCCATATCAATGTGTGGTCGTCGGGACCCGTCACCTCTTTGAAGACATTGAGGGATTACAATACCAAGTATCAAAGGAGTGAAGAGATGTACCCTAGAACCGGGATGGATTAAGTAGTCCCTGGCCCAATTTGGGTCAAGACCGATCAGTTATGTTATGAGCCCATTGGCTCAGTTAATCACAAATTGAGGACTTATGGCCAACTTGGGCTAAGTCCAGTCAGGTCTGGAATATTGACTTTTTGTTGGTCCATTGAGGGAGAAGCTTTGCCTCTATCCCTTTAGCCGATTGGGCCAAAGCCTAGTGTTAAACACTTCAGAGCAATCAGTGTTGAACACTGGGAATAGGGTTGACAAGTTAGAGTTTAACACTAAAAGAATAGTTGGCGTTAAACACCAGCAATAAGGCTTTCAAATTAGTGTTAAACACTAAAACAGCTCAGTGTTGAACACTGCAAATAATGCTTTTTATTTAGTGTTGAACAATAAGGCCCACCAGTGTTTTAACACTGGGTTTGAGAGTTTTAATCACGTGGTGGCACGTGAGAGCGCCCTCCCTTCATTTATTCTGAGATTATCATGTCTTTCAGAGCGTCACGTGCCATCACGTGATGGGCATTCAAATGCCTATGTATTAGAGTTTCTGCCAAGGGTCACGTGGATCACGTGGGGTACTGCCTCAAAGGGGCTTTCTGTAGGGCTTTTGGGGGGGGGGGTCACGTGGTGACACGTGACCCTGCCTTAATGTTGTTTTTAGAGGATTTGTTACTCCTTTTTCAGGAATTAAATTCCAGAAACTTTTAATTTCAGAGGAATTAAATTCCTATTTCCTTTCGAAGACTTGTATTCTGGAATAGAGTTTAACTCTGAATTTTCTGTGGGAATTAAATTCCTTGTTTATGCGAAGAACCGAATAGGGTTAAACCCTAACAAAAGCTTTTAAGGAATTAAACTCCCCTTTTCTGAAGATTATGATTAAAGGAATTAAATTCCCACCGTTTCGACAGAACTATGTTCTTAATTAGGGTTCAACCCTGTTTCTTTTTGTTTTGAAGGAATTAAATTCCCATAATACAGGGTCGAACCCTAACTTTATTTTGGAGGAATTAAATTCCTATAGTTCTGTGAGAATTAAATTCTCATACTTGCATTCCTTCTCTATGTTTTGGATCTGCATGGCAGGATCTCGACCCATTGAGAATTAAATTCTCAACCTTAAGGGGAGATGTGCACTTTGCAGATCCTCTATCAAAGAGGGAGGAGATATGCTCTCTCGTTTTATGCCTCAGAGTTAAACTCTGTTGAGAATTAAATTCTTTTTCTTTCCAAAAGGCTTTCCCTTTCTTACCTAGGGTTTTTGCAGAAGATCTGAGTCTTTTTCAAGTATCAAAGCTCTTCTCCTTTTCTCTTTTCTTCTCTGCGTATGTATATCTCCTCTTTTTTTTGTGTCCCTTGGCTCCTATTTATAGGAGAAGCAGCCGAATCAATCAGTCTTTTGTGAATCTTCATTGAGAGATTTGATTTGCGTCCATCATTCATTTTGGGCCTTTGGATTATTAGGTGAATTTTATTCACCATTGGATCTTAAATCCAGAGATTCTCCTTTGTTATTTTGGTTAGATTTAAGGGGGAAATCTTTCCAAACCCGAGATTTTCCATAGATAGATGATATTTAATCATCTCTGAATCTTTAATTTGATTGGTCCCAAATAATTACTTTCCTTTGGAAAGATTCGAATTTCCTTCAGAATTTAATTCTGTCGTCAAAAATGGGCTTTGAAAGCCGGCCACGTGTGACCACGTGACCCGTGGTCACGTGTGAGCACGTGACCCCCTTTGGAATGAGCCTTCTGCGCTGCGTCTTCTGATTGCTGCTTAAACATCACGTGCTACCACGTGACCCCCTGGTCACGTGTGAGCACGTGACCCTTGTTTGAACTCTCTTTCTTTGGTTCAACGGGAGAACGGGTCTGCTGTCTTGAACGTTACGTGTCAACACATGACTCTGGTCACGTGAGAGCACGTGACCTTTTCTGAAGCTCTTTTCCTTGACTTGATCAGGGAACCAATGTGCGCTTTTGCTGCTTGAATTTAAATGTCATGTGCCGACACGTGACCTTGATCACGTGGGAGCACGTGACCCTTCCTGAAGCCCCCTTTTCTTCGACTTAGTCAGGAGACTGAACTTGCTTGAATGATGCGTTCAGGTGTCACGTGCGAACACGTGACCGCTAGTCACGTGTAAGCACGTGACCTTCTTCTGAAGCTTTTCACAGAAGCTTCCTGATTTTAAATCAGGAAACAATCCCGACTCACACCTTTCTTCTATCAGATCGGGAAGTTTCAATCTCCTTGGAGGAGTTCGCGGAGATCTCCGGCTTACCCGTCAGAGGGGAACATTACGAAGAGATACTTCCCCCTGACGAGTACATCTTCGCCACCAAATCAGTGGTGATGGGCCTTATCCCGGAGAATGCCATTCAACATCGATTCCCGAGCCTGGTCAAGGTGTTGAACATTTATGAGAGTTTATTTGTAAAGTCTGGAGGGCATGGAGTCAACTTCACAGACTTTATCGCTCGCTTTCTTCGCCCAAAAGTCTTATCAAAACAAGCTGCGAAATTCGCCATGCTTGATGACCCATTTGGTTTTGGTTTGGATAACCAGCCGACGGCGAAAGCAGATTTAAGAAGCTTCTTCATTCTGGACACCCCGGTTGTTCCTTTCGCAGAGCTTGCTGCTTCAGACATCGATGAAGAGACATTCTTCCTGGGGTTTATTGGCTTGTGGTTGAACTGGTTCGTGCTTCCTATGCACCCTCTCTATATGAGGCCGTTAGTCTTTTACCCAGCCCACCGCATGGTTGTGGGGACGCGTGTGGCCGTTGGGATTGCGGGGCTGGCTCATCTATACCATGGCCTGAGCTTAGCAGCGGATACTACTTAACCTGGAGTAAAACCTGTACATCTTCCGCTGCACTACTTTACGTCCCGAGTCGAAATGCACGTGGTTGGTGCTTTCGGAGTCCACAAATGGCCCCGCTTCTACGACAGCTATAACTTTCCCCAGATCATGTTTCTAGTTGACGCTTCCACATTAGATCCGTCGCAGCGAGAGGCTCGACGTCTAGTCCTTCACCCGCGTATGGTTGGGGATAGTATGACTTTTGTCGACAGAGTCTTAACTATCGGCAAGGAATATACCAAGGCAGTGCAACCACTGCGTGATACTTTCAAAGACGAGGCTCCTACATTGAAGGCTCGTGAGATCCTGCACTTATATTCGATCAGGCCAGGCTTTCTAGTGTTCAGGCAAGGTGCCTCGGCATTGTTCATGAGGTATAACCCGCACCGTTTTGCTCAACAGTCAGGTTATGATCAGGGTGTCCTGCTCGAGGCTTTCTTAGTTGAGCTGGTTGCTATGGAAGAGGGTATCTGCAGCGCGCTGCACCACTTTATGCGGCTAAGCACGGGGTCTAGCTTTCTCATCAGCGAGCCAAGCTACGTGCCGAAAGCTTCGAATGCCTACGTGGCGTGGTATCAGCATGCGACAGGTGCTGTTATTAGGGAAGAGAGGTGGCTATTACTTGATCACAAGGATGCCGTCCCAGCTGGTAATCCAGCAGTTCCTTTGTAGCGACAGACCACCGTTCTTCCTTTCTTAAGAGAAGCTGCTACGGTTGTGGTCCCGCGCGCTTTCCCTGAGAAGCCTCTACCCCGTGTTCCTATAGAAACGGTAGCTGTAGCATCCCCGGAATCTGGCGTTGGTATGGAAATCGAGACCCGCTGCCCAAAAATGCCCGTTAAGCGCAAGCTCTTGTCATCGGCCGCTGACGCTCGCTCGCAAAAGAAGAAGAAGTCGCTGTTTTCTGCCGACGGCATTTTTGGCCAGGAGCCACATGCTCCTTACAGCGAGGGTTTGTGCGAGTATGGGACCAATGAGGGTTTATTCATTGTGCCTGCGGATGATACTGACCTCCAGGCTGCCCTTGTGGCTTCCGAGCGACTAGCCCGTGCAGAAGCGGCGCTGATTGCTATCGCCAAATCTGGTATACTTTCAGTTATTTTCTTCCACGGTTATCTCTTTTCTCTTTGTTATGTTTGTATTGACGCTTTCTTTTTCCACAGGTATTTCTGCCGAAGTGGCTCTCGCGGCTTCCCTCCGGACATTCGAAGAGGAAGAGAGGCTTCGCGCTTCTTTGGGCCTTGGTAAAATCTAGTTCATCGTGCCTTTATTCTTTTTTTTATTCGTGCTCTGACCCTCTCTTTCATCTTGTTGCAGGGACTACCTTGACTCTGGTTATTCCAAGTGCAGTGCCGATCCTGAGCAGCGATGCGGCAAAACTTCTAGAGCCAGCTATTGTGGCCCCAGCCCTCCCAATGTCCCCGCGGGAGGCTTTGCTGAAGCAGCCGATGATGGACGCCGTAACGGCTCCAGAGGCAGAGCTTGGTTCGGACGATGACCTCCCCTTGTCAGAGGTCTTAAGGAGATCATTTTAGACTGAAAGGAAGTGCAGGAAGCATGCGGCGAGGGAACGCTAAGCCGGTTTGGCCATTATGTGCAGGCTCAAGCAGCATTCCGCTTGCTGATACTCCTTCGGTGGATGTTTCCTCTGCCTTGTCTACCGCCCGTAGATAGGTTGCACGTGAAGCTCGGGAAGAAACTGAAAAGCTTCTCCAAGGTAACGTAACGCCTAGTCTTTTACTAGAACTCTATCTTCGAATTTTGACATATGCATTTTCTGCAGAGTCGAGTCTTGGCGATGGGATGATAGGTGAAACTCTGACGCTTACGGTGCCCGAAGTTGCTACCCTTTCTCTGGAATCTGGGACTGTCCAGACCGTTGCCCTTTCTCCCTGTGGCTCCTTGGTATCGGCGAGCATCGCAAGAGTCACGACGGCTCTCGTTGAGTCAGGGGATAAAGCTATGGGCGTGGAATCTACTCCTCTGAGAGAGAGCGAAGAAGCCGTTACACCCGCCGACGCCTCCGTCATTGTTTCGGTCCATGATTTATCAGGTAATTGCTAGGTCGCTATTTTCAAGCTTTTCAATCTTGTTCAGCCCTTCTAATGATATTTTGTTTGTCTTGAGTACAGGCGTAATGAATCCCGAGGCTGTGCCATCTGAAGAAGCGTCACCGATCGCTGCTCTGACGGTCGCTGTCCCTTCGCCTTCTCCCGTGCCCTCTTAAATATTTGAAGGTATGGATTTGCGACTTATCTATTTTACTGTGGGTACCATCCTCCTTGTATTGACAGTATATTGTTGCAACTCCGCAGGAGTCCTTTTCGACCATCTATACCAGGTGTTGAACCCGCATTTCTCCTTCCAGTCGGAAGTCATTCCGCCTCCTGGCATTGGTTAGTATATTCTTCAACTTATGTCTCTTCCTTTATTTTAGACATGTTGCTAATTCTTCTTCATATTGGATATAGCGTTACGGGTCGAGGGAAGGGGTGAAAGAACAATCGTGCCTCCGACGCTCCCCGTCCTGTCGCCTGTCACAGCTGGTATAATAAACTTTATCGATCATATATTTCCTTCATTTCCTGAGTCGGCATTTGACCGTAATTCATTTTGCAGCAATTGCACCGACTCTCGTTCCTTTTGAGTCCCGCATTCCGATGCCCGTAGGGCCTTTTGCCAAACACATATCTTTCAGGGGCGCCGCGAACAACCGTCGAATGTTGAGCGAATTCGTCAAAGATCTTGACGCTGATGCCCTCACATCAGCTGCAGATTTTGTTGTCGAAGTTAACCCAATGCTAGAGACACTTGTGAACTTCCATGATGAAGATCTTGTCGGCTCTTGGGTTGATTACTGCAGAAAGATCGAGGCTTGCCTGCACGAAATTGAGCTCCAGCGTCCAGCTCCTGAAGTATTAAATTTGAACTCTCAGCGGGCTGCTTGGATCGAGCGTAGTGTTCCTTTCATTCGCCATTTTGAACAAGAGACGACCTTGAGACGAAAGGAATATGAGGTGGCTTCCAGCGAATCCGTCCTACTGTGCGCCCGGATTGAAGCGAATGCTGCACAGCTGAAAGCCATTTTCGACCGTCTCTAGAGATGTATTTCGGATGGATTGACACTGAGGCGGGCGCTTGAATTCGCCGAGCGGGTCATGTAATACTGTGAAGTTGCCACGCTAGAAGCCGATGGGAAGCTTTCGTATTGTTTACGGCAACGGGCTTAAGTGGAAGCGGAGTTGGCTGCGGCGGCTGATCACGAGAAAGGATTGAGAGGAACGCGCGAGCGGCTTGCTGATTTGTTGAAGACGCCTCCTCCTCAATAACCGTCTTTGTACCCCCCTCTTTTTTTTTACTGTAACTTGCGGTTTATGAATAACATGTATTCATTTTGATTCCTTTGTGAAATGTATCTTGTATTCACTTGAATTCATGAATAAAAGACATATTTCATTTTATATGGGCGTGTCCCTTTAGCAAATGCGTCTTGTACATAGTCTACCTTGATCTCCTTGCAGGGCAGCGATGGCTTAGAAGACAGGTTTAGATCTGTTGCTTAAGACTTTTCAACTTTACAAGCCGTGAGGGTCTCATAAAGACTTTTCTCCCTACGAGTCGAGAGGATCCCGTAGGTGTCTTTTCTCCTTAGGAGTCGTGAGGACTCCTAAGTGCGTTTTCTCTTGAGAGTCGTAAGGATCTCACAAGAGAATTTTCCCACTTACAAGTCGAGAGGACTCGTAAGTGGTTGTTTCCCTCCTTGTCGAGATTCGACTTTGGAGAGTGTGGTCCATGAATAGTATGTAATAGTCCATCTTGGACCGACTTGCAAGGCCCTAGTACTTAGGAAACAGGTCCTTATCCCCATTGCCTATGGCTTTTCCCTATGAGTCGAGACGAATCGAGAAGTTCACGCAAGGACACTAATTTCCTCACGAGTCGAGATGAATCGAGAAGTTCTCGCAAGGGTATCCTAATGTCACAGTTAACTCTTGCCAATAGAAGTCCGTTAGGGTCTGTAGTACTAGGGTTTTTTACTCGTCGCACTATCGCGTTGGCCGATGTGTTCCCTGGTACGCAATCTTTCTATTCGGGTAGCCCCGCGACTGTCGTGTCTCTGATCCCTTCGGGAGCTGGACAAGACGTCTTCAAGTAATCTTCCAGATAATATTACCGCAAAAGAGAAAGCATTAGGTATATTCCATGTCGCTTTTTACTTAAGGTTTGACTCAGTTTGGGAGCCCCGATGAGTCATGACCACTCCGCGTTGGAGTGGGATGGTCTCCGATAGTCTTTCAGGTCTCAATTGAGTGCCTTCAAGACCCTGAAGCTAGGGATCTTCCTTTGCTTCGTTGGTTGACATTGTGTCCGCAATATTGTGGCAAATGTCGAGGTTGTCTCTGAGTTGTCTGTGAACCATCGAGATTTGGAAATAGGGGACTTTGCTATGGCTCCGATTGTTGATGTCGCACCTGTATCCTGCTGGAGGGAGGAAGAACACTGTTGGTTGATCTCTAGGCTGTAGATGCAGCCGTCGAGACTTGGAACTAGGGACTTTGCCATGGTTCCGAGGTAGTCTCTAGGTTTTCTGTGAACCGTCGAGGTTTGGAACTAAGGGACTTTGCCGTGGCTCCGAGTTAGTCTCTGGGTTGTCTGTGAACCGTCAAGGTTTGAAACTAGGGGACTTTGCCGTGGCTCCGAGGTAGTCTCTAGGTTTTCTGTGAACCGTCGAAATTTGGAACTAGAGGATTTTGCCGTGGCTCCGTTTTGCTGACATCATATCTGCTTCTGGTTAGAACGAGAAGAAGAACGCTGTTGTTGATTTCTAGGCTGTAGATGTAGCCATTGAGATCTGGCTTCCTTTTGACGGAGCCTGGTGGGACAATATGGTTCCCTTTTCGTTTGTACCCATGGATTGTAAACGGGGGTCAATGTGATCTCACCTGCAGGGCAGAAATTTCATTTCATTTTTTATTTCTTTTCATGATGCTCTATCATTTCAGCTTTTTATATCGCGAAAGTCGTGATTGCCCAATCATTTCGTCTATATTTTCGCGGTGCCCAATCATTTCGGCTATTTTTCTTTTTCTTTACTCGCTGCTTTTTATTGCGAGTTGCCCAATCATTTCGGCTATTTTTGTATGCATATATTTTACTTGCTGATTTTTATTGTAAGTTGTCCTGTCATTTTGGCTATTTCATATACATTTTTGGCTTACTGATTTTTGCTGCGAGTATAGAACTCAAGACCTGATACAAATCTTAGCATCAGCATCGCTGCGACTGGAATATTGCCGGGAGCGAATCATCATTTGCCGTGAAAAGACTTGGAATTTGATACCGATTTAGGCATCAGCATCGCTACCACTGGGACATTGCCAGTAGCGAATCATCATTTGCCTTTATCGATTCAAACAAAGGTGGCTTAGCAAACAGGGTTAGGATCCTGTCGACTAAGGCTTTTGACTTCATGAGCCGTAGGGGTCTCATAAAGGTGTTTCTCCCTACGAGCCGTGAGGATCTCGTAGGTGCATTTTCTCCTTAGGAATCGTGAGGATTCTTAAGTGCGTGTTCTCTTACAAGTCATAAGGATCTTACAAGAGTGTTTTCTCGTTATAAGTTGAAAGGACTTACAAGTGTTGTTCACCACATGATGACATTCCTCGTTATTAGCGAGACTTGGTGAGGGAACGTTTATTTGTGCCCGTGGATTGTATACAAGGGTCAATATTAAACCGCTTGTAGGGAAAACTGGGAGATGTGATGGGTTAAGAACGGGTTTAGATCCCTGTAGCTTAAGGCTTTCGAATCCTATGAGCCATGAGGGTCTCATAGGGGGGATTCTCCTTACGAGCCGTGAGGATCTCGTAAGTGTAATTTCTCTTTAGGAATCAAGGGGATCCCTAAGTGTGTTGCTCCCTTATGAGTCGTAAGGATCTTGTAATACCCAGTTCTTTTATACACCAATATTTGAAATTGTTTTATAAAAAAAAAGGTTAATTACAAATTTATTTATCTATATCTATAAACTAATTTAAATATTTTAAACTCCCAATCCATTTTATTTTCCCTCTCTCTTTTCTCAAACCCTAATCCCAATTCCCCATCTCCTTTTTCCATTTATATAAACCTCTATTTCTCGGCCCATCTCTTTTCCTATTTTTATTTAAAACCCAGCCCACTCCCCTGTTTCTTTTCTCAAACTTTCTCAAGCCCGGCCCCTTTCTTTTTCCCTTATTATTTTATTTGCTTTTTCCCCCAGGCCCAACAGAACAAATTAATTCCTTTTAACATTCAAGCCCAGCCTTTCCCAACTCCACAGCCCACGAAATAGAAAAGAATTTATTTAATTTAAGACTCTGGCCCAAGCCCAACTCCCTTCAGCCCGCTTCACCCAACCCGACCCGCAGCTGCCCGACCCGACCCGCTTCGACCCCTCTTCTCCTTCCCAATGGCTCTTTTCTTTTCCCCCGCTCACGCGATCCGCTTTCCTCGCCAACGTTCACGCCCACGCTCGTGCGCCGTTACCCCACGACGCGCACCCCCTCGCGATCCCCTCAACGTTCTCCCTCGTCTCCCCTTATTCCCCACTCTCTCAAATCTCCTCCTCTCTCTCAACCCACTACGAAACCCACTGCCTCCATCTCAACACCGACGACGACGTCGCCGCCCCCACCACCTCGTACTCCTCCCTCGCCCACTCCACTCCATCAACCAAGCAACCCCACCGAGCTCAATCCTCTCGCCTACTCCTCGCCGCACCATCTCTACACCGAACCACCGCTAAGCTTCCCTGCACCCGAGCTCGGCCACCACGTGCACTCGACGCCGGCGAGCTTCCACTGCCCAGAACCACCACATCGACGCCCCTCTGAGCCCAGCGACGACGACCATCGATCACCTCCATCGCCTCACCCATTCCCTGCACACCCGAGCCCCATCGCCCTTCGCCGGAGACTCCTCACCGTCGCCCCACTCCCACCAAGCCTCAACCCGATCACCTACTGCACCACCGAGTAAATCTCTCTCTCTCTCTCTCTGTATCCCCCTCTCTCAAACTCTGCTTCTCTCTCTCTCTATATCTCTCTCTCTATCTGTTACTCTCTCTCTCTCTCTCAGTCTCTCCCTCTCTCTAATTCTCTCTCTACCAAGCTCCCTGTCTCTCTCTGTTCTCTAATCTCTCTCTTTCTCTCTCTCTCTAATTTCTCTCTATTTATCAGCATCTCAACCCCCTCACCTCAAAAACAAGGAGCGACCTGGAGCGGTAAAGAAAAGGAGGGCACGGAGAGCAGCTAGATCGAGTACAATTGTCGGATTCGAAAGGGCTGAACCGGTGCTGCGTTCATGACGCGATTGTGCTGTTACCACTGCAGTAATATTGTCGACTCGTCTCCAGGCAAGTTCCCTACTTGCTACATGCTAATTTGTGTTAGTTACAAACTATAATCGTATAGATTCCATATTTACCATTCCCGAAAAACTATATGACGTAACTGTTCGATGCATGATCTCAATGGAAATCTTCATTTAATTTGACGGAACACAATTGCATGGTCTGGCCCGTAAGGCAGTGAACCTAGTGTGTAAATTTCATTGGAAAATATGACCGTTAATGACTAAAACGAATACCTCCAAATACATCTGTAAAACTGGGATTTTCCCGCGTCTGAAAATCGTTAAAATCACCATATATTGTGTACATACTGAAATGTTGCATTGGAGGGCTCAAATCGAAGCCGACTCGACGAACTGTAACCCTATGCAAGTTTCTAATGGTTTCTGTACTGAAACTGTGACGATATTTGGATCGGAGTGCGACTCTGGACTGCAGTCCAGAGCGACTCTTGTTATTGTTTACTGTCCCGTAATGCGTACCACCCTGTTTCCTGAACTCGTATGTTGCGGAACTCTGCATTTTATTGAAGTTGAATCTGTTAGATAAATAACGCTAGTGATTTCACCCTGTTCCATCGTCGTTTACTATTTAAAATGCAATTTAAATGATCGGGACGTATAGCAGTCCCAAACAGAACCAGAACGGACACCCCAATGTTGAATAGTGCATAACTCCTGACGTACAAACGCGATTGAGAATCCGTCTGTTGCGTTGAAAAAATTACTGAAAAATATAGATTTCATTAAACTGTAGCATCGCTAAAATCTGATCCCAACTGGGATTAAAATGCGTTACGAAACGGACTTCCGATTCTGAAACCGGATTTCCAGCAGTGAACGCTTAAAATGAAATGGCCATATCTACTGATCCTGAAACCCGATCACCGTGAAACTAAATTCGCTGGATAGATAATCACACATACTACTTAACCTCTGTTCATTGTTTCGCTAAATTTTGGCATATATTATTTATGATAAATTATGCAAGTGGTAGGATACCGACATATGACATATTAACCCTGCCTTACATACTGTTTTCTCATCACATCATATGTATATGTTATTGCATTGGTAGCCTAGTGATCATATGCATTACCCAGTGCTAGGTATTAGTGGTGATTGTGGCAAGTACGTTAGTGTTCGTGCATGAGTGGATAAGTGAAAGTGACACGTACTTGTACACAATCAGTGAACCCTATTATTCTATTGCATTGTCGACGTCTGTGGAGCGCGTGTAAGTGTGACTGTAAGTGGTATGGGACATTTATGGAAGCTCTTGCATGGGTGTCACAGATAAGGCACCAGATACTGCCCATTTATCTTGGGTATTAGTCGGGACGTGCTTGATGGAGATCCTGTCTCCAGTTCTCGCGCAGACTTGTCATGGACCGACCGGTATTTGAGGTTATGGTTGGCGTTTGATGTAGACCACGGGATGTGGGGTAGTTTGAGTGTGAGTTCAACAGAATCTCGGAAGTCCCATGCCGGCTTATATATATGGAGATATATGGAGATTTACAGGGTACATGATTATTACCGTGAGTTATATTTTGGGCCCGTGGTCCCTTGCCCTTGGGTCCTACCCTTAGGTGGAGGACACTCGCGAGTGGTTGACTCTCACACTTGGACTGACGATAGGCTTAGTGACCTGTACAGTGAGACTTAGAGACTGATAGGGATAATGGCATTGATATACATTAATTACTGTGTTGACATACCTGGCATACTATTTTACTCTTTACCGTTCACCTGATCTATTGGACACTTCATTGGTTACTCCATGTTCATATCTTTACCGTCGTGATTTACTGTTATATATCTATTATCACTGTTCGAGTTGCCACTTGCATCTATATATTTATATTGCTATCGTGTCGCTCTGACGACCTGAGTATGCATGCTCAGAGTGAGAGTAGATCTAGCCCGGACCAGGACCAGACGTACATCGCGGACATCTTGATCAGCTATCCAGAGTTATACTCTTTTACCTCCATCAGGTCAGTTCTTTGTATTTGTTTTGTTTCAGATACTGCATTTCTCATTACCTGTGCGTTGTTTACTGATTACCACGTAAAGCTAGAAGCCGAAGTGTGACTACGGCAGGATATTTCCTTGACTGTAGGAGTATGGCTGGCCTTGTCAACCCCTCGTATTCCGTATTTTGGGAAGCGGGGCGTGACATGGTTTTGTTGGTATCAGAGCCAGGTTTTGCTTCGTCTGGGATTGCAGTTCCGTGTAGTGTTTGACAATCTAAGACATCCCTCAGTCTAGGTTGTAAACTTGTTATTCTTAATCTTTGTTCACATTGTGTATTCTGCTATCCGTCCACTAGGGTTTCGGGTGACTTGGCAGAGTTACGTGGTCGTAATTGTGAACTATCTCATAGTTACAATATTGTACTCGGTTTAAGTGACTTAGAGCCCTACAGTTGATTTCCACTTGTAATGAATTTCATCACACCCGATGTTCTTAATTCCTTGCCCAATCCATATTATATTTTAATTTTTATAGCTTGTGCCTTCTATCGTCCTCAAAATTGTTGTTTCAGGACCATGTTTTCCAACGACTCTTTCTCTATCTCCACTCCCCAGAATCAGACTGTAGAGATCCTGACTGCACTGCAAAGTCTGAAGGAAGTCCAGGAGCGATCGAGCGACCTGTTAGCTGAAGGACTGAGAAGGCAGGTGAATCAGGCACCATCAGAAGTCTCCAATCGTAAAGAGATCCCTGTTAGACGAGGAAAAGAAGGGAAGATGAAGCGCCCACTTTTTTCCCCGCGACATAAGCAGCAGAAGACCTAATGTTATGGGTACTGCAAGAGGCCAGGACATCTTCAGAGGGATTGTCGCCGCGCCCAGGGAAAATGCCTGATTTGCGGATCCAACGAACATCTTATCAACGGTTGCCCTAAAAGGAAGGAGCTACAAGGAGGAGACTCGTCCACACTCTCCACTTCTGCCAAGTGATGATTATTGCGTAGTTCGAACTTCGAGGATAGGGCGGACCCAGCGCAGGATTCAACTCGCGTGACGAGAATGCAGCGGTCTAGTAATCGAAGAAGAGTTATCACGTTTTCTGCTTTTAATAAAATGTTGTCACTTGTAAATATTTCTCCTTTCGTTTGAGATTCTGTACCCGTTAAACTTTTGGCTGAATGTAATAAAATTCTGAGTTGTGATGTATGTATCGTCTCCTTTCCCCTCACTTTACTTATACTATTCGTTGCATCAGTATTCTAGATTTTGTTTTTCAGTCCTTGCCTGCCGCATATTTTTTCTTATACCCCATATCCTTGATTATTTTCCCTAATATGTTCCGCTGTCTGATCATGACTCTTTCTTTTTAGGCCATGGCCCACCCTGGAGCAGCGCCGCATCTAGATGAGGATGCACAGTCATGCGTTTCCTTAGACCGCATGCTGGTGAGTTCTGACGATGAGGTCAACGGTTCCCAGGTCATTTTCGGAAACAGCGATTCTGAGGACGAAGGAGACGCCGCCCCAGAGGTTGACATGATAGGCGATTCCGACGAAGAGGAAGGAGACCCTGAAGAGAACCCGATAGAGGAAGATCCCGAGGAAGGCCCGATAGAAGAAAATCCAGTGGAGGAAAATCCCATGGATGAGAAGCCAGAAGAAGAGAATCACATGGAAGAAGACCTCGATGAAGAAGCTCCAGCCGAGGAAGAAGGACCAGAAGAACAAGACCCTGCGGTAGAAGAACTCCCAATGGTGGTCCCTGCGTGGCGCTATGGAAATGGACGTCCCTACCTGAGCGCGCGAGCCTACCGTAACCTGCTGAACCTCCACAACCACGACTAACGGGATTTAGTTGTTGTCCCCTCTGGCCAAATAAATTTGTGTATAGTTTAGGGCCATCTTCGCTTTTCGAGAGTGCTTTGTTTTGAATTTTCTGGAATGAAATAAAATTGGCTGAGTTCGCTAATATTTTGATCTTCTTGGTTTACATGATGCTTGGCTGTTTCCCCTGTACATTTATTTTCTCCTGAGATTCATTACCGTTCACCCTTACACCATGGGCTGACCCGACCCCAATCGCTTCGACCTTCAGTCTAAAGCCGTCACACTCCGATCTATTGAATGAGCCACACACCATTGTAATCCTTACCCCAGCTAGCCCTATACATTTTTGTGCTTTTCCCTGTTACCCTAACTATATTTAGGGACATCATTATTCGAAAATTTAGTTTTCATTATTTTGTGTTTATCGAAGAGTGCGTGTTATTGACTACTACGTTTTATGTATTTTAAGTACACTACTATTATTCTCAGTTTACGGTAGCACGACCATATGTATTACACATATTATTTTGGTGCTATGCTTTTTATTTTCATCATGTGGCTTTCTAAGTTATGTTAAAATGGTTTGATTGATACGTTATTCTAAAAATGTTTTAAACCACCGACAAGTCCTTCACTGCTTCATTATGATTATGCCTTATACTTATTATTTCTGCTGTACTACTTTTGATATACTTATATGTGCACATATTTGGGTTTCGATTTTATCGAACACGCCTCGAATATTATTGTTCGTTATTGTTATTTAATATTCTCGTAAACATGTAGTTTGCCCTTATAGTTGTTCCTGCCTTATACTTATTTAGACCTATTCTTTTTGGTATGTTGTTCTTACATATATAGACCTTCAAAATTTCATCCACCCGTTTTAAGTAAATCACTAAGTGTTAGCGTTCGATGTGGTAGCCTTTCGCTTGTTATTTTGTAGTTTATCGTTATTTAAAATTTCGAGGAAGAAATTTCTGTAAGGGTGGTATGATGTAATACCCAGTTCTTTTATACACCAATATTCGAAATTTTTTTATAAAAAAAAAGGTTAATTACAAATTTATTTATTTATATCTATAAACTAATTTAAATATTTTAAACTCCCAATCCATTTTATTTTCCCTCTCTCTTTTCTCAAACCCTAATCCCAATTCCCCATCTCCTTTTTCCATTTATATAAACCTCTATTTCCCGGCCCATATCTTTTCCTATTTTTATTTAAAACCCAGCCCACTCCCCTGTTTCTTTTCTCAAACTTTCCCAAGCCCGGCCCCTTTCTTTTTCCTTTATTATTTTATCTGCTTTTTCCCCTAGGCCCAATAGAACAAATTAATTCCTTTTAACATTCAAGCCCGGCCTTTCCCAACTCCCCAGCCCACGAAATAGAAAAGAATTTATTTAATTTAAGACTCTGGCCCAAGCCCAACTCCCTTCAGCCCGCTTCACCCAACCCGACCCGCAGCTGCCCGACCCGCCCCGCTTCGACCCCTCTTCTCCTTCCCAACGGCTCTTTTCTTTTCCCCCGCTCACGCGATCCGCTTTCCTTGCCAACGTTCACGCCCACGCTCGTGCGCCGTTACCCTACGATGCGTACCCCTTCGCGATCCCCTCAACGTTCTCCCTCGTCTCCCCTTATTCCTCACTCTCTTAAACCTCCTCCTCTCTCTCAACCCACTACGAAACCCACTACTTCCATTTCAACACCGACGACGACGTCGCCGCCAACGACCCCACCACCTCGTACTCCTCCCTCGCCCACTCCACTCCATCAACCAAGCAACCCCACCGAGCTCAATCCTCTCGCCTACTCCTCGCCGCACCATCTCTACACCGAACCACCGCCAAGCTTCCCTGCACTCGAGCTCGGCCACCACGTGCACTCGACGCTGGCGAGCCTCCACTTCCCAGAACCACCACGTCGACGCCCCTCTGAGCCCAGCGACGATGACCACCGATCACCTCCATCGCCTCACCCATTCCCTGCACACTCGAGCCCCATCGCCCTTCGCCGGAGACTCCTCACCGTCGCCCCACTCCCACCAAGCCTCAACCCGATCACCTACTGCACCACCGAGTAAATCTCTCTCTCTCTCTGCAACTCTTCTCTCTCTCTCTGTATCCCCCTTTCTCTCAATCTCTGCTTCTCTCTCTCTCTCTACATCTCTCTCTCTATCTGTTACTCTCTCTCTCTACATCTCTCTCTCTCTCTCTCAGTCTCTCCCTCTCTCTAATTCTCTCTCTATCAAGCTCTCTGTCTCTCTCTGTTCTCTAATCTCTCTCTTTCTCTCTCTCTAATTTCTCTCTATTTATCAGCATCTCAACCCCCTCACCTAAAAAACAAGGAGCGACCTGGAGTGGTGAAGAAAAGGAGGGCACGGAGAGCAGCTAGATCGAGTACAATTGTCGGATTCCAAAGGGCTGAATTGGTGCTGCGTTCGTGACGCGATCGTGCTGTTACCACTGCAGTAATATTGTCGACTCGTCTTCAGGAAAGTTCCCTACTTGCTACATGCTAATTTGTATTGGTTACAAACTATAATCGTATAGATTCCATATTTACCATTCCCGAAAAACTATATGACGTAACTGTTCGATGCATGATCTCAATGGAAATCTTCATTTAATTTGACGGAACACAATTGCATGGTCTGGCCCATAAAGCAGTGAACCTAGTGTGTAAATTTCATTGGAAAATATGACCGTTAATGACTAAAACGAATACCCCCAAATACATCCGTAAAACTGGGATTTTCCCGCGTCTGAAAATCGTTAAAATCACCATAAATTGTGTACATACTGAAATATTGCGTTCTAGGGCTCAAATCGAAGCCGACTCAATGAAATGTAACCCTATGCAAGTTTCTAATGGTTTCTGTACTGAAACTATGACGATATTTGGATCGGAGTGCAACTCTAGACTGCAGTCCAGAGCGACTCTGATTATTGTTTACTGTCCCGTAATGCGTACCACCCTGTTTCCTGAACTCGTATGTTGCGAAACTCTGCATTTTATTGAATTTGAATCTGTTATCTAAATAACGCTAGTGATTTCACCCTGTTCCATCGTCGTTTACTATTTAAAATGCAATTTAAATGATCGGGATGTATAGCAGTCCCAAACAGAACCAGAACGGACACCCTAATGTTGAATAGTGCATAACTCCTGACGTACAGACGCGATTAAGAATCCATCTATTGCGTTGAAAACCTTACTGAAAACCCTAGATTTCATTAAACTGTAGCGTTGCTAAAATCTGATCTCAACTGGGATTAAAATGCGTTGCGAAACGGACTTCCGATTCTGAAACCGGATTTCCAGCAGTGAACGCTTAAAATGAAATGGCCATATCTACTGATCCTGAAACCCGATCGGCGTGAAACCAAATTTTCTGAATAGATAATCACACATACTAGTTAACCTATGTTCATTGTTTCGCTAAAATTTGGCATATATTATTTATGATAAATTATGCAAGTGGTAGAATACCGACATATGACATATTAACCCTGCCTTACATACTGTTTTCTCATCACATCGTATGTATATGTTATTGCATTGGTAGCCTAGTGATCATGTGCATTACCCAATGCTAGGTATTAGTGGTGATTGTGGCAAGTATGTTAGTGTTCGTGCATGAGTGGATAAGTGAAAGTGACACGTACTTGTACACAATCAGTGAACCCTATTATTCTATTGCATTGTCGACGTCTGTGGGACGCATGTAAGTGTGACTATAAGTGGTATGGGACATTTATGGAAGCTCTTGCATGGGTGTCACAGATAAGGCACCAGACACTGCCCATTTATCTTGGGTATTAGTCGGGACGTTCTTGATGGAGATCCTGTCTCCAGTTCTCGCGCAGACTTGTCATGGACTGACCGGTATTTGAGGTTATGGTTGGCGTTTGATGTAGACCATGGGGTGTGGGGTAGTTTGAGTGTGAGTTCAACAGAATCTCGGGAGTCCCATGCCGGCTTATATATATGGAGATATATGGAGATTTACAGGGTACATGATTATTACCGTGAGTTATATTTTGGGCCCGTGGTCCCTTGCCCTTGGGTCCTACCCTTGGGTGGAGGACACTCGCGAGTGGTTGACTCTCACACTTGGATTGACGATAGGCTCAGTGACCTGTACAGTGAGACTTAGAGACTGATAGGGATAATGGCATTGATATACATTAATTACTGTGTTGACATACCTGGCATACTATTTTACTGCTTTACCGTTCACCTGATCTATTGGACACTTCATTGGTTACTCCATGTTCATATCTTTACCGTCGTGATTTACTGTTATATATCTATTATCACTGTTCAAGTTGCCACTTGCATCTATTTATTTATATTGCTATCGTGTCGCTCTGACGACCTGAGTATGCATGCTCAGAGTGAGGAGTAGATCTAGCCCGGACCAGGACCAGACGTACATCGCGGACATCTTGATCAGCTATCCAGAGTTATACTCTTTTACCTCCATCAGGTCAATTCTTTGTATTTTTTTTTGTTTCAGATACTGCATTTCTCATTACCTGTGCGTTGTTTACTGATTACCACGTAAAGCTAGAAGCCGAAGTGTGACTACGGCAGGATATTTCCTTGACCGTAGGAGCATGGCTGGCCTTGTCAACTCCTCGTATTCCGTATTTTGGGAAGCGGGGCATGACAATCTCATGCAGGTATTTTCTCTTTACAAAGTCGAGAGGACCTTGCAAGTGTGCATGATTTTTTTTATGAGTCTGCGCCCTTACGGGTTTTCACAAACTCGCCGGCAGTCCTCCTATTTTTACTCACGGTGCCCTTCCGGTTTTTTATTCATGCCCATTTCGCTTGTGGACGTAACATTTTTTTTGCACGATGAAACTCTTGAGAATAGTTTCGCTGCATGTGGCCCATTTGTTTGCCGGTAGGATTTGAGTCGCAGTCTTCACTGCTGGGACTTGTGTACTTATACTCCACTATCGCCGTGTTTGAGGCGACGTTGTTAGTTTAAGGACATCTCGGTCCGTTGTTAGTTTAAAGACATCTCGGTCCATTGTTAGTTTAAAGACATTTCGGTCCATTGTTAGTTTAAGAACATCTCGGTCCACAGCTAGTTTATGGATATCTCGGTTCGTAGCTAGTTTAAGGACATCTCGGTCTGTAGCTAGTTTAAGGACATCTCGGTCCATGGTGTTTTGAGGCGCGGTTTCGTTGGATACTACTTATAGAGTTTGGACTCAGGGAGATAGAGTGCGGACATGAGCATCGTCATACATCATTAACCTGAGCCGTGAATTGTCAAGCATAGTATTTCTTAAGGAACCAGCCATTTATTGGCCGGAAAGGTCTTTCGCCATGCATATCCATGAGCAAGTAGGCCCCACCTTGGTAGACCTTGTCTATGATGTATGAGCCCTCATAGTTTGGCTCGAATTTCCCCCGTTTGGCACGGTTGGGGATCATAGGTCTGTTTACGACTAACACGAGTTCGACTTGGCGGAATGTTCTCGTCCTACTCAGTCTTTCGTATGAGCGCGTCATCCTCGCTTTGTAAGCTTCTAGGTTTTGCTGCGCCATGAGACGGGTTTCATCGAGGGCATCAAGTTCCTCGAGCCGAAGATAGGCATTTTGTTCATGCGTTAGTTCGTACCGAACCGCCACTCATAGAGAGGGTAGCTCAATCTCCAAGGGAAGTACCGCTTCCGTGCTGAATACTAACGCAAATGGCGTTGTGTTCGTGGCCGTCTTGAACGTAGTCCGATAGGCCCAGAGAGCTTCATGCAATCTCTCGTGCCAGTCCTTTTTATTTCTGGATACCGTTTTCTTTATGATCTTTGTCAAGGTCTTGTTGAAAGCCTCAGCTAGACCGTTAGCTCAGGGATTATAAACTGAAGAATATCTCCAATCTATTTTATGCTGCTGTGCGAAGCGACTGATTTTATGGCTTCTGTAGGCTGGCCAGTTATCCGAGATGATCCGCCGCGGAGTGCCGAACCGGTAGATGACATGCGTCCTGAAGAAGATGTTCTCTGTCTTCACTTCCCTTAACGGTATTGCTTCTGCCCATTTAGAGAAGTAATCGGCTGTTGCTAGTATGAACCGATGTCCCTTGGATGATGCTGGCTCGATGGGCCCGATTATATCGGTTCCCCACATTTCGAATGGTTGCTAGCCAATGTTGGGTGTAGCGGATTCGGATGCTGATGGATGAAGTCCCCATGAATTTGGCACAAGCGACACTGCTTCGCATATTCAAGGCAGTCCCGAATCATCGTGGGCCAATAGTAACCCATTCTTTTGATCTTCAGCTTCATCTTTGGCCCAGCTTGATGGGAACCACAGAGTTTGTCATGAGTCTCTTGAATGACCCTTCTTGCTTCTTTTGGTCCCAGGCATCTCAGCCATAGACAATCGAACGATCTCTTATAAAGAGTACCATTGACGAAGGTGAAACACAGGGCTCGCTTCATGAACAGATGTCTTGACGATGCGTCTTTGGGCGTTCGATGTGATTTGAAGTAGTCTATGAAGACTACTCTCCAATCTTTCACCTTATCTTTATCTTCCAATTGGAAGGCTTTTTGTTCGGTTGCTTCCTCTCCATTAGACGTCTTCGGAGATATTTCTGCTGGTGCGAGAATCCGGCGACTTTGCACAATGATCTTTACGTCATCGAGGTTTTCGTCGGCCAGTTCTTTAGCGAGCTTGGCTAACGCATTCGCCTTACTATTTTCCGCACGCGGTATGCTTTCCAGGGTGTAGGAGGGGATTTGCGTCTGTAATTGCTGCACTCTTTCACCATACCTGATCAGTTCTGGCTTGCACGTCTGATAGTCGCCATTTACTTGGCTAACGACCAGCTGGGAGTCTCCATATATGAGGAGGTTTTCGATTCCCATGTTGACAGCAATCTCGAGACCTGCTATCAAAGCTTCATACTCAGCTTCACTGTTTGTTCTTTGTAGGGTTACTGGGCACTCTCATAAGGGTCTACGAGGCATCAACCATGCCCGATTTAAAATTTAGACGTGCCGAACAACCCTTAACCAAGATCATAAACTAGAGATTAGGCGAAACAAAGCATGTTAAACACTTTAACATCTAAGAGTTTGGGATTACAATCTTTGTAGTCCGGTCCTTCACTTCATAAGCTCCGTGTTGAGGTCTCTTCGCTGCGATCATCAAGTTCTGGACTCTCGAGAGGCTCCACGAAGAGAAAGATGCATGCTTGCTTTCGATCTTCGATAACAAAGATGATCGACCTTGAAGTTTCTTTAACACAAGCTCTCACTCACTAAATGAAGTGAACACCCTAATCTAAATGGCTAGGATAGATTAGCATGATGGAGTAGGATTTTAGCTCTCATTTATTTTCATTATCTCACCCATTTTCATCACATAACAAAAACCTAAAAAGCTTTTTCAAAGAGGAAGAAGAAGATGATTCCTTTTGTGATGAATAATGAAAATGTAATAATAATAACTTATGCAACCATGGTTGCTAAATGAAAAGGCTAACCAATATAGAGAATTAACCAAGGATGAAGGGTTTGGGTTGGGTTAACAATGAGTCACTAAAATATCAACCATAATATCTTAGCACAAAACAAAAGAAAACCTTCTAGAAGGTTCATGAATGGACTAACCCAAATCAAACCCTAACCTTATTTAATCTCCACTAATCATGTTGCGTTAGTTATCATAACTTATTACAATATTATATATCACACATATAATATATTTTGTAACAAAAGAAAATAATACAATTAACATATATCGCATATATATCAATGTATTACCCGAGTGAGAAAATGAATCAATAAGTGAGCTAATATTAGTTAATGTAATTTAATATATCAAATATATAATTATACATTAAATTATCGAATCAACACTTGATCCGATAATCCGGCTATTTCATAAATAACCGGCTAATATAATCTGTATCAGTTCATCGAATCAACACTTGATCCGATGACCCGGCTATATCACATATACCCGGCCGATATCTCATATCGTGAGAATCTAATACGGTATCACATACACGTATTGTTCTCGGTCCCGCACATATCATATATGTGCTCCTACTCTGTTTTGCCTGAGCCAAGAAACCTCTATGTAGGACTCTAAAGAATCGTCAATACGCCGGCTGTAGGTGATGATCATATCAAACACCCACAAGCTGCAAGCGGTCAGCTAAACATAACAGCCACCCATGTATTGAGCGATCAGAAGATCAACAAGCAAGCCTGTACATTCTCCTGCGAATCCAATCAGTAACACTCCCGTACAGTCCGGTTTCGTCGTCTGATATGTCGCATATCTTGCCTAGGGGTGGTAAACGTCAGACCCCAGTAGCTTGATAAGTCGTGTCGATATGAGGTCTATAACAGTTCGAGAAACTACTGATAACACTTACCAGTAAATTTCAGCAACCCTGGCCAGGGATTTCCAGTTATAGCCAATCGAACACAGCACAACATCAACTCCCTATACCGGGAGAGACTCCCCTCCTATCGCTCATTGCCTCCATGTGATTCGGGACTGTACCCAAAAGCCACCTTTTTGCACGCCCTCTTGGACGTGGTATGATGGAAATCAAAGTACAATGGGAATCACACAAGACTCTATGACAATCTCGGGTCAATATACTACTCTGTACCGGTGTCATCGGAGAACTGCCATCTGACGTGAGGTATAATACCATCTGGGAGTTCTCGGCGAGTCCGTCCAGTGTACCCAGTCTCCACTGAGCACCCGTACACCATCCTTGATGTCAAACACCCATGGATATGGGATCATCCATCGCCCATCATATGGGTCAAGATGCGTATACGCTAGTCTACTCTGGCGTATCGATGCCCTGTCTCGATACACCCTCGACTAGGAACAATTATAGGATGTACTTGTCGACTACCGTGGCCCCACTAGTATGATCTCATCATAGTCCCAGTAGTCGAGTACATATCCTAAAGGCTTTATCAACATGTAACATAGAGACAATCAGAATACATGTTAAGATAAAGTACAACCAGATAGCGTACTATCATGTCGAGCAAGAAAGTTCTCCCTATATATGTCCAAGCATCCACTATAATATACATCATATGTACAGTAATGGCTTCTAGGACATACATATAACTAACAATCTTCCACTTGCACTAGGGTCATCTGTTGTGGTATCACATACCCAACAATTAGCTGTGGTTGAAGTATCTCATACTCAACCATCTCATAAAAGTCTCTACTGGGAAAAAAGCCTTTTTGAGTGGATCCGCGCTGTTGTCCTCTGTGTCTACTCTCCTAACCTCGATCTTCCTGGAGATCAACCATCTCCATGATCAGGTGATACTGCCTAAGAATTATATCTGGATTTCTGATGGGACGGGCGTTCCTTGGCATAAGCCACAACTCCATTGTCACACAATGGTAGGAACGAAGTTCATCTCATGAACTTATATATATCCAGACTGCCTCTTTGATAGCATCCTTGGTAACGATGTATCTTGCCTTTAATCGTCTAGTAAGTCACGGTATCTAGCTTGGAACTCTTCCAACATACCGTCCCTCCACTGAGGGTAAAGACAATGCCTGCGACTGACATTCAGTCGTCCTTATCACCCTGGAACTTTTCCTGTGATTCTCCCCAGGATCGATTGATACCATCTCATTACAACTAGTGAGTATCCTAACATCCAATTAGATCTATCTCATAGATCCAAAACCCAGGATTTAGGAGGTATCATTTTGATCCTATATGGAGAATCCTTATGATAAGCGGAGATTAACCGAGCATAGCATAGGAAACTCCTTCCCTATCAAGAGTATGTCATCCACATACTCTACGAGGATCACCACCATACTCCCTACGACCTTTTTGTATATACAAGGTTCATCTACATTTTGATGAAGTCAAACTCTTTGACTACCACATCAAAACAAATGTTCCAACTCCGCGATACCTGCTTTATCCTATAAAGCATCTTGCACACGTTTCCGCTACTCCCACTGTCTACGAAGCCCTCTGGCTGTGTACTTATAGACGCTCTCTTCTAAAATATTATTTAGAAATGCAGTCATGACACCCAACCACCAGATATCGTAGTCATGGTATGTAGCTGTGGCAAGTAGGATCTGGATGGACTTAAGCATAGCTTTGAAAGTCTGAACTTTTCCATGTACACCAAGTAATCTTCTCAAGATATACTTGCTCCTGATGGGGATTTAACCCTTCAGATAAAGCAACCAAAGTCCATACTTTGTTGGTGTATAAGGATTCCATCTCAGATCGCTAAGCATCCAGCCATTCTTACAGAGTCTCACTCCTGATGGCCAGCTCGAAACTAGTTGGGTCATCATCTCATGATGCAATCCTCGCTCCCACTGTCATAGAGAAACTGAAGTATCTCTAAGGTGGGTGAGGAACCCTACTAGATCGGCGGAGAGACTGAGATTCGTTGGAAACTATTGAATCCTTTGGTTCTACCAAATCATCTGATGTAGTTTGTATAGCTAGAACTCCTTCCAGTTCTATCTCATGACCACTAATTTTTCCACAAGAAATTCCCTTTCACAAAGGTGGCATGCTGAGAAAAAAAACATCTTTTGTTCCTCGGTTAGGTAGAAGATATTCCCTTGCGAATGCTTGGGATATCCAACAAACTTCCACAGATCTGTCTTTGCCTCGAGCTTGTCCGGATTTTTCTTTTTAGACATAGGCCGGACAACCCTAAATCTTAACAAACTTAAGATATGGGCTCTTCCCTTTCCATATCACATATGAAGTGGTAGGCAACTGATTTGATTTGAACCCTATTCAATAGGTATGCAGCTTCTCAAGTGCATAACTCCCAAAAGGAAATAGGAAACTCAGTAGTACTCATCATAGAGCACACCATATCATATAGAGTGCTATTGCTCCGCCCTGATATACCAATTTTGCTATGGTGTATACGGAGGAGTAATGCTGAGAGAGAATCTCATTCTCCTTTAGAATAGTCCAGGAATTCCGTGCTCTAGTATTCTCCTCCTTGATATCATTAAAGGACATAATACTTTTACCCGTTTTGGTTCTCTACTTCTAACTTATATTCTGTGAATATCTCAAAAGCTTCGGACTTGTGTTTCAACAGGAACATATGTCTGAATCTTGAGTGATCATCAGAGAATGTAATGAAGTACAAAGAACCGGTCTTGGCATGCGTAGACAGGGGACCTTCATATATCAGCATGTATCAATCCCAAGAGTTCACTAACTCTTTCTCTGTTTCCAATAAACAGAGCTATGGTCATCTTATCTTTGTGACATGACCGACAAGTTTCACAAGATGTAAATTCAAACTAATTTAAATATGCATCTAAATGTAACTTAGCTAGTCGGGTCGCATTGATATGACCTAGTCTACCATGCCTTAAGAAGGATTCGTTCATTTCTGAACTCTTCTTCTTGTGTGTATTCTGTATACTAAGAACTGTAGTTTGATTTGGAACGTCAATGCTATTTAGATAACGTGCCTGAACCGATCAATTCTTGATATAGGAAATGTTCAAAACATTATCCAACAATACAAAATTATATCCTTCTTTACTAATAAAGAGACCGATATGATGTTGTACATCAGGTTCGGTATCTAATAACATTCGTTCAGAATCATTGTATTTGTTAATACAGGATGATAACTACCAACAGACTTGGCTGCAACACTTGCACCGTTTCTATCTCATGAAATTTATCACCCGTTCTCAGTTCTCTACCTTTCTGTAGCTCATGTAACATATTACATATCTGGGATCCTGATCCGGTAACACATACCCAGGACGTAGAGGATACCGAGAAACGGTTCTTTGTAATGAACACACCCGAAGATGATGCATCAGCATGCACTTTCTTCGTTTGGGCGGCACGGGAATTCTGGTAATCCCCAATTTCCTGCTCTGTCTTATAACAATTATAAGTTGGAGCGGGACCAACGTTCCCCAGCTCAGTATAACAAGCGAGTTCAGTCAATACATCTGTATTATTATCTTTATTAAGGCGTGATATGATCGCTACCTGGAGAGAGAGAGAAGAAAACATTCAGCGTATGCTCTTGCAAGATTAGATTGGTTATCTAATATATCTAATCAGGATGTCTTCCACTGTTTTAGTCAAATCTTCCTTCAAACCCTAAAAGGAAAGACTAGCCGGGATTAATTACACGCTACAAGTTTGCCAATCTTTCAGCCAGGCCAGTGTCGTACTTTGAGGGAGGTTCCCCGTGCTTTCGCACGAACCTAATTAAAGTAAACCTCGTTTTCCCAGGGGCGTAACCCCGTTGACACCTTTCTAGACACCTACTTGATCGGCTAATTGTAATGTGTAAAACTCTCCCAGGAGTAACTCTTACTCACAGCGGGTATCGGGATCCAACTATCTCATAGAAGGTATGCAATCTCATTGCAAATTTCAACACTTGAAATTCCCAATAATATTTTACCCCTAGTGTTCTATGACCTTGACGAATGCCAAACAACCCATAGTCCACTAGTCAAGTTCAACCCGTACATTTCTTGATTGAATTAAACCCACCCGCATGACCCTTGACGAATGCCAAACAACGCCGTACAAATACCCTAATCCAATCTGCATCATATGCATAAGTAGATAAATACTAGTTAGCTACCGCACACTACGCCTTGACGAATGCCAAACTACCGCAACACGAATACTAAGTAGTACTTATCTGAAATGACGGAGGGCCACGACAGGTTTTTAAGAAAACCTTTTGCGTAATGAACTTGATATCGTTGTAGAATCGAGTGATTTTAAATGGAGTGTTTTTGAGGCCTTTTCTAGTTTTGCTAAAGAGGCCACTCCCGGTGAAGGGATCGTCAGCTCTTTCCTCATCGAATAAGGTGCAGGATATTTCACAAATACCGCTATGCAAAGCAAAAAACTATAGAAGCAATCAAAAGACAAACTGAGTATGCAGCATCTGCTAGTTTCGCTAAAGAGGTCACTCCCGGTGAAGGGATCTCGGCTCTTTCCTTATCGAATAAGGTGCTGGATGTTCTACAAGGAACACCGCTATGCAAAGCAAGAACTAGAGCTACCAGTTTTTAAACAAGTTTCTACAACATCTTAGGCTTCTTTTATTTCATTAATCTCATTAATGAAGTCCCATTTTATTATGCTTCACAAGCATCATATTTGAAACGAAATCAACAATATATAATATATATCTCATATATATAATATAAACATTTGTCTCAGGCAGTAATATGATCTCATCACATAACATTGCAGCAGAAGAACATATATGAAACATTAGATATACTAGGAGGTCCGTGTTTTAATACGAGCCTGTATAAAACACGGATTCTACGGTCGCGATGAATAGCCAAACCCACATCCCTAGACCCCTACGAGAGCAGCAAGCAACACTGCCAATTCTAGGGTTAGGAGACCCGGTCTCGACTCCTCGAGATGGTCTCCCACTGGACCCTAGAACCCGGTTACTTGTGCTCCCCGTCTTGGGTCTACCTAATATGGAAAAGTAAATAATATACAATGGTGACATCATCCTCAGCCCGGAAGTGCCCCAATAAAAGAATATTACATACAAATGAATTTTACATGAATGAAAATGAAAACTCTCATCTCACATAAAACCCCCGGCTACTCAAACACGACGATCCAATATAACATATCTTAGCAACACATAACATCACATGTCATCAACGTAAGTAAGTATGCATACACCGATTGTTGTCGATGTATAGCAACGAAAATCGGTGATACAACTACATACTACACTTACGGTCGCATAAAAGAAAGTGTAAAACTACAACAGTTGGAATCCGCAACCTTCTCAGACATCGCATGCCTAACCAAATGAATTCCTTAGACATCTCATGCCTAACAATTATAAACCCCGCATTTTAGTCTCAATATCGAAAACACTTTTCAATATCAAGTCGGGCAATTCAACAAGATTCCCGACATCCTGATCGAATGCTCGTTGCAAACTTTAGTAGACGGCCGCACCCCTGATGCCGTCGACGAAGTGCACTAAGGCGGAACACCGCTGCCGCGAGCACCCGAACGGATGCTTTTGGCGATGGGGTTCTCCTACAGTCACTTGGTCGGGGCTATGGGGCGTGGCTGTCAATTAAGTTTACCCGGCGAGTATCCGCGTACATTACGTGATTGCGACAAACTTTTGATCACATCAAAATTCCATGGCAACCGATCAATTGAGACTGAACTGCTAGATTTATAACATTCAAATTAGTTATCTCATAACTACTTGTGGATTCCAAATATTGTATCATATTCCAGATAAATAGATAATGTTAAACTTTCCGATCGAATAATCAAACACCCAAGTTTTCCCAAATAGTTCTCAACACTTGAAATTAGTTTAAAAAACATCCATCACATGCCACAGTACCAATGGTCTAGCCGTAGAAGGGTCAAGCCAACGCTTCACATGTGGCACGCCGTACTGCCCCAAACCCTAAGGTTTTGATGCAGTTCAAGACGGTCACATAATCGAGTTAAGGTTTGTGTTCTTCTAGAGGGTCCACCTCGTTACTTGCATGACTTAGAACGTTCTTAAACTACGGAAAAATCCAACGCTTAGAAATTTTCCGGCAGGGGAAAAAGTGAGTTATTGATATCCGTTCGAACTTTTTAACACGTTCTAAAAAATACCCGGACAAACTAAACGAAGTTAAACTTTCCGATCGAATCAACGAGCTCCCAATAGAACCCAGAAAACTCAACACTTGAGTGGAATTAAAAATTCCCAGAATTTTGTAAAAGAACCCAGGAATAATACTGTGAAGTAGTGGGCCCCAATGACACTGTTCGGCCGCGGAACCGCAGCCATGTGCGTGGTTTAGCCACGGTTCCGCGGTCACATGATTGCTTTGGTGGTCCGTACTTCACAGTAATTCTTAGATTTTCCTGCTTATTTTTATGAGTATTTTTAATATGAAAAAATCAACATTTTTGAAAAATTTCCAGAAACTAGGGTTTTACGGGTATTCGGAGTTCGATCGGACTTTAAACTTCGTCTAGACTTCGCCTAAAGCTCTAGCTTGGCTCTGATACCACTGTAGGGTTACTGGGCACTCTCACAAGGGTCTACGAGGCATCAACCATGCCCGATTTAAAATTTAGACGTGCCGAACAACACTTAACCAAGATCTTAAACTAGAGATTAGGCGAAACAAAGCATGTTAAACACTTTAACATCTAAGAGTTTGGGATTACAACCTTTGTAGTCCGGTCCTTCACGTCATAAGCTCCGTGTTGAGGTCCCTTCGCTGCGATCATCAAGTTCCGGATTCTCGAGAGGCTCCACGAAGAGAAAGATGCATGCTTGCTTCCGATCTTCGATAACAAAGATGATCTACCTTGAAGTTTCTTTAACACAAGCTCTCACTCACTAAATGAAGTGAACACACTAATCTAAATGGCTAGGATAGATTAGGATGATGGAGTAGGATTTTAGCTCTCATTTATTTTCGTTATCTCACCCATTTTCATCACATAACAAAAACCTAGAAAGCTTTTTCAAAGAGGAAGAAGAAGATGATTCCTTTTGTGATGAATAATGAAAATGTAATAATAATAACTTATGCAACCATGGTTGCTAAATGAAAAGGCTAACCAATGTAGAAAATTAACTAAGGGTGAAGGGTTTGGGTTGGGTTAACAATGAGTCACTAAAATATCAACCATAATATCTTAGCACAAAACAAAAGAAAACCTTCTAGAAGGTTCATGAATGGACTAACCCAAATCAATCCCTAACCTTGTTTAATCTCCACTAATCATGTTGCATTAGTTATCATAACTTGTTACAATATTATACATCACATATATAATATATTTTGTAACAAAAGAAAATAATACAATTAACATATATCGCATATATATCAATGTATTACCTGAGTGAGAAAATGAATCAATAAGTGAGCTAATATTAGTTAATATAATTTAATATATCAAATATATAATTATACATTAAATTATCGAATCAACACTTGATCCGATAATCCGGCTATTTCATAAATAACCGGCTAATATAATCTGTATCAGTTCATCTAATCAACACTTGATCCGATGACCCGGCTATATCACATATACCCGGCCGATATCTCATATCGTGAGAATCTAATACTGTATCATATACACGTATTGTTCTCGGTCCCGCACATATCATATATATGCTCCTACTCCGTTTTGCCTGAGCCAAGAAACCTCTGTGTAGGACTCTAAAGAATCATCAATACGCCGGCAGCAGGTGATGATCATATCAAACACCCACAAGCTGCAAGCGGTCAGCTAAACGTAACAGCTACCCAGGTATTAAGCGATCAGAAGATCAACAAGCAAGCCTGTACATTCTCCTGCGAATCCAATCAGTAACACTCCCGTACAGTCCGGTCTCGTCGTCTGATATGTCGCATATCTCGCCTAGGGGTGGTAAACATCAGACCCCAGTAGCTTGATAAGTCGTGTCGATATGAGGTCTATAATAGTTTGAGAAACTACTGATAACACTTACCAGTAAATCTCAGCAACCCTGGCCAGGGATTTCCAGTTATAGCCAATCGAACACAGCACAACATCAACTCCTTATACCGGGAGAGACGAATCCCCTCATATCGCTCATTGCCTCCACGTGATTCGGGACTGTACCCAAAAGCCACCTTTTTGCACGCCCTCTTGGACGTGGTATGATGGAAATCAAAGCACAGTGGGAATCACACAAGACTCTATGACGATCTCGGGTCAACAGACTACTCTGTACCAGTGTCACCGGAGAACTGCTATCTGACGTGAGGTATAATACCATCTGGGAGTTCTCAGCGAGTCCGTCCAGTATACCTAGTCTCCACTGAGCACCCGTAAACCATCCTTGATGTCAAACACCCATGGATATGGGATCATCCATCGCCCATCATATGGGTCAAGATGCGTATACGCTAGTCTACTCTGGCGTATCGATGCCCTGTCTCGATACACCCTCGACTAGGAACAATTATAGGATGTACTCGTCGACTACCGTGGCCCCACTAGTATGATCTCATCATAGTCCCAGTAGTCGAGTACATATCCTAAGGGCTTTATCAACATGTAACATAGAGACAATCAGAATACATGTTAAGATAAAGTACAACTAGATAGCGTACTATCATGTCGAGCAAGAAAGTTCTCCCTATATATGTCCAAGATTCCACTATAATATACATCATATGTACAGTAATGGCCTCTAGGGCATACATATAACTAACATTCTTGACTCCGTTAAGGAAATGGCAAAACGCATAATCCCTGCTTGTGGAGTTACAAAGATAAGGCCCACCCTGGCTTTAATTATGGGGGTGTTTTTCTTTCGCTTCTTCAAGGAGGACGCTTCATCGAAGTAGAGTTCCCATCGGGTATCATTCCCTTCTTTCTCCCTGTCAATTGCGTCAAACGCGTGTTCGTCCGGCAACTCGTAGTTCAAGGGAGAGTCGGCATGTATTGGATGCTCAGCGAGAAAATCGGCGATAGCCTGGCCTTTTATTGCATTGAGAGGTCGATATACTATCGAGAACTCTATCAAGAGGGTGGCCCATTTGGCAAGCCTTCCTGTTAGCATGGCTCTTGACATCAATACTTGAGAGGATCCACCTTTGATATAAGATGGACCTCATGTACCAAGGCGTAATGTCGGAGCTTCATTACTGCGAAGATCAATGCCAGGCAATGCTTTTCGATTGGGGAGTAGTAGTTTTCTGCCCCCAGGAGAACTCGACTCAAATAGTAAAGAGCTCTCTCCTTCCCCTGGTCATTCTTCTGTGCCCATAACGTGCCTAAAGAACCTTCAAGGGCTGTTGTGTACAGGATAAGGGGCTTTCCCTTGACCGGAGCAGGCAGTACCGGCGGGTTCTGCAGATATTGCTTGATTTCGTCCAGTGCTCTTTGGCATTTACGATCCCAAATGAACGAGGCCCATTTCTTCATTAGATGACTGTAAGGGCGGTATTTGCTGGAGAGCTTAGCTATGAACCGCCGGACATACGCGACCTTTCCATGGAGAGACCGCAATTGCTTGAGAGTTCTTGGCGAAGGCATTTCCATAATCGCCTTGATCTTTGACGGGTCTATTTCGATGCCCCGGTGTCGTACGATGAATCCTAGGAATTTTCCCGAGGAAACTCCAAACGCGCATTTCAGAGGACTCATCTTCAGATTATATTTCCGAAGACGCTGGAACACTATTTTCAAATGCTCCTAGTGTTCCTCATACGATTTGATTTTAACCACGAGGTCGTCGATATAACATTCGACAATCTCATGTACGAGGTCATCGACGATCTTTGTCATGGCCCTCTGGTAGGTGGCGCCAGCATTCTTCAGATCGAATGACATTACTTTGTAGCAGAATATGCCTAGCGGAGTCCGAAAAGCAGTGTGCTTTTGGTCTTCAGGATGCATCTTGATTTGGTTGTACCCTGAGGATCCGTCCATGAAGGAGAAGACTTCATGGGTGGATGTGTTATCGATCATCAACTCGGTGACAGGCACTGGGAAGTCATCTTTCGGACAAGCTTTGTTGAGATCCCAAAAATTTACGCAGATGCGTACTGTCCCATTTTTCTTCATTACCGGAACGATATTGGCGATCCAGTCAAGATATTGAACTTCTTGGATGAAGTCGGAGTCGATTAGCTTCTTGACTTCGGCATTGATACTCATCTCAAGCTCGAGCCGCATTCTTCTTGGCGCCTGTTTGACTGGCTTGACATCCGGCAATATCGCCAGTTTATGCACAACTATCTCTGGATCTAATCCCGGTATCTCGGAATAGTTCCATACAAAACAGTCTTTATACTGCATAAGCACGTCCTTTAACGTGGCTACCTGTTTCTCAGACAACAGCTCACTGACGAACGTTGGCCTTGGCTCATTTGCCGTCCCCAAGTCAATTTTTCTCAGGTTGTCTGCTGTGGTATGTATTCTATCTTCCAGCTCTTTTGGCGCTGGTGGAAATTCTGAAATCAGCTCATTCTCATCTTCATTTACGAAGCATTGGTAGAGGTCATCTATAGTCTCATACTCTCTCTCCTTTGAGAATGTTATCATATGATAGGTACGAGCTTGTTTCCAAGCTCAATGCTGATCTAGACTTTCCCTTGCAGTGTAGGTTATTCTCGGCTCATGCTTTCACGGCAGGGCTACCTTCTAACTGTCGGATAGAGCAAACCTGCCTAGCTGATACTGATCTTCAACCCAGTCTTCAAAGGTGAAGCAGACTTCAATAAGATGTCCTACTACTCGGTGGTAGGAGCAATAATCCGGGTGATGGACCTCATTTATCTGTTTGGGGTATCGAGACTCCGGGAGCATCATCATTTGATGTTTCATGACAAGGTCGAAGATTTTGCATGTCTTGTCTTACGGGAAAGAGTACTCCCGACCCATCTTTTTTATAAAAGACGGATTCCAGTTGACTTTTTCTCGCTCGCGCGGCTTCTTGGATCCGCTTCGCTGTTTTTTAACGCCGTCCCTATTCTTCACCTTGCTTTCACTTCTACGATGGGCTTTTTTCTTGCCACGAGAGCCCACAGCGGGCTGGGGGTGAAGGGCATCGTCGTCTTCTCCTTCTGTAACCTGCTGAATGATACGTTGCGTCATGGCCTTCTCGTAAATGGCCATTTCGCGGCTATGGTCATCCCGAACCTTTTGACCTGCTTCTCTTATTAGTTTGTCAATCCGTTCTTTGAATGACGGGCTTAGTATTCTCACGGCAGGATCTCGCTCTGGTTTGACATCAATGCCATCTGGAAATGCATTCGTTTCTTCACCGGAATTATTTATGACACGGCACCCATAGAATCGCTCCTTTTTATTGGACCGAACGTATCCAAGGCCGGTCGTCTCCATTCTCCTATTGGGCATCTTCCGCTGAGTCCCGGGAATGTCCAAAATCTTGTTATAGAACTGAGCTTGTCTAGCAGTCTGTTTGAAGGGTACGCCTTGGCGTCTCAATAGCCTTTTCAGTCCCTCTGCGTAGTATCTGGGCAGACGAATTGGTTGAAGCCTGTCGAGCGCAGGTTCGGCACCGTGCCATACTTCTTTCTCCACTTTAGTCTCCGTGGATTGGTAGAAAAGGATCACCTTCTCACCTCTTTGCTTAGGAGGGATATAGAAGGTCTGCATCTCTTGCACGCTGTACATACCAAGTGCATCAAGTTCTTTGTAATGCTGCTGTGGGACCAGGGTAATCTGTAAACTCTGGTCAGCTCCGGCAAAGGTCTGTATTGATGGGCGGATGGAGAACACTCCGTTGGCCTCGTCCTTAGAGTCACTGCCAAAGACCAGCATAGGAGTAGATGATCCTGGCCTATTGCCTTAGGGTTGTCCCGAGTAGACCATCTCTTTATCTTCTTCGGTATCGCTCCCGAATATCAGGATAGTGGCGATGGCTTTTTGTTTATTCTCCGGTTTGCGACATCTTTCCATGTCTTCGAAGTCTGGTAAGAAGTATTTGGCGTATTCATATTTGCGAACTTCATTTATGGAGAATGGGTGCAGCTCCCCCGTAAATGTGTATTCAAGGCCATCCTTGAAGTACTTCATACACTGATGTTGTGTAGAAGGGATGATATTGTACTCATGTAACCAAGGCCTGCCGAGCAAAGCGTTGTAGCAAGTTTTGGTGTCAATAACATGGAACTTGATGTCAGTGACGAGCAGCCCGAGGCGTAATGTCAGTATTACAGACCCAAGCGTTTGTGATGATTGGGAGTCAAAACCGAAGATGGTAATTTTATCCTGAGCCAAGTGCTGAACGTTCATGCAAATCTCCTTCAGTACTCTTACATTGAGAAGGTTGACGGAGGACCCGTTATCGACCAGGATCTTCCCTATCTTAATATCATGGCAGTAACCAGTGACATATAGAGGACGGTTGTGCTTGCACATTCCAAGGAGAAGATCTTCATCGCTGAATGTGATGTCGGCTGTATGAACCTCTGCCAGCTCATCCTTCATCTTTTCTTCCGCAAAGAAAGCTTGGAACTGATCAGGCTCTTGCAGTGCCTTGATTAGAGAATCCCGTGCCTCTTTGGATAGGAGGAGAGCATCCAGTATGCTCAGTTGTGAGGGTATCTTCCTTAGGTGTGCCAGGACATTGTAATCCACCTTGTTTTTCTTAGGTGGATCCTTAGCTGTGAGCTCTTCGACAACTCTATCATCGAGAGCAATCTCCTCAGGGACTTTTTCTTTTCCTTTGTCCCTTTTGCCCGAACCTTTATTTGAAGGTCCGAGATTCTTTTCAGGCAACGTACGGTTACGCAGCTGAATGTTTCACGGTTCTTCATCTCCTCTTCTTTTTCAGAGGCGAATTCCTTGAAGAGAGGGCCGAGGGCTATTTCTTCGTCAGAATCACTCTCGAAGGTAAGAACTTGAGGTTTTCCTCTTGTCGGGATGGCATCAACCATATGACAGTTACCGGCTGTTCCTTCATGCCCGTCTGTCGTGCTTCTCTGTTCCCGACGGCCTTTGTGCTTCATTCGCTTAAATTGTTGTTGATGGGCAACGTATCCCTGCCACCACTTCTTGAAGGCATTATACTTTTCGGTAGGGTGCGTGACCTTCCGATGGTATAAGTAGTAGTTCAGATGTACATCCAGTTCGTCGAGTCACATACTCCCGGAAGTATTTTCTTTGAAAGGTGGCAGCTTCATTCCCATTGACAGAGCTTTGGCGAACTGCTTCCTTATCTTGATTCTGCTCTTGCTGGTGGCAAGGGAACTTTGATCTGGTTGAGATACATTATGGCTTCTCATCACCAGAGCATTTTTAGCCTGACACCGGCTCTTGGTCTTTTAGTAAATGGCCGCTTCACGTTCTCGATCAGTTTTGCTCTATTGAAGAGCTTCGTTTAGCAGCTTATCGATGAGGTCATCTGACGGTTCCATAGGTTTTGGTCCTGGATCTACCCCCAGTTTCTCTACGTCAGGAGCTTCTTTTCCGTTTATCGACGAGTGAGAGATCATGTGGCAGCTCTCCAAATACTCCTCGGGTTCTTTTGACGAGTCATTTCTTTCATCTATGTCACTGTCTCCGTTCTCAAGAATATGCTTGAGGAATTCTTCCAGTGTGACTGGGGTCCGCACTTTTTGGTTGTATTCTTCCAGTGCGTCGATGTACTTTTGCAGACCCATACGATTGCCGTCGAGCTGCACGGGCTTCTTGGCCTTCTTCTTTTTCTTTACAGATTTCTGAGGCTTGGCCTGGAGGTTTTGCCCATCGTTACCAACTTTCAGCGTTGGGCACGGCTTCAGCATTCTGTCAATGATCTCAAAATCCAGCGGGCTCCTCCACCTAATCGCCGAACATATGATCGCTCGCTTTTGGCGTGTCGGATGTTCAAAGTTCTAAAGTTATAACCGCGATCAGGACGGCGTCGCTTCGCAGCTAGCCGGTTGAGCACGGGTCGATCCACAGGAAGATGGTTGTATGTCCGTTTTTGTCTTAGACGAGTCAATAAAGAATGTGTATATGTTTGTTCAAATCTAACCTATGTGTTTTATATGCAAGTATAAAGTTGTTAAGAAAAAGATACGAAAGTGTAAGCTAAAGAAATCCACAATCCGCACTCAAAACCTTTGAGCCGAGTCTTGACCAATTGAAACTAGAGCAATCGGCAACAACGTGGATTAGGGGATTTAAGCATGGTATTCGTGGAATCCGGCTTATTTACCCTTGTCCTTCCGTTCTTGTCTCTTGCTTTCGCCTCCGGCCAAACCGAACGCAACCGGTCGCGGTTTGGAATCACCATTACCTTGGTAGGGTAGGGTGCCTAACGGAGCGCTTGCGTAACGTTTGGGCGGAGTTCAAAGGAAAATAACGGGAAAAGGAAATGAGGAATGAAACCTTAACTTACAATATTGTATTTATTCTTAACAACAACATATTACAACCATTCACAAAACGAACCAAAAAAAAGAGCAAAAGAAAAGATAAACAAAGAAAAGAAAAGATTACAAGCAAGTAATTAAAAGTGCATGGAATTTAAGTGCATGAAAGTAAAGCAAGTATTAAAGTGCAAGAAAGTAAATGAGCAAGAAATGAAACTAGGAACCATAGAATCTATAACAAGACATGGGTTCAATAACCAAATCTTAAACTTGCAAGCTCAATTAAGAGGTTGCAAGATCAAGAAAAGGCAAAGAACTCATGGAGAATGAAGCACAAAAGAGAGAACATTATTGATTCCAAAATGATACAACCCCGTGAGATCAATGACCAAAGCTTAAACTTGCAAGCTCACTTAAGAGGTTGCAAGATCAAGTTAAGGAGAGAGCTCAAGGGGGAAGCTAAGCAAAAGAATGATACAAAATAACCCTCATCTTCATTTAACATCCACTCAAAAGCTCTCACAACAATTTAATGGAGGAAAGATGAAGAAGAAGAAGAAGATAAACTAAAAACTAACAAAAAGTGGGCATGAAAAAGAACACCAATGGCTTGGCAAATTCTGGGCTATTTATAGGCAGGAAACAGAGAACCTACGGCAACATTCTGGCACTATATTAATTTACCAATTTGCCCCCAAAAGATGACCAAGTGCAGAGCCCACATGGCCGCGGTTACGCGGCCTAAGCGCGCTTATGCCGCGGAACCGCGGCCTTATTAAGGAGTTGGGCCTTCAATTTTCATGGTCGTCCCTCGTTTGTAGTCCTCTTCAGTGTGGCATAGTACTTTTCTCAGAATCCCTTCACATTTCTTCCATATTTTCAGCAGACCAAAAGGTGATTTGATGTGGATGTTTTGCCATGATTTTCTTGAGCTCCGCGTAGATATGTTGGATCTTGTGTTGACATTGAGTTTTGTGCATGAAAATGACAATCGATTTGCCATTTTGTCCCTTAAACTGGTGTGCGACAACACGGATAGAGAGCGGAGACCCGTGTTTTATTTGTGGTTGGCAGTAATCCGGAATTTGTCATGCTTTTCTATGAATTTCACTGTTTAGAGCTGAGAACCAGTATCCTGCAATTAACTAGCAAACACGGCTCAAGAGTACCTACCGATAAACAAACGAGCGTAAGAATGAGCGATATTAAATGCAATATTCTGGTATGAACAAATACCCCCAAACTTAACTTTTGCTCGTCCCGAGTAAAACCAATTATTCACAAAAAAGTCCTAACCGCACTTTCGCAGGGAACGCGATTGCACTGAGCACGTGCAACAAGCCGTTAAACCTCTAGGTGTCCCTAGTAGGAGGAGTGTTGTCTCCTGAGGGTTTTCAGCGGATTACACCCACAAAATCCCGTCAAGCTAGTGTCATAAGTTAACATCAATTCTACTCCTACAGTTTAGTATTTACGTTAGAAACTCTATCATCCTAAGTTAGAAATATCCAACCCTTATTTTTCACAGCTCTTATCTATTTAACCTTGGATCCTATACGTTCCAAAAAAGTTTAGAAAGATATTGGTATCTCCTGAGTTTTCCTTCTAAAGCGTGTGGTCTCAAATCAGGGATTTTTATCAACTTTACAGAAAACATAAGTCTTATCTTTTATTTCTATCTTTTATCCAAATATCGATTGTATACCCCTACGTGTGTGTATATTTGCACCCTTACACTCAAGAATTCAATTCAAGCTATAATACCCTTGCCCTAATACCTAATACTACTTCTTTTCATTAAGGATGAACGGATTTGGTCACACATCTTTCATGCGACTATTAATGCCTCTTGAGGCACTAACGGCCGATTACTGAATGTGTGAGCTTAAAGCGTAAATAGCAGTTTCCAGGTCTTGACTTTATTTATTTTTCTTTTTCTTTTTCTTTTTCTTTTTTCTTTTTCAAGACCGGATATATTTTTCAATAAGCTCTTTTGGTGTTTAGCTTTAAATACCGTTTTTTCTTTCATACTAGGTTTTCAGGCAAGAGTATTTCTAGGTATCCTCTACTATCCTAAGTTTCAAGGTGCGTGTAAGTACAGTTGTAGGGTATTTTCTTTCTGAATTTGAACTCAAGAATAGAAACTATTTTTCAGACTTATCCACCAGTAAAGCTTCAATACTTTCCCTTCATCTTGACTTAACTCAAGAACTGAACTCAAGATTACCTATTTCTCAAAAAAAACTGTAAGGACGTATACTTACCAAGGTTAAGCAGAATGAGGGTTATTTTTAGGGTTATCAATTTCTAAGCCTAGGATTTAGTTATTTCTAACATATCAACTAAGCTTTCAGAATAAAAATCTAAGCTACCCTATTAGCTAACTTGACGACAAAGTTTTTATATTTTTGGAAATTTTTTCGATTTTTATGGGTTTTTAATAAGGTATGCAAATGCAAAATATACAAATGAATGCGAAGAAAGAAAGCTTACCGAGCACACCCCCAAACTTAAACTTGACAGTGCCCTCACTGTCAGGCTACACCAAGAGGGTCAAAATTGTCGGCGCTCTCCAAAAGAAAATTTTATACAAAATAAAATAAAAAAGAAAACCAAAAATATATACAAAAAAGGTCCCCACCAAACTTAAGTAAAACAGTTAAGCGTTGAAGTTCGGGATCAGGGGGGAAAGAACAGTATCAAGCTATACAAGGCCTTACACAGGCCAAAAGTTAGTACCAACCATTCAAAGATTTTATCTCTATAATGTGCTGGTTGGTGAAAGAATGCAGAGAGGTAAGAAATGGAGAATACGCGAGACCGTATGGAGATAGAAGCGGGATACGGTCTCGATATAGGAGAAGAAGAATGGAGGAAGGGAGAAAGAAGTGGAATACGAACTTGAGGGTGGAAATGAATTGAATAAATTAGTACAATCTGTAATGATCGATGTGAAAAGATGGATTGTACTAATCTATCAATATGGCGAGAAATGGGGTCAAATCCCTCAAGATTCGTGAGAAACCATGGGTACGCCGAACTTGGTAAACCAGACAATGGAAATGGAAGTGATACGGTTACTTGCAAGGTCGGAACGATGGAAAGGATGGAGGTAGGCGATTGAGGAAGGTTATCGGTTAAAGGTTCAGGAGGGTGTACACAGTCAATGAAAGGAACATGAAGACTTGGAAAATCCGACTCATCAATTAAAACTGGTTCATTCTCAGTACTATCCTCAATAGTCTCCTCAAAACTCAGCTTATCCATGCAAATTTCATCAAAACCAAGACGCATATAGGGTTCGGGAAAAACAGTTAATGACTCGGGATGATGAATTGGAGAGAAAAACTCTGCCAAATCTACAGGTTCATCATCCAAAATATTCCCGGCGTCAATATCCTCAATCAAGTGAAAATCAATATTCTCGGACACCTTAACAAAAGCATGGATATTAATCAATTCAGGTTCTAGAGTGGAGGTGTAGAGGTCAAAAGGATTGGGTGTGGTTTCACTCGAAAGGGACCCTTCACAATCGGGCAAATCAAACACTACAAAGTCACACGACTCATTATCTGTTCTATCTTTAATCAATGAATCGTTTGGAACACTAGATAGACATTCAAAACCGGAGTTGTGGGATTCAAGTTGAAACGGGTAGGCTTGATTCGGAAGGGGGTACAGCTCACTCTCTCCACTCAAATTCTCAACCTGTCCTACCGCCTCTTCATACATTGGAAAATTTGGAGCTAGTTGAAAACTAGCTACCGGGTCACTAGGTTGTATGAGGGCGGCCATTGACGCATTCAAATCCATCATCTGTTGGTATGATGCTACCCTAAAGTCTTCCAAAGACTGTTCTGGACTAGACATGGGTTGTGAAGGGGTTTCAGTAAAATATTCAAAGTTGTTTGGATACTGAAAACTCCCAAATGGTGGTTCAGAAGCAATGTCTAGGGAAGGTGCAAAAGTCGGGTAGGACTGGTAGGAATTGAATGGCTGGACAGGAGCAGGATCAACATTTGGATAAGAAGGTGAATGGAATTGTTGATCCCAAGAATCTGTAGTGGTGAAAGGAGTGAAAGATCGGCAACAGGATTGTTCAATGTGTTCAGCGATGGACAAAGGACGACTTGCGAAAGGGGTATCAACATAAGAGGGTGGGGGAGGTTGAAAAGGTTGATACAAAGTGGATTGCGGAGGGCAAGTGTTTGTCCTAGACGCGTCTATCGGATCTTTCAAAGAGATTTTGGGCATGGAGGGATCGTTCGATGTTCGACCAAAGTAAGAACCGTAGGAAGTTATGTCTGGTTGTGGGTACCAAAGTTCGGCAAGAGTTTTGCGAGGTGGGGTACCCATGATATGAAGAGAGAAAGAAAGAAAGGCAGAGAAAATGAGGGGAAAAAAGAATGTGATTTTTTTTTATTTTTTTAGTTAGCTATTAACAAAAGATTGAAATATACACACAAAAAGAATCTGGACCAAAAAAAATAAAAAAATCACGACACAAAAATACCACACACCTAATCGGTCTAGGGTTCACCTAGGTTAACTAGACCTGCTCCAGAACTTGATTGTCGAAGTAAAACTGTGTCGAGAAACAGGCTCAAGATACACTGATCATGAGGCCAGGTAAGTGCAGAGATAAGGGGAGGTTTTCCGACGCTTTCGCGAAGGTCCTTAATTAAATAACCCTTTCTCTTTTGGCGGTTTCGCCGTTTAACACTTTCCTAGACATCCCGTAAACAATATACCGTGAAGCGGTGTTCTAAACACAGTTAACTTCTCCTAGTGAGCGTGAAGTCCTTAAGGCTTAAAATCTAGTTTCTTTTAAAATTTGTGCGGGTAAACGTTATGCTCAAGCTCGTGATTTGTGGGCCACGGAAAAGGTGATGAAATCCTTTACCGTATGTTGTGGGGTTCGCTTGCCCTTAAGTCCGTATTAATGTATGTAATGCGCAATTCAATAAAAATTCTATAAAGAATCAAACAATCGTTTTTTTAGTTTAAGCACGGCACTGCAACAAATACGGGTTAGTCAATTTTTAGCATTTGCTAGCGAACTTGCAAAGAATTCTGCAAAGAATAGTATATTGGATGCGTCGGATTTGAGAAGGTGTTTAAGAAATACGTACCGTTAAGTTTTTGGGTTAGCAAACTCCCATTGAATCAAATCCGGTAAGCTTGAAAAGTTCGCTTGCGCGGGTCAAACTACTCGGATCTTTGGTACTGTACTTTGCAATCACCTTATCCTTGAACGAACACTTTGCTCCCCACAATCGCAGTTCGCAAATCCGCAAAAATCTGCAGAAAATACAGTATAGTGGAATTCACAGAGAAGATAAAAGAAAAAACAAAGGGGTGGAGAAAAAATTGGGCACATAGGCATCAATGGGACCACGGAACCGCCGCGCAAGGCACCTTTTGACCGCGGTTCCACGGTCAAAATGTTGACTTGGGGATTTGTCTTTGGTCAACGAACTCCACTTCTTCTCTTTTCCAAAATAAAAACCCCTGTTTTCTTTTTGGATTACTGTACTTGCTCCAGATTAGCCTGCACACTTGCTCACAAAAATTATCAAAAAATAACAAAAAGATTTTATTTTTTTATTTATAAATATATACAAAAAGAATATTAACCCGAATAAAAAGAAAGAAAATACGCTACCGTCTCTCCGGCAACGGCGCCATTTGATCGCACGCTTTTGGCGTGTCGGATGTTCAAAGTTCTAAAGTTATAACCGCGATCAGGACGGCGTCGCTTCGCAGCTAACCGGTTGAGCATGGGTCGATCCACAGGGAGATGGTTGTATGTCCGTTCTTGTCTTAGACGAGTCAATAAAGAATGTGTATATGTTTGTTCAAATCTAACCTATGTGTTTTATATGCAAGTATAAAATTGTTAAGAAAAAGATACGAAAGTGTAAGCTAAAGAAATCCGCACTCAAAACCTTTGAGCCGAGTCTTGACCAATTGAAGCTAGAGCTCGGTAACAACGTGGATTAGGGGATTTAAGCACGGTATTCGTGGAATCCGGCTTATTTACCCTCGTCCTTCCGTTCTTGTCTCTTGCTTTCGCCTCCGGCCAAACCGAACGCAACCGGTCGCGGTTAGGAATCACCGTTACCCTGGTAGGGTAGAGTGCCTAACGGAGCGCTTGCGTAACGTTTGGGCGGAGTTCAAAGGAAAATAACGGGAAAAGGAAATGAGGAATGAAACCTTAACTTACAATCTTGTATTTATTCTTAACAACAACATATTACAACCATTCACAAAACGAACCAAAAAAAGAGCAAAAGAAAAGATAAACAAAGAAAAGAAAAGATTACAAGCAAGTAATTAAAAGTGCATGGAATTTAAGTGCATGAAAGTAAAGCAAGTATTAAAGTGCAAGAAAGTAAATAAGTAAGAAATGAAACTAGGAACCATAGAACCCAAAACAAGATATGGGTTCAATAACCAAATCTTAAACTTGCAAGCTCAATTAAGAGGTTGCAAGATCAAGAAAAGGCAAAAAAATCATGGAGAATGAAGCACAAAAGAGAGAACATTATTGATTCCAAAATGATACAACCCTGTGAGATCAATAACCAAAGCTTAAACTTGCAAGCTCACTTAAGAGGTTGCAAGATCAAGTTAAGGTAGAGAGCTCAAGGGGGAAGCTAAGCAAAAGAATGATACAAAATAACCCTCATCTTCATTTAACATCCACTCAAAAGCTCTCACAACAATTTAATGGAGGAAAGATGAAGAAGAAGAAGAAAAACTAAAAACTAACAAAAAGTGGGCATGAAAAAGAACACCAATGGCTTGGCAAGTTCTGGGCTATTTATAGGCAGGAAACAGAGAACCTACGGCAACATTCTGGCACTATATTAATTTACCAATTTGCCCCCAAAAGATGACCAAGTGCGGAGCCCACATGGCCGCGGTTACGCGGCCTAAGCGCGCTTATGCCGCGGAACCGCGGCCTTATTAAGGAGTTGGGCCTTCAATTTTCATGGTCGTCCCTCGTTTGTAGTCCTCTTCAGTGTGGCATAGTACTTTTCTCAGAATCCCTTCACATTTCTTCCATATTTTCAGCAGACCAAAAGGTGATTTGATGTGGATGTTTTGCCATGATTTTCTTGAGCTCCGCGTAGATATGTTGGATCTTGTGTTGACATTGAGTTTTGTGCATGAAAATGACAATCGATTTGCCATTTTGTCCCTTAAACTGGTGTGCGGCAACACGGATAGAGAGCGGAGACCCGTGTTTTATCTGTGGTTGGCAGTAATCCGGAATTTGTCGTGCTTTTCCATGAATTTCACCGTTTAGAGCTGAAAACCAGTATCCTGCAATTAACTAGCAAACACGGCTCAAGAGTACCTACCGATAAACAAACGAGTGTAAGAATGGGCGATATTAAATGCAATATTCTGGTATGAACAACATACTTGAAGATCCTTCAGTATTCTTTTAGTTTTAACTGAAAGGACCACTTCCCACGGAGCTTCTTCTATAAACGAGCATGTTGCCCCCGACGTGTCCATCTTCTTAGGAGCATGCTGCTGCAGCGGGTTCACCTTCCAGTTTTCGGACAGCGTGAACTTGCCCTGCTGGTACTGGTTTTCAACCCAGTTTTTGAAGACGTAGCAATCTTCGATTGGGTGGCCCACTATTTGGTGGTAGGGACAGTAATTGGTATTGTTGACGTCACCCGATAGCGTCTCGGATCCGGCAGAGTGATGAGCCTGTTGCGCACCGCCAGTTCGAATAGTCTCCTCATTTTATCCTAGGGAACGAGTAAAGACGTCTCAACTTTTCTTCAAGGGATCTTGGTTTGTTATTTTGGTGAGCTACTGGTTTCGGGTCATTCGATTGTTGTTGAGCGTTGGCGACGATGGTCGTTTTCCCTTTACCCTTTTCATTCCGAAGATCTGTCTTTGAAGAGGACGGCCTATGGCCCATCTGGTCCATTTGGGCCAGTTTGTCAATCAAGGCCTGGAAGGTGGTCCGCTTGAAGAACATCATAAACTGAGATATAGTTACCTGAGGATCAAGGGTTCCCACGAACATGCCCACAGTAGAAGCTTCTTCTATGTGTTGTTCACACTTTAACCATAGGTTACACCATCGAATTGCGTATTGAACCCAGATCTCTCCCGGTTTCACTCTAGCATTGATTAATTCCGTGATCGGGGTGCGCTCGCTAGCGCTCGCGAACCGTTGTGTGAACAGTAGTTCCATCTCCGTAAATATCTTGACAGAGTCATTTGGGAGCTCGGAGTACCGTTCAAATACCGTCTCCGACAAGCTGCCAACAAACTAGTGAAGCAACAGGTTGTCATCACCTCCGGTATTACTGCATAAAGCTCTGAATTGAGCAACGTGTTAGTGTGGATTGCCCGTCCCCTTATACACATAGAATTTAGGGATAGTATATCCTGGCGGGTACTTAATTTGGTCGTACCGGCCTGGATAAGGTCGCCCAGTTCCGACGACTTGGCCTGCCGCTTTGTTCACTTGATGAGCTCGTATTTGTTGAGCTATGTAGTCATTAAGGGTATCTTTGGAGATCGTCTCCTCTCTGGCTGCTGATCAAGCTGGAGGAGGGTTTGATTTCTTCCCTCTGTCGTCTTCAATGATTATTGGAGGGTCTTCGGCTGGAGGATCTGGCTGGATCATCATCCAAACCATGTCTTGGAACAGAAGCGCCATTTGTGTTATATTAAACGCTTGTTCTGCGGCCTCTTTGTCTTTCTTTTCAAGCACCCTCCGTAGAAATTCGGTGTCGGTCTCTTACTCCTGGCGTTGTTCTGACGATACTTCCGGCCTTTCTTTCTACCCAGTGAGTGCGGCCATTCTTGTCAATATCTCCTGGAGCTTTTGTTGTTGCTCCTGAGATTTTGTCACAGACTATGTAAGTGGTCGATGACCCGCGGAAGTACGGATTTCCTCTTTGCTGGAAGCCATGTACACCATGTGCACAACCATGCCCCAGACTTGGGGCATTTGGGTCTACTGCATTTGAAATTTACCGCAGGTATGGGGATCTTTTCCAGCTTTCTCCTCATATGGGAGGTCGAAGTTGAGGGGGCCGTTGCGGCAGGCACCCATGTAGATGACACCTTCCGTGGTATGATGGAGAGATGGTCCTCCTCTTGTCGAGCCTTTGTCTTCTTCAACCGGCGAGAATAATCTTTATCAATTACAGAGTCTTGGACTTTCCGCCAAACTCTGTGGATCTTAGAGGACAACCGCTGAGGAGGCTGTTCCGGCTTCACCTGTGTTGTGTTTTCAATCGGCGAAGGAGACTTCTTCAATATGGAAGTTGGATAGTTTTTGTGCACCCTTCTGAGCAGCTCGAAGTTGTTCCCAGTTAGAACAACAACATTAATTTCCACTATTGGAGCTGGTGGGGTAAGTCCAGCGGGGGAACTGCCCCCGGCTTTTCTCACTCGGCGCCAGTGGTGACGTCGAGCGTGTCTTGCGGATGGGATCACCTCAGTTATAGAAGCGACCTTGTCATGCTTATTGCTTTGATGAAAGGCTGCTTTTGGTGCCAACCTGTCGAAGACTGACATCAGTTGAGAGGGAACGTCTAGCCTGTCGAAGACTGACTTTCGAATAGGGGAAGCACTTGTAATGATCTTACCCGTAGCAGGAGTTGGAACAGTCATTCTTGCGAAGTCCGATCCTTTAGCAGGAGAAGTCCCTTTGATGAATTTGTTTACCGGGGCTGGAATGGCTATCCGTTTCGGGATAACCCCTTCAGGTATTGTGGGTCTCTTTACGGGCCCAATGGAGTTTTGGCTCAACCTATCAAAGACTGAGGTGGCAGACTTGGATGACCCGTTGAGAGGGGCCATGGTGCTTGCGAGCCGATCAAAGACCGACTTCTTTGGAACCTCCTGAGATGATATTGAAGCATTGAAGCTCATTGGCGGGAGCATGGTTCCAAAGAACAGTCCAGTGGTGGCCTGAGTCACTTGTTCCATTGGTAATGCGAAGATGGAGGCCGCTTCGGGCCCATAAGTCACTCCTCCAGCAGGGACGGCATGGGAGTTATTGTTGCAATTGGTGCAGTTGGAAGCCATCGATGTCATCTTCTCTTCTGCATGGAGCAAGACACCAAATCTTAGTACCTCGAATCCATGGGGCAACCATATTAAACTGCGATTCGTTCGCGAACACGACACACGAAGTGTGGAGTGGAAAGAGGAAAAGGTCCCACCGGGCGTGCCAGAATCAGTTTACCGCCGAAAACCGGGAAGACAGACATCTTGCCTGAATTTAGGGGCAGATGCTATTTGGATTTATCCGTCCAGCTCTCCAAAGATGCCAAGTTGATTCATGGCACCGTATGTCGGAGGTTTAGACGGATGCGGCCGTTGTAGCAGACTTCGTCAGATTCCTCCTCGTCGTGAGGGGTTTTTAATTGTGGGAATGCTCTTCCCTACAGGCGCAAGCCCCTGCAGTTAATTACGTTACCGTGTAGCGATGACCACTTTTTCCTGCTCCAGATGTTCACTTCGTGTCGTGTGTGTTTGTTTTATTTTTGGTTGCCCTGCATTGTATACGGATACTAATTTGTGTTGTCGCCCATAGGGCGTGGATTAGTCCAAATCCGTATATTCTTAGATTTGGGTTTGGTTTGATTTAAGGACCGTTAACCTTGTTTGAGATTAAGATCGACTTAAATATTTGTTAAGGATACGTTAATCCAATGTTGGACTAAGATCTACTTAACGGGGGTTCAGGATCATTTTTGATCCAACGAAAGAGCATTTGGGCTCTATCGTTTTAGTTTAAGGACGTTGCGGTCTACAGCTAGTTTAAGGACATTACGGTCCGCAGCTAGTTTAAGGAAATTACGGTCCGTATTAGGATGTGTCTGTCCATTTGAGAGTACACTAAAGAGTTGTTGGTTATTAGGACCCACCACCTCTCTGAAGACGCTGAAGAATTACAACGACATTTATCAGAGGTGTGAGGAGATGTACACTTGAACCGATGTCCGTTGGAAGATCAATAGTCGTGTTTGGGACTAAGACCAATTTGGAAAAATTGTGAGCACATGGGCTCGGCTGATCTGAATTAGGGACTTTTGGTCAACTTGGACTCGGCCCACTTGATCTTTGAATAAAGTGTTAAACACTTATTTGGGCTCGGTCCCTTTTCTGTACAAACAATACTGAGCATTGATATAGGCTTTAACGCTCACCATCTTTTTTTTTGTTTTTTATGGAGTGTTAAACACTCTTTATGGCGCCTACGTGAGGGACACGTAAGGCGCTTGGCGCTGAGCGCCAACCGTTGGACACTGGTATGATGAGTGTAGAACACTTTATACTGAATAGCATCCATGTGAGGGGCACGTGGGACGCTTGGCATTGAATGCCAACCACTGAGTGCTTGTAGGGTTCCTAGGCACACTCAAGAGGTTCCACAAGGAATCAACCATGCCAAAATCATAAATTTAGGTGCCTAACAACCCGAAGCAAGATCGTTAACTAGAAATTAGGCGAAACTACAACCTAGTAAACAGCTTTATTAATAAGTGAAAGGGATTACAACCTGTGTAGATCCGGTCCTCCACTTCTTTAGCTCCGTGATGACGTCCCTCCACTGCGATCATCGGAATCCCGGACTCTAGCGTCGGTTTCATCGGAGAAATGGGTGGGCTAGGTCGTTAACTTCGATGCCGAAGATGATCTACGTCGAGGCGACTCAAACTCAAGCTCCATCTTCACTAGGTCATGAAACTTGTGAAGAAAACATCCTATACAACATGGCAAGTGGTAGAGGATGATGAAATAGGAAGTGGGTTCACTTTGGATTTGGATTTCTCACTTGGATTCTTCACTTGAAATTTTCTAGCTAGTTTTTCTTCTCTTCATCAAGAAGAAGAAGAAGAAAGAAAAGAATAAAAAGAATAATCTCAAATGAATAATCAAGTGAAGACTTATCATGTTGCAACCATGGGTGAAGTAACTTGTGTAGAGAATAAACTAAGGTTTAGGTAAATGGCTAGGTTAAGGGATAAAACAAAATGGTAAGACTTTTTCAAAGATGCTTAAAAAGCTTCATGAAGCTTCAAGCATAATACAAGAAAAACCACCATTTTGTTTAATCAAAATAAATAAAGAAAATAAAACCCTAAACCATTTTTCTAAACATGGTTTAAAGCATACACACCCAAGTTTGCATGTATCATCAAACATGATACAAACTAGTGCACAAAAATATATCACATATACAACTTGTGCAAATCAAGTGAGAAAATCCATCTTAAGTGAACAATACTAGTCAATGTAAAGTAATATATCAAATATATAATTATACATTAAATCATTAAATTAACACTTGATTTAATGATCCGGTCATATCGCATATAACCGACTAATATCAAGTGCATCATCATATCGAATCAACATTTGATTCGGTAACCCGGCTATATCTTATATAACCGTCCGATGATACAAATCGTGAGAATAGAATCCAGTATCACATACTGGTATTATTCTCGGTCCCACACATATCTCATATGCGCTCCTATTTCGTTTCGCTTGAGCCAGGAAACCTCTGTGTAGGACTCTAAAGACTCGTTAATACGCCGGCAGTAGGCGATGATCATATCAAACACCCACAAGCCGCAAGCGGTCTGCTAAACGTAACGGCCACCCGGGTATTGAGCGATCAGAAGATCAACGAGCAAGCCCGCTTACACTCCTGTGAATCCAACCAGTAACACTTACCGTACAGTCCGGTCTGTTCGTCTGATATGTCACATATCTCGTCTAGGGGTGGTAAACGTCAGACCCCAATAACTCGATAAGTCGTGTCAATATGAGGCTCATAACGGGTCGAGAAACTACTGGTAACACTTACCAGTAAATCCCTAAAGCAGCCTTGGCCAAGGACTTCCTATTATAGCCAATCGAGCACAGCGCAACATCAACTCCCTATACCGGGAGAGACGAAACCCTTCCTATCGCTCATTGCCTCCATGTGACTCGGGACTGTACCCAAAAGCCACCGTTTTGCACGCCTTCTTGGACGTGGTAAGGTGGAAATCAAAGCACAGTGGGAATCACACAAGACTCTATGACGATCTTGGGTCTACAGACTAACATGTACCAGTGTCACCAGAGAACTGCCATCTGACGTAAGGTATAATACCATCTGGGAGTTCTCGGCGAGTCCGTCCAGTGTACCCAGTCTTCACTGAGCACCCGCATATCATCTCTGATGTCAAACACCAATGGATATGGGATCATCCATCGCCCATCTATATGGGTCGAGAAGGTACACGCTAGTCTACTCTGGTATATCGATGCCCCGTCTCGATACACCCACGACTAGGGACTTTGAAGGATGTACTTATGGACTACCATGTCCCCACTAGTATGATCCGCATCATAGTCCAGGTAGTCAAGTACACATCCTAAGGGCTTTACCAACATGTAACGGAAAGACAATCAGTGTACACGTTAAGGTAAAGAGTAACCAGATAGCATACTATCATATCGAGCAAGAAAGTCATCCCTATATATGTCCAAGCATCCACTACAATATACATCCTATGTATAGTAATGGCCTCTAGGGCATACATATAACTAACAATCTCCCACTTGCACTAGGGCCATCTGATAGCAGTGGTTGTAGTATCTCATACTCAACCATCCCATAAAAGTCTCTCTCTGGGAAAAGGCCTTTGTGAGTGGATCCGCCGTGTTGTCCTCTGAGTCTACTCTCCTAACCTCGATCCCCTGGAGATCAACTATCTCCATGATCAGGTGATGCTGCCTCAGAATTATATCTGGATCACTGATGGGACGGGCGTTCCTTGGCATAAGCCACAACTCCATTGTCACACAATGGTAGGAACGAAGTTCATCTCATGAACTTATATACACCCAGACTTCCTCTTTGGTAGCATCTTTGGTAGCGATGTATCTAGCCTTTATCGTCTAGTATGCTACGGTATATAGCTTGGAACTCTTCCAACACACCGTCCCTCCACTGAGGGTAAAGACAATTCCTGTGACTGACTTTCAGTCGTCCTTATCACCCTGGAACCCCTCCAGTGATTCTCCCCAGGATCGATTGATACCATCTCACTAAACCTAGTGAGAACCCTAACATCCCTTTAGATCTATCTCATAGATCCAAAACCTAGGATTTAGGAGGTATCAATTTGATCCTATATGGAGAATCCTTGTGATAAACGGAGATTGACCGAGCATAGCATAGGAAACTGCTTCCCTATCAAGAGTATGTCATCCACGTACTCTACGAGGATCATTACCATACTCCCTACTACCTTTTTGTATATAGAAGGTTCATCTACCATTTTGATGAAGTCAAACTCTTTGATTACCACATCAAAACATATGTTCCAACTTCGCGATGCCTGCTTTATCCTATAAAGCACCTTGCACACGTTTCCGCTGCTCCCACTGTCTACGAAGCCCTCTGGCTGTGTACTTATAGACACTCTTTTCTAAAACATCATTTAGAAAAGCTGTCATGACACCTTACCGCCAGATATCATAGTTATGGTATGTAACCGTGGCAAGTAGGATCCGGATGGACTTAAGCATAGCCACTGGAAAAGGTTTCATCATTTTCCACGCCTGGTTGATGACGAAAACCTTTAACAAGTCTAGTTTTGAAAGTCTCAACTTTTCCATGTACACCAAGTAATCTTCTCAAGATATACTTGCTCCTGATGGGGATTTAACCCTTCAGATAAAGCAACCAAAGTCCATACTTTGTTGGTGTATAAGGATTCCATCTCAAATCGCTAAGCATCCAGCCATTCTTACAGAGTCCCACTCCAGATGGCCAGTCCGAAACTAGTTGGGTCATCATCTCATGATGCAATCCCCGCTCCCACTGTCATAGAGAAACCGAAGTATCTCTTAGGTGGGTGAGGAACCCTACTAGATCGGCGGAGAGGCTGAGGTTCGTTGGATACTGTTGAATCCTTCGGTTCTACCAAATTATCAGCTACAGTTTGTATAGCTGGAACATTTCCAGTTCTACATAATAGACCTTGCCTCGAGCTTGTCCGGATTTTGCCTTTTAGACATAGACCGGACAACCCCAAATCTTAACAAACTTAAGATATGGGCTCTTCCCTTTCCATATCACATATGATGTGGTAAGCAACTGATTTGATTTGAACCCTATTCAATAGGTATGCAGCTTCTCAAGTGCATAACTCCCAAAAGGAAATAGGAAACTCAGTAGTACTCATCATAGAGCACACCATATCAAATAGGGTGCTATTGCTCCGCCCCTTTATACCATCGTGCTATGGTGTATACGGAGGAGTAATGATGAGAGAGAATCTCATTCTCCTTTAGAATAGTACAGAAATTCCGTGCTCAATTATTCTCCTCCCTGATCTCATCATAGGACATAATACTTATACCCGTATTTTGTTCTCTACTTCTAACTTATATTCTGTGAATATATCAAAAGGTTTGGACTTGTGTTTCAACAGGAACATATGTCTGAATCTAGAGAGATTATCAGAGAATGTAATGAAGTACAAAGAACCGGTCTTGGCATGTATAGACAGGGGACTTTACATACATCACTATGTATCAGTCCCAAGAGTTTACTAACTCTTTCTCTGTTTCCATCAAACAGAGCTGTGGTCATCGTATCTTTGTGACATGACCGGCAAGTTTCACAAGATGTAAATTCAAACTAATTTAAATATGCATCTAAAATGTAACTTAAGCCAGTCGGGTCGCATTGATATGACCTAGTCTATAATGCCTCAAGAAGGATTCGTTCATTTCTGAACTCTTCCTCTTGTGTGTGTTCTGTATACTAAGAATTGTAGTTTGATTTAGAACATTAATGCTTGTAGATAACGTGCCTGAACCGATCAATTCTTGATATAGGAAATGTTCAAAACATTATCCAACAATACAAAATTATATCCTTTCTTTACTAATAAAGAGACTGATATGATTTTGTATATCAGGTTCGGTATCTAATGACATTTGTTCAGAATCAATGTATTCAGGTAATACAGGGTGACAGTGACCAACAGACTTGGCTGCAACACTTGCACCGTTTTCTGCCTCATGAAACTTATCACCCATTCTCAGTTCCCTACCTTTCTGTAGCCCTATGTAATAGATTACATATCTGGGATCCTGATCCGGTATCAGATACCCAGGACGCAGAGAATACTGAGAAACAGTTCTGTGTAATGAACACACCCGAAGATGATGCATCGGTATGCACTTTCTTTGTTTGGGTGGCACGGGAATTCTGGTAATCCCCAACTTCCTGCTCTGTCTTATAACAATTATAAGTTGGAGCGGGACCAATGTTCCCCAGCTCAGTATAACAAGCGGGTTCGGTCAATATATCCTTTTTATTATCTTGGTTAAGGCGTGACATGGTCGCTACCTGGAGAGAGAGAGAAGAAAACACTCTGCGTGCGCTCTTGCATGATCAGATTGGTTATTATTTTATCTAATCAGGATGGCTTCCACTGTTTTTATCAAATCTTCCTTCAAACCCTAAAAGGAAAGACTAGCCGGGATTAATTACACGCTACAAGTTCGCCAATCTTTCAGCCAGGCCAGTGTCGGTACTTTGAGGGAGGTTCCCCGTGCTTTCGCACGGACCTAATTAAAGTAAACCTCATTTTCCCAAAGGCGTAACCCCGTTGACACCTTTCTAGATACCTACTTGATCGGCTAATTGTAATGTATAAAATTCTCCCAGGAGTAACTCTTACTCGCAGCGGGTATCGGGATCCAACTATCACATAGAAGGTATGCAATCTCATTGCAAATTTCAACACTTGAAATTCCCGATAATACTTTGCCTCTAGTGCCCCATGACCTTGACGCAGGCCAACAAACCATAGTGCGCTAGTCAAGTTCAACCTGTCATTTCTTGATTGAATTAAATCCACCCGCACGATCCTTGACGCAGGCCAACAAAGTCGCATGACTACCCTAACCCAATCTGCATCATATGCATAAACAGATAAATACTAGTTAGCTACCGCACACTACGCCTTGACGCAGGCCAACAAACGTAGCATGAATACTAAGTAGGACTTATCTGAAATGATGGAGGGCTACGACAGGTTTTTCTGAAAACCTATTGCGTAATGAACTTGATATCGTTGTAGAATCAAATGATTTTAAAATGGAGTGTTTTTGAGGCTTTTCTAGTTTTGCTAAAGGGGTCATTCCCGGTGAAGGGATCGTCGGCCCTTTTCTCATCGAATAAGGTGCAGGATATATCATATATACCGCTGTGCAAAGCAAAAACTATAGAAGCAATCCAAAGACAAACCGAGGGTTGTAGCATCTGCCAGTTATTGCTAAAGGGGTCACTCCCGGTGAAGGGATCTCGGCCCTTTCCTTATCGAATAAGGTGCAGGATGTTCTACAAGGAACACCGCGATGCAAAGCAAGAACTGTAGCTACCTGTTTTTGAAAATTCGATTCTACAACATCTTTTAGGTTTCTTTTTCTTTCATTAATCACATTAATGAAGTCCCATCATTTAAAACACCTAAACATCACAGATAAATACGACAGACACTTATGCCATCCGCATTCGCCTCGATGTCCCCTCGTGGACCGTTAGGTTAGGTAACTAACGGCAGAGCGGGGTAGGGCTAGCGCGGGTGTAAAACATAAGTAACGTCTATATAATATATCATATATACTATATACAGTATCTACCTCAACATATCAAATGATCACATCACAGATATCGCAGCAGAAGAAACATATGAAACATTGGATATGCTAGGACGCCCGTGTTTTCAATATGAGCCTGTATAAAACAAGGATTCCACGGTCGCGATGAATAGCCAAACCCACACCCCAAGACCCCTACGAGAGCGGCAAGCAACCCTACCAATTCTAGAGTTAGGAGACCCGAACTCGACTCCTCGAGTTGGTCTCCCACTGGACTCTAGAACCCGGTTACTTATGCTCTCCTCCTTGGGTCTATCCTAGTGCTGAAAAGTAAATAATATACAAATGGTGACATCAACCTCAACCCGGAAGTGCCCCAATAAAAGAATATTATATACAATTAATTTTACATGAATGAAAATAAAAACTCTCATCTCACATAAAAACTCCCGGCTATTCAAAACGCGACGATCCAATATAACATATCCAGCAACACATAACATCACATGTCATCAACGTAAGTAAATGTGCGCATCCCAATTGTCGTTGACATATAGCAACGAAACCGGCGATATCACATATTACACTTACGGTCGCAGAAAAGAAAGTGTAAAACTACAACAATTGGAATCCGCAACCTCCTTAGACATCGCATGCCTAACAATTATAAACTCCGCATTTTAGTCTCTATATTGAAAACACTTTTCAATATCTAGTCGGGCAATTCAACAAGATTCCCGATAAACTGATCGAATGCTCGTCGCAAACTTTAGTAGACGGCCGCACCCCCGGTTGCCGTCGACGAAGTGCACCAAGGCGGAACACCGCTGCCGCGAGCACCCGAACGGATCCTTTCGGCGACGGGGTTCTCCTACAGTCACTTGGTCGGTGCTATGGGGCGTGGCTGTCTATTAAGTTTACCCGGCGAGTATCCGCGTACGCTACGTGATTGCGACGGACTTTTGATCGCATCAAAATTCCGTGGCAACCGATCATTTGAGACTAAACTGCTATGTTTATAATATTCAGATTAGTTATCTCATAACAACTTGTGGATTCCAAATATTATATCACATTCCAGATAATGAGACAATGTTAAACTTTCTGATCGAATAATCAAACACCCAAGTTTTCCCGAAAAGCTCAACACATGAAATAAGTTTAAAAGCATTCACTTCATGCCACAGTACCAACGGTCCAGCAGTAGAAGGGTCAAGCCAACGCCTCACATGTGGCACGCCGTACTGCCCCAAACCCTAAGGTTCAAAGGGCAGTTCAAGACGGTCACATAATCGAGTTAAGGTTTGTTGTCTTCTAGAGGGTCCATCGTGTTACTTGCACTACTTAGAACGTTCTTAAACCACGGAAAAATCCAACACTTGGAAATTTCCCGACAGGGGAAAAAGTGGGTATTTATATCCGATCGAACTTTTTAACATGTTCTAAAATTATCCAGAAAACATTACGAATTAAAAATTTCCGATCGAATCAACGAATACAAAATAATCCCCAGAACACTCAACACTTGAGTCAGAATAAAATAATACCCAGAAAATATATAAGTAGCAACTAGAATTACTGTGCAAAGAACCGTCCCTAATACCCACACCTTGCCGCAGAACCGCCGCCAAAGGGGGCTTATTGCCGCGGTTCCGTGGCCAAGTGGACGAATTGGGGGCTCGTTTTTCATGGTAATTCTTAGAAAATCCTGCTGAATTTTAAAGGTATTTTTAATATAAAAAAATCTCAGATTTCAAAAATTTTCCAGAGAGGGGGTTAATTTGTTGTTTTCGGGTTCGATCGGGAATTTAACTTCGCAAACACATCGCCTAATGCTCTAGCTAGGCTCTGATACCACTGTAGGGTTTCTAGGCACACTCAAGAGGTTCCACAAGGCATCAACCATGCCAAAATCACAAATTTAGGTGCCTAACAACCCGATGCAAGATCGTTAACTAGAAATTAGGCGAAACTACAAGCTAGTAGACAGCTTTACTAATAAGTGAAAGGGATTACAACCTTTGTAGATCCGGTCCTCCACTTCTTTAGCTCCGTGATGACGTCCCTCCGCTGCGATCATTGGAATCCCGGACTCTAGCGTCGGTTTCATCGAAGAAATGGGCGGGCTAGGTCGTTGACGTCGATGTCAAAGATGATCTACGTCGAGGCGACTCAAACTCAAGCTCCATCTTCACTAGGTCATGAAACTTATGAAGAAAACACCCTATACAACATGGCAAGTGGTAGAGGATGATGAAATAGGAAGTGGGTTCACTTTGGATTTGGATTTCTCACTTGGATTCTTCACTTGAAATTTTCTAGCTAGTTTTTCTTCTCTTCATCAAGAAGAAGAAGAAGAAAGAAAAGAATAAAAAGAATAATCTCAAGTGAATAATCAAGTGAAGACTTATCATGTTGCAACCATGGGTGAAGTAACTTGTGTAGAGAATAAACTAAGGTTTAGGTTAAGGGATAAAACAAAATGGTAAGACTTTTTCAAAGATGCTTAAAAAGCTTCATGAAGCTTCAAGCATAATACAAGAAAAACCACCATTTTGTTTAATCAAAATAAATAAAGAAAATAAAACCCTAAACCATTTTCCTAAACATGGTTTAAAGCATACACACCCAAGTTTGCATGTATCATCAAACATGATACAAACTAGTGCACAAAAATATATCACATATACAACTTGTGCAAATCAAGTGAGAAAATCCATCTTAAGTGAACAATACTAGTCAATGTAAAGTAATATATCAAATATATAATTATACATTAAATCATTAAATCAATACTTGATTTAATGATCCGGTCATATCGCATATAACTGACTAATATCAAGTGCATCATCATATCGAATCAACATTTGATTCGGTAACCCGGCTATATCTTATATAACCGTCCGATGATACAAATCGCGAGAATAGAATTCAGTATAACATACTGGTATTATTCTCGGTCCCGCACATATCTCATATGCGCTCTTATTTCTTTTCGCTTGAGCCAGGAAACCTCTGTGTAGGACTCTCTAAAGATTCGTTAATACGCCGGCAGTAGGTGATGATCATATCAAACACCCACAAGCCACAAGCGGTCTGCTAAACGTAACGGCCATCCGGGTATTGAGCGATCAGAAGATCAACGAGCAAGCCCGCTCACACTCCTGTGAATCCAACCAGTAATACTTACCGTACAGTCCGGTCTGTTCGTCTGATATGTCGCATATCTCGTCTAGGGGTGGTAAACGTCAGACCCCAATAACTCGATAAGTCGCGTCGATATGAGGCTCATAACGGGTCGAGAAACTACTGGTAATACTTACCAGTAAATCCCTAAAGCAGCCTTGGCCAAGGACTTCCTGTTATAGCCAATCGAGCACAGCGCAACATCAACTCCCTATACCCGGAGAGACGAAACCCCTCCTATCGCTTATTGCCTCCATGTGACTCGGGACTGTACCCAAAAACCACCGTTTTGCACGCCCTCTTGGACGTGGTAAGGTGGAAATCAAAGCACAGTGGGAATCACACAAGACTCTATGGCGATCTCGGGTCTACAGACTAACCTGTACCAGTGTCACTAGAGAACTGCCATCTGACGTAAGGTATAATACCATCTGGGAGTTCTCGGCGAGTCCGTCCAGTGTACCCTGTCTCCACTGAGCACCCGTATATCATCTCTGATGTCAAACACCAATGGATATGGGATCATCCATCGCCCATCTATATGGGTCGAGAAGGTACACGCTAGTCTACTCTGGTATATCGATGCCCCGTCTCGATACACCCACGACTAGGGACTTTGAAGGATGTACTTATGGACTACCATGTCCCTACTAGTATGATCCGCATCATAGTCCAGGTAGTCAAGTACACATCCTAAGGGCTTTACCAACATGTAACAGAGAGACAATCAGTGTACACGTTAAGGTAAAGAGTAACCAAATAGCATACTATCATATCGAGCAAGAAAGTCATCCCTATATATGTCCAAGCATCCACTACAATATACATCCTATGTATAGTAATGGCCTCTAGGGCATACATATAACTAACAATGCTAAGCACTCTTTATCAAGTAGCACCTACGTGAGGGGCACGTGAGGCGCTCGGCGCCAACCACTGAGTGCTAAGCACTCTTTATTAAGTAGCGCCCACGTGAGTGGCACATGAGGCGCCCGGCGCTGGGCGCCAACCACTGAGTGCTAAGCACTCTTTATTAAGCAGCGCCCACGTGAGGGGCACGTGAGGTGCTCGACGCTGTTTCTTCCTTTATGCATTTTCTAAAGAGTTCGATTCTTTGTTCTCCCCTGGATCTTCAATCCCCAAGAATAAATTCATCCCTACGAGAATTAAATTCTCATTTGTGGGTGACTTGTCTCATGGATCTCAGATCCAGGGAAAGAACTATGTTCTTTTATGAGGGTTAAACCCTTAGACATACAGATGAGATGCTCTGATCTCTATTCTCTTTATTTACCTTGAAGAAAGTTCTTCTTCCTTCTTCTCTCTTGAAACTTTCTTTTTAGCTTGCTCTTCTTTTTGAACTTGAAGTTTATGGGGGGGGGGGGGTTTCCTCTGTACAAGACTTTGATCCAAGAACTTCTGTTTTACAGAAGATATTTTTCTTGTTTTTAATAAGATTGGGAAAATATTTTCCATACAGAGCTTATTCTGTTATTTGGCGATTTTTAATCACCATTGGATCTTTAATCCAATGGTGCTCTATTTTAAAGAGCGCAATCTTTCTTGTTTAGAAAGATTAGGGAAATATTTTCTCATACAGAGCTTATTCTGTAATTTGGTAATTTTTAATCACCATTGGATCTTTAATCCAATGTTTTACAGAGCGTAATCTTTCTTGTTTAAAAAGATTGGGGAAATATTTTCCTATACAGAACTTATTCCGTAGCTTGGTGATTTTTAATCATCCTTGGAATTTTAATCATCCTTGGATTTTTAATCCAATGGTGGTTTGTTTTACAGAGATGAATCTTTCTTGTTCAGGAAGATTTGAGGAATATTCCCTCAATCAGAATTTAATTATGTGTTTTGATGATTTATCATCCCCGTTGGATCTTTGATCCAACGGCATAGAACTTTTAGTTTCGGCACTGGCTCGTGCGGGGCACGTGAGGCGCCGCCTCAGAGTTTTTAACTCTTGGCACAGGCGCCCTCGTGCAAGGCACGTAAGGCGCTGCCTCAGAGTTTTTAACTCTTGGCGCTGGCGCCCTCGTGCAAGGCGCGTGAGGCGCTTCCTCTTTTCAAATTTTGAACAGAGCCTTGCTCTTCTATTATTGGGGGGAACACTGACAAGGCAGGTTCACTTTATTTGAAAGCTGGAAGGTAACCCCGCCGCAAAAGCATGAGCCAAAAAGGATCTATTCTGCGAGGATAGGACCGGTTCAACATCAAGAATGGAAGCGAACTCGTACCTGTCATATGATAACACTCTCGAAGGAGGTAGGGCACGAGGCTATAGATGACATTTTCAAGTGCTTCGCAAATGAAGACGAGGATGAAGTGATCTCAGAATTTCCACCGGCACCAAAAGAGCTGGAAGATGGGATACACACTACGGCGGATAACCTATGGAAAATTGACTTAGGGACGGAAAACGATCTGAGGCCGACGTTTGTCAGTGAGCTGCTATCTAAAAAGCAGGTGGCCACTTTAAAAGATGTACTCATGCAGTATAAAGATTGTTTCACGGGGAACTATTCCGAAATGCCAGGTCTAGATCCAGAAGTAGCAGTACATAAACTGGCCATATCGCCGGACATAAAACCAGTCAAACAAGCGCCGAAGAGGATGCGACTCGAACTTGAGATGAGCATCAATGCTGAAGTCAAGAAGCTAATCGACTCCGACTTCATCCAAAAAGTTCAATACCCTAACTGGATGGCTAACATCATTCCAGTGATGAAGAAAAACGGGACCGTGCGCATCTGCGTGGACTTTCGGGACCTCAACAAAGTTTGCCCGAAGGATGACTTCCCAGTATCTGTTGCCGAGTTGATGATCGATAACATGTCTACCCACGAGGTTTTCTCTTTCATGGATGGATCTTCAAGGTACAATCAAATAAAAATTCATCCTGGAGACCAAAAGCATACCGCCTTTCAGACTCCGCTGGGCATATTCTGCTACAAAGTGATGCCTTTTGGTTTAAAGAACGCTGGCGCTACCTACCAGAGGGCCATGACAAAGATCTTTGATGACCTCATCCATGAGATTGTGGAATACTACATCGACGACCTGGTGGGGAAAAAGAGGGCCATGACGAAGATCTTTGATGACCTCATCATGAGATTGTCGAATGCTACATCGACGACCTGGTGATGAAAAGCAAGTCTTACGAGGAACATTGGGAACATCTAGACATACTGTTCCAACGGCTTCGAAAGTATAATCTGAAGACGAATCCTTTAAAATGCGTGTTTAGAGTCTCCTCAGGAAAATTCCTAGGATTCATCATACGGCACCTGGGTATTGAAATTGACCCTTCGAAGATCAAGGAGATTATGGAGATGCCCACGCCAAGGACTCTCAAGCAGCTGCGATCCCTTTGAGGAAAACTCGCGTATATCCGATGGTTCATAGCCAACCTCTCAGGAAAATACCGTCCCTACAGTCATCTAATGAAGAAGGGGACCCTATTCGTCTAGGATAAAAAATGCCAGAATGCACTAAACGAGATTAAGCAGTACCTGCAAAATCCACCAGTACTGACCGCCCCGGTTAGAGGAAGGCCCTTCATCCTATACACAACGGCCCTTGAATGTTCTCTGGGTACGCTATGGGCACAAGAGAACGACCAGGGAAAGGAGAGAGCTGTGTACTATTTGAGTCGAGTTCTGCTGGGGGCAGAAAACAACTACCCCCCATCGAAAAGCATTGCCTGTCACTGATCTTCGCGATAATGAAGCTCAGACATTACGCCTTGGCACATGAGGTACATCTCATATCAAAGGTAGATCCCCTCAAATATTTGATGTCAAGGGCCATTCTAACAGGAAGGCTTGCCAAATAGGCCCTACTCTTAATGGAGTTCTTGATAACGTATCGACATCTCAAAGCAATGAAGGGCCAGGCCATCGCAGACTTTCTCGCCGAGCATCCAATACCAGCTGACTCCCCCTTAAATTGTGAGTTACCGGATGAACATGCATTCGACACAAAGGAAGAAGAGAATGATGCCCGATGGGAACTCTACTTCGATGGAGCATCTTCCATGAAAAGGTGAAAGCGCAACACCCCTATAATCAAAGCTGGGACGGGCGTTATCTTTGTGACTCCGCAAGGAGGGATACTACGCTATTCCTTCTCTTTAATGGAGCCAAGGACTAATAACGAAGCTGAATATGAAGCTTTGATAGCAGGTCTCGAGATCGCTATTGACAGGGGAATCAAAGACCTCCTCATATACGGAGACTCCCAGCTGATCGTTAGCCAAGTAAATGGCGACTATCAGACGTGCAATCCAGAGTTGATAAAATACGGCAAAAGAGTGCAACAACTGCTGACGCAAATCCTCTCTTACATCTTGGAGAGCATACCGCGTGCAGAAAATAGTAAGGCGAATGCATTGGCTAAGCTGGCTGAGGAATTGGCCGATGAAGACCTCGACGACATAAGGATCACCGTGCAAACCCGTAGAGTTCTCGCGCCAGTAGAAATATCTTCGGAGGATTAAATAGGGCCATCCGAAGGAAAAGAAACGACCAAAAAACAAGTATCCCTCCAAATAGAGGATGAAGAAAAGGTCAAGGATTGGAGGGAAGTCTTCATAGACTACTTCAAATCTCGACGAACGCCCGAAAATGCGTCGTCTAGACATCAGCTCATGAAACGAGATCTGACTTTCGCCTTCATCAACAATATTCTATACAAGAGGTCGCTTGACTGTTTGTGGTTAAGGCGCTTGGGGCCAGAAGAAGCAAAGAGAGTCTTCCAAGAAACTCACGACAGATTCTTCGGTTCTCAACAAGCTGAGCTAAAGATGAAACTGAAGATCAAAAGAATGGGTTATTATTGGTCCACAATGATTCAGGACTGTCTTGAATATGCGAAGCAGTGTCACTCATGCCAGATTCATGGGGACCTCATCCACCAACATCCAAATCTGCTACACCCAATGGTGGCTTGCTGGCCGTTCGAAATGTGGGAAACTGACATAATTGGCCCCATTGAACCAACATCATCCAAAGGACATCGGTTCATACTAGCAACGGCCGATTACTTTTCTAAGTGGACAGAAGCAGTACCACTAAGGGAAGTGAAGACGGAGAATATTCTCCATTTCTTCAAGACACATGTCATCTACCGGTTCGGCACTCCGCAACGGATAATCTCGGATAATGGACCAGCCTACAGGAGCCATAAAATCAGCCGCTTCGCAAAACAACATAAAATAGACTGGAGATACTCTTCCGTCTATAATCCCCGAGCTAACGGTCTAGCTAAAGCTTTCAATAAGACCTTGACAAAGATTATAAAAAAAACGGTGTAGAGAAACAAAAAAGACTGGCACGAAAGGCTGCACGAAGCTCTCTGGGCATACCGAACGACGTTCAAAACAGCCACGAATACGACCCCATACGCGTTAGTATTCGGCACAGAAGCAGTGCTTCCTCTAGAAATAAAACTCCCTTCTCTTCGAGTATCGGTTCGATACGAGCTGACAGATGAAGAAAACGCTCATCTTCGGTTTGAGGAGCTCGACGTCCTCGACGAAACTCACCTTATAGCACAACAGAACCTGGAGGCTTATAAGGCAAGGATGATACGGTCATATGAAAAACTGATCAGGTCGAGAACATTCCGCCAAGGCAAAACCGTGCTAGTCGTCAAAAGACATATGATCCCCAACTGTGCAAAACGGGGGAAATTCGAGTCGAACTATGAAATCCCGTGCATCATAGACAAAGTCTAGCTTACCTGCTCATGGATATGCATGGCGAAAGACCCTTAAGGCCAATAAATTGTCGATTCCTCAAAAAATACTATGCTTGACGAGTCATGAATTAGGTCAATGATAGATGACGATGCTCGTGTCCGCTCGCTACCTTCCTGAGTCAAAAAATCTGAGAGTAGTATGCAAAGAATCTCCGTCGCCTAAAAAATGGTGATTACGGACCGAGATGTCCTTAAACTAAATGGCGCCTCAAACATGGCAATGACAGACCGAGATGTCCTTAAACTAAATATTCGCCTCAAACATGGAGACATCAGACGGAGATGTCCTTAAACTAAAAATCCGCCTAAAAAATTGTGATAACGGACCGAGATGTCTTTAAACTAAAAATTCGCCTCAAACATGGCGACATTGGACCGAGAAGTCCTTAAACTAGAAATTATCTGCCTCAAACATGGCGATAACGGACCGAGATGTCCCAAAACTAGCATGTCGCCTCCAAAACGGTGATATGCTTCCTTGAGATCTACATTGTAATCGAAGCCCCAACGGCGAAGAGTGCAACTCAATTCCCACTGGCTACACAGCTACTCCAGCGATGAAGTCACCCCTAAGTCCCATTGGTAAACAGATGGGTCAAAAAAAAGGGTATGTCCACAAGAAAAATGGGCACGATGAAAACCTGAAAGGGCGCTGTGAGTATGTAAGTCCATGTCGCGCACCCCACGTGTCCGCGGGGAGGCGGAATTTGCAAAAAACGATTTTTCAAAGCTCACAACACGGACTTAAACTCCAGGATCGATGCTAAACCCTAGCTAACAAAATATTGTGTGGGGGTTAACTACTCGGATGAAAGTTAAACCTCACGAAACCAAGTCCTTCGGGTCTTCTAGTCGCTGTCTTCCTCCTCGTCATCATAAGCCCCAAGGATCGTTTGGATCGGGCAACCTCGCCGGCCTCCTCTAGTCGAAGACGATCCACCCGAGAGTCTGTAGTCCGAGTTCCAACCTCAAATCCGAGATAACTAGGGCAACTAGCTTGCTAGACTAGATGGCCTAGATGATGTAGAGAGTGAAGATAGAATAGTTTGTCTCTTGGAACCCTAGGTTTCTCAACTCATGAGACAATTAGGGTTCATGAGAAAGAAGTAGAAGACTTAAGAAAATAAGAGTGAAGTCGTGAACAATGAATGAAGTGTGGCTGCCTCTTTTGAATTAGTGAAGCTTACCTACTAATTGAGGAGATATTTCTCACACAAATATTTAATGAGTTTCACAAATATCTTATGTTGAGTCATGAGTCACCAAGTAGCCATGCTAGGTTCAATGTTCAAATCCACCTCATTTCCTCACCTAATAACGTTTAATCCAAATAAAGAAATCAAACCCTAATAGGTTTCCACTTCTAGAAGCTTTCCCGACAAATTATGAGAATTCCCCTCATCCGTATATACATACCCGCATTCGCATTCCGAAGAATACGAATACAAAGAGACAAAACAAATCCATCAATACAATACTAGGATCCGGCTTAAACCAAAGCCCACCAGTATTATCCGCCCGAACATCATACGCGCACAAGTGCACGTACGTGATCGAAGCCCTATCGTAAAACCGTACGACCTCTACATCTTTCGCTCGATGCAGGGAAACCCTCTGTGTGGGACTTTAAAGACTCGACGGTATGCTGGCAGTGGGTTTAACCACAAGCCACAAGCGGTACTAGCTGCACGTAATGGCTACCCAGGTATCTGTCGATAAGAAGGCCGATGAGCTAACTCATCCGAACTCTTACCGAGCCTGTCTGTGACAATCTCCGTACAGTCCGGTCTGTTCGTCTAAGCGTACCGCATATTGGGCCTAAGGGGCGGTAATCTTTAGACCCCTAATAGCGCAATAAGTCTTGCCGGAGTGCAGCCCAAAACACCATGAGAAACTACTGGAATACCTACCAGTAAATCCCGCTTGGCCTGGCTAGGGTCTTTGTGTAATAGCTCTCCAAACACAGCGTGATATCAACCCCCATTACCGGGAGAGACAAATCTTATCTAACTGCCACTGCCTCCAAGTGCTTCAGGACTGCACCCAACTACTACCTGTTTGCACGACTCCTTTGAGCCGTGGTAGGGTAGTAATAAAAGTACAGTGGGAACACACTCGAGGCGAAGTAGCAGTTTCAAGTCAAAGGACTAAGCTGTACTCATGTCACCTGGGAACTGCTACCCGACTATAGGTATAATACCCACCAACAGTTCCCGACGAGTCCTGTCCGATGTACTCATAACCTAATGAACACCTGCATACTATCTCCGGTATGTCGTACTAATAGCTGTAGGACTGACCATCTCCCCTGCTGGGATGAGAAGCGTATACACTAGTCTACTCTGGAGTATCGATGCTCCGTCTTGATAATCCTACGACTAGGGACCTGTATAAGGATATGCTTATAGACTACCCAGCCCCCACTAGTGTGACTACCATCTCAACGCTGGTAATCAAGCAAAGATCCTAAGGGCTGTACCAATATGTATAAGCGATATGCTAAAAGAAACACATGCACATATTGAGGTAGAAACAAACCAAGTAGCATACTACCACTTTGAGCAAGACTGTCAATACAACTGTGAATATCCCAAGCTTCCATTAAGTAAAATACAAACCAGTATGATATAATAATGGCCTCTAGGGCATATATCACTAATAATCTCCCACTTGCACTAAGGCTATGTATTGGCATATCGCAGACCTATCATCTCGATTAGCCTCTCGAATTGTATCTGAGGGATGGCCTTCGTCAGTGGATCTGCAGTGTTATTCTCCGCATCTACTCTCCTCACCTTGATCTCCCGGCGATCAACGATCTCCCTGATCAGGTGGTAACTCTTCAAAATGTGTCTGGACTTTTGATGGGACCTGGGTTCCTTCACTAAGGCTATAGCGCCATTGTTGTCACAATATAGAGATATTGGATCCACAATAGATGGAACCACCTGAAGTGCTTGTAGGAATTTCCTCATCCAGACTGCTTCCTTCGCGGTGTCATAAGCAGCTATGTACTCCGCTTCCATCGTCGAGTCAGCAACGGTGTCCTGTTTGGAGCTCTTCCAACAGACCACCCTTCCATTGAGGGTAAAGACATAACCCGGCATGGACTTGGAGTCATCCTTGTCACTCCGGAAGCTGAAGTCAGCAAAGGCCTCGATCTGGAGGCTTTTTCCGCCATACACCAAGAACATCTCCTTAGTCCTTCTCAGGTACTTAAGAATGTTCTTTACTGCTATCCAGTGCTTCTCCCTTGGGTTTGACTGATACCGGCTTACCACGCTTAGTGCGTAAGCAACATCTGGTCTGGTACACAACATCGCATACATTATAGAGCCTACCGCTAAAGCGCAGGGTATAGATGTCATGCGAGCCCTTTCCAAATCAGTCTTGGGAGACATCTCTTTGGAGAGGGTGATTCCGTGACATGCCGGTAGATTACCGCCCTTTGAATCTTCCATACTGAATCTTTTCAGTATGGTATCGATGTACCTGTACTGCGAAAGTCCTAACATCCTCTTAGATCTATCACGATAGATCTGGATCTCCAGAATGTAGGAGGCATCACCCAGGTCTTTCATAGAGAACCTCTGTGACAAGAATCATTTGACTGATTGTAGCATAGGAATTTCATTTCCTAATAAGAGAATGTCATCCACGTACAAGACAAGGAATACCACAGTTCTCCCTACAATCTTACTATATATGCATGGTTCATCTGGATTTTTGATAAAGTCGAATTCTTTGACTGTATCATCAAAACAGATGTTCAAACTCCGTGATGCGTGCTTTAGTCTATAAATGGACTTAAGCAACTTGCACACTTTCCCGCTGCTCCCACTCTGAATGAAACCCCCTGGCTGATCCATATAGACTCACTCTTCCAAATTTCCATTTAGAAAAGCCGTCTTTACGTCCATCTTCCAGATCTCATAATCGTGGAAGGCAGCAATGGCAAGAAGGGTCCGAATGGATTTGAGCATAGCCACCGGAGAAAAGGTCTCGTCATAGTCCAAACTAGGTCTTTGACGAAAACCTTTTACAACAAGTCTAGCCTTATAGGTTTTAACCTGTCCATCTACACCAATCTTCTTTCTGATGATCCATTTGCAGCCTATGGGTTTTACCCCTTCTGGAGCAATGTCCAAAGTCCATACTTTGTTGGTGTACATGGACTCCATTTCGGCCCACATTGCATCTAACCATTTTACCGAGTCGTCACTCTGAATGGCTTGCTGGAAGCTAGTAGGTTCATCATTGTCAATGATGCAATTCTCTCGATCCCCGTCTATGAGAAAACCGTAGTATATCTTAGGCGGATGAGACTGCCTACTAGTTCTGCGGAGTGGCGTGGGGATGTCCGGTTCTTCTGAAACCTCTGGTTCTACCAAGTTTTCAGTAATAGATGGAATTTCTTCCAGTTCTATTTCGCTCCCACTTTTCTGATTTTCTAAAAATTCAGATTCCAAGAAGTGGACATGACGAGAAACAAAGACCTTTTGTTCCTCTGCGCAATAGAAATAATACTCCCTGAAGTTCTTTGGGTATCCCATAAACTTACACAGTACTGAGCGTGCCTCGAGCTTGCCTGCATGCTGCTTTTTTACAAAAGATGGACATCCCCATGTCTTAAGGTACTTAAGATAGGGTTTCTTCCCACTCCACATCTGATATGGTGTGGTGGGCACTGACTTAGTAGGAACCTTATTCAGAAGATATGCAGCTGATTCTGGTGCATAACCCCAGAAGGATCGCGGCAATTCAGCGTTACTCATCATGGAACGAACCATATCCAATAGGATTCGGTTCCGTCTCTATGATACACCGTTGTGTTGTGGCGTGTATGGAAGAGTAAGCTAAGAGAGAATTCCATTCTCTTTTAGGTAATCTAGGAACTCGGCACTCAAGTATTCACCACCTAGATCAGATCTCAGTGTCTTGATACTTTTGCTTGTTAATTTTTCCACTTCATTCTTATATTCCCGAAATTTCTCAAAGGCCTCGGATTTATGGTTTATCAAGAAGACATGTCCATACCTAGAGAAATCATTCGTAAAAGTAATGAAGTAGGAATAACCACTTCGCGCATGTATAGACATTAGACCACACACATCGCTGTGTATGAGTCCCAAGATCTCGCTTGCTCCTACTCCATGTCTAGTGAACGGAGTCGTTGTCATCTTTAACATGAGACAAGATTGACAAGTTGCATAAGACTGATATTCGAACGGATCCAAATATCCTTCTCTATGTAACTTCGTTAATCGCGTTTCATTGATGTGACCCAGTCTACAATGCCATAAGAAAGCCTGATTTAGTTCCGGAGACTTTCTTTTAAGTGTGTTCTGGACACTGAAAAGCTGAGCTTGATTTAATACGTATATTCCGTTTTCTAATGTACCTGACCCAATCAAAGCTTGATTTAGGTGGATGTGGACCACATCCTTACAAATGTAAAATCATATCCTTCCTTAGAAAGTAAGGATACAGATATGATATTACAAGTTAGACTAGGTACATACAAACAGTTACGTAGAATCAATATCTGCTCACTTGTTAATCTTAGGTAATATTCTCCTATGGATTCAGCGTCTATGCTCATTCCGTTAGCAACCCTGAGAGTCATATCACATACCCTGATAACTCTACAGTTTCTCAATGCATGTAATGAATTGCAGATATGAAATCCTGATCCGTTATCTAGTACCCAGGAAGTAGAGTTAATTGACATACAGTTTTCAATTACAAACACACCCTAAGTCGAAGCCACAACATGCTTCGGATCCTAGATTCTGGCTTTCAAAGCCCTGCAATTCCTCTGCCAATGACCTTTCTCATGACAATAGGAACATCCCTCCTTCCCTACTGTCAGCCCCGAAACATTTGCCCTTCCATGTCCCTCTACTTCACTGACACCGCATATCAGTTTTGTGGAAGTCTTCTTCTTCTCACCCTTTGCTTTCGCCTTGGATGCAGAAGAGGAAGATTCCCCAATAAGAAGAGCGGATATCTCCTTGGTTTCCTTCAGGGTGCCCTCAACTGGAAGTATAACTTTCTTCCCCTGGGCGTAAGTAGAAGGTAGGGACTGTAGAATTAAGTCAGCATCTGACTGGTTCTCCAACATGGTTTCCAGGTCCGTGAGCTCATCAATATAGCTAGTCATTGCAAGGACGTTGTACCCTACAGATGACCCGATAGCCAATCTCGCTTGAAGCAATTCTTGTGAGGTCTCATATCTTGCGATACGAGATTGCTCTCCATATAAAACTTTGTTATGGAGGAAGGCGGAAGCTGAGTCCATCTTCTTGTGCTGCCTCTAGTTTTCACCATCTACTGAGGCCGACACGAGGCACTTGGCATTCGCACTGTGCTTTTATCTTGTCTTATGGATATCTTTATCCGTGACGGTGGAAACTGGTTCTGGGACGGCGGGGGCCTGAGTATTAATGAGGTGGTCCAGCTTGTCACAGGCAATGGACATCTGGACAAACCCTTGCCAGTCAATATAGTCTGGCCCAGTCAATTTATTAACTAAATGTAACCTAGGCACGGTCAACTGGTCGCTGCAATTAAGAGAAAGAGAAGAAACACTTTAGCATGATGCTTTTGCAAGTTTAGATTGGTTTTTAATTTATCTAAACAGGATGGTTCCCACTGTCTTTCGAATCTTTTCTCAAACCATAAAAGAAGAATTAGTCAGCCATACAATACTTGCTTAACCGTTCAGCCAGGCCAGTGTCGGTACTTCGAGGGAGGTTTTACGACACTTTCGCGGGTTCCTTAATTAAATAACCTCTTTTCCCTAGAGGCGTAGCCCCGCTAACACTGTTCTAGACACCTACTTGGTTTATAGTATTGATCGTTAAGTGAAGAATCTCTCGAAGAGTAGCATATACTCACAGTAGGATCGGGATCCAAATATCATTGTGTGATAATCCTAAAGCAATTCTACCAACATTATCACACTCCAAATGGTATGCAACACTAGTAAGTTTCAGTTTCTTTAGAAACTCCCGATGCGGATTTTTTCCCCATGCTCGTATGATCTTGACGAAGGCCAACAAATCATAAGTCACATGTCAAGTTCTACCCATCATTGTCCAGGTTAATTTGAACCCACCCGTATATACCATTGACGAAGGCCAACAAAGTAATACGACTGTCCCAAACCAACGCATCTATCTATGCTACATATGCATATTCAACAACTACCAATCACTATGCCTTTGCGAAGGTCAACAAACATAGCTTGAATACTATTGAACATTCATATGAAATGACGGAGGGCTACGAATGGTTTTGGCGAAACCGTGAACGTAGATAACTTGATATAATCGAAGGAACCTGATATCTTTTAAAAGGAGTGGTTTAAGCTCCACATTTAAAAGTCTGCTATTTTGAAAAAACCGAGTGTTTTTAAAAGTGTTCCAACGATTCAGCTTTGGTTTGTTTGCTTTGCATTAATATAATGCACTCCCATCATTTACACCTATCAGCACAGAAAAAGACGAAAATACCATGTCTACTTATGCCATCTGCACTCGCCACTGGGTCCCGTCTAACACCGTTAAGTTACTTAACTAACGCTAGAGCGGGGGCTAGATTAGCGCGGGTGCAAAACATAAGCAACGTCTATTATATAATATATATATATATAATAACCATTCGTCTCACACAATAATAGACATTCCAGATCACAGATGAACATATTAGATATATTAGGAATTCCGCATTTCGTTCAAGCCTATAACGAAAGACAGATTCCACGGCCGTGATGAATAGCCACACCCCACCCCTGATCCCTACGGGTGCGACAAACTACCCGCCAAATACCTGAAGTGAAGCAACCTCCCTCATCAACGTGAGTAGGCCACTCGGCACTTCAAAGTACCCGGTAGTTTGTGTACCCCACCTTGGGTCTATCCTAGGAGCAGAAAACAGTAAAAGAAATAATATACAACGGTGGCTACAACCCCAACCCGGATGTGCCCCGCAAAATAATATTACATCACTTTACAATTTTACATTGAATGAAAGAAAAGAAAACTCTCATTTCACATCCCCCGGCTATTCATCCACGACGATCCAAAAAGTTCATATACACAAACTACAAGAACAACAACACAGATATGTGCAACCCCGACTAACCGACGTATAGCAATTAGTTGACGTTTCCAAACACATATATCACAACTTGAAACTTGAAACTTTAAACGATGTTAAAACTGTGACTTCGAAACACTCCGTATTGCTACAGCAGATAATAAACAATATATTAAAAATTGGCAAAAAAAAACAACATCTTAGACCTTAGATCCAAGCAACTTGAACACAGAACAAAACTCCAGAAATTTCACCATAAGAAAACGGGTGAGGCTGGAAATTTTCCCAATATGGCCGGCCATGCTACAGTGAAATTGTCACATTTTTTTGTGTGTTCATTTCACAAGCAAAGGAGCACTCCGCACTTTTTTAAAAAAATTTTAGAGGCTCGGGAAAAATTGACAGAAACTTGGAGCTTTGTCTCGATGTTACAGAGTTATTTCAGTTTCGTAGTTTTATACTTTGTCTAAACTGTTAGCTATGGTTTAGTAGGCTCTGATACCACTGTAAGTTCATGTCGCGCACCCCACGTGTCCGCGAGAAGGCGGAATTTGCAAAAAACGATTTTCAAAGCTCGCAACACGGACTTAAACTCCAGGATCGATGCTAAACCCTACCTAACAAAATACTGTGTGGAGTTTAACTACTCGGATGAAATTTATACCTCACGAAACCAAGTCCTTCAGGTCTTTTAGTCGCTGTCCTCCTCCTCGTCATCATAAGCCCCAAGGATCGTTTGGATCGGGCAACCTCGCCGGCCTCCTCGAGTCGAAGACGATCTACCTGAAAGTCTGTAGTCCGAGCTCCAACCTCAAATCCGAAATAACTAGGGCAACTAGCTTGCTAGACTAGATGGCCTAGGTGATGTAGAGAGTGAAAATGGAATAGTTTGTCTCTTGGAACCCTAGGTTTCTCAACTCATGAGACAATTAGGGTTCATGAGAAAGAAGTAGAAGACTTGAGAAAATGATAGTGAAGTCGTGAACAATGAATGAAGTGTGGCTGCCTCTTTTGAATTAGTGAAGCTTACCTAATAATTGAGGAGATATTTCTGACACAAATATCTAATGAGTTTCACAAATATCTTATGGTGAGTCATAGCCATGAGTCACCAAGTAGCCATGCTAGGTTCAATGTTGAAATCCACCTCATTTCCTCACCTAATAAAGTTTAATCTAAATAAAGAAATCAAACCCTAATAGGTTTCCACTTCTAGAAGCTTTCCTGACAAATTACGAGAATGCCCCTTATCCGTATATACATACCCGCATCCGCATTCCGAAGAATACAAATACAAAGAGACAAAACAAATCTATCAATACAATACTAGGATCCGGCTAAAACCATAGCCCACTAGTATTATTCGCCCGAACATCATACGCGCACAAGTGCACGTACGTGATCGAAGCTCTGTCGTAAAACCATACGATCTCTACATCTTTCGCCCGATGCAGGGAAACCCTTTGTGTGGGACTCTAAAGACTCAACAGTACGTTGGCAGTGGGTTTATCCACAATCCGCAAGCGGTAATAGCTGCATGTAACGTCTACCCAGGTATCTGTCGATAAGAAGGCCGATGAGCTAACTCATCCGAACTCCTACTAAGCCTGTCTGTGACATTCTCCGTATAGTCTGGTCTGTTCGTCTAAGAGTATCGCATATTGGGCATATGGGGCTGTAATCGTCAGATCCCTAATAGCGCAATAAGTCGTGCTGGAGTGCAGCGCAAAACACCAAGCGAAACTACTGGAATACCTTCCAGTAAATCCCGCTTGCCCTGACCAGAGACTTTGCGTAATGGCTCTCCAAACACAGCGCGATATCAACCCCCAGTACCGGGAGAGACGAATCCTATCTAACCGCCACTGCCTCCAAGTGCTTCGGGACTGCACCCAACTACTACCTGTTTGCACGACTCCTTTGAGCCATGGTTGGGTAGTAATCAAAGTACAGTGGGAACACACTCGAGGCGAAGTAGCAGTGTCAAGTCAACGGACTAATTGTACTTATGTCACCTGGGAACTGCTACCCGACGATAGGTATAATACCTACCAATAGTTCCTGACGAATCCTGTCTGGTGTACTCATAACCTAATGAGCACCTGCATACTATCTCCAGTACAACATACTAATGACCGTGGGACAGACCATCTCCCCTGCTGGGATGAGAAGCGTATACACTAGTCTACTCTGGAGTATCGATGCCTCGTTTCGATAATCCTACGACTAGGGACCTGTATAAGGATGAGCTTATAGACTACCCAGCCCCCACTAGTGTGACTGCCATCACAACGCAGGTAATCAAGTAAAGATCCTAAGGGATCTACAATATGTATAAGCGATATGCTAATAGAAACACATGCACATATTGAGGTAGAAACAAACCAAGTGGCATACTACCATTTTGAGCAATTCTGTCAATACAACTGTGAATATCCCAAGCTTCCATTAAATTATATACAAACCAGTATGATACAATAATGGCATCTAGGGCATATATCACTAACAGAGTAAAAACAACAGGGCTACCAGCGAGTTTGTGAAAACCCGGAAGGGCACGATCTCATTTAAAAAAAATGTATGTCCACAAGCAAAATGTGCACGGATGAAAACCCGAAAGGGCGCCGTGAGTAAAAACAACAGGGCTACCGACGAGTTTGTGAAAACCCGGAATGGCGTGATCTCGTTAAAAAAATGGTATGTCCACAAGAATAATGGGCACGGATGAAAACCCGAAAGGGCGCCGTGAGTAAAAACAGCAAGGCTACCGGCGAGTTTGTGAAAACCCGGAAAGGCGCAATCTCGTAAAATTTTCACTTACGAGATCCTCTCGACTCGTAAGGAGAACTCCCCCTATTAGACCCTTACGGCTCATAGGATTCAAAAGCCTTAAGCTACAGGGATCTAAACCTGTTCTTAAGCCATCACATTCCCTAAGTTGCCCTACAGGCGGTCCAATATTGGCCCGTGTATACAATCTATGGGCACAAATAAATATAACCTTCACCTAGTTCTACCAATGGCGCGAAATGTCCCCATATGGTGAACGACACTTGTAAGCCCTCTCGACTTATAAGGAGAAAACACTCTTGCAAGATTCTTACGACTTGCAAGGGAGAACACACACTTAGGAATCCCCACGATTCCTAAGGTGAAAATACACCTACGAGATCCTCACGACTCGTAGAGAGAAATAACTTTATGAGACCCTTACGACTCATAAAGTCAAAAATTCTTAGTCGACAGGATCCTAACCCTGTTTACTAAGCCATATTTGTTCAAATCGATAAAGGCGCATGATGATTCGCTCCTGGAAATATTCCAGTGGTATCGATGCTGATTCCTAAACAGGTGTCAAACTCCAAGTCCTTTCACGGCATATGATGATTCACTCTTGGTAATATTCCAGTTGTAGCGATGCCGATACCAAAGTCGGTATCAGATTCCAAACTCGCAATAAAAAAATTAGCAAGCAAAAAATGCATATGAAATAACTGAAATGATGGGGCAAATCGCAATAAAAATCAGCGAGCAAAAAAAATATGCATATGAAACAGTCGAAATGTTTGGGCAACTCCCAATAAAAAAATAGCGAGTAAAAAAACGATATAGCCGAAATGATTAGCACCGCAGATAAAAAGCTGAAATGATTGGGCAATCGCAACTTTTGCGATATGAAAAGCTGAAAAGATAGAGCATCGCGGAAATAAAAAATAAAATAAAATAAAAGGAAATTTTCTTTGCCCTGCATGTGAGTCTACACTGACCCTGTATACAATCCATGGGCACAAATAAAAAAGGGAACCATGTTTTCCTACCAGGCTCCATCAAAGGCGAGCCAGATCTCGATGGTTCATATACAACTTAGAGACTACCCCAGCGTTCCTTCTTATTCCAACAGGATGCAGGAACGACGTCAACAAAGACCTAAGCGGTTGAACAAAAAACGTAGCCATGGAAAATTCCTAGCTCCAAATCTTGATGGTTCATATACAACCTAAAGACTCCCACGGCGTACTTTCTCATTCCATCAGGATGCAGCCACGACGTCAACAAAGACCCAAGGGTCAAATAAAAAATGGAGCCATAGCAAATTCCTAGCTCCAAGTCTTTACGGTTCATATACGACCTAAAGAATACTTCGGCGTTCCCTCTCATTCCATTAGGATGCAGACGTGACGTCAACAAAAGCTCTAACGAGCCAAATCAAAATGGAGCAACGACAAACTCCTAGCTCCAAGTCTTCGTATACGACCTAAAGACTACTTCGGTGTTCCCCCTCATTCTATCAGGATGCAGACGAGACGTCAACAAAGCTCCGACGAGCCAAATCAAATTGGAGCAAAGGTATATTCCTAGCTCCGGACTTCAACTGCACTACATACAGCATAGAGGTCCTATAGATGTCTACCATACTTCAGCAAAGAAACAGCTTGGCATCGTCAAACAAAAATAAAGTGATGGCGAATTCCTAGCTTCAGGGTCTCGACGGCAACTTATATAAAGCAGAAAAGACTATCGGGGATCATCCCACACCAGCGTAGAGTAGTTATGACTCATCGGGGCTCCAAACTGAGCCTAGCCTCAAGTAAAAAGCGACATGGCAAATTCCCAACGCTTGCTCTTCCAACGGTCATATAGCTTAAGGAGATTACTTGAAGGCGTCTTGTCCAGCCCCTGAAAGGATCAGAGACACGACAGGCATGGGGCTACTTGAACAACGACTTAAAAACCACATATCGAGGAATACATTAGCCAACGTGATGGTACTATGGACCAAAACCCTAGTACCACAAAACCTAACGGACCTCTGTCTCAAAGAATGGAGGTTATCTATATACAACGTTAGGATAAGTTTGCCTGTAACCCAAGGGGGGTAAACTAAATAAACTCCAAAATGAGTACGTGAACTAGAGACTCCGAAATGAGTGAATAAACAACAAACACCGAAATGAGTACGTAAACTAAAGACTCCGAAATGAGTGAATAAACTACAAACTCCGAAATGAGTGAATAAACTAGAAACTCCGAAACGAGTGAATAAACTACAAACTCCGAGATGAGTACATAAACTACTTTACGTCAAGTCAAGACAGAAAGGCGCAAGTATGAACAGAAATATGTCTTTTATTCATAAATTAAAATGAATACAAGATACAAAAGAACAAAAGAAGAAAATATACAGCGACAAAAATTTCTAAACTGGTGGGCGGTTCAATAAACTGGCAAGTTCGTCATTCTTCCGCCGGACTTCTGCTTCGAGCTTTATCAACGCCGCGAGCTGAGTCCCTGCCTGTGCCTGTTGATTCTGGTATGAAGAAAATTGACTCTCGAGCTCTTTCTCGGCAGCCTTGTGGGCCTCGACCATCTCGCGTGTGAAAACAACGGCTTTATCAAGAGCCACCACCTCCGTAATGGCCTCCTGAAGAACTTGCCAAATTTCATAAGCACGAGTAGTCTTGGTGGTAAGTTGGGCTTGAAGTTCCCCTAAAACATTTGAAGCCAGTTCCCTCGCCGAAAACTTTCGGTTGAGTCTCTTCTCACATGACTGGAGATTGGCTGCGCATCGGTCAATCCATCCACGCAGGCTGGCCTTTACAGACAAGATATCATAGGGAAGGCATATGCATTCAATCCCATGTAGGCATGCCTCCACTCGACGGCAATACTCGACCCAAGTACGCACCAGTGCCTCGTCATGATAAGTGGCAAGAACAGACAAGGAAGCGTTGGCTTCAACAATGAATTCTTCGGCCATGACAGGATTACCAGCACGAAGATTTTCGAAAAGAATCGCTAGTGAATGAATGCTCTGTTTTGCCATCCTCTTAGACACACGTTGGGCGTAAGGGCCTGATGGCATGGAGATCCAGGATTCCAAGGGGTTCAGGATTGGAAAAGCTGTAAGCATACATGGATGGTTAGTTGCCTTTCTAAACATAGAACAAGTAAAAGAACGCCAATGCTAAAGTGTCACTTACCCACGGAAGGCGGGTTTGAGAAATCCCCAGGTCCGTCAAGAATTTTGACTTCTTCGTCAGCTTTTAGGACTACGGTTTAAATAGAAGGCGTATCGGCATCATTATGAAAATATAAAACAAAAAGGCAAAAGAATACCAACCCTGGCAAGAAGAAAGGACTATGCTTTATGGAGGTATCGCTTATGGGGCCGTCATGTCAAGTAAACACTGGAAGGTTTTCCTCGGAGAAAGGTCCACAATAGAAGACGCCAACTCCCGCAATTCTGAGGGAAGGAAAGGTTTAAATATATGGAGGGGTCGTTAAACAAAATGTAGATAAGATCACCTTCGATACTTCGCCCTCTAAACTGGAGGGATGGCAGCTTCGGCAACCTCCTCTACACCCTCAGATGCGTCACTGGAGATATGCGTGAAGTCTATGGCCAGCATGACAGCCTCCAATAGAGGGAAAAAAGCCACTGCTAGAGGCCTTGAGACAGGGACAACAACTTCAACAATCTCCTCTAGACCCTTCGGTGCATCACTAGAGATATCCATGGGATCTATTGCCGGTGTGGCAATCTCTGCTAGAGGAATAGAAGCTATCACCGGAAGCTCCACAGCAGGGATAGCAGCTCCAGTAATCTCTTCTACACCCTCCGGTATGTCACGGGAGTTATTCATAGAATCTATGTCCATGGAGCGATCCGGGATCGAAACTATGCCCGCTGCAGAAGTTCCTACAAAACTTTTCATAAAAATAACGCGACATGAAAGTAATATAAATTATTTGCCGAAAGATACAAAAAATATGCATACCAATATGCCAGGGAGCCTGAAGTATGGACTTTTCAAGCCGCTGCTCTTTTCTGATCAAATGCGCTTGTCGGGTTTCGATCGAAAGAAAATGCCTGCCCGTCTTCAGAGCAGTCTCGTCTTCAGAAACGGTCGAGATGGGCTATTTGAGAGCCTGTTCTTCTTCCATTGTCAGAGGACCCATTGGTAATCTAGGTAATAACGGATCAACGTCAAAGAATACGAAAGGGGGAAAGCCTCCCTTCTTCGGGCGCACATTTTCATTTTCATCTTGCGATCGCTTCAAGCTTCGGCCAACTGAGCGGCTTCCTCGGCAGACGTGCCAGGAAAAAGGAGACCGTCATCTGGTTCATGCACAGATATAGGCTCATCGTGGAAGGGTTCAGACTCAAGCAAAGTATCAAGTAGTCCTGCGACCGATTTTTTTCTCCTTTTAGAGCCTGAGCTAACACCAGTGGAGGGGCGCTTCTTCCCCTTTGGCGCTTTTGCGCGGCACTGCCCAACATTGCCTTCGGTATCTGCCTTTTAGGGCACCACAGCTGGTGCTTTATCAGGAGTCGCTGTCTCGGCCCTTGCACATACCGGCATACCAGCAGTACGGGGGGATGATTCGGCTTGTGCAGCCTTAGGAATGAGCACTGAGCCGCTGTCCTTTAGAGGAGGGCAAACAACCGACCATGGCCGTAATGGGACGCTGATGGCCTAAGCGGAAGCAGGAGCTTTACATTCAAAGAGGACCCTTCTCTCCTCTGCAATGATGGGACCAACCCGTTGACGATACCAGCCCTTGAAGGATCCCACGGGCATCGAAAGATAGTCAGGCTCGGGAATCATGAAGAAGGAACCGGTACCCAATCGCATGAAGTGGTGGATGACGTCGCGAGTGACCTCCAACAAGAGAGTGGGCTCGATTAAAAAGGCTTCGAAGGGGAACCCCTGATTGTAACCCAGCTGTTGGGCGAAGCGATGTGGATTGTACCGCATGAAGAGAACAATATTATTTAGGCGGAACACTAAGTATCCCGGCCTAATTGAATATAAATGCATGATCTCTTTAGGCCTCAAAGCCGGAGCTCTACTCTTTGACAAATCGAACAACTGTTGAATAGGCCCAGCTGGAGCAGAAAGGACTCTGTCACTGAAAACCATCCCTCCTTCGTTTGAATACGGATTGAGTAGTACGCGCAGAGCCCCTAACTGGGTCGGATCAGGAGCAGAAGCGTCGACCAGCCTCATGACCCACGGGAAAGTGTACGACTCATAGAAATCAGGTCGTCGATGCGCAGCAAACACACCCAACACATGCATCTCGATCCACGACATGAAATAGTGGAGGGAGAAAATCACGGTGTCCGCACCCGGATTAGAAGTGTTGGCAGCAGTACTTAAACCATGGTATAAGTGTGATAGTCCTGCAATGCCAACAACCAATCATGCTCCTTCGGCTATGCGATGAGCAGGATAGAAGACGGAAGCCCACATAAAATGGAGATGCATCGGCATGGCGAACCAGCTAAGCCAGAGACCGATGAAGCCAACAAAGAAAGTTTCTTCATCTATTCCAGGGGCAGCGATCACGTCAAAGGTTACGGCCGATAAGCTTGGAATATAAAACTGTAGCAGGTCCTCTTCTTTAGTCGGCAATTTATTCAAGCTGAATCCGAAAGGATCCTCAATCTTCGCGAATTTTGGAGACTTCTTGGATAAGACATCTAGCATCGAAGGTGACACCTTGCCCTTCCGATGTCACGAACAGTTTCTCAAAAATACCCAAGACCTTGACTAGACTTGGGTGCTTATGACGAATAGCATTCTCGGTCGTCAAGCTATCAAGTATAGCGGGCACTGTAGCAAATATGTACTCATCAGGAGGCATTAATTCTTCGTAATGCTCTCCCCTAATCGGCAACCCTGAAATTTCGCGAAACTCCTCCAAGGAGATAGAGACTTCGCAATCCCCAAGCAAAAATGTGTTCATGGGAAGATTCCACTAGTTCAAGAAGGCCTTGATTCACCAGACGTGAGGAGCGTGATAGTAGAGCAGTGACGCATACACCGCTTGGTATAACCCAACCTTCCGCAACCGTGAGCATTGAGAGGAGAGAATGTATCGGGCCCACGGAAGGTAGCCCATTGAATGCCGCGGGGTAACGTCTACCTTATATACCTGCCCTTAGGGTCGAGCTCACCCTGACATATCCAACGTCCTAAAATATCAATGGCCATCAGGGGTTGATTGGGTATCCCGGTCGTTGACGGTTCAAGCCAGCCTATGGGGGTCCAATTAGTTGCCTCCACCGCATAAGCAGTCCGCGGGCATTCCATCAATGACATTGATCGGATGGATTCGGTTGATACTTCGTAGGTAAAGCTACGTCAGCCCCTGATGATGTGATCGTACCAAACCCCCCATAAAAGAAGGCTCGTATTGTCCTTTTCATGTGCCCTAATCATCGTCATAACCTCCTCGTCTGATGGCGACCGTGGAAAAGCGACTTCCGAGCGAGTGTAAGGAAAGTAAGGAAGTGAGGTCATTGTACCTAGAAAAAAAAAGAAGGAGAGGAAAACCCATTTAATAATAAATTAATAAAAAAACAACGTAATGTTTGTTTCATGGGACCACTAACCGCAAAGCCAGTGGGCCCCACGAAATCAAAATAGCGGCTCACCAATGATGAGGCAAGATAATCACTATGAGAATCCAAAAGGATTCTCATTAAATAAACAATGGAGTTTAAATAACTCCTAACATCCTCCAAAAATGAGCTTTGTTAAAATACACAACAGATTCAAATCTGTGTCAAGGGTATTAAAACCCTAAAAAGAAAAAATGCTTAAGAACACCAGGGAATGAAACTCCCAAAAGTTTATGAGTCTTTCAGAGCTAAGCTCTGTGATATGGAATTAAATTCCTTTAATAATGAGATTAAATCCCAGAAACCCCCACTGTGGGGAGACAAAGGAAATGGAATTAAATTCCAAGGACCCTCAAAGATCGATGATAGGGTAAAACACTAGGAGGAGAACTAACAATCCTCAAGACACTAATTTTTTTGGATCTCTAAGAGATCGGTTTAGGGTTAGAGCAATGCTCTGGTGATGGATTTAAAATCCAGAGGAAAATATGGAAAAAGGGGTTTCCCCTAAAAGGTAACCGTCATTCAAGATCCTTATCCAAAAAAAAGAATTTTGCAGAGTTTAACTCTGAAAGATCTAGGGCAGAGAACTAAGCTCTGAAGAGGAGAATTAAATTCTCAAGGAAAAGTTGATGAAGAAGATGAAGAAACAGTGAATCATCTAATAAGCCAAACACCTCTTTTATAAAACGTGATGGGAGCGGTTCATCTTCCCGTTCTCCTAGGCAATCCAACGACTGTAAGAATGGACAACGTTGCACTAACGTGCAAGCCATATGAGAGCAACGCTGGGGGACATTTGTTCCCTCATATAAAAAATGAAGAATGAAAAGGGGAAAAATTCTTCACTGTTCAAGTCTCACGTGTTAAACACGTGAGCGCCTATATGCAAAGCATATGGGCGCTGCATAAGCCTCACGTATTAAACACGTGAGCGTCTATATGCAAAGTATATAGGCGCTGCAATTAAAACAAATGGGATAAAAGAGCCACACATGTTAAACAAGTGAGCGCCTATATGCAAAGCATATAGGTACTGCATTTAAGTAATTTGCAGGCCAAACAGGCTTCACGTGTTAAACACATGAGTTTTCTTGCTGCATTCTAATGAAAGATAGAATTAAATTCTATATGGGAAATATTTTCACTGATCTTTCTAATATAGAAAGATTTTTCTCTAACAGAGAATGATGGATTTAAAATCTAATTGTGATAAAATATCACCAAATGAACTATCTGATAGAATTAAATTCTATATGGAAATATTTTCTCGATCTTTCATAAACTGGAAAGATCCTCTTGTTTAAACAGAGGACCCTTGGATCAACGATCCAATGGTGATTATAAAATCACCCACCGAACATCTGATAGAATAAAATTCTATCCTATGAAAAATATTTCCTAAATCTTGTTAAACAAATAAGAAAACTTCTCTTTTATATAGAGAACCTTTGGATTAAAAATCCAACAGTGAATGAAATTCACCAATTAATCTAAAAGATCACTTTGGATTGATCATGATCTCTCAATCAGAGATTCTCCTAACAAATTGATCTTTTCTCTTCTCCTATAAATAGGAGTAAGGAGATTAAAGGGAAAAAAGAGAGGAGAGGCACGGAATGAATCCCACACAAGCTTCTGCAAAAAAAAAAATTACACAGTGAGATCTTGAGAGAACAAGAGAATTTAATTCTCAAAGAAGAAGACATTCCCTAGTGAAACCAGAGGTAAAAAAAAACAGAGATCATATTGTCTCTCTTTTACCTATTTAAGTGTTTAACCCTCATTTAAGAAACTCAGTTCTTTCCCGGTTGAGATTTGCAGAAGCAGATCTCCCCACAAGTTGAGAATTTAATTCTCATCAGGGAGATTTTGCTCTGCAAATTCAAAGCCTTGGGAAAAAGAGTTAAGTTATAAAAAAAGAGAAGATAGAAGAAGAGCGAGAACATATAGGAATTTAATTCCTCCAAAAATTAGGGTTTAACCCTACATAAAAAACTTAGTTCTTCAAAAAAAAAAAAGAAACAAAAAACAACAGTGATGATGGTTCAAGATCTTCGAAACCAAAATCATTGGTGCTTAGCACTATCTTGAAGCCTCACGTGTTTTCCCACGTGAGTGCTTCAAACGAACAAAGAGAACAACCAAAACTACTTCACGTGTTTCCCACGTGAGTGTTAAAAAGCACCACAGTATAAAAAAAGAGACAGCCACGTGCTCTGCACGAGAATTCTAGCGAAGTGCTTAGCACTTATATAAAAAAGGGAGAAATAAAGCCATATGGGCAGCGCCCATATTTATGGTGCCTCACGTGTTTCACGCGTGAGCGTCACAAGAATCAAGTGCTTACCGCTTATATAAAAAAAGGGGGAAATAAATTCATATGGGCAGCGCCCATATTTATGGTGCCTCATGTCTTTCACACGTGAGTGCCACAAGAATCAAGTGCTTAGCACTTATATAAAAGAGGGGGAATAAAACCTAATGGGCAGCGCTCATATTTGTGGTGCCTCACGTGTTTCACACATGAGCACCATAAAATTTTAGTGTTTAACACTAATCCAGTGCCACGTGAAACACACATGCTTAGCACTGTTGGGTAATTATGGAGACTCAATCTTGGCCCAAATTGGCTAAAGTTTCCTGAGGGATTCTAAAACAACCGAGCCTATATTGCTCATGTTTTCCCAAACTGACCTTTGTTTCAAAAATGACTAGTGGTGTCCCATTGATGATATCCCAAAGATAATTTTAGTCTCAAACATGGCTAACATTTCTTAGGTCTACAACATCCCCTTTCTCCCTCAAATGCGGGATTTGGTTTAAGGGTACATCTCTTCACACTTCTGATATATGTCATTGTAATTCTTCAACGTCTTCAAAGAGGTGGTGGGTCCCAACAACCAACAACATGTTGATACACTTCCAAACTGACGTGCACGCCTCAAATCGGATTGTACCCCAAATTGGGTGCATTCCATATCACCATTATTCGCTTCGTCACGTAACAATACACGTATGCGCAAGATGGATAAAGGACCGAGAAGTCCCTAAACTAATATTCGCCTCCAAAATGGCGATAATGGACCGAGATGTCTCTAAACTAACAATGTACCGAAATGTCCCTAAACTAATATTCGCCTTCAAAATGGCGATAATGGACCAAAATGTCCCTAAACTAATATTCGCCTCCAAAATGGCGATAATGGACCGAAAAGTCTTTAAACTAAAATAATAGAGCCCAAATGCTCTTTTATTGGATCTTAAATAAAAATGATCCTGAAACCTCGTTAAGTGGATCTTAGTCTCAAATTAGACTAATGTATCCTTAACAAAAACAAATCGAGCCCCAAATGCTCACATACATTTAAGTTGATCTTAATCTCAAAATATATTAACGGTCCTTAAATAAAAATCCCAAATCTAAGATATACGGATTTAGACTAATCTACGTCCTACGGGCGACAACATAAATTAGTCTCCGTATAAAATCCATGGGCAACCTAAATAAATAAAAACACGCATGACACAAAGTGAACTTCCAGAGCAGGAGAAAGTGATTATCGCGATGCGATAATGTAATTAACTGCAGGGGTTTACGCATGCAGGGAAGAGCGTCTCCACAATCAAAACCCCTCGCAAACGAGGGGGAATCTGACGAAGTCTGCTATAACGGCCGCGTCCATCCAAACCTTCGATGTACGGTGCCATAAATCAACTTGGTATCTTCAGAGAGGTGGACGGATAAATTCAAATAGCTTCTGCCCCCCAGGACTCAGGCAAGACGATTCATCCTGGTTCGTCTCTGTTTCCGGCGGTGAACACTTTGCATATAAAAATAGAATTTAATTCTATGCATAGAGTTTAACTCTATCTAAAGCTAATGCTTCAAAAGGGTATCCTCACATATTTAACATGTGACCCAAGTGTGGGTTTTTTTTATGTTCTTTCATGCTTTATACATAGGCGTTTACGTGTTTAATACGTGAGGCCCATTTATCTTTTAGTTGTTTAATTGCAGCACCTATATGCTCTGCATATAGACGCTCAAGTGTTTAACACGTGAGGCTTGAGCCGTGGGGGAATTTTCTCCCATTTTTTCTCTCTTTTTATGAGGGAACATATGCATTTTCTCCTTAGGAGTTGTGAGGACTCTTAAATGTCTTTTTCCTTGTGAGTTGTAGGGATCTCATAAGAGCATTTTCTCTTTACAAGTCGAGAGGAATCACAAGTGTCGTTCACCACGTTGAGAATATCGTTTGCCTCTGGTGGGACTTAGTCAAAATTTTTTTATAAGTTTGCGCCCTCAAAGGTTTTCACAAACCCACGGGCATTCCTGCTATTTTTACTCACGGAGCCCTTTCGAGTTTTCATCCGTGCCCTTTTTGCTTTTTGACCGACCCCCCATTTTTGTTCCAGTTTAACAACTTAGTGGTCGATTCACTCTAATTGAACTAGCTTTTCAAGAAGCTCATCCCAATTTAATGACTTAGTGGTCGATATGCTCTAATTGAACCAGCTTGTCAAGGAGCTCTTGATATGTATTTGGTTTGGCGAAGGACAAGAATGGATAAAACTGCGATCGTGGATCCAGGGTAACATTCTGAAGGCTGGAGCTTCGGCGATTGGTTGTTCACACTTCAATTCAAGATTTCTCCATCGAACAGTATATTGCACCAGTGTTTCATTCGATCTCCTCTCTTCATTGATCAAAGCAGAGATGGTGGAGCATTTCTTGCACTGACGAACATCTATATGAAGAGTAGTTCCATATCAGCAAGGTCTCTACAGAGTCATTTGGGAGCTCCGAGTATCATTCAATGGCAGTATCCACCGGGCTGCTGACAAACTGCCGGAGGAGTAGCTTATCATCACCTCCGATGTTACCTCATATTGCTTTGAACTGTGCGATATGCTGATGGGAATTCCCCGTTCCTTTGAAGACTTTGAACTTCGGGATCGTATATCCCAGAGGGTATTGCTTCTGGTTGTATCAAATTGGATACGGACAACCGGTCTTGACCAACTTGGTGTTTGCTTCGCCGGCAGTGAGAAATTTGACCCGTTGGGCTATATACTCGGTGAGCTGAGCCTTCAAGATCGTTTCATCTTTTGCGGTTGAAAAGTCCTGCAGAAAGCTTATGGAACCTCCTTTCTCATTATCAGGGACTACTGGCGGTTCTTTGGCCGGCGATTCTAACGACTGGGCCATCATCCCATACATCTTCTGCATGAGGAAGGCTATTTTGTTCATATTGGCAGCCATATCCGCCGCTTCTTTACTTTCTTATCGAGAGCATGTTTGAAAGAGTCAACTTCAGACCCTTGTCTCTCATGATCTTCTTGTTCGCCTTCCGAACGTGTCTTGGGTGTTGGGCTGACGAGTGTCGCAGCTTGGGCAGCCATTTCGTGTAGCTTTTGCTACCTTTGAGCAACCGTCAAAGACCGAGTATGGGGTCTATGGATCGCTGAAGTACTACTTTCGTTCCCAGAGTTCATCATATATACGGTATGAACAATCTTGGGCTCGTGCTTAAGACGCGTGAGATTTTTCCCCTGAAGATTTTCTTTGCGAGATTGGACTTTTTCTGGTCTCTGTTTTTTATGAGAAGCCACCTTGGAAGAAGCTACTTTAGGAGGAGCCATCTTGAAAGGAACCACCATGGACGAAGCCACCTTATGAGAAGCCCCCTTGTGCTTGGAAGGGGAGTTATCGGCCTCGGGCTGACTCTTGAATTTTGTGGACTTGGGAGAGGAGTTGTTGTTGACAACAGAGACCTTAACTCCTTTCTAGACTTTGTAAATCGTCGAGGAAAGTTGTGGAGGTGACCGCGCCAGCTTCGGCTCACTTGGTATCTCAACCTGTGGAGGAGACTTCTTCAGAATTGCAGTAGGCGAGCTATGCCTTACCTTCCTCAGCAGTTCAAAATTGTTCCCAGTTGGAATAGAAGCACGAATAGTTGGAATCGGAGCTGGTGGAGTCATCCCTAACGGAGAGCTGCCCCCAACTTGTCTCATTCAACACCAGTAGCGATGTCGAGCACTTATTGATGTAGGAGCTTCTTCAATTTTGGGATCCTGATGGACTTTTCCTCTGTGTGGTTGTGGAGATTCAGGAGGTGTCAGTCTTCTAAAGACTGACATCTTTGGTTGCGCCGAAGCATCGAGCGCGAATCTGTAGAAAACTGACTTTTTAGGAACAGCCGTAACAGCAGGTGATAGCCTATGGAGGACAGGCTATCTTGGAGTGGCTGGAGTAGCTGGATTAGAAGGAGCAGTGAAAGCCACCGTCTTGAAGACCGACTTCTTTAGTATTGCAAACTTCTTTGCTGGGCCCACAGAGCTTGAGTTCAGCCTTTTGAAGAATAAGCCTTCAGATTTGGCAGGATTTGAAGAGACCCTGCAGAGTTGGTCGCCAGCCTATCAAATACTGACTTCTTCTAAGATTCACCATTCGGCGTTGAGGCACCGATGGTAGGTTGTAGGAGCATTACCCCTAATTGAAGCCCTTCAGGTCCTGCATGATTCAGGCCATTTGGATGCAAAGCAGTGAGGTCATAGCCCGTGCAGAGAAAATCACCTTGGATGGAGTGGTGTTGGTGTTGCATTTGTATGAGGATGCCATTGAGTTTAGCATAGGAAGAAGAACGCCAGCTTTAGTATCCCGAAACCCAAGGGCAACCATATGTAGGGTTCCTAGGCACTCTTACAAGGGTTCATAAGGCATCAACCATACCCGAATAAAATTTTAGACGTGCCTAACAACCCAAAGCCGGGATCTTTACTAGATTATTAAGGTTTAACATGCAAGTAAACATCTTTACAACTAAGTGTGAGGGATTACAACCTTTGTAGTCCGCTCCTTCGCTTTATAAGCTCCGAGTAGAAGTCCCTTTGCCGCGATCCACGATCTCCCAGACTCAAGAGAGGCTCCACGACTCGAACGATCCATGCTAGCTTGTAGTGTTCGTTTTCTCCGATGATCTACGTCGAAGTTTCTATAACTCAAGCTCTCTCGCTCTAATGAGGTGAACACCCTAATCTAATTGGCTAGATTAGATGAGGATGATGGAGTAGTATTTATGCTTTCCTTTTATATCAAATTCTCACATGAAATTCTCACAAAATGAAAACCTAGAAAGCTTTCTCAAAGCTCAAGGTTGAAGAAGAAGAAGAGAAATGAATTAAACTTTTTGTGATGAATAATGAAATGAATATATGAATAATAATGCAACCATAGTCAAGGATGACAAAGATAACTCTTGTAGAGAATTAACTAAGGCTAGGGTTTGGTTGGGTTAAAACAATGAGTCATAAGAAAATATCAACCATAATATCTTCTTCATGACAAAAGAAAAGCTTCTAGAAGGTGCAAGAAAGAACTAACCCTAATCAAACCCTAACCTTGTTTAATCTCCACAAAACAAGTTGCATTAGTAATCATATCATGTCACAATAATATATATCACATATATATTATATATTTATAACAAAAGAAAATAATACAATTAATATATATCGCATATATATCAATGTATTATCCAGTGAGAAAATGAAATAATAAAGCGAGCCAATATTATATAATGTAATACAATATATCATATATATTATTATACATTAAATTATCGAATCAACACTTGATCCGACAATCCGGCTATATCGAATATAACCGACTAATATATCATGTACCGATTCATCGAATCAACACTTGATCCGATGACCCGGCTCATATCTAAATATCGCGAGAATATAATACGGTATCTCATATCACATTATCCTCGGTCCTGCACATATCACATATGTGCCCCTACTCCATTTTGCCTGAGTCAAGAAACCTCTGTGTAGGACTCTAAAGAATCGTCAATACGCCGGTAGCAGGTGATGATCATATCAAACACCCACAAGCTGCAAGCGGTCAGCTAAACGTAACAGCCACTCAGGTATTGAGCGATCAGAAGATCAACAAGCTAGTCTGTACGTTCTCCTGTGAATCCAATCAGTAACACTCCCGTACAGTCCGGTCTATTCGTCTGATATGTTGCATATCTAGTCTAGGGGTGGTATACGTCAGACACCAGTAACCGATAAGTCGTGTCGATGTGAGGCTCATAACGGGTAAAGAAACTACTGGTAACACTTACCAGTAAATCTCTATATCAGCCCTGGCCAGGGACTTCCAGTTATAGCCAATCGAACACAGCACAACATCAACTCCCTATACCTGGAGAGACGAATCCCCTCCTATCGCTCATTGCCTCCATGTGATTCGGGACTGCACCCAAAAGCCACCGTTTTGCATGCCCTTTTGGACGTGGTAAGGTGGAAATCAAAGCACAATGGGAATCACACAAGACTCTATGACGATCTCGGGTCTACAGACTACCCTGTACCAGTGTCATCGGAGAACTGCCATCTGACGTGTGGTATATCACCATCTGGGAGTTCTCGGCGAGTCCGTCCAGTGTACCCAGTCTCCACTGAGCACCCATACACCATCCTTGATGTCAAAACACCGATGGATATGGGATCATCCATCGCCCATCATATGGGTCAAAATGCGTATACGCTAGTCTACTCTAGTGTATCGATGCCCTGTCTCGACACACCCTCGACTAGGAACAGTTATAGGATATACTCATCGACTACCGTGGCCCCACTAGTATGATCTCATCATAGTCCCAGTAGTCGAGTACAGATCCTAAGGGCTTTATCAACATGTGAGAGTAAGACAGTAAACCAATACAAGTCAACATGTTAAGATAAAGTGAAACCAAACAGCATACTGTCATGACGAGCAAGAAAGTCCTCTCTATATATATCCAAGCATCCATTATAATATATATCATATGTACAACAATGGCCTCTAGGGCATATACATAACTAACACCATAAACATAAAAGACCGCGATTTTGTTCGCAAAACATGTCACATGAAGTGTGGAGTGGAAAGAGAAAAAGGTCCCACCGGGCGTTCCAGAATCTATTTACAGCCGAAAACAAAGACAAAATGGGTTAGAACATCTTGCCTGAATTTGGGGGCAGATGGCTAGGTTTGATCCATCCACCTCTCTGAAAACACTAAGTTGATTTATAGCGTTATATATCGTAGGTTTGGGATTGGCGCATGGCGATTTGGTGCTGGCACGGCTTGGTCGGCTTGGCACAGCCAAATAAAGAGCTTAAGCTTCTGGCGCTTCCTTTCTTAGTGTAAGTTTCTTTTTGGCGCTGGCGTCACGTGTATGGACTGTGTGGCGTAGCACTTAGGTTTTTTAGAGATTAATCTCTGCAGAAAGATTGATCTTTCAAAAGAAAACTTAGGTTTTATGAAACTTAAGCTTCTGTTTAATTGTCTTTTTAACCATTAAGATCACCAAGATCCAGTTTTTATGGTCTTTGGTACTTTGTTCATATTCTATTGTGAGAACTTGGTTATTTTGAAGTTTAAACTTCTTATCTTTTTTTATGGTGATCTTCTAGGATTTTAATGATTTTTCATCTCCTTTTGGTGGAGTGATACCTAAGTTTCTCTTCAAACCCTAGATCTTAAGATCGAAAATCCCTCCATGAGAGTTTAAGTTCTCGACAAGGAGGAGATTTGACTTATGGATCTATGATCCAGAGGAAGAACTTAAGTTCTTGTTTGAAAGTTAACCTTATTTTTCAATGGAGATTAATCTCCTTACCTAGGGTTTCGAAGGAGGGAGAAGGAATTTTTTTGCAGAGGGAGAAGGAATTTTTTTGCAGAAGAACTTAAGTTCTCGGTTGCTGAGATTAATCTCAAGTTATGGGGGGTCTCTGTGTGACAATGCCTTCACCCCCTGTCCTATTTATAGTAGAAGGGATTATTAGGAAAGTAGAGAAAATCTCTCAACCGGGGTGCTTAAGCATCATTGGATTTTTGATCCAAAAGCCCTATGTTAGCAGAGTTAATATTTTTCTTATTTTAGAAAAATATACAGAAGATTTTTTGTTAACAAGAAAATATCTTTATGTTTTAAGAAAGATAGGGGAAAATATTTTTCCAAAATAGAGCTTAAGCTCTATTGAAGCGAGGGCTCCAAAGTTTGATGCCGGCGCCACATGTCTTGCACATGGTCCAACGCCAAGGAACATCTGGCGCTGCTTACGCAAAGAAGCATTGGTGCCATGTGCTTTGCACGTGATGCAGCGCTAAGAAGCATCCGGCATTGCTTGCGCCAGCGCCAGGGTTTTTAACTTAAGTTCTCGAGCCGGTTTTTTAGCTGTGAACATCCGCAATCAAAGAAGGACTTCCAGACAATGATCCAACACGTCCCAAGAATTTAGAAAGGGTCGATCGCGATAATGTAACGGATGCTCCTTTTCAAAATGTCAATACCAACCCAATCTACAAAGGGAAAAGGACGACAATGTTCCTTTGGTACAGATAAGTAAACACACCTGAGATAAGAACCGTCAAGTTGAAGAAATGCAGATCTCATAGCAGCTGTTCAAGTCATGGCTACTCGAATACAGAGTTTGGCAAAAGTGTCCAAGTCGTTTCTGCCCGTGGATAAAGTAAAATCTGTAACCCTCGGTTTATCAATAAGGGACATTGGCAGGTAAAAAAGAACTGACCTAAAATTTCCCCAGACGATGAAATGAGTAATAAATATTCTTTAAAAAAAATAATGGTCTAAAAATATCTTCGAAGCTGCTATGAAGAATGGGTAAAAAAGTTGTTATGCTCGTCCGAAATGATGCTAAACTAAACCTCATGTGGAAGGATGTCTTTTGAAATTTTGGACATTTGTTAGGGATAAGTAACGAATGAAGGCTATGATCCGCTCTTCGTCTTCACCCACTACCTTATGTTTAAAGTAAATTAAGAACTCTCTCCATTCCTTCAAGAAAATTTAGCTTACATCCGTAAGGTTTATCGCTAACCTTTCAAGAAAATATAAACCCTTCTCTAAATTGTTTATAAAGAAATGCTCATTTGATTGGGATCAAGGACGCCAAAGTAATTTCAAGAAAAAAAATCAAAGAATATCTCTTGCATCCATAGTTTGCTTGCACCAATTCAAAGTAAACATTTCTTCTTTATTCGAATGGTATCAGAAGGATATTTGGGGGCAATGCTCGTGCAATTCAATGACATTGAGTGTGGAAACGTTCTATACTACTTAAGTAGAGTGATTATTACGGCAGAAACAAATGACTCTCTTATTTGAAAAGCATTGTCTATGCTTAAACCTTCGCTGTAAGTAAATTATGTCATTACTTATTTTCAAATGAAATTTTTTCGTTTATCTTTAAAACAGATCCCATTAAATATTTAATTAGGTAACCAATATTAGTTGATCGGCTTGTCAAATGGATGCTGATATTACCTTAATTTGATATCCGATATGTGCATCAGAAAGCGGTTAAAGGTCAAGCCTTAACTGGATTTCTTAGCAATGCACTCTATTCCAGATCTTATTTGTGAATTACCCAAAGAAAATTTTTTACTCGTCGAAAATGAACAGCCATTTCGGAAATTATACTTCGATGGTGCTTCATCAATCGAAACAGGAGGACAATATGAAATTCCCAGAATGAAAAGAAGATTGGTTTTGGTATTCATTACTCTTACGGGAATAATCAGATAAGCCTTTGCAATGATTGAACCTAAAATGAACAATGAAACTGAGTACGAGACCCTTATTTTAGGTTTAGAACCCGCTATTGAAATGGGCATTTTAAATGTGTAAATATGTGGAGATTCTCAGTTGATAGTCAACCAAGTTCTAAGAACCTTTAAGATAAACAAAAGCAAATTACTAAAATATTGTTTGCAAGCTAGGAAACTTCTTTTGCAGATACCTTGGTTCAGATTGGAGAACATTCCTAGAGTGCAAAATAATAAAGCTAACGCCTTAGATAAATTACCTAAAGAAATAGCTAACCCTAACCTTGATGAAATCCAAATAACAGTGCAGGATCGATTTAGTGTATATCCCGCTCTTTTGGAAAATGAAGAAATATCAGCGCAAGTGTTAAATACCAAAGAAGCTGAAGAAACTAAAGAGAGAAAGGATTGGTGTCAACCGTTCATGCGTTTCTTTCAACATGATGTTCTACCTAAAGAAAAGTCTGCCAGATTTGCTAATAGAAAGTAGGCCCTACGTTACGCATATTTTGATGATAGCTTTGTTTATCGTCGGAAATCAGACTGAGGCGCGGGGAGCGCGTCCAGCCTGAATACGGTGGAAGATACTATATGAAACATATACATCCACCTCTTCGAAGATACCAAGTTGATTTATGGCACTGTATATCGGAGGTTTGGATGGATGCGGCCGATGCAGCTGAACTTTTCATATTTCACCTCATATGTGAGGGTTTTTTTGATTGTGGGGACATTTTTTCCTGCAACCACAAGCCCCTGCAGTTAATTACGTTATCGCCAAGCGATAACAACTTCCTGCACTCCAGGTCTATTCCTTCATGTGTCGTGTTTTAATTTTGTTTATTTTGGGTTGTCCTTGAATTGTATATGGAGACTAATATATGTCGTCACCCGTAGGGCGCAGATTAGTCCAAATCCGTACATATTAGACTTGGGGATTGGTTCATATTGGTGTTTTTGTTTGCCAACCGAAGTTGAACTTAGGACGCATTTTTCATATCGACGAGGTCCGTCAGTTCAAGATATTTGAGTTTGATCTAAGAATTGTTGGTCGCATCTGACTAAGATCAACTTAGGAATATGGTTAAGAATCGTTAATCTTGTTTAAATTAAAATCAACTTAGCAAATATAGACTAAGAATCGTTAGTCGTCTTTGAGACTAAGAATCGTTAGTCGTCTATGAGACTAAAATCAACTTAGGTTTATTGATATTTTGGTCAATAGATCATATATGTGAAGCAAAAGCTTCTATACTTGGTTTATTTTAACTAAGTGATCATGCAAAAACTTGATTTCCAAGTGCGCATATGCACATGTTCATATATCTTTTTTAAAGAGGGTGCGCACATGCATATCATGTGGTTGCACACTTGTTTATGGTCAGGGGGCTGCGCACGTGCATATCACGTGATGCGCATTTGTTTTCAGGTCAAATTCACATCCGTGCTTTTATAGGGGCGCACGTATTAGGAAGTCAACATTTTCAATTGCACACATGTGCATGTCATGTGATGCGCACATCTTGAAGGACATTATTTTTCCTCATGCGCACATGTGAGTATCACATGATACGCAAGCCTGCACAGACATTTCTTATCAAGTGCGCACTAGAATCAGGTGGGTACTGTTCATCAGAAAGTCAGAAAGTAATTTCTTTCAGAATGAAATATAAGTTTCTGTTCAATGATTTTTGGGTGCATCTATGGTGCGCATCCAAATCTATGAAGGTTTATGTTCTTCATAATGGTTCTTTTCTTCAAATATTAGATCTCTTGATCGATCTCTTATAAAAAGTCAAAAATTTTATCATGAAGAAAGACATACCATAAGATCTTTTGATCTTGTTTAATGAATTGATGGATTCAACAAAAAGCAAACACTTTTATATAAAGCAAAACATTTTTATTGTCAAAGAGAAGGATCTTTTCTCCTTCTTTCTTTTCCTATTTACCTTTTTTTAAGGTAATGAAGATGATGAGATTTTTTCTCAGTTGGGGGAAGTGCTACTTTATTTGTGATTGCTCTTCAAAAGTATCTATCTCCTTTCTTTTTCTTTTCTAGATCTCTATTTATAGAGGGCCAATTAATGTTTGTTGCAATTTATTAGGGATTTATTTGATTTTAAATTGATTCATATCAATTTAGAGGCCCTGCACACCGTTGGATCTTTATCCAAGATGATTTGATTTAATTTGTAAAATTGCCAATTAACATATTTTGATTTTTGTAACAATTTTAAATAGAAGCGCATGCTTCATTGGTTGCAAGTGCGCATAGCAAGGATGCGCTCATGTGCTGCGCACGTGTCGCTACCCATATAATTCATCAACCTTCATATGCGCATGTCATCAAAGTCACTTTTATGTCATGTGCACACTTGACACTTACGCAATTGCATTTAGCCATTTTATTATAAATGCGCACTTGATATTGATGTGCACTTAAATATGTGCGAACAATCCTATCTCGCTGTACTTTTGATGATCTCTTGTTATGTTGTTTGTATCATGAAGAGGCTAAACAAGTAATAGAGAAAGTCCACTCAGGAATATATGGGGCCCACCAAGCCGGTCTTAAAATGAAAATAAAAAATATTTAATTAAACGGCTTGGATATTACTGGCCAAGTATGACACAAGATTGTATTGAATATGTAAAGAAGTGTCATTTGTGTCAAATACATGATAATTTTATACATATGCATCCAAACCCCCTACACCCTACTATTTCATCATGGACTTTTGAAATGTAGGGTACTGATATTATTGAGTCGATCGATCTACCGTCATCAAACGGGCTTAGGTACATATAGGCTGCGACCGATTACTTTTCATGATGGTGTGAAACTGCGAGTTTTAATGAAATCATAACAGGAACTATCTTTCAAAACAATGTACTATATAGGTTTAGAGTTCCCAGGTGAATTTTGTCTAATAATGGACCCGCATATAAAAGCATTAAAATAGTGAAATTCGCCAGAGCTCATAAAATTGATTGATGGTATTCCACTATATATAATTCCCGAGTGAATGTCTTGGCTGAAGCCTTCAACAAAACTCTAACTAAATTGCTCAAGAAGATAATCTTCAAGAACAATAAGGATTGGCATAATAAATTAACCGAAGTCTTATGGGCATATCGGACTACATACAAAACTCCAACGAAAGCTACACCCTACCCGTTAGTCTTAAGAACAGAAGTTGTACTCCGACTCGAAATTCAAATACCCTCTCTTAAAATATGTATGCACGAAGGGATGACTGATGAAGAAAATGCGGTCCTAAGACAAGAAAAGTTGGAAACCCTGGATGATGTGCGGCTGAGAGCTCAGCAAAATTTTGAAATCTATCAAGTTCGGATGATGCGTGCTTACAATAAATCGGTCAATCCTAGGGCGTTCACTCAAGAAGAATTAGTTCAAGTGTTGCGTCGATCGAAAATCATGAATCGTGAAGAGGGAAGGGAATTCAACCCAAATTGGGAAGGTCCCTATATTATAGAAAAGGTATTTGAAGAAGGGTCGTATCAATTGATCAATGCTCACGGAGAAAGACCTTTGCTTCCTATCAATGGTCAACATCTAAAGAAATACTATGCGTAAATAGATTTTATGAAGATAAAAGTCAATACTTTATCTCCTTAAAATCCTTACCTCGAAAATTTTGAAACGTGGATAGGCCTAAGATCAAGTATAAATAACAATCTCAGGCCCCACACAAAGAAAAAGAAACTTGGACAGGCCCAAAACCCATGAATTAATGGTTTTGGCCCACATAAAATATCTTGGATTTGGATCAGACTTGGGACAAGCTGACCGTAACTCTCTAAAAGAAGCAACCTATATAGCTTATCCCCAGTCATCTTGCAAAGTCTTTAATGATGGTGTTGGGGTCAAAAATTACACCCCTTCGACCAAAGTCAAAATTCAAAGTCAACCTGAAGGTCGGGCCTAACCCAAGTCAAGTGGACCCGAGCCCGAACCTAATTCAAGTGGGCCTGAGCCCAACCCAAGCCGGGTCCAAGCTTAAGCATGGGGGCTGGACCCATGCTAAGAAAAGAAATAAAAATGTAATATATTTAATAAGTAGGAAGTTAATGTAAAAGAAATAGGCAAAAAGCCAATTATCGTAAAGCCCATGGCTCATGTGCAAAAAGATGTGCACATGGGGCATAGGAAGGGAAACAAATCTAAATTTGTAATACCCAAGGGGCTATATATAAAGTTGTAAGTCTATATAAAGCAAACATATAAGAAAATCAATAATAACTTTCATTCTCTCAATCTTTCTAGGGTTTTGGAGCCTCCATCCAAAAAAGACAAATTTCTTTCTCTTCTTTTTCAACCTCAAGAGAGATTGCTGGGGTCAAAAATTATACCCCGGTTGACCAAGTCAAACTCAAAGTAAATCCTAAGCCAGGTGGGTCCATGCCCAGGTCAAGTGAGTCCATACCCAAGTCGAGCCCCGCGGCCAACCTTCCCTATGCCAAAATGAAAATTATGTAATAAATAATTTTGATATAATTTTTATGAATAAATGTAAGAAAAATGGGAATAAATCCAAATTTTTGTAAAGCACATAGCTCATGTGCAAAAGAGTTAAAGAACATGGGGCATGGGATGAGCAAAATGTCATTTTGTAAAGCCCAAGGGGCTATGTATAAATCTGTAAGCCTATATAAGGTAACATGATGAAATGAAAAAGAAAAGAATTCATTCCCCATCAAATCTCTAGGGTTTGTGCATCCATCCTCATTCTCTCAAGTTCTTTCTCTTCCTCTTCATTTTCCAATTAAATCTAGAGCTTAGCTCTTTTTTTTCAAAACTAAATAAAGTTTTACCATAAACCCACTGAAGGATGTAGGGTGTTTTTCATCACCCCATTGAGATGGGAATACGCGCGTGCTTGTCAGGCGCATTACAGATTCCCCCTGCCTAGGATAGGCTGGGGTTTATTGATTGTGGGGATCCAAATCTCCGGCAGCCGCGAACTAAGCTGCCGTTAATTACCCCTCGCCTTTGGAGTGAGAGAACCTCCGATTGACAGGTCAAAAAGGTCATGCAAACTTAATGTGCGGTGTTGTATTTTGAAGGAGTTTTGGATATATCGGGGGCCCCGCAGAGTTTTTACGGGGGTCCCGCTACCCGGATAGCGGGCTGGGGGTCTAGGGGGCTAGCAGCCCCCTTGCGGGCAGCGCCCCGTTAGAAATTTTTTCTAACGGGTGAGGTATTTTTAGTGTGGAGTACATGTAAATTGAGGGGAAATAGCATCCAAAGGACGCATGAGCGCCAGAGCCTCACGTGCCTAGCACGCTGGCACTGGACGCAGACGCTAGCATTGGGAACTGGCGCTAGCGCCTCACATGCCCGGCACGTGAGCACTGGGCACGCTAGCGCCTCACGTGGGCGTTTGGGCGCTGGCGCTAGCGCTTTGGACGCTAGCGCCTCACGTGTCCGACACGTAGGTGCTTGGGCGCTGGCGCTAGCGCGAGCGCTTTGGGCGCGAGCGCCTCGCGTGTCCGGCACATGGGCGCTTTGGGCGCTAGCGCCTCACATGCCCGGCACGTGGGCGCTGGCGAAAAAAGGGGTTTTTACCTCCGGAAATAAGAGTTAAACTCCAAAAGAGGATTTTGAGTGGAGTTAAACTCCAAAAGATTTGGATTTGGAGTTAAACTCCTGAAGGATCTGGGTTAGGAGTTAAACTCCTTTAAGCATTTGGGTCTTGGAGTTGAACTCCCCAAAGATCTTTAGAGGTTCTTCTCTCTTAAGCCTTGGATTTTCTTCAAAGTGGTATTTTCGGAGATGGGTCTCCTTCTTCCTTCCCAGTTGGCCGGATCTTGAAAAAAAAGAAGTATGAGATTTAAAAAAATCTTTATTTTTGAGATCTGATGGGAGATCTGAGTTTCTCTTTGTGGGTTTTATGGTGAAAAACTAATTAGTTTTGGAAAAGGAAGAGTAAAACTCTTGATTTAATTGAAAAGGGGAAGAAGGTTTATTACCTTGAGGAAGGAGAAGGAGGCACAAAAACCCTAATCTTTTTAGAGAGAGAAAAAAGTTGAGATATTTTCATTATCTTTGTCTTTATAGGCTACACACTTTACATATAGCCCCTTGAGCTTTACAAAATGACATTTTGCCCATCCCATGCCTCATGTGCTCATTTCTTTTGCACATGAGCCATGGGTTCTACAAAATTTGGCTTTATGCCCATTTTTCTTAAATTTATTCATAAAATAAAATAAAAGAAATACACCAAAATTATTTATTACAAAAATTTTTATTTTGGGCTCGACCCGGGCATTGGACAACTTTGTTAGTATATATGCCCTAGAGGCCATTACTGTATCATACTAGTTTGTATATTACTTGATAGAAGCTTGGGATATTCATAGTTGTATAGACAATCTTGCTCGAAATGGTAGTATGCTACTTGATTTGTTTCTACTTTAATGTGTGCATGTGTTTCTTTTAGCATATCGCCTATACACATTAATGGAGCCCTTAGGATCTTTGCTTGATTACCAGCGTTGTGATGGCAGTCACACTAGTGGGGGCTGGGTAATCTATAAACACATCCTTATACAGGTCCCTAGTCATTGGATTAATGAGACGGAGCATCAATACTCCGGAGTAGACTAGCGTATGCGCTTCTCATCCCAGTAGGGAAGATGGTCTGTCCCACAGCCATTAGTACGTCGTACTTGAGATAGTATGCGGGTGCTCGTTAGGTTACGAGTACACTGGACAGGACTCGTCGGGAACTATTGGTTGGTACTATACCTATCATCAGTTATCAGTTCCCAGGTGACATGAGTACAGCTTAGTCCGCTGACTTGACACTGTCACTTCGCCTCGAGTGTGTTCCCACTGTTCTTAGATTGCTACCCTACCATGGCTCAAATGAGTCCTGCAAACAGGTAGCAGTTGGGTGCAGTTCTGAAGCACTTGGAGGCAGTGACGGTTAGACAGGATTCGTCTCTCCCGGTATTGGGGGTTGATATCGCGCTGTGTCTAGGAGAGCCATTACATAAAGTCCCTGACCAGGATAAGCGAGATATACTGGTAGCGTTTCCAGTGTTATCTAAGGGTGTTCTGGGCTACACTCTGACACGACTTGTACCGCTATTAAGGGACTGACGTTTATCTCCCCTAGGCCCGCCATGCAATACTCTCAGAAGAACAGACCGGACTGTACGGAGATTGTCATATACAGACTCAGGAGGAGTTCGGGTGAGTTATGCTCATCGGCTTTCTTATCGACAATACCTGGGGACCGTTACGTACAGCTAGTACCGCTTGCGGTCTGTGGTTAAACCCACTGCCAGCGTAGAGTCGAGTCTCTAGAGTCCCACACAGAGCGTTTCCCTGCATCGGGCAAAACGTGTAGACATCGTATGGTTTTACGAAAGGGTTCGATCATGTGCGTACACTCGTGCACGCATGATGAGTCGGATGGACAATACTAGTAGGCTTTGGTTTAAGCCGGATCCTAGTATTATACTGATGGATTGTCGTATTCGGTATTTGTATTTTTCCGGAATACGAATACAGGTATGTATATACGGACGAGGGGCTTTTTCGTAATTTGTACAAAATGTATTTGTAGATGGCATAACCTAATTGTATTAATTATTTAGTTTTTAAATGATTAATACATTTTAGGTAATTAGGAAATGATGTTTATTATGCATGAATAAGGACATGGGTTTTAAGGACACGTGTTGGTCAATTGACCCATGAGTCATTTGTTTGACCTTTGAACCTTTTTTCTAGTTTTGTATTAGTTTTTCTAATTCATTATTGGAGATAGTTCAGATTTGAACAAGAAAAGAAAAACCCAAACCTTCTTCATTCTCATAAGACATATCATTTCTTCTCTCCATCTTCAATCCCCTCAAGCTCAGGAAAACTCATGAGTTGAGTAACCTTGAGCTAATATAGACTACACAATCCATCTTCATCATCTACACATCCTAGGTCATTTAGTTTAGCAAACTACTTGATCTAGTTTATTCGGTTTAGAAGAAAAGCTTGGTGCACAAACGTTCGGGTGGATCATCTAGGATTCGAGCAAGCCGACGAGGAGACGACATCCGTATCACCTCGAGGAGTTCGTGCAGGTGAGGAGGACAGCGAGATAAGGAGAAGAAGGACCAGGTCACTTGAGGTATATTTTCTATACTTGATTTATATCTCTTTTGTTTTTGCTAGATACGGTTTAGATTATGATTTAGGCTTTAAGTCGGTGTTATGATGCTAAAATTATCGTTTTATACACCTTTCTCCTCCCCGCGATTTCGCGGGGTGCATAGCATCGACTTACAGTGGTTTTAGAGCCAACTAAACCAAATCTAGTAGATTAGCAAGTAATAGAACTTCGATCGTCGGAAAAACCGGAAAACTAAATACCGAAAACCCCAGTTTCTGTCGATTTTCAAAACTGTCTGTAAAATTATTTCAGTATCACGAAAAATATAAGCAGGGTTTTCTAAGATTACACAAGAAATTTGAGTCTCTGAATCGCCAAGGACACCGCGGATCCACGGCAGAATCGTTCTTGTGCGGCGGATCCGTGGCTGAGTCATGGCCGATTCAACTCGGAGTTTTTCTGTAATATCTTAATTTTGGTATTATGTTTTATGGAATATTTGGTTTCTACCCAGTATGTTTCTGAGTGCTGTTTTGCATTTGGGGTAGATATGGAAAATATATTTCGATCGAATTTCTATTGTACTTAGCTAATTGGTTCTTCTGTATTGTGATATGTATACTAAACGTCGACTAATCGCTATACGTCGATTAGTGGGGGTTGTACATATCTGTGATCTGTAATGTTGGATTGTGTATGTGAACTTGTTGGATTGTCGCGGATGAATAGCCGGGGTTTGTGAGATGAGAGTTTCTTTATCTTTCATTTGATATAATATGTAATTGATGTAATATAATTTTTATGGCCGCACATCCGGGATGAGGTTGTAGCCGCCATTGTATATTATTTTTTTTACTGTTTTTGCTCTTAGGATAGACCCAAGGAGGGGTGCACAAACTACCGGGTACTTTGAAGTGCCGAGTGGCCTACTCACGTTGTTGAGAGAGGTTGCTTCACTTCGGGTACTTGGCGGGTAGTTTGCCGCATCCGTAGGGGTCTAGGGTGGGGTTTGGCTATTCATCGCGACCGTGTAATCCGTTTTTCGTTGCAGGCTCGAACGAAACGCGGATTCCTAGCATATCCAATGTGTTCATCTGTGATCTGGAATGGCTATCATTGCATCTGACGAATGTATATATCTATATATGATATCTAGTAGGCGTTGCTTATGTTTTGCATCCGCGCTTGTCCAGCCCCCGCTCTGTCGTTAGTTAAGTAACCTAACGGGTGATGACGGGGCCCTATGGCGAATGCGGATGGCATAAGCGTACGTCATATTTTCGTTGTTTTCTGCAATGGTAGGATTAATTGATGGGACGCATTAATTAATGCAAATAAAACAAACCAAAGTTAAAATCGTTGGAACAATTTCAAAACCACTCGGTTTCTTTTATAAAAAAAAACAACTTTTAAACGCGGAGCTTAAACCACTCCTTTTAAAAGCTATCAGGTTCCTTCGATTATATCAAGCTCACTACGTTCACGGTTTCGCCAAAACCATTCGTAGACCTCCATCATTTCAGTTAAATATTCGGTAGTATTCAAACTATGTATTTTGACCTACGCCAAGGCATAGTGATTGGTAGCTGCCGGATATTTATCTGTTGCATAGATAGATGCGTTGGTTTGAGACAGTCGTACTGCCATTTTGGCCTACGTTAAGGGTATATACGGGTGGGTTCAAATTAACCTGGTAAATGATGGGTAGAACTTGACATGTGACTTATGATATTTTGGCCTACGTCAAGGTCATAAGAGCATGGGGCAAAAATCCACTCGGGAGTTTGTAAAGAAACTGAAACTTGTTAGTGCTGCATACCATTTGGAGTGTGATGATTCTGGTAGGATTCCTTCAGCTTTATCACATGATGATATTTGGATCCCGATCCTACTGTGAGTATATGCTACTCCTCGGGAAACCTTCTCACTTAACGATCAATGCTATAAACCAAGTAGGTGTCTAGAAAGGTGTTAGCGGGGCTACGCCTACAGGGAAAAGAGGTTATTTAATTAAGGAACTTCACGAAAGCGTCGTAAAACCTCCCTCGAAGTACCAACACTGGCCTGGCTGAACGGTTAAGCAAGTATTGTATGGTGAGATTGATCCCGACTAATTCTTCTTTTTTGGTTTGAGGAAGGATTTGAGAAACAGTGGGAGCCATCCTATTTAGACAAACTAAAAACCACTCTAAACTTGCAAGAGCATCATGCTAAAGTGTTTCTTCTCTCTCTTCTAATTGCAGCGACCAAACATCATGACCGGACTTAAGTTACTACTAGATAAAAATATACTGACAGGGCCAAACTACAAAGATTGGCTCAGGAATGTCAAAATAGCAATCACTTATGACAAGTTGGGGTATCTCCTTACCACCAAAGCTCCCCCTGTCCCAGGACCTCAATCCAGCGTTGCGGATAAGGAAATCCATAAGACCTGGGAGATTGATTGCGGGAAGGCCAAGTGCCTCGTGCTTTCCTCTATTGACAATGAACATCAGAGGAGGCACGAAAATATGGATCTTGAATCCATATTTCTCCATACTAAGGAACTATATGGAGAGCAATCCCGTATCGCCAAATACGAAGTCTTGAAAAAATTATTTTCGGCGAGATTGGCCATCGGATCATCTGTAGCGGAACACGTGCTTAAGATGATTGGCTACATTGAAGAGCTCGCGGACCTCGGGACCATGTTAGAGAACGAGCTCTACACTGACTTGATTCTCCAGTCCCTTCCTTCCACTTACGCCCAGTTTATCCTGAACTTCAACATGCAAGGAATGAAAGTTGAACTTCCGGAAACTTCTCAACATGTTGAGGAGTGCAGAGGGCACCTTACAGAAAGTAAGGGAAACATCCACTTTGTCTGTTGGAGGACCTTCCTCTTCTAGGTCCAAGGCGAAAGCCAAGGGAAAGAAGAAGAAGAACCCCACCAAACCAAGGGGCGGTGTTAGTAAAGTGGAAGCCAAGGGAAAGGCAAAAGTAGCAAAAGTAGCGGGACAGCTTGTGGGGTAGGAAGAGTGCTTTTATTGTCATAAGAAAGAACACTGGAAGAAAGATTGCAGGGCTTGGAAGGCCAAGAACCAGGACCCGAAGCAAGTTGTGGCTTCGGCTTCAAGTGTGTATGTTATTGAAAACTGTCTATCAGAAAACTCTACTTCCTGGGTATTGGATACCGAATCAGGATCTCATATCTGTAATTCTTTGCAGGCACTGAGAAAGCGTAGGGTTTTGAAGGCAGGTGATATGACCCTCAGAGTTGCAAACAGAGCTGGCATGGATGCTGAGTCCGTGGGGGACTATCACTTGGGATTGTCAGATGGACATGTTTTGGTTTTGCGTGACTGTTATTTTGTACCCAGTGCGACTTGTAATATCATATCTATATCTTTAATGTCGAAATAAGGTTATGATTTTGCATTTGTAAGCGATGTTGTAAATATTCACCTTAATCATGTTCTGTTTGGGTCGAGTACATTAAGCAACGGTATATATGTATTGAACCAACCACAGATTTTCAATGTCCAGAATACACACAAAAGAAAGTCTCCAGAAATAAATCATGCTTTCTTATGGCATTGTAGACTGGGTCACATCAATGAGACAAGGTTAACTAAGTTGCATCAGGAAGGATATTTGGATCCGTTCGAATATCAATCATATGCAACTTGTCAATCATGTCTCAAAGGAAAGATGACAAGACTCCGTTCACTGGACATGGAGTAAGAGCGAGCGAGCTCTTGGGACTCATACACAGCGATGTATGCAGTCCAATGTCTACACATGCGCGAAGTGGTTATTCTTACTTCATTACTTTTACGGATGATTTTTCAAGGTTCGGGCATGTCTTCTTAATGAAGCATAAATCTGAAGCCTTTGAAAAGTTCCAGGAATACAAGAATGAAGTAGGAAAACAAACAGGCAAAAGTATCAAGACACTGAGATCTGATCGAGGTGGTGAATACTTGAGTGCCGAGTTCCTGGATTTCCTAAAAGAGAATGGAATTCTCTCTCAGCTTACTCTTCCATACACTCCACAACATAACGGTGTATCGGAGAGACGGAACCGAACCCTATTGGATATGGTACGCTCCATGATGAGTAACACTGAGTTACCGCGATCTTTCTGGGGATATGCACTAGAATCAGCTGCATATCTTTTGAACCGAGTTCCAACTAAGACTGTACCTACCACACCATATCAGATGTGGAGTGGGAAGAAACCATATCTTCAATATCTGAAGATTTGGGGATGTCCAGCTTTTGTCAAAAAGCAGCATGCGGACAAACTCGAGGGACGCTCAGTACAGTGCAAGTTTGTGGGATACCCAAAGAACTCCAGGGGATATCTTTTCTATTACGCAGAAGAACAAAAGGTTTTTGTATCTCGTCATGCCCACTTTCTGGAACATCAGTTCTTAGAAAAAGAATTAAGTGGGAGCGTAATAGAACTGGAAGAAGTTCCAGAACCACAAGCTATTACTGAAAGCTTAGTAGAACCAGAAGGTTCGAAAGAACAGGACATTCCTGCGCCACTCCGTAGAAGTAGTAGGCAGTCTCATCCGCCCGAGAGATACTACGGTTTTCTCATAGACGGGGATAGAGAGGATTGCATCATTGATAATGATGAGCCTACTAGCTTCCAGCAGGCCATTCAGAGCACTGACTCGGTAAAATGGCTGGGTGCAATGCGGACCGAAATGGAGTCTATGTACACCAACAATGTATAGACTTTGGACGTTGCTCCAGAAGGGGTAAAACCCGTAGGCTGCAAGTGGATCTTCAAAAGGAAGATTGATGTAGATGGACAGGATGAGACCTAAAAGGCTAGACTTATTGCAAAGGGTTTTCGTCAAAGACCTGGTTTAGACTATGACGAAACCTTTTCTCCAGTGGCTATGCTCAAATCCATTTGGATCCTTCTTGCCATTGTTGCCTTCCACGATTATGAGATTTGGCAGATGGACGTAAAGACCGCTTTTCTAAATGGACATTTAGAGGAGTGTGTCTATATGGATCAGCCAGAGGGTTTCATTTAGAGTGGGAGCAGCGGGAAAGTGTGCAAGTTGCTTAAGTCCATTTATGGACTAAAGCAGGCATCGCGAAGTTGGAACATCTGTTTTGATGAGACGGTCAAAGAATTTGGCTTTATCAAAAATCCAGAGGAACCATGTATTTATAGTAAAATTGTAGCACGAACTGTCGTATTCCTCGTTTTATACGTGGATGACATTCTCTTGATAGGAAATGACATTCCTATACTACAATCTGTCAAAGGGTTCTTGTCACACAGGTTCTCCATGAAAGACCTGGGTGATGCCTCTTACATTTTGGAGATCCGGATCCATCGTGATAGATCCAAGAGGATATTAGGACTTTCACAGTCCAAGTACATCGACACCATACTGAAAAGATTCAGTATGGAATATTCCAAGCGCGGTAATTTACCGACTTGTCACGGGATCACCCTCTCCAAAGAGATGTCTCCCAAGACTGATTTGGAAAGGGATCGCGTGTCTATTATACCCTACGCCTCTGCGGTAGGCTCTATAATGTATGCGATGTTGTATACCAGACCAGATGTAGCTTATGCACTGAGTGTGGTAAGCCGGTATCAGTCAAACCCTGGGGAGAAGCACTGGATAGTGGTAAAGAACATTCTGAAGTACCTGAGAAGGACTAAGGATATGTTTTTGGTTTACGGCGGAAAAGACCTCCAGATGGAGGCCTTTGCTGACTGCAGCTTCCAGAGTGACAAGGATAACTCCAAATCCATGTAAGGTTATGTCTTTACCCTCAATGGAGGGGCGGTTTGTTGGAAGAGTTCCAAACAGGAAACCATTGCTGACTCAACGATGGAAGCGGAATATATCGCTGCATCTGATGCCGCAAAAGAAGCCGTCTGGATGAGGAAGTTCTTGACAGAACTTCAGGTGGTTCCGTCCATTGCTGATCTAATACCTCTGTATTGTGACGACAACAGGGCTATAGCTTTAGCGAAGGAACCCAGGTCCCATCAGAAGTCCAGACACATCTTGAGGCGGTATCACCTGATCAGGGAGATCGTGGATTGCCGGGAGATCGAGGTTCGGAGGGTTGCTACAGAAGATAACACTGCAGATCCATTCATGAAGACCATACCCCAGACTCAGTTCGAGCGGCTGATCGAGATGATAGGTCTTCGATACGCCAGTACATGACCTTAGTGCAAGTAGGAGATTGTTAGTGTATATTCCCTAGAGGCCATTACTGTATCATACTAGTTTGTATATTACTTGATGGAAGCTTGGGATATTCACAGTTGTATAGACAATCTTGCTCGAAATGGTAGTATGCTACTTGGTTTGTTTCTACTTTAATGTGTGCATATGTTTCTTTTAGCATATCGCCTATACACATTAGTGGAGCCCTTAGGATCTTTGCTTGATTACCAACGTTGTGATGGCTGTCACACTAGTGGGGGCTGGGTAATCTATAAATACATCCTTATACAGGTCCCTAGTCGTTGGATTATCGAGACGGGGCATCAATACTCCGGAGTAGACTAGCGTATGTGCTTCTCATCTCAGTAGGGGAAATGATCTGTCCCACAGCCATTAGTACGTCGTACTTGAGATAGTATGCGGGTGCTTGTTAGGATATGAGTACACTGGACAGGACTCGTCGGGAACTGTTGGTTGGTACTGTACCTATCGTCAATTATCAGTTCCCAGGTGACATAAGTACAGCTTAGTCCGATGACTTGACACCGTCACTTCGCCTCGAGTGTGTTCCCACTGTTCTTAGATTGCTACCCTACCATGGTTTAAATGAGTCATGCAAACAGGTAGCAGTTGGGTGTAGTCCCGAAGCACTTGGAGGCAGTGACGGTTAGACAGGATTCGTCTCTCCCGGTATTGGGGGTTGATATCGCGTTGTGTCTAGGAGAGCCATTACACAAAGTCTCTGCCCAGGGCAAGCGAGATATACTGGTAGCGTTTCTAGTGTTATCTCAGGGTGTTCTGGGCTACACTCCGACACAACTTGTACCGCTATTAGGGGACTGACGTTTACCGCCCCCTAGGCCCGCCATGTGATACTCTCAGACGAACAGACCGGACTGTATGGAGATTGTCACATACAGACTCAGTAGGAGTTCGGGTGAGTTATGCTCATCGGATTTCTTATCGACAATACCTGGGGACCATTACGTACAGCTAGTACCGCTTGCGGTCTGTAGTTAAATCCACTGCTAGCGTAGAGTCGAGTCTCTAGAGTCCCACACAGAGCGTTTCCCTGCATCGGGCAAAACGTGTAGACATCGTATGGTTTTATGAAAGGGTTCGATCATGTGCGTACACTCGTGCACGCACGATGAGTCGGACAGACAATACTAGTGGGCTTTGGTTTAAGCCGGATCCTAGTATTGTACTGATGGATTGTCGTATTCAGTATTCGTATTTTTCCGGAATACGAATACAGGTATGTATATACGGACGAGGGGTATTTTCATAATTTGTACAAAATGTATTTGTAGATGGCATAACCTAATTGTATTAATTATTTAGTTTTTAAATGATTAATACATTTTAGGTAATTAGGAAATGATGTGTATTATGCATGAATAAGGACATGGGTTTTAAGGATACATGTTGGTCAATTGACCCATGAGTCATTTGTTTGACCTTTGAACCTTTTTTCTAGTTTTGAATTAGTTTTTCTAATTCATTATTGAAGATAGTTCAGATTAGAACAAGAAAAGAAAAATCCAAGCCTTCTTCATTCTCATAAGACATATCATTTCTTCTCTCCATCTTCAATCCCCTCAAGCTCAAGAACACTCATGAGTTGAGTAACCTTGAGCTAATATAGACTACACAATCCATCTTCATCATCTACACATCCTAGGTCATTTAGTTTAGCAAACTACTTGATCTAGTTTCTTCGGTTTAGAAGAAAAGCTTGGTGCACAAACGTTCGGGTGGATCATCTAGGATTCGAGCAAGCCGATGAGGAGACGACATCCGTATCACCTCAAGGAGTTCGTGCAGGTGAGGAGGACAGCGAGATAAGGAGAAGAAGGACCAGGTCACTTGAGGTATATTTTCTATACTTGATTTATATCTCTTTTGTTTTTGCTAGATACGGTTTAGATTACGATTTAGGCTTTAAGTCGGTGTTATGATGCTAAAATTATCGTTTTATACATTTTCTGCCTCCCCGCGATTTTTCGGGGTGCATAGCATCGACTTACACACTTGACCTAGGCTTGGGCCCACTTAGATTGGGGTTGACTTTGATTTTGACTTGGTCAACTGGGGTGTAAATTTTGACCCCAACAAATTGCCCCCCCATCAATAAATGCACACCATGTATGTGGGTTGTGTGCATGAAATTGATGGATTTTCTTTCGCGTGGAGGTCAACTTGATCCGGTTCCCGTTTTAGCGACATGAAGGTTGATGCTTCCATTTTTGCGACGGGGACAGTCGATGCTGCCCTTTTTGCGACTTGGATGCTGCCCTTTTTGCGACTTGGATGCTGCCCTTTTTGCGACTTGGACGGTCTATGCTGCCCTTTTTGCGATTTGGACGTTCGGTGCTACTCTTTTTACGACATGGACGGTTGACGGCACGAAGTGTCACTGGTTGATTCCGAGTCGAAGCATAATTTCGATAGGGAAGGCAGATACATCGAGGCGAAGCATGATTTCGACACGGGGTACACTATGAGACGAAGCATGATTCCGACCCAGAGCTTGCTGGTTGACTTGATCCCACAACGGAGCATAATTCCAACGGGGAGGTCACTGGTTGACCTGATTTCGATGTGGAGCATAATTCCGACAGGGAGGTCGTTGCTGCCTTTTTAGCGACGTGGACGGTCGGTGCTGCCCTTTTAGCGACGTGGACGGTCGGTGCTGCCCTTTTAGCGACGTGGACGGTCGGTGCTGCCCTTTTAGCGACGTGGACGGTCGATGCTGCCCTTTTAGCGACGTGGATGGTTAATGCTGCCCTTTTAGCGATGTGGACGGTCGATGCTTGATTTGACTTGCTCCGCTTCTTGCGGTGTCAGGGATGAAATTGACTTATTTCTGACGTGGAGCTTGATTCTGCCAGGGAGGTCATTGGTTGTTTTTCTGATTTGATGTGATTTGGGTTGATATCAGCACCGCTAAACTGGAATATGGTACCAGGAGCGAATCATCATATGTCATGAAAGGATTTGGGGATTTTGGTTTTGGTTTGGCATCAGCACCGCTGCACTGGAATATGGTACCAGGAGCGAATCATCATTTGCTGTGAGGGGATTTCCCTCGTTCCCAATTTAACGACTTAGGGGTCATCTGTTCCCAGTTTAACGTCTTAGAGGTCATCTGTTCCCAGTTTAAAGACTTAGGGGTCTATTGGCTCAATTTGGTTTGGGTAGGGGTCGGCATCAGTGTTGCTAACTCTGAAGCACAGGTGCCAGGAGCAATTCATCATTTGCCTCTCCCTGTTGGGGAGCGATGGCTTAGAAGACAGGTTTAGGTCTCTATCACTCAAGGTTTTTCAATTTTATGAGCTGTAAAGGTCCCATAAAAGCATTTTCTCCCTACAAGTCGTAAGGATCCCGTAAGTACATTTTCTCCTTAGGAGTCGTGAGGATCCCCAAGTGTGTTTTTCCTTTGTGAGTCGTAAGAATCCCATGAAGGCGTTTTCTTACGAGTTGTAAGGATCTCGCAAGTTTTGTTCTCCTCATGCATCGTGAGGACACATGAGTGGGTCTTTCCAGATGGAGCATAATTCCAAGGGCGGAGACCGCCACTGGACTGGTGATTGCGGTGGGGCATGAGTGTGATGAGAATTATTCTAGCCCGTGGATTGTATATGGTAGTCAATCTAGGGACTAATCGTAGGGCTGGAAGAATTTTGGAAAATTAGATTTTGGTTGGCGTCTGCATCGCTGCACCGGAATATGGTACCAGGAGTGACTCATCATTCGCCATTGGGGTATGGGATTTGGAATTTGGTTAGCATCTGTATTGCTGCACTGGAATATGGTACCAGGAGCGACTCATCATTCGCCATTGGGACATTCAAAGTTTGGTTGGCGTCTGCATCGCTGCACTGGAATATGGTACTAGGAGCGACTCATCATTCGCCATTGGGATATTCGGGGATTTGAGTTTTGGTTGGCGTCTGCAACGCTGCACTGGAATATAGTACCAGGAGCGACTCATCATTCGCTATTTTGTTACACCGCGATTGCTATATCATTTCAGCTTTTCTTATCGCGAAGGTCACGATTGCCCTATCATTTCGGCTATTTATCCGCGGTTTCCCCATCATTTCAGCTATTTATTTTCATTTTTATTTTACTCGCTGATTTTTATTGCGAGTTGCCGCATCATTTCGGCTTTGCTTTTTTTTCAATTTTTTTATTTACATAATTTTACATCCCCGGTTTAACGACTTAGAGGTCGATTGTTCCCCAGTGTAACGATGTGGTGGTCGACTGTTTTCAGAGAAAGGTAGATGTCCAAAAGAATCAGTTTCACGAAGAACTTCGGTCTCCGTTTGTATGAAATTGGCGATCGCAGCTTGACTGTTTGTTAACACATCTTTAGACAGTTCTATCTCTCCAGTCTTGTATTGCTTTTCAACCCAATCTTTGAAGATGAAGCAGTCCTCAATAGCATGACCTATTACTCTATGATAGGGGCAGTATTTGGGGTCGTCTGTCATATTCTCTTCTTGCGGTCATTTTGATTCTGGCAATTATAGACCGTTTCTTAGGGCGTCTTTGAATATTTTATGGACTTTGTCCTTTCTGAAGGAATATACCATATCCAGCCTCTCTTTCAGTAGAAATTCTCCTCCCTCTCCGAACACTGGCTTCCGTGGCCGGTTGGCATTAGGCCCACTCATCCCTTGCTTATTTCGGTTAGCTGAGGTGTTGAAAGATTCAGAATAGTCAGAATTTCTGCCTTTGCGATTATCATCCTTACGGTTTCTCCATGACTTATTGTTATTTTAAGAATCAGAGGAGGATTCCTGCTTTGAGCGCTCCAATATCTAGACTTTCCTGGTCAGCTCTAGGAATGTTTTGAGACTCGCGGTGTATAGGAACGGAGCCATCCAATTGTTGAGATTTCCGACAAGGAGGCTGATAGATTGGTCTTGCTCTATCGGCGGTTCACATTTGACGGAGAGATTGCGCCAGCGGGTTCCGTGCTGCTTTCGTCGTTCTTTGGCTTGGTCCTTACAAGGTCGGCAATGGTGATCTTATCGCTGACATTCATGAACCTTTGTCGGAACAGAGATTCCATTTGGACGAAAGTAGTAACGGAGCCATCCGGTATTCTCGCGTACCAGTCGAAAGCGACATCGGTCAGGCTATTAACAAAATGGCGGAGGAGAAGCGCATCATTGCCCCCAGTATTCCCGCATGAGGCTTTGAAGTGGGCGATGTACTGATTCGCATTTCCCGTCCCGTCAAATCATCTGAATTTGGGGATGACATAGCCGCTAGGAAATTCTACCAGATCATACTGAGCAGGATATGGTCTCCCGCTACTGCTGATATCTTTTTGCGCTCCAGCTTCGGCTACCAATGTTTTGTAACACCTTAGAATGTGATTAGTGTTAATTAGACGATAATGCGGGTTTTCTGTAAAAAGTTTACCAATTTGGGTTCCTCACATTTTATAACAATTAATTAATATTTTATTATTATTGTTATGGCTTGCACACACTTGTGCATGTTAATGTGAGGGTTTGTTTGTGTTAATCTAGTTTAGTGACCTTGACAACCTTAAGTTAAATACTTTGATCAAATCCATACCTTAAGCTAATCTTTCCTTGTTTAAGCTTAACCTTAAATCCTAGATATTTGTGTGAGATATTTTCTTGTGTTTTGTTTTGAAGAGGAGGTGGCATGGTGACTCTTGATAAGTATTAATGCTTGCATTAATGGTGGAGGTGCACTCACCCTACACTCACCTCTCTCTCTTTTCATATCACCCTCTCTCCTTCTCACTTCACTTATCTTTTTCTCATTATTCTTCATCCCCTCTAAGCCTCAACTGAAACCCCCACCCATATTTCACTAAACCTACACCAAACTTCATTAAACATCCCCAAATCACTTTACAAGACTTGTTTTTGCCTCTACGATCCCTTGGAGCTTGGAAAGCTAGGATCTTTGAGCTTTTGTGGTTAGGTAATGATCTCAAACTGTTAAATAGGATATTATAGTGTTGCGTCGCTTGTTAGTTTTAGTTTAGAACACGTAAAGTTTAGTTTCGTGCACATATCGTATTTTTAGTGTCTTTTTATGATATCTATGATCTGCTGTGACCCTGAGTGTATACTAGAAAATCTAGCAGTGTAGTTATGTTTTACCTGAGACCCTAAGCCTACACCTGAAGCACGAACCCCTATTGCTCGGATTTGGCCGGCGACGCAGTGAGGAAATCCGGCGACCTCGGCTACTTCATGGAGTTTGGGTTTGGGTTTTTAAGGGCAGCTGTCTGCTGTGGTTTTAGTGTGTTTGGTCCTGCTTGATTTTTATGTTTTGTCTGTATACAAAATCTGGGATCACTTTACTTGTTTCTAGTGTTGCGACTACGCGCGTTACGTTATCCGATACGGTACTTGTACTTTATGTAGCTTTAGCTCTTGGGTTGGTTTCTTAGTGTCTCTATGCACATTAGCCACTAGACGAACACTTGAGAGTATATTTGGAGTTGGTGAGTCGATCAAACATAGTGGTTACGTGTTATTGGTCGATTGCTAATATTCACTTGTTATATTGTTTTATGATCTTAGGGACGCAGGCGAGAATTTCGGACGCTACGAAGAAGGGAAAGCGAGTGGTTGGATTTACTTAGCCCAAAATCTTTGTGAGTAGATTTAACATCTTTATGGGAATTGCCCGCATGGCATTATGCGTCTGGGCTAGATTAAATGATATGATTCTACATATTAAGTATATAGATATTGATTTTGCATGTGTACCTTTGTTGCATACCTCATTTTCCTATTTGCATATGGACATAGTATTAATGAGACACAACACCATTATTGACAGTTCATGTTACACGAGCACTAATTGTATGCTACACACACTCCGTCGATTATTGCCATGACACGCACAACCCATATATATACGAGATATAGTTGACACCTATACATATGTAATATTGTATTGGTTAGGGATATTGAGACATTGATTCATATTCCTTTGTGCATGTGACATATAGCATACCTGTATACCTACATGCTTACACATATGTCTTGCCATGCCTACATGCTAGCTACCCCTATACCTATATGGTATTGTACCATTAGTGATCGGTATATACACATATGAGACTTAGCTACATGTATATCTTGCATACATACTTATATACACCCGTATGGTATTACATCATTATTGACAGGTATAGACACATACTTGGCTACAGCTACATGTACATCATACAACATACTTACATATACACCCATTTACCTGACTAGAGCTACATATACCCCTATGTGGTATTGTTTTGTCACCGACATGGAGACATTGATTCTTATACTATTGCGCATATGAGATGCATCATACATACATCCTTACATATAGATACACATATCTTGCTATACCGACATGGTTACGCATACCTGGCTATAGCTACATGTTCACCTTTATATGATGTTGTATGGATTTTGGAGAAATTAAGAACCGCATGATATATTTAATAACTTGTTGCAGTTAAATAGCGGTTTTTCCTTTATATGCTCATATTACTGTTTCATATTGCATATATTATATTTCATGGATTTACGTATTTAGATATGGATTTCATATGATGTTTTGCTCCTGATGATATGTATCAGTGGTATGGGACGCTATAATATATATATATATATATATATATATATATATATATATATCAGTGGTATATGACGCTGTTATATATGTATATATACATATATCCAATTCTGGATACTGGGACTGATTGATACGACCATCATAATGATCTATGTAAGTATTCTTATTCATTACTTGATGTTTTCAGGATTTGAGGACCGTGGTAGTTCATCAAATTATGTATTGTTTGAAAAACCCGGTTTCTCTTGATATGACATTTCGATGCGTCTACCATGAGATTTCTCGGTTCTGAGATTTATGATATATTACCCGATGCGAGGAGTGGAGTGGGCCATGTGCGAGTACATGGTGGAGCCCGGTATGGTTCCCCAGGGCAAGAAAGGTATGTCGATGGATTAGCCGATGAGCCTGGCAGGCGGGCTAGTACCTACCGGTGACATTACTTGGTTTCGGTGGTTATCGTGGTGATACCGACCGAAGTTATGTACGGACATGCCTTGCAGATTTCGGGTGTTGGACACTCAGGTTCTATAAGATGTACGTATATGACATCAGTGCCAGTCGTGGTGACGGCGCCTGACAGGTGAGTTATTATGTGTCGATGCTGGACACCGGTTTTCATGATGTTTTCGGGTGTTGATGTTTGACACTCAGGTTCCATGAGACTTACAGGATATGTTTTATTTCATACTCCGCATTTATTTGATATGCATTGCTTTATATATTAGTAGTTTCTGATAAAGTACCTTTCATGACTGTTGCATTTACATATTGCCATTAATTGCTATCAGCTTGCATGTGATAGACCATCGCAGTACGTGCATATGTTATTTACCATTCACGAGTTGGCAACTCACCCCCGTTGTGCCACAGTGTTTTGCAGGTAGTCTCTCAGGGCAGTCGCGCAAGGCTTCTTCTTCCTATTGTATCATCTTTTACAGCGGATACTGCTACGGCTGACTGTGTGCAGTTTTGCTGTAGGTGGGTTTTGCGGTTATCTGATGTTGCTCATTGTATATTCGTTGTATCCTGTACTCTCCATCTACTACTTCATGTATTGACTTAGAAACAAGTTGTGAGGACGATATTGTATATTATTTTATAACTTTGGAGGTTTTTCATGCCGTTTCACTTTATATCATCTTTTTATTCGCTACGGCGTCGTATATCTGTTGTGGTGGTTGTTTTCCGCATTTGGGCGTGGATTTGCTCCCGTTGGGGATGCTTTTACTTATATTTATGTTGTACCCTTTTTGGGGGCTTATTTTACAAAGGAGGTGCTGCCAAATTTTAAAGGAAATAAATTTGGACTTTAAAGAATTTTGATTGAGATTTCAAAATTTTTAAAAATGTTCTTATCACTTACTACCTTTGATGGTTTAGATTGCTGGGTTTTTGGCTTACTTAGATTGCGTTACGCCTGTGGACATTGCGTGGTTTAAGGGCCGTCACGTGCCAAATTTTGGGTCGTGACAAAGTTGGTATCATAGCGCTAGGTTTTACCTTTCGGTAGTGTAGGATGAACTTGGTATGATGGAGTAGGTAGCTTAAGCAGAGTGATGTAGCGTGTGTATGTCCGCGGCATAATTACGACACGGTACTCTGCCTAAGTGACCTAAGTACTTATTGCTTGAAATTCCTTCCATGATGATATATATCCTTGTGATTCGATTTCCGTGTTCATATCGAATCCTAATTCCATTAATAACCTTTTACCGCCTATGACTTTGAGGGCTCAGAGAGAGGCATCGAGAGCCGAGGTCAGAGTTGACTCATTTGGTATGAGGACTAACCAGGATGGTACGCTCGTTGCATAGGAGCAGATTGATCCGCCTTCGATAGATCGTATCGCTAGGCTTGAGGCAGATATGCAAGACTTGCGCCAGATTATAAGGTCGTTGGTTGAGACCAGTCGAGCGCAGCGACAGGAGGTTGCCACCCCTGTTACCAAGTTATTCCTTGCTATCAGCACACAGCATTGTGTCACGTATACAACAGCAGTAGATGCATCCCTACTAGATGAGGCACGTCTTTCCGAGACTTTGGGACTTTCAGGACCGAGGAGGACTCGTACAGGTGTATCAGCCCAGAGATAGAGGCTTAGTCATCGCGACAGATTTCGTTTACGTCACGGGGATAGTAGAGGCTTGGGACGAGGACAGTTGTTTAGCTCTTATCCCCAGAAGGATTAGCAGCCACTGCATGGATGTTTCCGGTGCAGGAGTTTCCATCACCTTGTCAGAGATTGTACCTTGGTACGCCAGAGGAGGGCAGCAATACCATATGTTACTTTACCACCTTCACCTCAGGGAGAGTTGCCTATTGCACCTGTTGTTGATCCGCGTCAGACTTATGTTCAGAAAGGTCGTGTGCGCGGAGGACGTGTTCCGAGAGTACAGGATGGTAGAGGAGGAAGACAGCCAGTTGCGGGTAGAAGGCAGACACGACCATTTACTTCTACTCATCGGGACGCGTGGGCGTCCAATGCGGAGTTTTCTGGTGTTCATTTTTGTATGTTCCTTTGTTGCGCATGTTTGTTTAATTCGGGATCTATGCACTCGTTTGTTCTGCACACTTCGTGCCGTGGTTGGGCCGAGAGTCGTGTATACTAGATCAGCCGTTTGTTGTGTTTATTCCTGTTAGCAATTCTTTTGTGGCGCAACACGTGTTTCGTTCGTGTGCCAATTGGTTAGGAGATAGAGATTCGTCCGTCGATTTGATCCTTCTAGAGATATTGGACTTTGACGTTCTCTTGGGCATGGACTGGTTAGCTATGTGCTATGCGTCTGTGGACTGCCGTAAGAAGACAGTCAGGTTTTGTCTTCCCGGCGAGTCAATTCTTGTTGTGCAGGGGGACAGTGGTGTCGCCCCTCACAACTTGATTTCAGCCTTTTTCGCTAGTCGGCTTTTGAGGAGAAGATGTCGAGGATTCTTGGCTTTCAGTAGTGATATCGGAGCCACAGTGGATTCGTTGGACCGGGTACCTATCGTGCGAATGTTTTCCGACGTTGTTCCAGATAAGCCGGCAGAGCTTAGGGAGCATAAGGATCAGCTGCAGAGTTGCTAGATAGGGGGATTTGTATGTCCAAGTGTTTCGCTTTGGGGAGCTCCTACTTTGTTCGTCAAAAAGAAGGACGGCAGTTTGAGGTTGTGTATTGATTGATCGTCAATTGAACCGAGTTACGGTGCGGATATGTATCCTTTACCCCGCATTGACGATTTCTTTGATCAGCTCTAGGGTGCGAGACGTTTTTCTAAGTTTGTTTTGGGATCGGGTCATCATTAGTTGCGGGATCAGAGTGATGACATTCCGAAGACTGCTTTTGTGCGCACTACGGGCTTTATGAGTTTTTTGTGGTGTCGTTGGACTCACCAATGCTCTAGCAGCATTTATGGATGTGATGAACCAGATTCTTCTGGCCGTTTCTCTATCAGTTTATTGTTGTGTTATTGATGACATTCTGGTCTATTCCAAGAGTCGTGAGGAACATGAGCAGCACTTGAAGATTTCTTTGCAGACGTTGGGAGAGTACCAGCTGTTTGCTAAATTCTCGAAGTGTTCCTTCAGACTTGATAGTGTTGACTTCCTAGGTCATGTGGTTACGGGAGACGATATTCATATAGACCCGAGAAAGATCGAGGCCATACAGCTTGGCCTAGACTTGTATCAGTGACTGAGGTCCGCGGATTTTTGGGCTTAGCCGGTTTTTACCGCCGTTTCGTGCAGGATTTCTTGAGTATCGCTGCACCGTAGACCGTACTGACAAAGAAGGGGGTTCCTTTTTTTTAGACTGAGGCATGCGTGCTGAGTTTTTAGTGGTTGAAGACTTGGTAGATGACTGCACCAGATCTATCTTTGCTTTCTGGATTCGGCGACCTTATCGTTTATTGTGATATTTCACGAGTGGGGCTCGATTGTGTACTGATGTAACATGATAGAGTTATCTCTTATGTTTCCCGACAGTTGGAGGAAATACGAGCAGGATTTATCCCACTCATGATCTGGAGATGGCCGCGGTGGTCTTGCGCTGGAGATTTGGGGACACTACTTGTATGGAGAGTCGTGTCAGATTTTCATGGACCACCAAAGCTTAATGTTCATCTTCCTGCAGCGGGATCTGAGTTGAGACAGTGCCGTTGGATGGAGATTGTAAAGGATTGTGATTATGAGATCCTTTATTGCCGAGGGCAAGGCGATTGTGGTAGCTGATGCTTTGAGTCGTAGGCCCGGGGGTAGCTTGTTCCAGTTGTGCGCAGTTCAGAGACAGTCTTATGCAGATTTACAGTTCTTGTACGACAAATGAGTACAGTTTAAGTTCGCCTCTACTGAGGGGACAGCTTGCTCATGTCCACGCCCGTCCACTTTTATTTAATCGTTTTCGTGAGGCACAGCCCGCTGATGCTCGTTTGTTTGAGATTCTGAGCATGTTCGGTAGGGTAAAAATTCAGAGTCCTTGATTTATGACCAGGGTGTGCTACGTTTAGGGACTCTTGGTGTGTACCTGATATTGATAAGTAGAGACGCGAGGACCCAGAGCAGGTACATCAGTCATCTTTCTGTGTTCACCCAAGTGCCACCAGGATGTAACGTGACTTGAGAGTTAGTTACGGGTGGGCAGCGAGGAAGGGTAAAGTTTCAAATTTCGTTTCGAAGTGCTTGGCTTGTCAGCGAGCTAAGGTTGAGCATTTGAGACCGGCTGGAGAGTTGCAACCTTTTAACCGTTCCGGAGTGAGAATGGGAGCAGATCTCCATGAAATTCGTTGTAAGTCTACCCAGGGCTAGTCGAGGGTATGACTCCATTCGGGCGATTGTTGTCCGGTTATGCTCAGTTTGATCGTTGTTCTTTGATAAGTTTGTGCATTTGCATGGAGTTCCTTCATGCGTTGTATCCAATAGAGGCACCCAGTTCGCTAGTCGTCTTTGGCAGAAGCTTCAGGAAGCCTTAGGTACTGGTTGAGCTTTAGCTCCGCTTTTCCATCTGTAGGCCGATGGTCAGACAGAGCGGTCTATACAAACTCTGGAGGATATGATTGTGCATACGTACTAATTTTTTGTTGGCAGTTGGGATCGTCACTTGCCATTGATGGAATTCTCCTACGATAACGGTTATCAGGAGACGTTTCAGATGGCAACTTTTAGGCCTTGTGTGTAGGTTGTGTCGATCGCCAGTCTGTTTTACTGACTCCGCGAGAGCAGGAGTTTTGGACCTCAACTAGTCCAAAGACTTCGGAGAAGATCCAGTTGATTCAGGTAAGGATGAGAGCAGCCCAGTGCAGACAGAAGTCTTATGCCGACCGTGGTGGTCGCAGACTTAAGTTCGCAGTGGGAGATCGTGTATTCCTACGGATTTTCCCGATGAATGACGTGTTCAGTTTTAGGAAGCTTAGTCCCAGATTGTAGGTCCTTTTGAGATTCTAGAGCGAGTTAGTACCGTTGCCTATAATTTGGCACTTCCGCCCAGATTTTTGAGTATTCACCCCGTCTTCCTTGTGTCGATACTTTATAAAAACCTTCATGACCTTTCTCGCATGATTTAGCAACAGACCATTTAGCTTGTGACACGATCTTTTCGTTCACTGGCAGTCGATAGTGTGAGTGGATCGGCAGGTGGAGAAACTTCGGTCAAGGATCTTGCTATCTGTGGAGGTTTTTCTTTGGCGTAGCCGTCTAGTGAAGAGATCATTTAGGAGGCTGTGAGCGAGATGTGAAAATTTTGCACTCATCTCTTTGAAGGTACGCATAGTAAGAATTTTAATTCGGGAACGAATTTTCTTTAAGGGGGGAGATTGTAATACCTTAGAACACGATTAGTGTTAATTAGACGATAATGCGGGTTTTCTGTAAAAAGTTTACCAATTTGGTTTCCTCACATTTTATAACAATTAATTAATATTTTATTATTATTGTTATGGCTTGCACACACTTGTGCATGTTAATGTGAGGGTTTGTTTGTGTTAATCTACTTTAGTGACCATGACAACCTTAAGTTAAACACTTTAATCAAATCCATACCTTAAGCTAATCTTTCCTTGTTTAACCTTAACCTTAAATCCTAGATATTTGTGTGAGATATTTTCTTGTGTTTCGTTTTGGAGAGGAGGTGGCATTGTGACTCTTGATGAGTATTAATGCTTGCATTAATGGTGGAGGTGCACTCACCCTACACTCACCTCTCTCTTTTCATATCACCCTCTCTCCTTCTCACTTCACTTATCTCTTTCTCATTATTCTTCATCCCCTCTAAGCCTCAACTGAAACCCCCACTCATCCTTCACTAAACCTACACCAAACTTCATTAAACATCCCCAAATCACTTCATAAGACTTTTTTTTGCCTCTAGGATCCCTTGGAGCTTAGAAAGCTAAGATCTTTGAGCTTTTGTGGTTAGGTAATGATCTCAAACTGTTAAATAGGATATTATAGTGTTGCGTCACTTGTTAGTTTTAGTAGAACACGTAAAGTTTAGTTTCATGCACATATCGTATTTTTAGTGTCTTTTTATGATATATGTGATCTGCTGTGACCCTGAGTGTATACTAGAAAATCTAGCAGTGTAGTTGTGTTGTACCTGAGACCCTAAGCCTACACCTGAAGCACGAACCCCTATTGCTCGGATTTGGCCGGCGACGCAGTGAGGAAATCCGGCGACCTCGGCTACTTCGTGGAGTTTGGGTTTGGGATTTTAAGGGTAGCTGTCTGCTGTTGTTTTAGTGTGTTTGGTCCTGCTTGATTTTTATGTTTTGTCTGTATACAAAATCTGGGATCACTTGACTTGTTTCTAGTGTTGCGACTACGCGCGTTACGTTATCTGACACGGTACGTGTACTTTGTATAGATTTGGCTCTTGGATTGGTTTCGTAGTGTCGCTATGCACGTTAGCAACTAGATGAACACTTGAGAGTATGTTTGGAGTTGGTGCGTCGGTCAAACGTAGTGGTTACGTGTTATTGGTCGATTGCTAATATTCACTTGTTATATTGTTTTATGATCTTAGGGACGCGGGCGAGGACTTCGGACGCTACGAAGAAGGGAAAGCGAGTGGTTGGTTTTACTTAGCCCAAGATCTTTGTGAGTAGATTTAACATCTACATGGGAATTGCCCGCATGGTGTTATGCGTCTGGGCTAGATTAAATGATATGATTCTTCAAATTAAGTATATGGACAATGATTTTGCATGTGTACCTTTGTTGCATACCTCATTTTCCTATTTGCATATGGACATAGTATTAATGAGACACAACACCATTATTGACGGTTCATGTTACACGAGCACTAATTGTATGCTATACACACTTCGTCTATTATTGCCATGACACGCACAACCCATATACATACGAGATATAGTTGACACCTATACATATGTGATATAGTATTGGTTAGGGACATTGAGATATTGATTCATATTCGTTTGTGCATATGACATATAGCATACCTGTATACCTACTTGCTTACACATATGCCTTGCCATGCCTACATGCTAGCTACCCCTATACCTATATGGTATTGTACCATTAGTGATCGGTATATACACATATGAGACTTAGCTACATGTACATCTTGCATACATACTTACATACACGCGTATGGTATTACATCATTATTAACGGGTATAGACACATACCTGGCTACAGCTACATGTACATCATGCACACATACTTACATGTACACCCATTTACCTGACTAGAGCTACATATACCCCTATGTGGTATTGTTTTGTCACCGACATGGAGACATTGATTCTTATGCTATTGCGCATATGAAATGCATCATACATACATCCTTACATATAGATACACATATCTTTCTATACCGACATGGTTACGCATACCTGGTTATAGCTACATGTTCACCTTTATATGATGTTGTATGGATTTTGGAGAAATTAAGAACCGCATGATATATTTAATAACTTGTTGTAGTTAAATAGTTGGTTTTCCTTTATATGCTCATATTACTGTTTCATGTTGCATATATTTTATTTCATGGATTTACGCATTTAGATATGGATTTCATATAATGTTTTGTTCCTGATGATATATATCAGTGGTATGGGACGCTGTGATATATATATATATATATATATATATATATATATATATATAAGTGGTATGAGATGCTGTTATATATGTATATATACATATATATACCATCATAATGATCTATGCAAGTATTATTATTCATTACTTGATGTTTTCTGGATTTAAGGACCTTGGTAGTTCATAAAATTATGCATTGTTTGAAAAACCCGGTTTCTCTTGATATGATATTTCGATGCGTCAAGCATGAGATTTCTCGGTTCTGAGATTTGTGATATATTGCCCGATGCGAGCAGTGGAGTGGGCCGTGTGCGGGTATATGGTGGAGCCCGGTATGGTTCCCCGGGCAAGGAAGGTATGTCGATGGATTAGTCGATGAGCCTGGTAGGCGGGCTAGTACCTACCGGTGACATTACTTGGTTTCGGCGGTTAACGTGGTGATACCGACCGAAGTTATGTACGGACATGCCTTGCAGATTTTGGGTGTTGGACACTCATGTTCTATAAGATGTACATACATGACATTAGGGCCAGTCAAGGTGACGGCGCCTGATAGGTGAGTTTTTATGTGTCGATGCTGGTCACTAGTTTTCATGATGTTTTCGGGTGTCGATGTTTGACACTCAGGTTCCATGAGACTTACAGGATATGTTTTATTTCATACTCCGCATTTATTTGATATGCATTGCTTCATGTATTAGTAGTACCTGATAGAGTACCTTTCATAACTGTTGCATTTACATATTGCCATTTATTGTTATCAGCTTGCATGTGATAGACCATCGCAGTACGTGCATACTTGCGATTACCTGCATATGTTATTTACTATTCACGAGTTGGCAACTCACCCCCGTTGTGCCACAGTGTTTTGCAGGTAGTCCCTCAGGGCAGTCACTGCAGGGCTTCTTCTTCCTATTGTATCATCTTTTGCAGCGGATACCGCTACGGCTGACTGTGTGCAGTTTTGCTGTAGGTGGGTTTTGCGGTTATCCGATGTTGCTCATTGTATATTCGTTGTATCCTGTACTCTCCATCTACTACTTTATGTATTGACTTAAAGACGAGTTGTAAGGATGATATTATATATTATTTTGTGACTTTGGAGGTTTTTCATGCTGTTTCACTTTATATCGTCTTTTTCTTCGTTACGGCATCGTATATCTGTTGTGGTGGTTGTTTTCCACCTTTGGGCGTGGATTTGCTCCCGTTGGGGATACTTTTACTTATATTTATTTTGTACCCTTTTTGGGGACTTGTTTTACAAAGGAGGTGCTGCCAAATTTTAAAGGAAATAAATTTGGACTTTAAAGAATTTTGATTGAGATTTCAAAAGTTTTAAAAATGTTCTTATCACTTACTACTTTTGATGGTTTAGATTACTGGGTTTTCGGCTTACTTAGATTGCATTACGCCTGTGGACGTTGCGGGGTTTAAGGCCCGTCACGTGCCAAATTTCGGGTCGTGACATGTTGACTTTGTTGGCAACCAAATCCATGATTTGATCTTGAGTTAGCGGGCTACTGTCATCGGTAGCCAAGACATTTCCCCGGATAGGATGCGACTGACTTTCATGCGGTCCACCCACTTTTGGATTTGAGGGAATAGGTGTCGGCTGTCTCAGGACACCGTTTCCCGGTTCATGAGCAGAGCCCTGCGCTTGATTGGGCGGCTGAGAGGAAAGTTGGGCCGTGAGCTGTAAGATGATGTTTGTCAAGTCGTCAATTTTTTAGTAGAGCTTGGCCATCTCCTTGTCTTTACTTCTAAGCTATTTTCAGAGCTCTTGGAGAAGTTGCTGCTCTGCATTCTTGGGACGGAAGATTGGCTCCTCTTCTCTTTCCGAGCCCGACTCCTCATGAACCGAGGGATCTCTCTGCCTATCAGCCTTACTGGAAGGATTTTCATCACCCTCCAGAGGATGCTGGTCTTGGGAAGTGGCAGCCACATTCACACCAGATTGGATTTAGGATGTGGTGGCCCCATCTTTGCTCTTGCTACGCTGCCCACCATGTAGACAGTGTGGACCACATATCCAGCCATCTCTTTATCTTTGGCGGGGTAACCCTGTTCTTGGAACCCCATGAAGTTCAGCTTAGCATGAGCCCTAGCCCTTTTATTGGCTCTGTATCTGAGCCTTTTCTGTCTTAACTTCTCGATTTTAAGGGCTTGGCGGGCATCCGTCGTCTAGGAAGCCATCGTGAGCCGATTGACGAGGAGCTTAGAGAAGATACCTGATTGAGCAGTTGTCATGGGCATCGCTGAAGCTTGCCTGAGATGCCGTGTTGCTTTGTTGGTGTTGACGGCCTTGCCCCCAGCTGGGTCCAAGGAAAGTCGTTCAAACACTGACTTGCGTTTGGGTAGTGGTGCCCTCGAGATCACCATATTTGGCCTCTTTCCTTTCGAGACCGGTTTGTCAGTTACCGAAGTTTGAGGAGCTGGGATGGCGTTAGCTGACACGAACAAAATAGAGCCAAATAGTAGTGGCGGCTCCTCCCATTGTCGCCCGAGACTATCCGAGAGGACCGTCTTGGCGTCCATCTTCATCGTGTAGGAGATGGTAGCTGTGTCGAAAGCTAAGCTGGTCTTTGGAGACATTTTGTTGCGTCCGGAGATTGCAATTTGAAATTTGTTAACCTGCACAAAGAAGCATGATTTCAGTACAGGCAATTGATATGTATATTGATTGAGTTCGCATGAATGTTTAACCCGGAATATAGGAGGAGAGATTGGTCCCAACGGACGTGCCAAAATCTGTAGGGTGTTTTTCGTCACCCCATTGAGATGGGAATATGCACGCGTTTATCAGGCGCATTACAGATTCCCCTGCGAAGGATAGGCTGGGGTTTATTGATTATGGGGATCCGAATCTCCGGCAACCGCGAACTAAGCTGTCGTTAATTACCCCTCGCCTTTGGAGCAAGAGAACCTCTGATTGATGGGTCAAACAGGTCATGCGAACTCAATGTGCAGTGTTGTGTTTTGAAGGGGTTTTGGATATATCGGGGGCCCCGCAGAGTTCTAATGGAGGGGGTATTTTTAGTGTGGAGTACATGTAAAATGAGGGGAAAATGGCATCCAAAGGACGCGTGAGCGCCAGCGACTCACGTATCTAGCACGTTAGCACTGAGCGCTGGCGCTAGTGCCTCACATGCCCGGCACGTGGGTGCCTGGGCACTGGACGCTTGGGCGCTGGCGCCAGCGCAGCGCCTCATGTGTCCGGCACGTGGGTGCTTGGGCGCTGGCGCTGGCTCTTTCGGCGCTGGCGTTAGCGCTTTGGGCGCTGGCACCTCGCGTGTCCGGCACATGGGCGCTTTGGGCACTAGCACCTCACGTGCCCGGCACGTAGGCGCTTGGGCGCCGACGAAAAGAAGGGGTTTTTATCCCTGTAAATAAGAGTTAAACTCCAAATGAGGATTTTGAGAGGAGTTAAACTTCAAACGATTTAGATTTGGAGTTAAACTCCTTAAGGATCTGGGTTAGGAGTTAAACTCCTTTGAGGATTTGGGTCTTGGAGTTAAACTCCCCAAAGATCTTCAGAAGTTCTTCTCTCTTAAGCCTTGGATCTTCTCCAAAGTGGTATTTTCGGAGATGGGTCTCCTTCTTCCTCCCCTGTTGGCCGGATCTTGAAGAACAAGAAATATAAGATTTAAAAAAATCTTTATTTTTGAGATCTGATGGGAGATCTGAGTTCCCCTTTGTGGGTTTTGTGATGAAAACCTATTTAGTTTTGGAAAAGAAAGAGTAAAACTCTTGATTTAATTGAAAAGGAAGAAGGTTTAGAACCTTGAAGAAGGAGAAGGAGGCACAAAAACCCTAATCTTTTTAGTGAAAGAAAAAGTTGTTGAGATATCTTCATTATTTTTGCCTTTATAGGCTACACACTTTACATATAGCCCCTTGGGCTTTACAAAATGGCATGTTCCCATCCCATGCCTCATGTGCTCATTTCTTTTGCACATGAGACATGGGTTTTACAAAATTTGGCTTTATGCACATTTTTCTTACATTTATTCATAAAATAAAATAAAAGAAATACACCAAAATTATTTATTACAAAAAAATTTATTTTGGCATGGGGGAGGCCGGCAGCTTCATGTTCGGGCTCGACCCGGACATTGGTCCACTTGACCTAGGCTTGGGCCCACGTGGCTTGTGATTGACTTTGATTTCGACTTGGTCAACCGGGGTGTAAATTTTGACCCTAACAAAGGAGAGTTTAACCCTCATATCCGATCAAAAAAGAAGAAGATTTTCGCTACCTTCTTCTCTCTTCTCAAGATCCAATTTAAGAGAGGGAAAAAAAGGTAAACCCATCTTCCAAGGCTCCATTAAGAGAAGAAAAGGTGTCTCTTTTCATCATCTAAGATCTAAATCTTGGAGTTTCAAGAGAACCCATTTTGGGTTTCTTCTCAAAAGAGAAAGGAGGAAATCTTTTGGAGTTTAACTCCACAATAAAAATTCTTTTGGGAGTTTAATTCCAAATAAAAATCATTTTGGGAGTTTAACTCCAAATAAAATCTTTTGGAGTTTAACTCCATTATATATATATATATATATATATATATATATATATATATATATATATATATATAAGTCTTTTGGAGCCCATTAAGAGGGTTCCCTTCCCCACGTGAAGGGGAAGCTCCTACTCAGTAGGGAGCCCCCTGCTCCCTCACGTAGGGGAGTGGGTGCTTTTCCTCCTCACGTGAGAGCGAGGCTCCCACTAAGTGGGAACTCCCCATTCCCCTTCACGTAAGGGAGAGGTTCCCATTTAGTGGGATCCCCTCCACTCTCTCACGTGAGGAAGAGGCTCTCATTTAGTGGGAGCATTTCCTCCCTCTCACGTGAGGGGGAAGGAGGCTCCCATTCAGTGGGAGCTTCCTCTTAAAATATATATATATATATATATATATATATATATATATATATATATATATATTTGTTTTGGGAGTTTAACTCCAAATAAAATTCTTTCGAGAGTTTAACCCTATTTAAAATCTTTTGGAGTTTAACTCCACAATAAAAAAAAATCCTTTGAAGTTTAACTCCAAATAATTTTTTTTTGGGAGTTTCACTCCATATAAAATCTTTTGGAGTTTAACTCCACAATAAAAAAATATCTTTTGGAGTTTAATTCCACAAAAAAAATTCTTTTAGAGTTTAACTCCATAATAAAAATCATTTTGGGGAGTTTAACTCCACCTTAAATCTTTTGGAGTTTAACTCCATATAAAAAATTTTGGGAGTCTAACTCCAAATAAAATTGTTTTGAAAGTTTAACTCCAAATAATATGTTTTGGAGTTTATCTTCTTCAAAAACAAAATCTTTTGGAGCCCCCTCACGTGAGGGGGAGAGAGCTCCCCTTTCCCCCTTCACGTGTGTGGAGGGGGACTTCCACTCCCTATTTATTATTATTATTATTATTATTATTATTTATTTGTTAAAAAAATAAAGAAAATATAAAATAAAAAAAATATAAATAAAAAAAAATTTAAAAATGTTTCTTTAAATATTTTTTTAAAAAAAATCTTTTTTTCACAAATGGAACAAAAAAAATGAACACGTCCCTATTGTTATAAAAAAAACACCGATACATCACATTGAGTTCGCATAACCGGTTTTATCCGTCAATTAGAGGTTCTCTCGCTCCAAAAGCGAGGGGTAATTAACGGAAACTTAGTCCGCGGCTGCCGGAGATTTGGATCCCCATAATTAATAAAGCTCAGCCTACCCCAGGTAGGGGGAATCTGTACATGCCTGACAAGCGAGCGCGTTCCCATTTCAATGGGGTGGCAAAAAAACCCTATAGGTTCTGGCAAACCCGGTGGGACCTTTTCTCTCCTTCCATTTTTCATGTTAAATGTTCACGCGAACTCAATCAACATACATATCGATATTTATATTAAAATAATGCACTTTCATGCAGGATTTCAAGCGATCAAGCCTCAACAACGTCTCCAAAGATGAACTCAGCTCTTAACACTGCTCCCATCTCCTACACGAAGAAGATGGACGCCATGACGATCCTCCTGACCAGTCTCGGGCAACAGTAGGAGGAGCCGCTACTACCATTTGGCTCTATTCTGTTCGTGCCAGCTAACGCCATCCCAGCTCCTCAAGCTCTGGTAACAAACAGACGGGCCTCGAAAGGCAGGAGGTCAAATGTAGTCATCTCGATGGCACCTCAGCCCAAGCACAAATCCGTTTCCGAATGACTCCCCGTTGCTCCAGCTGGGGGCAAAGCCATCAACACTAACAAAACAATAAGGCGTCTTGGGAAAGCTCTAGCGGTGCCCCTGACAGCTGCTCGATCGGGTATCTTCTCTAAAATCCCCATCAACCGACTCACGGTGGCTTCCCGGAAAATGGACGCCCGCCAAGCCCTCAAAATCGAGAAGCTAAGACAGAAAAGGCTCAGATACAGAGCCAACAAAAGGGTTAGAGCTCCTGCTAGTTGGACCTTCGTGGGGTTCCAAGAACGAGGTTATCCCACAACAACAGCTGAATCGGCTGTAAAACTCGCCAACTCGAACTACTGAAATTGGTTTAGAAGAATGCCATGAGCGCAAGAGTCAAGGAAACGGCGAGCCAGACAGCGCAACCGAAGGACCCAATCAGGCCAACCGTTTTCAGTCAACTATCCTTTCCAGAAAAGGAATGGCCACGACGACGGTCCAAAAAATCAGCCGCCAAAGATAAAGAGATGGATGGACATGTGGTCTACACTGTCTACATGGTGGGCACGCGCCGCAAGAGTAAGGACGGAGCCACCATATCTGAAATCCAATCTGGTGTGAATGTGGCTGCCACTTTCCAAGACTAGCCTCCTCTAGAATGTAATGAAAACCCTTCCAGTGAGGTTGATGAGCAGAGAAATCCCTCAGTTCATAAGAAGTCGGGCTCGGAAAGCGAAGAGGAGCCAATCTTCCGTCCCAAGACCACAAAGCAGCAACTTCTCCAAGAACTCCAAAAGCAGCTCAGAAACAAAGACAGGGAAGCGGCCAAGCTCTACTTGAAGATTGACAACTTAACAAACGTTGTTTTACAGCCCACGGCTCAAGTTGCCTTTCAGCCTCCCAATCAAGCGCAGGTCTCTGCTCATGAACCGGGAAACGGTGTCCCGAGACAGCCAACGCCTATTCCCTCAAATCCAAAGGTGGGCGAGACGCATGAAAGTCGGCCACATCCTATCTCGAGAAATGTCTTGACTACCGATAACAGCAACCCGCTAACTCAAGATCAAATCATGAATTTGGTCGCCAACAAAGTCAAAACATTGGCAGCCGAAATCGAAGTGCAAAAAGAGGTCGGCAGCAGTGGGAGACCATATCCTGCAAAATATGATCTTGTGGAGTTTCCTACTGGTTTTATCGTACCCAAATTTGAAAGGTTCGATGGGACGGGAAATGTAAATCGGCACTTGCCCAATTTAAAGTATCATGCGTGAATACTGGGGGCAATGATGCGCTCCTTCTCCGTCAGTTTGTCAATAGTTTGACCAATGTTGCTTTCGATTGGTATTCAAGCATACCGAATGACTCGATCACGACGTTTGCTCAAATAGAATCCATGTTCAGGCAAAGGTTCATGAGTGTTAGCGATAAAATCACCATTGCTGAACTTGTAAGGACCAAACCAAAGAACAATGAAAGGAGCATGGATTTTATAGTCCGATAGCGCAATCTCTCTGTCAAATGTGAATCGCCGTTAGAACAAGACCAATCCATCAGTATTCTTATAGAAAATCTGAACAACAGGATGAAACCTTTCTTGTGCACCGCAGGCCTCAAAAAATTCCAAGAGTTGACAAAGAAGGTTCAAATGTTGGAACGCTCAAAGCCCGAGTCCATTCTAAATCTCCAAGTCACAAATAGACCGAGACATCGCAGAGACGACAACCGGAAATGCAAAAGTTCAAACAGCACCGATTCTCTCAATAGGCAGAGAGCAGGTGGAGCGAAGACTAACAAACCCCGAGAGCCAACTTTGGAGGAAAGGAGAAATAAGGTCTACTCTTTCAGAAGAGAAAAGGTTCACAAAATATTCAAAGATGCTATGAAGAATTGCTTATGGCTACCAAAACCAAAAAGGCTAAGTGAAGCGAACAGGGCTGATCATCCTAATTATTGCCCATACCACTGAGTGTTGGGACACACTATCGAAGACTGTTGCATTTTCAAAGATTGGATCAAGAAACAATACAAGGTGGGAGAAATCTCGTTGTCCCCTGGCGTATTGACAAACGATCAAGCCGTGACCGCTAATTTTACACAAACAGAAACTGAGGTATTTTGGGAACCGATCACTCTCAATTATTCACCCTTCCCTGAAAGGGGCAAACCACGGAGACAATCCAACGGTCCAGCGAGTAACGTTGACAATGAGGGGGCAACAGACAGATGCGCGATCCATACGGTCTACATGGTCAGTCCTGGAGAAACGAACCCTCCTACACTTCACAGCCATGGTGATGATATGGTGACGCTGCCCAATACTGGCTCGGTTCAGATAATGATGAAGACCCTGCTCGAACTGTTAAGAAAAAAGAGCCTATGGTTCTTGGGGAATCAAGCTCAGGCGATGAGGATAGCCCAGTTGTCGTCCCCAAAACTACTGAACAAGCGTTATTCCAATGGCTTCAAGAGAAATTTCAGGACCGTGATAGGGAGTTAACCATGATCCGTTCCAAAGTCGACGATCTGGTGAATGTTGTGGAAAACCTCGCAACCCGAGTCCTTCAAATGCAATCATAACAAATACAAAATTTGGTCCACGAATCAGGGATTGATGTCCCAGAGCAGCCAATAACCATTCCCTTCGGTCTAAGAGCGGGATACCTTCATGAAAGTCGACGACGGCTAACCCTCAGGAAATGCCTGACGCATGACTGCGACCAGTTGACACGGGACAGAATTAAGGGAAAGTCATCAACAGATCCCGAAACTCTCCAAGACTTACTTAAAAGAGTCCAGATATTAGAATATGTGGGCCCCAAATCTCTTCCAAACCACCAATATAACAACAAGTCGAAATATCCAGAAAACAACAACTGCAAAAGTGGGCCTTCCAAGGACACTGAATCCTCTAATGCATCTGCCGACCAAAATAGGCATGGAGCAGGCAGGCCTAATGCCGACTAGCTTCGAAAACCAGTGTTGGGAAAAGGAGGTGAATCGCCCCTAGAAGAGAAATTGAATAAGGTCTATTCTTTCAGAAGGGACAGAGTCCGTAAAATATTCAAGGACGCCCTGAGAAATGGTCTGCAATTGCTTAAATCAAAAAGACCATATGAAGCAAACATGACTGATGACCCTTGTACTACCCGTATCACAGAATGGTGAGTCATACCATTGAAGACTGCTTTGTTTTCAAGAATTGGGTTGAAAAACAATATAATGGGGGAGTGGTCTCATTAGCCAAAGACGCGTTAACAAAAAACTAAGCTACGATCGTCCACTCCATTCGAACGTAGACCAAAACCTTCTGGGGGCAAACGACTCAATCGCCCGCTCCAGAAAATGACCCAGTACACCGCAGTTTCTACGGGACACACGTGAACGTCCCTCCAAAAGGGAAAAGAAAGCATTGAAGCGTCGTGAAATCAAAGTCCAAGGATTTTTGAATAAGTCCACAGATGACCTCCAAGTCATTAAACTGGGAAATAAAAGTAAAAAAACGGTATGTCCATAATCAAAACGGGCACGGATGAAAACCCGAAAGGACTCCATGAGTAAAACCAGCAGGACAGCCGGGGAGTTTGTGAAAACCCAAAAGGGTGAGAACTTGTGAAAAAGAGACGAAAATACACTCACAAAGTCCTCACAACCTTGTGAGGAGAATATCCCCGCATGAGATCCTTACGACTCACAAAGAAGCAACTCACTTAGGAATCCTCACGACACCTAAGGAGAAAATACACCTACGAGATCCTTTCAACTAGTAGGGAGAAAATGTTTTTATGAGACCCTTACGGCTCATAAAATTGAAAAGCCTTAGGTGATAAGGATCTAAACCTGTCTTCTAAGCCATCACTTCCCAACGGGATACGACAAATGATGATTCGCTCTTGGCACTACGCTTCAGTATTAGCGGTGCTGATGCCGACCCAAAATCCAAATCCCCAAATTCCCAAACGGCAAATGATGAGTCGCTCCTCGCACTACGCTTCAGTGTCAGCAGTGCTGATGCCGACCCAAAATCCAAATCCCAAAATTCCCAAACAGCGAATGATGAGTCGCTCCTGGTACCATATTCCAGTGCAGCGATGCAGACGCCAACCAAAATCCAAATCCCCGAATATCCCAACGGCGAATGATGAGTCACTCCTGGTACCATATTCTAGTGCAGCATTGCAGACGCCAACCAAAATTCAAATCCCCAAACCTCTAAATCGTGAATGATGAGTCGCTCCTAGTACCATATTCCAGTGTAGCGATGCTGACGCCAACCAAAATCCAATTTCCTAAAATTCTCCCAGTCCTACGGTTGGTCCCTAAATTGAGTACCGTATACAATTCACGGGCTCAAATAATTTTCATCACGCCCATTCCCTACCGCAATCACCAGTCATGCGGCCGGTTTTCGCCATTGGAATTATGCTCCATTTGGGAAGACCCACTCATGTGTCCTCGCGATACATGAGGAGAACAGAACTTAGGAGATCCTCTCAACTCGTAAGAAAACACCTTCGTGGGATCCTTATGACTCACAAAGAAAAAACACACTTGGGGGTCCCCATAACTCTTAAGGAGAAAATACACCTACGAGATCCTTTCAACTCATAGGAAGAAAATGCTTTTATGGGATCCTTACGGCTCATAAAATTGAAAAGCCTTAAGTGATAGAGACCTGAACCTGCATCCTAAGCTATCGCTCCCCAACGGGTAAATGCAAATGATGAATTGCTCCTGGCACTTGTGCTCCAGTGTTAGCAATGCTGATACCGACCTCAACCCCAAAATTCCAAACTTTCAATCCAATAGACCCGTAAGTCTTTAAACTGGGAACAGATGACCTCTAAGTCGTTAAACTGAGAACATATGACCCCTAAGTCGTTAAACTGGGAACGGGGGAAATCCCCTCACGGCAAATGATGATTCGCTCCTGGTACCATATTCCAGTGTAGCGGTGCTGATGCCAAACCAAAAACAAAATCCCTAAATCCTCTCATGGCAAATGATGATTCGCTCCTGGTACCATATTCCAGTGTAACGATGCTGATGTCACCCCAAATCACATCAAATCAGCAAGATAACCAACGGCCTCCCTGGAGGAATCAAGCTCTACCTCAGAAACAAGTCGAATCCCAACACCGCAGAAAGCGGAGCAAATCAACTTCAACCCTGACACCGCAAAAAGCAGAGCAAGTAAAATCCAATCCCGACACCACAGAAAGCGGAGCAAGTCAACTTCAACCCCGACACCTCAAAAAGTGGAGCAAGTCAAATCCAATACCTGACGCCGCAAGAAGCGGAGAAAGTCAAATCAAGCACCGACGTCCAAGTCGTAAAAAGGGATGCACCGACCGTCCAAGTTGCAAAAAGGACAGCACTGACAGTCAAAGTCGTAAAAGGGGCAGCATCGACCTCCGCGTCGTCAAAATGGGAAACAAATCAAACCAACCAATTCCTATAACGGCCTCTATGTCAAACAGATACTCCATCTCGGGGATACGTCGACCAGCAACACTCCGTACCGGGGACACATCAACCAGTGACACTCCATACCGGAAAAACGTCAAACAGACACTCCGTGCCTGGGACACGTCAAACAGCAGACACTCCATACTGGGGAAACGTCAAACAAACACTCCATGCCGGGGACATGTCAAACAGCAGACACTCCGTGATGGGGAAACGTCAAACAGACACTCCGTGCCGGGGACACGTCAACTAGTGACACTCTGTACCGGGAAACGTCAAACGGACACTCCATCTCGGGATACGTCAACCAGAGACACTCCGTCTTGGGGATACGTTGACCAGCGACACTTCATGCCGGGGAAACATCAAACAGGCACTCCGTGCCGTGGACACGTCAACCAACGACACTCCGTACCGGGGAAACATCAAACAGACATTCCGTCTCAGGGTTACGTCGACCAGCGACACTCCATGCCGGGGAAACGTCAAACAAGCGACACTCCATGCCAGGGAAACGTCGAACAGACACTCCGTGCTGGGGATACGTCATACATCGACACCCCATCTCGGAGACACATTAAGCATCGACAGTCCATGTCGTAAAAAGGGCAGTGCCAGCTTCCCAAAAGCGGGAACTAAATCAAGTCACAGAACGCGAACGGATCCATCAATTTCATGCACATAACACATACACGCGGTGTGCATTTATTGATGGGGGCATTTTGGTGGAGTCAAAAATTTCACCCCGGTTGACCAGTCAAAGTCAACCCTAAGCCAGGTAGGCCCAAGCCTAGGCCAAGTGGGCCCATGCCTAAGTCGAGCCCCGTGGCCAGCCCCCCAATGCTAAAATGAAAATTATGTAATAAATAATTTTGATGTAATTTTTATGAATAAATGTAAGAAAAATAGGCATAAAGCCAAATTTTTGTAAAGCTCATGGCTCATGTGCAAAAGAAATAAGCACATAGGGCATGGGATGAGTAAAATACCATTTTGTAAAACCCAAAGGGCTATGTATAAATTTGTAAGCCTATATAAGGCAACATGATGAAATGAAAAAAGAAGATAATTCATTCCCCATCAAATCTTTATGGTTTGTGCCTCCATCCCCAATATCTCAAGTTCTTCCTCTTCTTCTTCATTTTTCAATTAAATTAAGAGTTTAGCTTTCTTTTTTCAGAACTAAATAAAGTTTTGCCATAAACCCACTGAAGGAGAGTTTAACTCTCATATCCGATCAAAAAAAGAGAGAAAATTTTCACTACCTTCTTCTCCCTCCTCAAGATCCAATTTGAGAGAGAGAGAAGAAGGGAAACCCACCTCCCAAGGCTCCATCAAGAGAAGAAAAGGAGAATCTTTTCATCGTCTAAGATCTAAATCTTGGAGTTTCAAGAGAACCCATTTTGGATTTCTTCTCAAAAGAGAAAGGAGGAAATCTTTTGGCGTTTAACTCCACAATAAAAATTCATTTGGGAGTTTAACTCCAAATAAAAATCCTTTTAGGAGTTTAAATCCAAAATAAAATCTTTTGGAATTTAACTCCGTTGTGTAATAAAAATCCTTTTAGGAGTTTAAATCCAAAATAAAATCTTTTGGAATTTAACTCCGTTGTGTGTGTGTGTGTGTGTGTGTGTGTGTGTGTCTCTTTTGGAGCCTATTGAGGGGGTTCCCTTCCCTATGTGAGGGGGAGGCTCCTACTTAGTGGGGAACCCCCTGCGCCCCCATATAAGGATGTGGGAGATTTTCCCCTTCCCGTGAGAGGGAGGCTCCCACTAAGTGGGAACTCCCTATTCCCCTTCACATGAAGGAGATGCTCCCATTTAGGTGGAGCCCTTTCTCCCTTTCACGTGAGGGGGAAGAAAGCGCCCATTCTGTGGGAGCTTCCTTATATATATATATATATATATATATATATATATATATATATAATTGTTTTGGGAGTTTAACTCCATTTAAATCATTTGGAGTTTAACTCCAAATAAAATTCTTTTGGGAATTTAACTCCATTTAAAATCTTTTGGAGTTTAACTCTAAATTAATTTATTTTTTTGAGTTTAACTCCATTTAAAATCTTTTGGAGTTTAACTCCACAATAAAAAAATATCTTTTGGAGTTTAAGTCCACAATAAAAATTCTTTTGGAGTTTAACTCCACAATAAAAATTCTCTTGGGGAGTTTAACTCCACCTTAAATATTTTGGAGTTTAACTCCATATAAAAACTTTTAAGAGTCTAAATCCAAATAAAATTGTTTTAGGAGTTTAACTCCAAATAAAATGTTTTGGAGTTTAACTCCAAAAAAAAAAATCTTTTGGACCCCCCCCCCCACGTAAGGGGGAGGCTTCTACTCTCTCATGTGAGGGGGAGGCTCCCACCAAGTGGGAGCCCCTGCACCTTCTCACGTGAAGGGGAGTAGGGAGCTCCTAAGTGGGAGCTCCCTACTCCCCTTCACGTGAGGGGGAGGCTCCCGCTTAGTGGGAGTCCCTTCCCCCTTCCACGTGAGTGGAGGGGGACTTCCCTTCCCTATTTTATTTATTATTTTTTTATTTGTAAAAAAAAAGAGAAAAAATAAAATATAAAATAAATAAAATATAAATAACAAATAAAATAAATTTTTTTTAAATGTTTCTTTAAATATTTTTTTTAAAAAATCTTTTTTCACAAATGGAATAAAAAAATGAACGCGTCCCTATTGTTATAAAAAAACACACCAATACATCGCATTGAGTTCGCATGACCGGTTTTATCCGTCAATCTGAGGTTCTCTCGCTCTAAAAGCGAGGGATAATTAACGACAATTTAGTCTGCGGCTGCCGGAGAATTGGATCTCCATAATTAATAAACCGCAGCCTGCTTCAGGCAGGAGGAATCTGTACATGCCTGACAAGCGTGTACATTCTCATCTCAATGAGGTGGCGAAAAACACCCTACAGAGATATCCAAAAGAAAAGAGAGCTCCTTTGGGTTTCTCTCATCTCCCTCACCACATCTTCTTTCCCAAATAGTTCATTAGGAAGAGAACCCATCACTTGAAGAAGAAAGCTCATCTCAAAACTCAAGAGCCAAGATCAAAATCATTTAAAAGAGCACTCTCTCTTCATCAAATTTAAAGAACAAGAGAAAGGAAGAACTTTTTGGATGAAAGCTCATAGCTTTCACCCAAAGTAAACATAGATTTCAAGCAAGCGAACCCTGAGCATGGGGAACCTGATGAAAGCCATTGACTTTCATCACCGCACGCCCAAAAAAACCCCAAAAGGGGACTTTCCACCCTCGGAGATCCTCACGAGGGGACTGTCCTCTTTAGACATCCCTGCTAACGGGGAATGTCTAGTATGGGCATCCTGCAAGGAGATACCCGCAACGAATATCTTCCAAGGAGATACCCATCCATGGAGGGGACCCTAAAGGAGATACCCAAAGCACCTTAAAAAATTGTTTTCAAAACACGACACGCGTGTTAGATATAAGTGCCCTAGAAGCAATTATTGTAATTGTACATAAACCTATATGGATAGATTATTCTTGCTCGAGATGATAGTATACTATCTAGTTTGCTTTATCATTTATGTGTATATGTTTTACTAGCTATTATGTATATCTAATACATGTTGAAAAAGCCCTTAGGATCTTTGCTTGACTACCAGGATTATGATGTGATCATACTAATGGGGTCTGGGTAGTCCATAAGCATATCCTTAAATATTCCTAGTCGTGGAAGTGTCGAGACAGGGCATCGGTACTCCAGAGTAGACTAGTGTATACGTTTCTTGACTCCGACCGAGGCGATGGCTGGTCCCACAGCTATTTATGTTGACACTGAAGATTGTATACATATGCTTATTGGAGAATGAGTATACCGAACGAACTCGCCGAGAACTCCTAGATGGTATTATACCTATTGTTACACATCATTTCTCTGGTGACAATGGTATAGAGTAGTCTTTTGACCTAAGGTCGCCATAGTGTCTTGTGTATTCCTATTATACTTTGATTACTGCCCAACCACGGCTTCAATGAGCTGTGCATATAGGTTTTAGTTGGGTATAGTTCCGAAACACATGGAGTCAATGAGCGGTCAAGATGGGATTCGTCTCTCCCGGTATTGGGAGTCAATGTCGCGATGTGCATGATATGACGATAACCAGAAATCCCTCGCCATGGCGGTTGAGATAAATTGTAAGTGTTATCGGTTGTATCTCGGATGGTTATGAGTTCAATGTCTACATGACTTATTGGGTTATTAGGGCAATATCCACCCCCCAGACCCGGTATGCGACACTCTTTGATGAAGAGACCGGACTGTAGGTAATTATTACTGATAAGCTTTGTTGGGTTCGGATGAGTTTGCATGTCGGCCTACCTTTTGATCAATACCTGGGTAGCCGTTACGTACAGTTAGTACCGCTGACGAGTTTGTGGGTTAACCCGTTTGTGGATTGATCTAAAAGTGTTTCAGATTCAATCAGATATGATCCTAATTAACTCACTTCCGGCGTATTATCAAGTCTTTAAAGTCTCATAATGAAAGTGTTTGCTCAGGCAAAATGATGATGTGGCATACGTATAAGATACGTATGGGAGTTTGATTAAATACGTGTATGAGATACGCGTGAATTAATCAGACGTTTAATAATACAAGCAGGATGTTTCACAACCCGTAAATTAAGTCAAGTGTTGACTTAATATCCATATATTGATATGCAAGAATTTGGTAGTATTATATACTCTCTCTATATCTCTCTTTATAACTAATAAGTATAAGATACTTATTGTATATATTATGTATATGATACATAATATGTATATGTATGTGGATACATAATATGTATATGTATGTGGATACATAATATGTATATATATGTGGATAATATGTATATGTATACTCTCTCTCATTATATATATATATATATATATATATTATATATATATATATATAATATGATATATATATATATAATATGTATTTGATATTCACTCTCTCTCATTATATATATAAAATACATATGAAATATTGTATGGATATAAATACCCTCTTATCTTTTGTGACATGTGAGGCATTTGAAGAGTGAGGGCCACTTGAGAAAATATAAAGATATTTTCTCAAGTCCTCTCTCTCCGTAAGACAACAAATAGAAGAGAGAAAAGAGAAGAGGCTTTTTCTTCATCATCTTCTCTTGGTTTTCAAGAGAAGAAAAAGAGGAAAAGAGAAAGAAAATGAGATGAAAAGAGAGAGAGTTCTCCATTATCATCAACTACCTCTTACCTATTAGCAATTTGTGAGAGCTAGTAACTTCACATTAGAAGTGTTCTAGAGTGAAGTGGTAGCTTGGGTGGGTTGTTTTCAAAGTGGATCATCTTCGGCGAGACGATTTTTGATCAAACTCGATCTCTACACCAAGAAGCCTAGCATGGGTCTTTTACTAGAAAGTGGGCAGCTACAAAAGTTGTAGCCCCCTTCAACCCGTAGAGTAACTCTCTTGTTATTTTGCAATTGCTGGTATTTGGATGATTTTGGGTGTAGTGTTTGGTGCAATTATTTAGAAATTTTTGTTCTATATTTCAACCGTGTACACTTACAACGCGCATATTGCACGCCGAGTTCACATGACCTATATGACTCGTTAATCAGAGGTTCTCTCGCCTCAAAGCGTGGGGTAATTAACGGAAGCTTTTTCCGTGGCAACCAGAGATTAGAATCCCTACAATTAATAAACCCCCACCTACCCTAGGCAAAGGGAATTTGTACACACCTGACAAGCGAGCGCATCCTACCTCAATAGGGTAAAAAAAAGCACTCTACAGATTCTGGCATGCCTGGTGAGACCTATCTCTCCTCCCATATTTTGGGTCAAACAATCATGCGAACTCATATATCATTCTCTATGCTGAAATCATGATTTTTCATGTAGATCATGAACTTTCAGGTTCAATCAACAATCAACAATTCAGCAGCAATGTCTCCGAAGAAGAACTCAATTTCTAATGCGACCCCTGTCACATATAGGATCCAGAAAACTACCTGAGTGGTTCTTCTGCCAGAGCTCATGTAGTAATGGATGGAGCAAATGGTTCAATTCGGATCCATCTCATTCACTTCAGCCTTCAGTGCTCCTAATGCAGAGGCTCCAGCAAGCCAAGTGGCCAAACCAGCCTTAAAAGGGAGGAGGCCAAATGTCATAATTATAGGGTGTTTTTCGTCACCCCATTGAGATGGGAATATGCGCGCGCTTGTCAAGCGCATTACATATTCCCCCTACTTAGGGTAGGCTGGGGTTTATTGATTATGGGGAACCGAATCTCTGGCAACCATGGACTAAGCTGCCGTTAATTACCCCTCACCTTTGGAGAAAGAGAACCTCCGATTGACGGGTCAAACAGGTCATGCGAACATAATGTGCAGTGTTCGTATGTGTGTCTTGAGGGGTTTTTGATATATTGGGGTCCCCGCGGAGTTTTACAGGGGTCCCGCTAGCCGAATAGCGGGCTGGGGTTAAGGGGGCTAACATCCCCCTTGCGGGGTGCATGGCAGCGCCCCGTTAGAAATTTTTTCTAACGGGAAAAGTGTTGTGGAGTGTGTGTGTATATATAAAAAGGAGAAGAATAGAGTCCAAAGGACGCATGGGCGCTGGCGCCTCACGCGCTTGGCACATAGGCGCTGGGCGCTGGCGCTTCACGCGCTGGGCACGTGGGCGCTAGGCGTTGGGCGCCAATGCCCCACGTGCTTGGCACTCGGGCGCTGGATGCCAGCGCCCCACATGCTTGGCACGCGGACGCTGGGCGTCGGCAGGAAAAGAGACTTTATCCCTGCACTGGATGCTGTGCTCTCGCTTTGACTTATGGAGTTGAACTCCTGACAGAGAGGACAATTGGGCTTAGCCCCTGCACTGGGAGTTGTACTCCCAAAAAGAAAGATTTATTATTTTATAAATATTTATTTTTTTAAGGAATTAAACTCCTAAGCTATTTTCGGAGCTGATGAAAGGGGACTCCTTTCTTTTCCCTTGAACCCTGGATCTTCCCCAAAGTGGGGTTTTTGGAGGTGGGCCTCCTTCTTCTTCCTATCGGTTGGCCGGATCTTAGAGAAAAGGGAGATGAAATTTAAAAATCTCCCCTTTTTGAGATCTGATAGAAGATACGCGTTCCCCTTCAAGGGTTTTCTGGTGGATAAATATTTTTTTTAGAAAAGGAAGAGTAAAACTCTTGATTTAATTCAGAAAAGGGGAAGAAGGTTTAGAATCTTGAGAAAGGAGAAGGAGACACAAAAACCCTAGAGTTTTTAGAGAATGAAAAGTTCTCTTTTTATTTCAACATCATATTGCCTTTTATAGGCTTACAAATTTACATATAGCCCCTTCGGCTTTGCAAAATGGCATTTTGCCCATCCCATGCCTCATGTGCTCATTTCTTTTGCACATGAGCCATGGGCTTTACAAAAATTTGGCTTTATGCCCATTTTCCTACATTCATGCATAAAAAATTACATCAAAATTATTTATTACATGATTTTTTATTTCGGCATAAGGGAGGTCGGCCGCAGGGCTCGACTTGGGCATAGGCCCACTTGCTTGGGCTTGGGCCTGCTTACTTGGGGTTGACCTTGACTTTGACCCGGTCAAATGAGGTGCAAATTTTGACCCCAACAGTAATTGCGAGGGTTCTCGAGCCTAAACGCAAGTCTGTCTTTGAACAGCTCTCCATTGCTCCAATTGGGGGCAAGGTTGTCAACACCAAGGAAATGACGAGGAGTCTCGGGCAAGCTCAGGCAATGCCCTTGACAGCTGCATGATCGGGTGTCTTCTCTAGACTCCCTGTCAATCATCTTATAGTGGCTTCCAGGAAAGCAGATGTCTTCTAAGCACTCAAAATTGAAAAGTTGAGACAGAAATGATTCAGATATAGAACCAACAAAAGGGCAAGGTCTCCTGCACGGTTAGATTTTGTGAGATTCCAGAAGGATGGTTACCCCGCGACATAAGCCAAGCCGGCCGTGAAGCTCTTTAACTCTTTTGAACCATTGAGGGTGGTTCAGAAGATGCTATGATGGAAAAGATAAAGAAACATGCAATCCAAAGGGTCCTGCGGAAAGGTGTGTTTAAGCCCAAAAATCGAAGGCACGATACAGTCTCATCAAGGGTCTATCAGGATCTCGTCGCCGTGCGAAATCCAAGGAAAGAATTCGAGAAGCAAATGCCAAGTCTGCCAAAAGCTCCATTTAAACCGAACGTTTTCATTCGCCTGACCTTCCCATGAAAGGACGGTCTGCATCGACGGTCCAAAAAGGAAGGTTTTGTGGTGGATAACTATTTCTTTTTGGAAAAGGAAGAGTAAAACTCTTGATTTAATTCAGAAAAGGGGAAGAAGGCATAGAACCATGAGGAAGGAGAAGGAAGCACAAAAACCCTGGCGTTTTTAGAAAATGAAAAGTTCTCTTTTTATTTCAACATCATGTTGCCTTTTATAGGCTTACAAATTTACATATAGCCTCTTCGGCTTTACAAAATGGCATTTTGCCCATCCCATGCCTCATGTGCTTATTTCTTTTGGACATAAGCCATGGACTTTACAAAAATTTGGCTTTATGCCCATTTTTCTTACATTCATGTATAAAAAATTACATCAAAATTATTTATTACATGATTTTTATTTCGGCATGGGGGAGGCCAGCCGCGGAGCTCGACTTGGATATGGGCCCACTTGCTTGGGCTTGGGCCGCTTACTTAGGGTTGACTTTGACTTTGACCCGGTCAACTGGGGTGCAAATTTTGACCCCAATAAAGTGCCTCCCATCAATAAATGCACACCGGGCATATGAGTTGTGTGCATGAAATTGATGGATCTTGAAGCTGGACTTCGAGGTGGAACATCATTCCGGAGGCATAGCATCCCTCGGGGAGCATCATTCCGATTTGCAGAGCATAATTCCAGAGTCGGAGTATCATTCCGAAGAGTCGGGGCATAATTCCGAGGATTGGAGCATAATTCCGAGGATCAGAACATAATTCCGAATAGTAGAGGCATGATTCCAGGGATCGGAGCATGATTCCAAAGAGCGAAGTATGATTCCAGGGATCGGAGTATGATACCGATGAGTGGAGCATGATTCCAAAGGGGGTCGGAGCATAATTCCGACGGGCGGCAGACATTCTGACCGAAGCATAATTTCGATGCAGAGTTTGATTCTCAGGCGAAGCATAATTCCGACAGGGAAAGCAGATACTCCGAGGCGAAGCATAATTTCGACACAGGGTACATTCTGAGATGAAGCATGATTTCGACGTAGAGCTTGTTAGTCGACTTGATTCCGAGGCGGAGCTTAATTTCGACGGGGAGGTCGTTGGTTGACTTGATTCCAGGATGGAGCATAATTCCGACGAGGAAATCACTTGTTGACTTGATTCCACGACGGAGCACAATTCCGACGAGGAGGTCGCTGGTTGATTTAATTCCAGGGCGGAGCATAATTCCGATGAGGAGGTCGTTGGTCTAGTTGATTCCAGGGCGGAGCATAATTCCGACGAGGAAGTCACTGGTTGACTTGATTCCAAGGCGGAGGTCGCTGGTTGAGTTGATTCCAGGGCGGAGCATAATTCCGACGAGGAGGTCACTGGTTAACTTGATTCCAGGGTGGAGCATAATTCCGACGAGGAGGTCGCTGGTTGACTTAATTCTAAGGCGGAGAATAATTCCGATGAGGAAGTCGCTGGTTGACTTGTCCCCGGCAAGGAGTGTCACTGGTTTTGATGTAGAGGATGATTCCCAGGCAAAGCATAATTCCGACAGGGAAGGTGGATACTCCAAGGCGAAGTATAATTTCGACACGGGGTACACTCTGAGACGAAGCATGATTCCGCCGCAGAGGTTGTTGGTTTGATTTGATTTGGGTTGACATCAGCACCGCTACACTGGAATATGGTACCAGGAGCGAATCATCATTTGCTATGAGTGGATTTGGGGATTTTGGTTTTGGTTTTGCATCAGCATCGCTTCACTGGAATATGGTACCAGAAGCGAATCATCATTTGCCATGAAGGGATTTCCTTCGTTCCCAGTTTAACGACTTAGGGGTCATCTGTTCCCAGTTTAAAGACTTAGGGGTCTTCTATTCCCAGTTTAAAGACTTAGGGGTCTTATGTTCTCAGTTTAACGACTTAGAGGTCATCTGTTTCCAGACGACTTAGAGGTCAATTGTTCCCAGTTTAAAGAATTAGGGGTCTATTGGATTGGAAGTTTGGAATTTTGGGGTTAGGGTAGGCACCAGCGTTGCTAACACTGAAGCACATGTACCAGGAGCAATTCATCATTTGCCTTTTCCTGTTAGGGAGCGAAGGCTTAGGAGACAGGTTTAGGTCCCTATCACCTAAGACTTTTCAATTTTATGAGCCGTAAGGATCCCATAAAAGCATTTTCTCCCAACGAGTCGAAAGGATCTCGTAGGTGTACTTTCTCATTAGGAGTCATGGGGACTCCCAAGTATGTTTTTCCTTTGTGAGTCGTAAGGATCTCACGAAGGTGTTTTCTTACGAGTCGAGAGGATCTCGTAAGTTTTGTTCTCCTCATGTATCGTGAGGACACATAAATGGGTCTTCCCAAATGGAGCATAATTCCAAGGGCGGAAAACGACCGCGTAACTAGTGATTGCAGTGGGGTATGGGTATGATGAGAATTATTTGAGCCTGTAGATTGTATATGGTAGTCAACTTGGGGACCAACCGTAGGGCCGGAAGAATTTATTGGCGTCTGTATCGCTGCACTAGAATATGGTATCAGGAGCGACTCATCATTCGCCGTTGGGACATTCAGAGATTTGAAATTTTAGTTGGCGTCTGCATCGCAGCACTGGAATATGGTACCAAGAGCGACTCATCACTCGCCGTCTGGGGATTTGAATTTTGGTTGGCGTCTGTATCACTGCACTGGAATATGGTACCAGGAGCGACTCATCATTCGCTATTTGGAGGATTTTTTTTAACCGCGATTGTTCTATCATTTCAGATTTTCTTATCACGAAGGTCGCAATTGCCCTATCATTTTGGCTATTTATTCGCGGTCGCCACATCATTTCGGTTTTATTTTCATCTTTATTTTTACTCGCTTATTTTTATTGCGACTTGCCCCATCATTTCGGCTTTATTTTCATCTTTATTTTTACTCGCTGATTTTTATTGCGAGTTGCCCCATCATTTCGGCTTTATTTTTATCTTTATTTTTACTCGCTGATTTTTATTGCGAGTTGCCCTATCATTTCAGCATTTTAATTTTTTTATTTTTTTATTTTTGTTTTATTTATACATTCTTACATCCCAGTTTAACGACTTAGAGGTCGTCTATTCCCAGTATCACGACGTGGTGGTCATCGGTTCCCATTTTAACGACGTGGTGGTCGGTTGTTCCCAGTTTAATGACGTGGTGGTCGACTGTTTCCAGTTTAACGACGAGGTGGTCGACTGTTTCCAGTTTAACGACGTGGTGGTCATCTATTTCCAGTTTAACGACTTAGAGGTCATCTGTTCCAAGTTTAACAACGTAGAGGTCATCTGTTTCCAGTTTAACGACTTAGTAGTCATATGTTTCCAGTTTAATGACTTAGAGGATGTCATGCCCCGCTTCCCAAAATACGGAATATGAGGGGTGATAAGGTCAGCCATGCTCCTACGGTCAAGGAAATATCCTGCCGTAGTCACACTTCGGCTTCTAGCTTTACGTGGTAATCAGTAATCAATGCACAGGTAATGAGAAATGCAGTCACTAAATCAAAACATATATAAAACTAACCAGATAAAGATCAAGGAAAAGACGGCGCTGGTGTCGCTGATCTAGATGTCCGCAATATCCTCAAGGTAGGTCAGGTCCTGATCCGAGCTAAGTCCACTTCTCACTCTGAGCATGCACACTCAGGTCGTCAGGCAACACAATAGCAATGTATATAAATACAAAAGTAAACACATGCAATGATGATGAACATGAAGCAGTAAATATAGAATGATGACACGCATGAAATAATCGGTACAGGTAAACAGTAAAGTCGGTATATTAAATCAAGAAGAAATGCATGTCAATGTCACTAACCCTATCAGTCTCTAAGTCTCACTGTCCAGGTCGCTAAACCTATCGTCAGTTCAAGTGTGAGAGTCAACCACGCAGGAGTATCCCCAACCCAAGGGTAGGGCCCCAGGGGCAAGGGAACGGACCCGAATCACGCACGATAATAATCAGTAACTCCATCCATACAACTCCCAAAATCACAGTATATGCCGGCAATGGGACTCTCGAGATTCTGTTGAACTCATACTCAAACTACCCCACACCCCGTGGTCTATATCAAACACCGGCCATAGACCCAAATACTAGTCGGTCCATGACAAGTCTACGCGAGAACTGGAGACAGGGTCTCCATCAAGCATGTCTCAACTGGTACCCAAGATAAATGGACTGTGTTTGATGACTTACCTATGACACTAATATAAATGCTCCATAACCGTCCCATTTCAGTTATAGTTACACTTATATATGTCTCATAGACGTCGACAATGCAATAAATTAACTGGTTCCGCTGATTGTGCACAAGTACGTGTCACTTCACTTATTCATTCACGTTTTAACACTAACATACTTGCCATAATCAAAACAATAACATCTATCACTGGGTAAAGCGCACGATCACTAGGTTATCAATGTTTCATGACCACTACATGATATGATGAGAATGCAATAATTACGATATGAATAAAATATCAGCAACCAGTGTCCTACCACTTACATAATTTACTATGAATCATGCGTGCAGAATTTAGCAAAAACAATATAAAAGGGTAAGCAGTATGTTTAATTATCTATCCATCACAATTGGTTTTGCGTCAATCGGGTTTCAGGTTTGCTAGTTATGGTCATTTCATTTTAAGTGTTTACTGCTGGAAATCCGATTTCTGAATTGGAAGCCTGTTTCGTAACACGTTTTACTCCCAGTTGGGAGCATAATTAGGCGACACTACAGTTCAACTAATTGTAGTTTTTTTTCATGTTACCAACGCATCAAACGGATCATTAATATCAGTTATGTATTAAAAGTTATGTTGTATTCAAGGTGCTGGTGTAAGAGAGGTCACTGCAGAAACTGCAGAACACCCCGGTATTCTGAAATACGAATTAAATATCAAATGATGGGGAAACGACATGAGACCAGATTCATATGGTTGCTAACTAAATTATCTACGCAGCTATATGGGGTTCCGCGCACTTTCAGTTTAACTACGGGGTATACAGGTGTTCCAAAATCAGGTATCCAAAACGAACGCTGCCCCGGACTGCAGTTCAGAGCCGCGAATCGCCTCCGTATTCAACATCATAACAGAACAATATTCAGTAAGAATCATCAGGGGTTTATAGATTATCCAGTCTGATTCATAACGAGCTTGAGCAAGTCAAGAAACGAGTTATGTACGATTTACTATGAATTTAATATGGTGGTGTATGCAGTAAATTCCAGATTTCGTGTCGGTTATCGGGGATGTCATTTCATATTGTAAACGTCAATATTTTCAACCCAAATCTCTACGTGATATTCATTATCAGTAAAGGGAATTATTGGTCATAAATTCCATCACTTTAAAATAGGTTTTCGCTTGGGGTTTCGCATCGAACACTTAGGTTGCTGTCAATCGAACATCGGTTTCATCTAGTTGGTCAAACGATAAGTAAACCCATATGTATTTTCCATCCAATACAGTTAATGCAAAGTAGTCGCTATTATATGTTCGATAATAAATCATGATACTACATATACATTAATATATTATAATTAAAACCATCCATTTACTCGATATCATTTCGTTTAGCATGTAAAGCAAGTGAGAGGGGTTCACTTGCCTTCGGTCGCTTGATATGGAAGCGACGCCGCTGCAGAGTTTATCTCGACACATGAGATGGTGCGATGCTGGACACGGGCGCGTGGCGCGAGCGTGATGCACGGTGATCCGGTACTGGACGCGGTGGTGACACGGGCGTGATACGGTACTGGGCACGGTCTTGACTCGGTGCGTGGTCCGGGAGCGGCACGGCGCATGCACTTGATCGGGCACGATATGGCATAAGGTTAGCACGACGTGGTAAGGGGACTGGGTACGTGGCGCGATACGTGAGTGGGTCCACGGTGACATGGGGGCGGGCACTGGACCGGGAATAGTAGTGGGCACGACGTGGCACGGTGCCGGGTACGGAGTGGGTGCTATCGTGGCACACAGGTGGGCACGGCGTGACGCGGGAGTGGGTCCGATGGCGGCACGGTGGTCCCAGGAGAGGACACGGCCTGGCACAGGCAGCAGCGACGGCAGCTCAGGGTGGTGGCCGGTTCGGTGAGGGTTTCGACGAGGTGGGAAGCTCGGCGATGAAGAATGCAGCGATGGGTTCACGCGGTCGCAGGGGAGAGGGTCATAGCGGTCGGGGAGAGAGGAAGGGATGAGTGAGAAGGTCGAGGAAGAGGAAGACGAGGTGATGACGGCGTGAGGTGGACGGGGGTGCCGGCAAGGTGGACTGCAGGTGTGGGCTGTCGGCGGGGTTTCTTGTGTTTGTAGGAGACGAGGGTTCTTTGTCGGAGATGAAGAGGGGAGAGAGGGTGTTGACGAGGTAAGTGAGGTGAGTGGAGTCGAGGGTAGAGGCGACGACGGCAGGGAGCGTGACAAACAAAAGAACAAGAGGGAGGAGAGAGAAAAAGAGGAGGAGCGTGATGAAGAGAGGGAGTGAGATGGAGAGAGTGAGGAAATGATTGTGAGAAGAGCGGGAGGCGAGGCAGAGAGGGTGTTGCAGGTTGTTGGGGGGAACGAGTCATGGGGGGGTCAGTGCGAAAGAGGCGGGAAGGAGAAGGAGTGGGTTCGTGGATTGTTAGGGGAGCGGGTCTCGTGGGAGTGGTGGAAGCGGCGCGGCCGTAGGGGCGTAGGCGCGATGGAGATGGAGAAGTTGGGGAGAAAGGGGAGGCGCTGCGGAGGTCGTTGAGGTGGAGCGGGTCTCGGGGGTGTAGGTGCGAAGTGCACGCGAGAAGCGGTCGCGAGGGGGGAAAAGCGGGAAAAGGAAAGACGAGGGAGGAAGAAAGGGGGAAGCGGGTCGGGTGTGTAGGGTGAGGGAAAGGGTTTGGGCCGGGGTTAGGGAATGGGCTGGGCAGATTAGAAAAGAAGTAGAATAAAATAAAAAAGGGTTTAAGGTTGTTTAGGGTTTTGATTAGGTTTTAAAGAAGAAGAGTTTAGAAAAATTTTAGAATAAATAGATTGACGGTTAGGGTTTAGACTTAGATAATTTGGAAAACTAAAATAGAATAGATATAAGGAAAATAATATGATAAAGAAAATAGTTTTAATTGGATTCTCATTAGAACTAATTAGAAAATTAGAGTCGCAAGAAAAGTATAGGAAAAATCGTTTGGGGAAAATATTTTAAAAAGAATTTATTACTAATAATACACAAGATAGAGTACAAAATAAACCGGGTATTACAAAGGTCATCTGACGGGGAGCTTAGGGAAGATACCCGATTGAGCAGTTGATAAGGACACCGCTGGAGCTTGCCCGAGATGCCTTATTACTTTGTCGGTGTTGATGGCCTTGCCCCCAGCTGGGGCCAAGGAAATTCGTTCAAATACCGACTTGCGTTCGAAGATTGCAGTCGAAAATTGTTAACCTGCAAATAGAAGCATGATTTCAGTACAGGCAATCGATATGTATATTGATTGAGTTCGCATGAACGTTTAACCCGAAATATGGGAGGAGAGATGAATGTCCCACCGGCCGTGGCAGAATCTGTAGGGTGTTTTCTTCACCCCATTGAGATGGGAATACATGCACGGTTGTCAGGCGCATTACAGATTCCTCCTGCCTAGGGTAGGCTGGGGTTTATTGATTGTGGGGATCCGAATCTCCGGCAACTGCGGACTAAGTTGTCGTTAATTACCCCTCGCCTTTGGAGCGAGAGAACCTGCGATTGACGGGTCAAACAGGTCATGCGAACTCAATGTGCAGTGTGCGTATGTGTGTCTTGAGAGGTTTTGGATATATTGGGGTCCCCACAGAGTTTTACGGGGGTCCCGCTACCCGGATAGCGAGCTGAGGTCAAGGGAGCTAGCAGCCCCCTTACTGGGTGCGGGGCAGCGCCCCGTTAGAAATTTTTTCTAACGGGGACAGTGTTGTAGAGTGTGTGTGTGTATATAAAAAAAGGAAGAATAGCGTCCAAAGGACGCGTGGGTGCCAGCACCTCACTACCTGGCACGCGGGTGCTGGCGCCTCACGCGCTTGGCACGCGGGCGCTGGCGCCTCACGCGCTTGGCACGCGGGCGCTGGCGCCTCACGCGCATGGCACGCGGGCGCTAGGCGTCAGCAGGAAAAGGGACTTTGTCCCTGCACTGGGAGCTGTGCTCCCGATTTGACTTATGGAGTTGAACTCCAGACAGAGAGGACAAATGGGCTTAGCCCCTGCACTGGGAGTCGTACTCCCAAAAAGAAAGATTTATTATTTTATAAATATATTTTTTTAGGAGTTAAACTCCTAAGATATTTTCGGAGCTGATGAAAGGGGACTCGTTTCTTCTTCCTTGAGCCCTGGATCTTCCCCAAATTGAGGTTTTTGGAGGTGGGTCTCCTTCTTCTTCCTCTCGGTTGGCCGGATCTTGGAGAAAAGAGGGTGCGATTTAAAAATCTTCCCTTTTTGAAATCTGATGGAAGATACGTGTTCCCCTTCAAGGGTTTTGTGGTGGATAAATATTTCTTTTTGGAAAAGAAAGAGTAAAACTCTTGATTTAATTCAGAAAAGGGAAAGAAGGTTTAGAACCTTGAGGAAGGAGAAGGAGGCACAAAACCCCTAGCATTTATAGAGAATGAAAAGTTCTTTTTTTATTTCAACATCATATTGCCTTTTATAGGCTTACAAATTTACATATAGCCCATTGGGCTTTACAAAATGGCATTTTGCCCATCCCATGCCTCATGTGCTCATTTCTTTTGCACATGAGCCATGGGCTTTACAAAAATTTGGCTTTGTGCCCATTTTTCCTACATTTATGCATAAAAAATTACATTAAAATTATTTATTACATGATTTTTTATTTCGGCATGGGGAAGGCCGGCTGCGGGGCTCGACTTGAGCATGGTCCCACTTGCTTGGGCTTGGGCCCGCTTACTTGGGGTTGACCTTGACTTTAACTCGGTCAACTGGGGTGCAAATTTTGACCCTAACAATAATTGCAAGGGTTCTCGGGCCTAAACGCAAGTCTATCTTTGAACAACTCTCCATTGCCCCAATTGGAGGCAAGGTTGTCAACACCAAGGAAATGACGAGGAGTATCGGGCAAGCTCAGGCAATGGCCTTGACAACTGCATGATCGGGTGTCTTCTCTAGACTCCCTGTCAATCATCCTATGGTGGATTCCAGGAAAGCATATGCCTTCTAAGCACTCAAAATTGAAAAGTTGAGACAGAAATGGTTCAGATATAGAGCCAACAAAAGGGCAAGGTCTCCTGCACAGTTGGATTTTGTAAGATTCCAGAAGGATGGTTACCCCGCGACACAAGCTAAGCCGGCCGTGATGCTCTTTAACACTTTTGAACCATTGAAGGTGGTTCAGAAGATGCTATGATGGCAAAGATAAAGAAACATGCAATCCAAAGGGTCCTGCGGAAAGGTGTGTTTAAGCCTAAAAATCGAAGGCGCGATACAGTCTCGTCAAGGGTCTATCAGGCTCTCGTCGCCGTGCGAAATCCAAGGAAAGAATTCGAGAAGCAAATGCCAGGTCAGCCAAAAGCTCCATTTAAACCGAACGTTTTCATTCGCCTGACCTTCCCATGAAAGGACGGTCTGCATTGACGGTCCAAAAACTCAATGAACACCGCAGCCGACAATAAAGACTGAGGAGGATAAACTATTCACACTGTCTGTATAGCCGGTATGGGCTCTATTGGTAACTGTTCATTACGATAAACTGCAATTATTACCGTCCATTCTATATCATTTTGTTAAATAAACAGTGTTATTAATCTGTGTCTACTCATTAAGTACAGGTTTCAGGTACACATGGTAATATCACTGGAAACATGCACAACATGCACGGTTACAACAGAATCAAGCCAAAACTGCAACGGGACAAAAAAAACAAACAATAACCAAGAGTTTCGGAACAAAGTAAAGTGTATGCAACAAAAATAAATCATATGGTCCAACATGATGCAGGTTGTGCACCATGGAACACAAGTGTATCAGCAAGTGGGCACATATATGGGCTGTACAAATCTTTATAGGGTGCACAATCATCACATTGATAAAATATTGATGTGATATAAGCGAGTGGGTTGAAAGTATCTTGATCTTTAACTTTAAAAACTCCAGAGTATAACCAGTTTGAATTAGGATAAAAGAGATATACAATAAATCAAGTAAAGAACTATGGAGTGCACAGAAAGAAGGTGGGCCGCACAGGACACTTTTAGGCCACACAAAACACTTTTAAAGCGGCCCCACCTTGCCTACTTAGGCTCTTGCTCTCAGCTTATCTCCATCTAGGTCCCATTAAGCCTCTGCGATACTTCTGGAAAACCCTATATATAGCAGATCACTGGTTAAGCTAAGTGTTGGTTTTTTGAGTGAGAATTTGAATGTGTAATGCTTCATGATAGCTTCTTCTTTCCTCTTTGAGCTCTCATTTGAGAGCTCCATTAAAGAGGTTGAAATTGCTATCTAATTTGTAATTCAAGGCTCTCCATTTGTTAAAATATTTGCACTTTTGTTTTAGTTAACTTGTTTTATTTCCTTTCTCATTCTTTATGTTTCATTCTCTTGTGTTTCTTTTGTTTCTCTTTTGTGATGATGTTTGAGTAATCTTCATGGCTACAGTGATGGTGAGGATGATGATGACTGGCTATACCTTCCTTATTTCTCTTTTGATTATGTTTTGTGCTAATTTGTGATTTTAACTTTAAGATTGTATTATGGATTAATGTTTGATAAGGTATTTAGTTATCATGGTTACTTGGTAACCTTAGCTTATGCTATATTCTCTCATACATCCATAATCAATGTTAAACTTAGAATCGATATAGTGTTAAGGCTGTTAGGTTGTTTAGATAGGGTATTTTGTTTAAAGTTGTTTGACACCCTTCCTTAAACATATACCCTAAACTATCACCCACCTACTTAGCAAGTTAAATGCTAACTTTACTTCTTATGTGCTAATTGGTGTTTCTTGATGTTGTATGCCTTGTGATCCTTATTGATTGCTTCAATACTACATACTTGGACATACAAACGGTAAGTGAGAACGTAACGGATCGGTTCATTCCCCACGTTGTGACCTCGTCGTCTTGATGGTTTATGCTCGAGCATCTCTTGATAAGCCATGCTTCATATTAGGTTCTAACAAGAAGCGGGAACATTCATTGATCAAGAGAAATGAAAATACTTCGCCATGATTCGTCCATCTGAACCGGAGCCATGGCCACTTTCTTTCTTATAATTCCATATTTCTATATTGTGACACAAACAAACCAAAACCAATTCTTCTCTTTGAACTTGCCATAACAACTTTTAATCACCAATTCCCTTTGGATCGATCCATATTTGCTGGCTAGCTACAACGAGTCATGCACTTACGGTTATAAATATTTTAAAACGAGACATAGCTCACGTGCACCTAATTTCGACAAAAACCGTTTTTTCAAACTCAAGGTGTGCGTGTATGAAAGTCTCAACAAGTTTTTGGAGCTGTTACCGAGGATGCGGTAGTCATTAGGGGTTGTTATTTCAAGTTCATCTTATACATACAAAACTAACTTTCACAAAATTTCAAAACCAAAACAAAAAACTAACGTTTCTAATATTTTTTCTCTGTTGTTGTAATCTGCTATTACTCCAAGATTCTGAAAAAATTTTGAAGTATAAATATGAATCATAAATTGAATTGTTAGCACACTGCAAAACGATTGACCCCTAACACCTAAATCTGGATGACCAAAAATTCCCCAGGTCGGCCCCACATCTTCATTTGGGTGTCATCTCTTATAGTTATTTTCTTGTTATATTATTGATCCATATTTATATTTTAAAATTGACAATTGTGTAGGTACATCAGATTAGTCAAATATACGTTTTTCTTGCTAAAAAAGTTTCGATTTCTTGATTTTCAAGTTTGACGAGTTAGTAGCGGCAAACGCGTTGAGAAGAAGTGGACTTGAAGAGCAAGGACAATATTCAAATTCAGTACCGAAAGTCCGAGTAGTTTTTCCCTAACAAGTAAATCAACTCAACGGGGGTTTATTAACCCAAAACATTTTGTAAGTAAACTTCTAACTCCTTCTCTCTTGAATCCAACGCCTTCCAATATTTCGATCTTCTGCAGGATTCTTTACAACTTCGCCGCAAAAGAATAGAGAACTAACTCGTATTTGTTGCAGCGCTTAAGCCTAAAATGAAAAAGATGTGCTTGATTGTTGGACTGATTAAATTCTTTTATTGATTGCATATTTGCACCTTAATATGGAATTAAGAGCAAAAGAACTCCAATAAGATGCGGTAAGGAATTTCATCACCTTTTCAGTGGCCCACAAATCGTAAAACTGTATGCTACATTCCCCTACTAATTTTAAAATCAATTAGAATTCATCCTCTAAGGATTCACCGTAACATTTCTAAAAATTTTGAATGTTATTTTAGAATTTTAAATAATGATAAAAATGTTTTATTAAGATTCTGGTATTTAATTGTAGAAGTAATTATTTGTAGAAGGTTTTTATTTGTAAAATCTTTTTAATTGTAAAAGAGAGGTTATGGTATATGTTAGGTTTAGATTAAACCTTCACACACATCTTAACATATCATACATTACCATGCCAACACTTCCTCCTTCATCTCAACTCCTCCTCCTTTCTCTACAATCATTCTCTACAACTCATTTTCTCATAATCCTTATGATTATCTCTCTTTCCAAATTGAACATATCACTATTCCGCATTCTTCATCTCAAACTTTAGCCACCTTCACCAAATTACCAAGAGTTTGATGATATCTTCACATAGATTGTTCAAAAGTTCAAGATAAACCAATACAACTTCATGAAACTTCAAGAAATCACTTCAAGAGCTAGGATTCCCTGTCAAAATCTGGGAGTGTTTTAGTGTGGTTTTGGAAAAGTTTTAACGTTTTTAAACTTGCGTATTCGAATTTCTAATTCTAATTTTGGTGGATTTGGTTGATTGCGATGCCGGGAGGATAATTCCTTATTGTTAGCAATCACCTAACTCATGTTGGCCATAGGTTCTAACCTATGGACCTCTATTCGATACATCAGTTTCGATATAGTTTCTTATATACGTTGTGATGTTATATGAATGCTAGGTTTCATTGCGGAGACCTCCGAGGAAACAAAGATGCACAAGGCGTTGTCGAATACGACTAGCGTGATCGCACACTATGAGCATATTATATCTACGAGTGGGGAAATCGGGTGGATGGCATATAGCACCCCCATGAAACATACTATTTATATTATCATTGAATTTGAATAGGATACATGCCGTGTATATTTAGATATGTCTGATATGTAGTGTACTCTGTATGTATCATATAGTAGACTTATAATAGAAACACTTGGTAGAACACAAGTAAAAATATTAATGATTGTCATGCACACAATCACAGACTCACATGTTACACTACACATCATTAGTACCGCCACGCCACCTAGAACTGTGCTAATTACATATCATAGGAGAATTGGCGTTATAGTAGGATTATGTTATTATACGCGTTATATTGGGTATGCGTATGAGACTAGATGTTCGTACTTATTGTTGGGAAAGTACGCGACTGAAGATCCGTACTGGTCGCCGTGTGTGTATTTGACACGGGGTGTCCATACCGATCTTTATACGAGTGCGTTGAAGAGATGTCCGGTACGTAGACTTGATGTCCGTACGAGTTGTGAGGTGTGCGTAGATGTTATGCCCTGTATCCTAAAATATGTAAATACGGTATGTGACAAAGCCAACCATGCTACCTATGGCGAGCAAAAATCCTTCCATAGTCACATTATGGCTGTCAATTAGATATCAAGAATAGTAAATAAAAAAATCTAACTATCATATGTCCATCTACCACAATAAAATAATAACAAGAAAGATAGAGGAAACGAATAAAGACTCAATCAAGAAATAATATCCTACTCACGTCCCTTATGAGATCACAACGTTAAACCATAACTAGAAATAAAATAAACTAAGCATCTCTAAACTAAACAGCAAAGCTCCTCACTGCTCAGCTTGCTTGTTAAAATATTCTCGATCTTCCTACTACAAGGTTAAAGAAACTGGTCCATGCAAACCCAGATGTCAATGCATCATAAATATCATAATAATAATATATAAACAGAACAATATGCCATATAGAGTGTCACTTGCAAAATAAGGTACAATTATAATAGGGCAATCATAGGTGATATAACTGCAGGATATAGGTATCTTACATGTATCCTAAAATCTGTGTTTGTAGGTTATCTATCCTAACAGTATTTGAAACCAATTAATATAATTCTCATCGTAACTCAACAGAATATATCCCATTCATTCCCCACGGGACCACGGTACAATATATCCCGTTCATTCTCTACGGGACCACGGTATAAAAAACAATGGTTATTCTATTCACGCCCGGAATCACGGCAAATAATAATATCCTTTTGAGTTGCGTTTTGGTTACATTCTTGATTTTCTCTTTTCCCCCAGATTTCTTATTCAAGTCAGGTATCAATAGAATATCTACCAAATTCCAACACAGGAACAATCATGTACAGGTCTTGTCTATCAAGATAATAAGTCAGGTCAATCAGGATAACAATACAGTATTGTTGGCATTAGTAGTTATACAGGTGACAGGTATAAACAATACAGCTATAGCAATGGCAAAATAACGTGTCGTGCACATGTCAAGTATTGTGTATTAAACAGGATAGATATTTAACTGTGCAACCAATCATAATAAAAGTAGTACTATAATAGTTATGGTTATCCAGCTATAACAGAATAAATATATTCTGTGTTACTTGTTTAAAATATAACTATCTAACCGTATTTATTTTTCGACTGTTAAATATTATAAATTAAACGGTATCTACTAGAATAGTTCGTGTAGATAATTTGTATAACTTCATCAGTTGCAACTACACATGTATCAGTATTACTAACTAATAAAGTACGGATTATTTCATAAAATTGTACATCGATAATAGTTTGCAAAAATCATAAATATATGTATTGGTATATATAACATCGCATGTTGCAAGTTTAGAAAACTTACCTTGATCGGTAAATATGACAACGAATACGGATACTCGTAGACGACGACAACGTAAAACACGACGTACGATCCAAACAAGTCTCAGCCTGGCAAGTGCGACGATGGGGTGGTCTGCTTGTGTTCTGAACTTCAGAGACTCGGGTCTGGGTTCAGATCGACGAAGATGATGGTGGTGGCCGGAGTTGGGTTCCAATGATGGTGTTCGGGTCTTGAAGTGAGCGGTGAAGTCGAGGCTGTCAAAGGAAGAGGTGGTATTAGGTTTGGGGTCTGGGATCATGGTTGAAGGCAAGAGGAGGAACGGTAGAGGTTAGGTCGGCGATAGGGTGAAGACAGCAGTCGACGATGGAGGAAAAAAGAAGGAGATGGTCGGCGAGATAGATGTGAGGGTTGTGTTCTCAGTTGGAGTTGGAGTTGGCGATGGGTTTTTAGAAAGGAAGGAGATGATAAAGGTGAGGATGGTGGCGATGACGAGATGGGGAAGGCGAGGAAGAAGGTGCGCGGTGTGGGTAGGGCTCCGGGAGAGAGAGAACAGAGAGGAAGAGAGAGAGAGGTTTTTGTTATTAATAAATAAAAATTATATGTATAAATTCTATTCTATATATACAGTTTAGTATATAAATATATATATATATATTAGTTTTAGGGTGTACAGATAATATCAAATTACAAATAAACCTCACCAGAATCTTGTTAAAAATATATTTTGGAGAATAATACATATACGTAAGTTTTTAAACCATAATACAATAATAGAATTTAAATACATATACCCCCCCTAATATAAGATTTAAAAAGAATTTTAAATATATATATATAGATTTAATAAATATTTGGTTATATGATATCTTGAGATTTAAACGAGAAAGATAAAAGCAAACTAAGATATAGGATGATTAACTATGTGATGACAGTTACCAAAATATAACTTATCCTTAACTTATAGCTACTAAAAGATATATGATGATTTGGATATTACACACACACACACACACTAGATTCACATAGATTCGGTTTTACCGATAAATATTTAATAAAATATCATCTAACACCATACTGGGTTCCACACATACGGGTCGGTTCGGATAACACTACTACTATTCGAGACACTCACAATCCAAAATGAATAAAATGGAAGAAATATAAAGCAAGTGTTAAAATACAAATTAACATCGTATAACCGTACTAGGGTGTTACAGTAGACTTGAAGTCCGCACTACTATTGTTGTGTGTTAGGTTCATCAATTAGATATCCGTACTGATTATTATTATTATATAATGAGATATTCTGTGGTCATCATACAATGCGAGATTTTCGTACTGTATGACATGATGATGAGGATTAGCCGAATACGACTTTATTGGGTTTGACTCGTGGAGTCTTATTTTACCCTGATTGGAAAATTATAATATTCGAAGTGTAACCCCAATTTCACAACAACAATTCATTTCATATTTTCAAAAGAGATAATAAGGATGTGCTATTGGATTTAAAAAGGGCATTTACATATTTTAAACTACTGCAGCCTCCTTATTTACAACCAACGTTTCATTATATTTTACAAATGTATATTTGGGGTTATTTGCAATATATATTCAATTACTGTTCGTTTACGTTACGCTTACCGTACATGTTATTCGCTTACGCGTAATTCATTTTATCCGATATGCTACGCTTAAATTATCATTCGTGTTACTATTATTATATTCGCTAATATTGTTATATACCACCCGTCTGTGTTATGATTAGTTCACACAGACTAAAAGGGTACGAAGATATGATGTCATATGATATCAATCCTAAGAGATTGAGTATATATATATAGAAAGAATATGAGAAAGAGAATTATGATTTGGACACGGCGGATATAGCCAAGGATCCATGATACATATTGACTGTGATCAATACATGAGAGATTGAGGTAGAAAGACATAGGATGTCGCCCGATTATATATGTGTGATCAATCCATGAGTGATTGAGAGTAGTTGATACAGGATATCTTTACGAATATTTAAGGGATCGATATAGATGCCCTGCACCGAGATGGATATATTATATATATGTGAGGGATCGAGATAGATACCATGCACTGATGAGATATAGTATGTTGTATATATAGTAGCCGGACAGGACTGGTCCATGAGACGGTATCTGAATAGTATTTTCATATATCGATGTCTACTGAAAAAGGTTTTATAAAGAGTTATAGTCTCATATTTTCCATGTGCGTATGATCAGCACAGAAACATTCAAAAGAAAACCCCTTCTACATCATTTTCAAATAAACAAGTGTGGGATGTATACTTAAATGAAACACATATTTTCTTTACACATCAGCGTCTGGTACTAGTGCCATGATATAGACATCATACAGCTATTTTGAAAAAAATTAACATAAATACATCTTTTGGCTACTTTTATAGGATTGCATATGGATGTATGTTATATGTATTGTAACTTTGATTCTATTTCTGTTTGGTCATGTGCTATAGATATTGCACTACGGCTACGGTGATCATGATTTGACACTGGTATATTTGTACACAGTGAGTTACTGTTTATTGATGATGGATCATCATTATGTTGTGTAGTATTGCGTTTATTTCTGTGACTCGTTACCTTTTGGGAGGCCTACGCCCTATACGTATACTTTGAGATACTTGTGGTTATGTTATGCCCATATCGAGATTGATGCTGTTTAGTTGATATTGACATGATAACCACACACAGATTCATATGTAGGATAGCGGCACAGGAGTTGTACATGAGAGCTTATCATCATATATTTCATTGCTCGAACTCTAGTTTCGATGCATGCTATTTTACCCTTCTTGATGTATATATTTATCTTGTTTAGATATTTCACCGCTTATACATGCGATTTTTAGCTCGTAATATAATACTATTCACGAGTTGGCAACTTACCCCCGTTGTGCCGTAGTTTTGTGCAGGTGACTGCTTGGATCAGTAGCGGCTAGTTTGGGCACATCTTTAGTTTTGTGGGCGTAGTTGCGCATGTACAATAGTGGTGGGTTATTTCGGTATCAGCATTTGCCTTGTACCTATTGTTTCTAGAAGTACTCCATCAAGGACCAAGTCTAGTTATTTGTCGTGACCTTAGTGCTGTTGTGGTAGTCGGACTCATTTGGGGTTGATTTGATGTATATTTATTCTATTTACTTTCCGCATTTTGATCCTTCGCTGAGGCATCGTGTGTGTGTGTATTGAGTGGTTGTGGATCCTCCATTGAGCATTGATTTTGCTCTCGTGTTAGGGATTCTTTATTATTATGTCTATTGTACCTGCTTTATCAATATTTACAAAGAAGGTGATGCCCGATTTTTAAACGATAGTAGTGTTTATAAACCAAACTTGATTTCATGTTAGATAAACTTTTTCAAAACTTCACCTCCACTATTTCTTATAAAAATGGTTTAGATTCCTGATTTTTGGCTTACTTAGGTTACAGTGGGAACCTATAGAATTCACGTAATTCAAGTGCCGGTCGCGTGCTATTTCCGGAGCGTGACATTCGCGCTCATTAGGAAAAGTTAATTATATTTAGAATACCACTTAACGATATATTGTTCAAGGGTGTCTAGGCAAGTGTGAAAGACGCAACCGCCAAAAGAGAAGTTACTCCAAATTAAGGAAATTCGTGAAAGCATTGAAAAACCTCCCCTTCTTTGCACTTATCTGGCTGCTTGATCAGTATATCTTGAGTCCATTTCTCAACACAATTTTACTTCAAAAATCAAGTTCTTGAGCATGTCTAGTTAAATTAGCATAATATAGATTGATTAGGGCCGTGATATTTTTTTTGTGATTTTGTGAATACCTGTTGATATAGGTGACACACATTTTAATATGATTATTTACGATTCATATTCTTTTGTTAATACACATCCCTAATTCTTTTGTTCAAATTGTCAAGATTCTTCCCACATTCTTAAAAATTATCCTTTCTTAGGGGGTAACGAACCGTGCCAGAATTTTGATATTTGTCCACCCCCTAACACTCTTGAACCCAATCCTACTTCAAACTTAGAGCAATTGATTGAAAACTTAAAGAAGGAGGTCAATAAGATGTCAGCATTAGCATCACTACCATCACAACTCTCTCTTCTTGAAACAACTGTCACATCAATAAGGTCTGATAGTGAGATGGATGCTAGGTTGACCGCCTTAGAAAAAGGTTTAGAAGTGATGATTGCAATCGAGGATCAAACAGTTTCGACGCTAGCCATGTTCATACAATAATCTGATCAACTATTTCACGCTCTGTCACAGTTATCGGATAAAAGCTACGAACAAGTAAAATAATTAGCTGTACAGATTCTCGGGAGTGAAAACAGTCAAACTCAAACCAATGATGGAGAAAATTTTCATCTAGGAAGTCAACTGAGTGAGTTACACGATTAAACAATTTTAGTTGATTTCATAGATGATGATGAAAATATAATGATTGATTTGACTGAGTGTTATAAGGACAAGCAAGAAAACCCTCCGAATCAGTTCAACGGTTCAGGTACTAATTAGGCCTCCTATCATTTGTGGTCTTGAAGATGATTTAACTGATGAACTACTTGAAGATGGGATTCTTGCACCGACTGATTATAGCAATAAAATTTAGACTTATGAAATTCTTGGATATGATGCTGATTTACTGTTCGAAGAAATTAATGATAAGGAACCCATGACTCTAGCTTTATCGATTGATAAAAAAAATTATGAAACTTTAGAGTGTGAACCTACATTTCTATATGACATAGACCTACCCATGAGTCAATGTGATGAGGGAGAATGTGAATTGGGAGATATGAGCTGTGATGTTATTAACAAGAATACGACTGTAGAGGACTATAGAGAGAAAGTTAACATTGGAAAACATTCTTTCACACTGAGTTTTGAGGAGATTTATGCCGATGAACTTGATATTCTTGATGAGTTTGAGTCACGATTAATTTGGGAACATCCTGCATACCACTTTTTTGCTAAACTTTTTGAGAATGAACTCCGATGTTTAAACAAACTTGACTACGAGACTCACCATGATTCTTATAGCCAAAATTCATCCGAGCAACACTCAATTTGTTGGATATAGTGCCCTCAAGGCAATTATTGTAATTACAGACATGCGATTATAATAATTGAGGGAGGACCTATACAGGTAGAATAATCTTATTCGAAATGATAGTATGCTATCTGTTTTATCTTTATTATTGATGTGTACACGTTTTAGTTATTATTACGTGTCACTTATACATAATGATGAATCCCGTAGGATTCTTGCTTGACTACCAGCATTATGATGGAGATCATATACATGAGAGATGGGTGGTCTATAAGCACATCCTTAAATGTCCCTAGTCATGGGAGTATCGAAACTGGGCATCGATATTCCGGAGTAGACTAGTGTATACGCTTCGAGACCCCGACGAGGGGTGGTGGCCGGTCTCACAAGCCATTGGTGTTGTGATACCTAAGATAGTATACAGGTGCTCACTGGAGATGAGTACACTGGACGGACTCTCTGAGAACTTCTAGATGGTATTATACCTATCGTCAGATGGAAGTTCTCAGGTGGCATGAGTACAGATTAGTCCTTTGACCTGAAGTTGTTATTTTTCTCATGTGAGTTCCCACTGTACTTTGATTACTCCCCTACCAAGGCTCAAAAGAGTCATGCAAATAGGTTTTAGTTGGGTACAGTCCCAAGCCACATGGAGGCAGTGGTCGACTGTCAGGGATTCATCTCTCCTGGTATTAGGTGTCGATGTCACGCTGTGTTCAGTTGGCTATCACCAGAAATCCATGGCCACTGTGGGCGATATTTACTGATAGTTGATCATTAGTATCTCAGTTGGTAATGAGCTTGACTCGAACACGACTTATCGGGTCAGTAGGAGTCTGACATTATCCACCTTCTAGACCCAATATGCGATACTCTTTAATGAAGAGACCGGACTGTATGGAAATTGTCACATTCAGGCTCAGTAGGGTAAGGACGCACTTGATTGTCGACCCCCTTTTTCGACAACTACCTGGGTAGTCGTTACGTACAGCTAGTGTCGCTGACGTGCTTGTGGTTAAACCCACTGCCAGTATATTATCGAGTCTTTAGAGTCCCACACAAAGGGTTTTCCCGTTTTAGGCGACAGATGTAGGAGTCGTACGGTGGTACGTGCAGGGTGTCCGATTAAATGCGTGTACGCGATACACGGATTTTAATCAGACGATTGATAATACTAGCCGGCTAAGGATTAAGCCGGATTATTAAATCAGGTTTTGATTTAATAATTTATATATGTATTTTGATACATGTATTTTAGTATTATTGTTCACTATTTATTTTCTCTCTTTTGTGCTATCTGTATTCTTATACGGATACGTGTATATGTAGCGATACATATACCAGGTGAAGTATTCCATATTTGTACGGCAATGCTTCTAGAAGGACACGTCATATTTAATTTTCTATTTAGAAAATTAAATGGGAAATGAGGTGTAAAGTTAGAGACAATAAAGCATCGCTACAACATTGTAGAGAGGCATGGTTTTCTTTTAAAAATGATTAAATCATTTGGGTGCACTATTCATGTATGGTTGAAAAAGAGCAAGCCATCCACATTTCAACACTTGATGTTTTTCTTGACTTCCTCACTTGAGCTTCATAGTTCATGCTTCATCTTCTCCTTCTCCTTCTTCTTCTTCTTGCTCCCATATTGGAGAAAGATTCTAGAGAGAAAAATTTAGTGGAGTATTCCTACATCACCGACCATCCAAACCTAGCAACTTTGGGTCGTCGGTTTGAGCCTCCTCCGTGTTCCCTCGGATGGATCGTCTTTGACAAGGGTGGTCGATTCTCAAGCACGATACAGGCAGCTACGAGCTTGGAGGGGTCTTCCACAATTAGGTGGACACGCGACAAAGGTTGTATTTCTCAAACCTTGCATGTTTTAGATTTCTAGTTTAGGGTGTTTGGATCGAATCCTCGGGTGTGAGCGTCTGGTGCCCGCAAAAAGTTTTTGTTTTCGCTTCCGCCTCGCATGCGGTCTCCGTGGTGCGGGTGCCGAATCTTAACATGGTATCAGAGCCACCCAAACACCATAAACTAGTGTTTGACAATACTTCAAGTTTCAAAACTGAAAACTCCATTTTAAAATCCCAGTTTCTGTTCGAAATTTTTTTGATCTCTAAAATTTTTTTAAACAAGTGCGGAAGCTTATTCTTGACTAGATAGTGACACACAATAAAAACGAGAGTATTTGATCATGATTGGATCGACGAGAATGAGCTTTTAGCCGGCCTCACCTTTTCACTATTCACATCTGGAGCTCGTTTTCATGCTGTGTCTTAGGTTTTGTAAATTGGTATTTTTGGTGTTGTTTGATTTGTCCCAGATTTCTATTTGTGTCATCTTAGCTTTGGGACAACTCAGGAGTTTTAAAAACTTGAAATTTTTGCATCGTCGGTATCTGTGATGTTGTATATGTGTTGTTGAACGTCATCTAATTGCTATATGTTCATTTAGATGGGGTTGCACACATTCTGGTGTTGCTTGCTTCTGCGATTATATATATATATATATATATATATATATATATATATATATATATATAGTTATGGTTTTTGCAGGTTGTCGTGATGGATAGTCTTGTGTGCAACGTTAGATGTATAGTTCAGATTCATTTGTATATTGATTTTTGCGGGGCGAGCGTCCGACATGTGGACCGCCTTCACTGCCAGTTTGTATATTTTTTTATTGGGCCACGACCGGGTTGAGGTCTATGTCACCGTTGTATATATATTTTCTTTTCTGTACTAGGATTACTCCGCGGAGGAGTGATCGAATAGCCGAGTTCTAGAGGGCAACGGGTCCGCATCTCATGGCGTTGAGACCGGGGGGCCTTACTCTAGAATTAGAGGGCTATTCGCCGCACTCATAAGGGGTATAGGTTGACCCACGGAGGGGTGCTCAAGTTACCGGATTCCGTGAAGTGCTGGATGGCCCAATCACTTTGTTGATTGGGGTTGCCTCACTTCGGGGATTGGCGGGTAACTTGCCGCACTCGTACGGGTCTAGAATCTTCATTGCGCTGGCTATCCACACGACCGGGGAACATCGCGTCTCATTTATGGATCAAATGAAACGTGGTGCTCCTAGATTATCTGCTATTCTATATTGTTGTTCGCATACTTGTGATGATTTTTGTCTTCCTGTGATGATTATTACCTGCCTGCGATGTTAATATACATATTATATATATTTAGTAGATGCTTCTATATGTTTTGCATCCGCGTTAGTCCAGCCCCCACTCTGTCGTTAACCTAACGGTGCATGACGAGACCCCGTGGAGAATGCAGATGGCATATAAAAAGCATGTTATTTTGGTTGTTTCTTTTATGGCTTGGAAACATAAAATGATGGAAACTCATTATCGACATGATGCAAGGAAAAATAAACATAAATGATGTTGTCGGAACCAATTTTAAAACTACTCGGTTTTCTTAAAAACTCATAGTTGTATTCTTTTGCTTTGCATAGAGGTATTCGGTTAGGAATATCTCGCACCTCATTCTATGAGGAAAGAGCCTTGATCCCTTCATTGGGAGTTTGCTCTTAAGCAAAAGTTTATGTTACTAGTTTTAAAAAGCGTAGCTTAAACCACTCCATTTCAAAGCCACTCAAGTTCCTTCAACGATATCAAGTTCATTACGTTAAAGGTTTTTTGCCAAAAACCAGTGTAACCCTCCGCCATTTCAGACGGGTAGCGCCTAGTATTCATGCTATGTTTGTTGGCCTTCGTCAAGGCATAGTGTATGGTAGCTATGTGTTACTTTTTTGTTGCATGAATATGCATTAATTTAGGACAGTCGTATAGCTTTGTTGGCTTTCGTCAAGGGCGAGTACGGGTGGGTTTAGATTAATCAGGACAATGACGGGTAGAACTTGACTTGCGACTTATAATTTGTTGGCCTTCGTCAAGGTCATAAGACGCTTGGGGAAAAAACCATATCGGGAGTTTCAAACATATGGGAAACTTGCCAGCCATGCGCATACCTTCTGGAGTGTGGTGACTTGAGTGGATTCCGTCAGATTATCACATGATGATAGTTGGGTCCCGATTCCCACTGATGAGTACGTATTACTCCTCGGGAGATTTTTCACTTAAATGATACCGACTAGTTCTCCTTTTAGGGTTTGAAGGAGAATTCGAGGAAACAGTAGGAGCCATCCTGTTTAGATAAAGTGATAACCAATCTGATCTTGATAGAGTGCACGCAGAGTGTTTCTTTTGTCTCTCTCTGGTACAACGACCCATGACTTACCTTAAAAACTCATGAACCAATTTGACCAAACCTTTTTACACACTTTGGTTTTGGTTTGTCTTGATTCACAAAAAAGTCGCATATATCCCCGCCACTCCTATTTTACCCATTGCATTTCTTCAGAACACGTCGTATCACTACGAAGATCCATATTGCTTAGAACGGCCATCGTATAGTTACATACGAACTCAAAGAAATTACTTCAGTCAAGGATGACCACAGATTCTGAAAATATTGAATAGGATTATTCGGCTGTCTCTTCCCTTTACCTTCTCTAAGGATGCAAGAGCTCCTTGATTAGGAGAGTACACTTGTTAAGCTTATTGGATAGTCTTCTTCCAAAGCTCAGGCTGGTGTCGAAAGTAGGGAAGGAAGAAAACTAGTTAGCGCAGGGACGGTGTGCAGAAGGTAAGAAGTAGAGACATATAAAGGGACTGAAGTGGGGGCAAAGGAAATTGCGACTACTGTCATGAATCTGGATAATGGAAAAAGGCATTACTAGGAATACCTAACCATCTCCTATGAAACATTTTCATGTTTCAGTTTATCTGTGTACATGTAATAGAGAACTGTTTTCTCAATCAATTCTGACTCCAGGGTATGTATTTACCAGTTTTGGATCTCACATCTGTATGGTGTTACAGATGATGAGTAGGAGCAGAATATTGGGAAATGGGCAATTTGATCCTCAACATCGGAAATCGTTGTAATTAGTGATATTGGATTAAATCGCCTAGTTTTTACCTAACGGCAAATATTTGGTATTGAATAACCGTTGTTATACACCAAATTTTAAAATGAAATATCTGTACCTTTATTTTTGTAAAGTGAGATATGCATTTTGAAAATCGTGTTGTAAACATTTACCTTTATCAGTTGAGGATAAGGTAAGGTGCATTGAATAACGGTGTAAGACATTTTTAACCAAGATACAGTTTTCAATTTACAAAACACAGAATTTGAGTTGGTATACTCTTGAGACTTATACATGAAAATGTATCTTGTCCAGTGTCCTTTAGGACAAAGCGGTTGGTACTCTTACTTCATTTAGGATTATCTATGAGTTCTCTGGTTTTAGACACGCATTCATAGTAATGCAAGGTCCAAAGATTTTGAGAAGTTTGTAGGTATAAGAATAAAGTAGAGAACCATACATTGGAAATATCGGGATTCTTCAAGGTGATCGAAGATGTAGATACTTATACTAGGTATTCCATCATAGTAATATCGAGAACTTGATTCTCTCACAGGTTACTCGTCCGTGGACACGCTCCATGATAAGTAATGTTGCATTGTCCTTTTTCCATTAGGTAATATGCACTGGAAACAGCTGCATGACTTTTGAATCTGGTTCCATCTAAATTAGTGCCTTAATTCTATATGGATATAGAATGGTTACATATTTTCAGGTTGTTAAGATATGGAGTTATCTGGTTTCTTTTTAAAAGCAGAATTCAGATAAACTCGAGGCACGCTTCGGTAATTACTGTTTGTGGATTATCCCAAGCATTCGCTAGGATATTGTTTCTACCATTTTCAAGATCAATAGTTATATTGTTCTTGAGTCGCCGCCTTTTTATAAAAGGATCTTTTTGCAAAAGAAACTAGTGGGAGTATGGTAGAATAAGAAGTAATTCCAGTACCACAAACGGTTAACGAAAATTTAGTAGAACCTAAGAATTCATTTGGACTTGACAAACTGTTAGCCACTCCGTATATTTTAGTAGGTGACCTCATACACCCGAGAGACACTTTGGTTTTCTCATAGACGGTGACAGAGAGGTCAGTATCATGGTAATGATGACCCTACTAGTTATCACTAGGTCATAGGAATGCAGGGTTCCTAGGCACTCTAGTGAGGTCTCCCAAGCCATCAACCATGGCAATTTCAACAATATGGTGCCTACAAACCCTAAAGTACGGATCGTTTGCTAGATATCTAGGCGAACAAGAACTAGTTAACAGTTAACTACATGAAATACGGAAATACAACCTTTGTAGATCCGGTGCTCCACCTCCATAGCTCCGCAACGAGGTCCTCTCCGCTGTCCAAATCGAATCTGGGCTCTAGGATCGGCTTCGTCGGAGAATGGGCAAGCTAGGTCGTCGATGTCCATGCCGAAGATGATCTACGTCGAAGCATCGATGAATCAAGCTCCACCTTCACCAAACCCTAAAATCTTGTGAAGGAAACACACTCTACTACTTGGCAAGAGGTAGAGGATGAAGAAATAGGAGGTGGGTTAACTTTAGAATTGGATTTCTCACTCATTTCCAACAATCACCATTGTTGGACCTTGCTTTTCTTCACTTCAAGAATGAAGAAGAAGAAGGAGAATGATATGATAAGATAATTCTAAAATGAAAAGAATAATACATTCTTATCATCTTAGAACCATGGTTTAGTGTAGAGAATTAATCATGGTTGAGTGGTATGGTTAGGGTTAAGGATGAGATAAGAATAGTGGACAAAGTCAAAGCTTCATGAAGCTTTAACATAACAACAAAAGAAGCCACCATTCTTTTTCTCATTTTCTTTTATTCATTTATCAAAATTAAATGGATAACTAAATAAGATAAATGAATAACAAATAATAAACCCTAACCATCATCTTAACCTTTGTTTAATTCTATACACTTAACCAAACTCCATGTATCATCAAACATGATACAAACATGTGCACAAAATCATATCGCATATTTAATGCGCACATCCGAGTGAGAAAATCCATCTTAAGTAAACCGATACTAGTTGATGCAAAGTAATATATCAAATATATAAATATGCATTAAATCATTAAATCAACACTTGATTCAATGACCCGGTTATGTCGCACACAACCGACTAGTATACAATATATCGGCTTATCGAATCAACGCTTGAATCGATAACTAGGTTATATCGCATACAACCATTCGATATATTTATCGCGAGAATAGAATACGGTATCACATACACGCATTATTCTCGGTCCCGCACATATCTCATATGCGCTCCTATTTCGTTTCGCTTGAGCCAGGAAACCTCTGTGTAGGACTCTAAAGACTCGTCAATACGCCGGCAGCAGATGATGATCATATCAAACATCCACAAGCCGCAAGCGGTCTGCTAAACGTAACGGCCACCCGGGTATTGAGCGATCTGAAGATCGACGAGCAAGCCCGCTCACACTCCAGTGAATCCGACCAGTAACACTACCGTACAGTCCGGTCTGATCGTCTGATATGTCGCATATCTCGCCTAGGGGTGGTATACGTCAGACCCCAATAGCTCAATAAGTCGTGTCGATATGAGGTCTATAACTGTTCGAGAAACTACTGGTAACACTTACCAGTAAATCTCTGCAACCCTGGCCAGGGATTTCCTGTTATAGCCAATCGAACACAGCGCAACATCAACCCCCATATACCGGGAGAGACGAATCCCCTCCTATCGCTCATTGCCTCCATGTGACTCGGGACTGTACCCAAAAACCACCGTTTTGCACGCCCTCTTGGACGTGGTAAGATGGAAATCAAAGCACAGTGGGAACCACACAAGACTCTATGACGATCTCGGGTCAACAGACTACTCTGTACCAGTGTCACCAGAGAACTGCCATCTGACGTGAGGTATAATACAATCTGGGAGTTCTCGGCGAGTCCGTCCAGTGTACCCAGTCTCTACTGAGCACCCGTATATCTCCTCTGATGTCAAACACCGATGGATATGGGATCATCCATCGCCCATCTGTATGGGTCGAGAAGGTACACGCTAGTCTACTCTGGTATATCGATGCCCCGTCTCGATACACCCTCGACTAGGGACTGTGAAGGATGTACTTATAGACTACCATGTCCCCACTAGTATGATCCGCATCATAGTCCAGGTAGTCAAGTACAGATCCTAAGGGCTTTACCAACATGTAACAGAGAGACAATCAGCATACACGTTAAGGTAAAGGGCAACCAGATAGCATACTATCATGTCGAGCAAGAAAGTCCTCCCTATATATGTCCCAGCATCCACTACAATATACATCCTATGTATAGTAATGGCCTCTAGGGCATACATATAACTAACAATCTCCCACTTGCACTAGGGCCATCTGTAGCAGTGGTTTGAAGTATCTCATACTCAACCATCCCATAAAAGTCTCTCTCTGGGAACAGGCCATTGTGAGTGGATCCGCTGTGTTGTCTTCTGAGTCTACTCTCCAAACCTCGATCACCCTGGAGATCAATCATCTCCATGATCAGGCGATGCTGCCTTAGAATATGTCTGGATCACTGATGGGACCGGCGTTCCTTGGCATAAGCCACAACTCCATTGTCACACAATGGGAGGAACATAGTTCATCTCATGAACCATTATACATCCAAACAGCCTCTTTGGTAGCATCTTAAGTAGCGATGTATCCAGCCTTTATCGTCTAGTATGTCACGGTATCTAGTTTGGAACTCTTCCAACATACCGTCCCTCTACTGAGGGTAAAGACAATGCCTGTGACTGACACTCAGTCGTCTTTATCACCCTGGAACACTTCCAGTGATTCTCCTCAGGATCGATTGACACCATCTCACTACATCTAGTGAGTATCCTAACATCCATTTAGATCTATCTCATAGATCCAAAATCCAGGATTTAGTAGGTATCACTTTGATCCTAAGTGGAGAATCATTGTGATAAGCGGAGATTGATCGAGCATAGCATAGGAAACTCCTTCCCTATCAAGAGTATGTCATCCACGTACTCTACGAGGATCGTCACCATACTCCCTACTACCTTTTTGTTTATACAAGGTTCATCAACCATTTTGATGATGTCAAACTCTTTGACTACTTCATCAAAACAGACGTTCCAACTCCGCGATGCCTGCTTTATCCTATAGAGCATCTTGCACACGTTTCCGCTGCTCCCACTGTCTACGAAGCCCTCTGGCTGCGTACTTATAGACGCTCTCTAAATCATCATTTAGAAAAGCAGTCAAGACACCCAACCAGATATCGCAGTCATGGTATGTAGCCGTGGCAAGTAGGATCTGGATGGACTTAAGCATAGCTACTTGAAAAGGTTTCATCATGATCCACGCCTGGTCGATGACGAAAACCTTTAACAAGTCTAGCTTTGAAAGTCTCAACCTTTCCATCTACACCAAGTAATCTTCTCAAGATATACTTGCTCCTGATGGGGATTTAACCCTTCAGATATAGCAGCTAAAGTCCATACTTTGCTGGTGTATAAGGATTCCATCTCAGATCGCTAAACATCCAGCCATTCTTACAGAGTCCCACTCCTGATGGCCAGCTCGTAGCTAGTTGGGTCATCATCTCATGATGCAATCCTCGCTCCCACTGTCATAGAGAAACCAATGTATCTCTCAGGTGGGTGAGAAAACCCTACTAGATCGGCGGAGAGGCTGAGGTTCGTTGGTATCTACTGAATCCCTTGGTTCTATCAAATCATGTGCTGTAGTTTGTATAGCTGGAACATTTCCAGTTCTACATAACAGACCTTGCCTCGAGCTTGTCCGGATTTTGCTTTTAGACATAGGACGGACAATCCCCAAATCTTAACTAACTTAAGACATGGGTTCTTCCCATTCCATATCACATATGAAGCGGTAGGCAACTGATTTGATTGGAACCCTATTCAATAGGTGTGCAACTTCTTAAGTGCATAACACCCAAAAAGGAAATAGGAAACTCAGTAGTACTCATCATAGAGCACACCTTATCATATAGGGTGAGATTGCTCCGCCCCGATATACCATCGTGCTATGGTGTATACGGAGGAGTAATGCTGAGAGAGAATCTCATTCTCCTTTAGAAAAGTCCAGGATTTCCGTGCTCAAGTATTCTCCTCCTAGATCACATCAAAGGACATAATACTTATACCCGTATTTTGGTTCTCTACTTCTAACTTATATTCTGTGAATATCTCAAAAGGTTCGGACTTGTGTTTCAACAGGAACATATGTCTGAATCTTGAGAGATTATCAGAGAATATAATGAAGTATAAAGAACCAGTCTTGGCAGGTGTAGACAGGGGACCTTACATACATCAACATGTATCATCCCAAGAGTTTACTAACTCTTTCTCTGTTTCAGTAAACGGAGCTATGGTCATGTTATCTTTGTGACATGACTGGCGAGTTTCAGAAGATGTAAATTCAAACTAATTTAAATATGCATCTTTATGTAACTCTAGCTAGTCGGGTCACATTGATCTGACCTAGTCTACAATGCCTCAAGAAGAATTCGTTCATTTCTGAACTCTTCCTCTTGTGTGTGTTCCATATACTAAGAACTGTAGTTTGATTTAGAACATCAATGCTTTTAGATAACGTGCCTGAACCGATCAACTTTTGATATAGGAAATGTTCAAAACATTATCCAACAATACAAAATTATATCGTTTCTTTACTAATAAAGAGACAGATATGATTTTGTATATCAGGTTCGGTATCTAATATCATTCGTTCAGAATCAATGTATTGTAATACAGGGTGACAGTGACCGACAGACTTGGCTGCAACACTTGCCCCGTTTTCTGCCTCATGAAACTTATCACCCGTTCTCAGTTCTCTACCTTTCTGTAGCCCTATGTAACAGATTACATATCTGGGATCCTGATCTGGTATCACATACCCAGGACGTAAAGGATACTGAGAAACAGTTCTGTATAATGAACACACCCGAAGATGATGCATCAGCATGCACTCTCTTCGTTTGGGCGGCACAGGAATTCTGGTATTCCCCAAATTCCTGCTCTGTCTTATAACAATTATAAGTTGGAGCAGGACCAACGTTCCCCAGCTCAGTATAACAAGCGGGTTCGGTCAATAATCCGTATTTTTATCTTGATTAAGGCGTGATATGGTCGCTACCTGGAGAGAGAGAGAAGAAAACACTCAGCGTGCGCTCTTGCAAGAATAGATTGGTTATTATTTTATCTAATCAGGATGGCTCCCACTGCTTTTTATCAAATCTTCCTTCAAACCCTAAAAGGAAAGACTAGCCGGGATTAATTACACACTACAAGTTCGCCAATCTTTCAGCCAGGCCAGTGTCGGTACTTTGAGGGAGGTCCCCCGTGCTTTCGCACGAACCTAATTAATGTAAACCTCGTTTTCCCAGAGGCGTAACCCCGTTGACACCTTTCTAGACACCTACTTGATCGGCTAATTGTAATGTATAAAACTCTCCCAGGAGTAACTCTTACTCGCAGCGGGTATCGGGATCCAACTATCTCATAGAAGGTATGCAATCTCATTGCAAATTTCAACACTTGAAATTCCCGATAATATTTTGCCCCTAGCTCGCTATGACCTTGACGCATGCCAAACAACCCATAGTCTGCTAGTCAAGTTCAACCCGTCATTTCCTGATTGAATTAAACCCACCCGCACGACCCTTGACGCATGCCAAACAACGCCGTACGAATACCCTAATCCAATCGCATCATATGCTGGCAGATAAGCACTAGTTAGCTACCGTACACTACGCCTTGACGCATGCCAAACAACCGCAGCACGAATACTAACTAATACTTATCTGAAATGACGGAGGGCTACGACAGGTTTTTCTGAAAACCTATTGCGTAATGAACTTGATATCGTTGTAGGATCGAATGGTTTTAAAATGGAGTGCTTTTGAGGCCTTTCCAGTTTTGCTAAAGGAGTCACTCCCGGTGAAGGGATCGTCGGTCCTTTCCTCGTCGAATGAGGTGCGGGATATATCATATATATCACTGTGCAAAGCAAAAACACTTAAAAGCAATCAAAAGACAAACCGAGGGTGTAGCATCTGCCAGTTATTGCTAAAGGAGTCACTCCCGGTGAAGGGATCTCGGTCCTTTCCTCATCGAATAAGGTGCAGGATATATCTCATATACCGCTGTGCAAAGCAAAAACTGTAGCTACCTGTTTTATTTTGAAATTCGATTCTACAACATCTTAGGTTTCTTTTACTTTTATTAATCACATTAATGAAGTCCCATCATTTAAATACCTAAACATCACAGATAGATATGACGTACACTTATGCCATCCGCATTCGCCTCGATGTCCCCTCGTGCACCGTTAGGTTAGGTAACTAACGGCAGAGCAGGGCAGGGCTAGCACGGGTGTAAAACATAAGTAACGTCTATATAATATATCATATATACTATATACTATATCCATCACAGAAACATCACATGATCTCATCACAGATATCGCAGCAGAAGAAACATATGAAATATTGGATATACTAGGACGTCCGTGTTTTCAATACGAGCCAGTATAAAACACGGATTCCACGGTCGTGATGAATAGCCAAACCCACACCCCTAGACCCCTACGAGAGCGGCAAGCAACCCTACCAATTCTGGAGTTAGGAGACCCGGACTCGACTCCTCGAGTTGGTCTCCCACTGGACTCCAGAACCCGGTTATTTGTGCCCTCCTCCTTGGGTCTATCCTAGTGCGGAAAAGTAAATAATATACAACAGGTGACAACTCCCGCAACCTGGAAGCGCCCCAAAAAAAAAAAAAAGAATATTACATACAAGTTTTTACATGAATGAAAATGAAAAACACTCATCTCACATAAAAACCCCCGGCTATTCAAACACGACGATCCAATATAACATATCCAGCAACACATAACATCACATGTCATCAACGTAAGTAAATATGTCCATCCCAATTGTCGTTGACATATAGCAACGAAACCGGCGATATCACATATTACACTTACGGTCACAGAAAAGAAAGTGTAAAACTACAACAGTTGGAATCCGCAACCACCTCAGACATCGCATGCCTGACCAAATGAATTACTTAGACATCGCATGCCTTATAAACCCCGCATTTTAGTCTCAAAATCGAAAACACTTTTCAATATCTAGTCGGGGAATTCAACAGGATTCCCGACAGTCTGATCGAATACTCGTCGCAAACTTCAGTAGACGGCTGCACCCCCGATACCGTCGACGAAGTGCACCAAGGCGGAACACCGCTACCGCGAGCACCCGTACGGATGCTTTCGGCGACGGGGTTCTCCTACAGTCACTTGGTCGGGGCTATGGAGTGAAGCTGTCTATTAAGTTTACCCGACGAGTATCCGCGTACGCTACGTGATTGCAACGGACTTTTGATCACATCAAAATTCCGTGGCAACCGATCAAGTGAGACTAAACTGCTATGTTTATAACATTCATTTAGTTATCATATAACTCATTGTGAATTCCAATTATTGTATCCCATTCCGGATAAACAGAAAATGTTAAACTTTTCGATTGAACAATCGAACACCCAAGTTTTCCCGAAACTGATCAACACATGAAACAATTCTAACAACATTCCGTTCGTGCCTCAGTACCAACGATCCAGCCGTAGAAGGGTCAAGCCAACGCCTCACATGTGGCACGCCGTACTGCCCCAAACCCGAAGGTTCAAAGGGCAGTTCAAGACGGTCACATAATCGAGTTAAGGTTTGTGTCTTCTAGAGGGACCATCGCGTTACTTGCACTACTTAGAACGTCGTTAAACTACGGAAAAATCCAACACTTGGAAATTTCCCGACAGGGGAAAAGTTGGGTATTTATATCCGGTCGAACTTTTTAACATATTCTAAAATTTATCCGGAAAGCCACACAGACAAAATTTGATATCCCGATCGAAATTCCGAATCCCCAAATCAACTCAGAAAAATCAACTCGTGAAAATATATTAAAAATATCCAGGAATACCAGAACAGTACCATAGGAATTACTGTAGAAGACAAGTGTCACAATACGACAAAATGGCCGCGCTTGCGCCGCACAAGCCAAGCTCGTGCCGCGGAAGCGCGGCGCACTGTAGGAATTGTGTGCACGAATTTTACAGTTGTTCTTAGGATTACCTGCTGATTTTTTTGAACATTTTTAATATGGAAAAATCCCTGTTTTTAAAAATTGTACAGAGAGCAATATCGATGCGGGGTTTCGGGTTCGTTCGGACTTCAATTTCCGTCTGGACTTCGCCTAAGGCTCTAGCTAGGCTCTGATACCACTGCAGGGTTCCTAGGCACTCTAGTGAGGTCTCCCAAGCCATCAACCATGGCAATTTCAACAATATGGTGCCTACAAACCCTAAAGTACGGATCGTTTGCTAGATATCTAGGCGAACAAGAACTAGTTAACAGTTAACTACATGAAATACGGAAATACAACCTTTGTAGATCCGGTGCTCCACCTCCATAGCTCCGCAACGAGGTCCTCTCCGCTGTCCAAATCGAATCTGGGCTCTAGGATCGGCTTCGTCGGAGAATGGGCAAGCTAGGTCGTCGATGTCCATGCCGAAGATGATCTACGTCGAAGCATCGATGAATCAAGCTCCACCTTCACCAAACCCTAAAATCTTGTGAAGGAAACACACTCTACTACTTGGCAAGAGGTAGAGGATGAAGAAATAGGAGGTGGGTTAACTTTAGAATTGGATTTCTCACTCATTTCCAACAATCACCATTGTTGGACCTTGCTTTTCTTCACTTCAAGAATGAAGAAGAAGAAGGAGAATGATATGATAAGATAATTCTAAAATGAAAAGAATAATACATTCTTATCATCTTAGAACCATGGTTTAGTGTAGAGAATTAATCATGGTTGAGTGGTATGGTTAGGGTTAAGGATGAGATAAGAATAGTGGACAAAGTCAAAGCTTCATGAAGCTTTAACATAACAACAAAAGAAGCCACCATTCTTTTTCTCATTTTCTTTTATTCATTTATCAAAATTAAATGGATAACTAAATAAGATAAATGAATAACAAATAATAAACCCTAACCATCATCTTAACCTTTGTTTAATTCTATACACTTAACCAAACTCCATGTATCATCAAACATGATACAAACATGTGCACAAAATCATATCGCATATTTAATGCGCACATCCGAGTGAGAAAATCCATCTTAAGTAAACCGATACTAGTTGATGCAAAGTAATATATCAAATATATAAATATGCATTAAATCATTAAATCAACACTTGATTCAATGACCCGGTTATGTCGCACACAACCGACTAGTATACAATATATCGGCTTATCGAATCAACGCTTGAATCGATAACTAGGTTATATCGCATACAACCATTCGATATATTTATCGCGAGAATAGAATACGGTATCACATACACGCATTATTCTCGGTCCCGCACATATCTCATATGCGCTCCTATTTCGTTTCGCTTGAGCCAGGAAACCTCTGTGTAGGACTCTAAAGACTCGTCAATACGCCGGCAGCAGATGATGATCATATCAAACATCCACAAGCCGCAAGCGGTCTGCTAAACGTAACGGCCACCCGGGTATTGAGCGATCTGAAGATCGACGAGCAAGCCCGCTCACACTCCAGTGAATCCGACCAGTAACACTACCGTACAGTCCGGTCTGATCGTCTGATATGTCGCATATCTCGCCTAGGGGTGGTATACGTCAGACCCCAATAGCTCAATAAGTCGTGTCGATATGAGGTCTATAACTGTTCGAGAAACTACTGGTAACACTTACCAGTAAATCTCTGCAACCCTGGCCAGGGATTTCCTGTTATAGCCAATCGAACACAGCGCAACATCAACCCCCATATACCGGGAGAGACGAATCCCCTCCTATCGCTCATTGCCTCCATGTGACTCGGGACTGTACCCAAAAACCACCGTTTTGCACGCCCTCTTGGACGTGGTAAGATGGAAATCAAAGCACAGTGGGAACCACACAAGACTCTATGACGATCTCGGGTCAACAGACTACTCTGTACCAGTGTCACCAGAGAACTGCCATCTGACGTGAGGTATAATACAATCTGGGAGTTCTCGGCGAGTCCGTCCAGTGTACCCAGTCTCTACTGAGCACCCGTATATCTCCTCTGATGTCAAACACCGATGGATATGGGATCATCCATCGCCCATCTGTATGGGTCGAGAAGGTACACGCTAGTCTACTCTGGTATATCGATGCCCCGTCTCGATACACCCTCGACTAGGGACTGTGAAGGATGTACTTATAGACTACCATGTCCCCACTAGTATGATCCGCATCATAGTCCAGGTAGTCAAGTACAGATCCTAAGGGCTTTACCAACATGTAACAGAGAGACAATCAGCATACACGTTAAGGTAAAGGGCAACCAGATAGCATACTATCATGTCGAGCAAGAAAGTCCTCCCTATATATGTCCCAGCATCCACTACAATATACATCCTATGTATAGTAATGGCCTCTAGGGCATACATATAACTAACAAGGAAGTGGTAACATCTAGGTGACCGGATACTTCATACCCAAGATGGACTCCATGCACTTCAGCAAATCATGGATCTTAGACTTTGTTGCATGCTCCTGAAGGGGTAAAACCCATTAGGAGTAAGTATATCTTTCGAGATTTGTGCAGGTAGAAAGGTGCTAACCTAATAAGGCTAGACTTGTTGTAAAGGGTTTTCATCAAATACTCGTTGTAGATTGTGATGTGACTTTTATATTAGTGTCTATACTGAAGTCCATATGTAGGCTTGGAACACAAGGCTTTGTGTTCAATTCAATATGTTTTGGCTTTGATGTAGTTCATAGCTATGATATCTGGCAGGTGGGTGATTATAATGTCTTTCCAAATAGGATTTTGGAAGTGCACGTGTATATGACTCTCCCAAAGGGCTATCGTAGTCAGTAAGAGCAGCGGAATGTGTGCAAGATGCTTATGTCTATTCGTGGACTAAATCAAGGATAGCGGAGACGGATCATCTGTTATTGATGTGACAGCCAGGGTGATTGACTTCGTCAAAACAAAGGTGGACCTAGTATGAAGGATGTAGGGAGTACTGTCCATATTTTAGATGATATGCTCCGAATAGGAAATGATGTTTCTATACTACAATCGGTCAGAATTTGGTTGTCACACAGTGTTTTCTCCACGTTGGATATAGATAGTATATCAAGAGTTCTGGTGACCAGATCTATGGTTTTAGATTTAGATTTGGGAAGTTTCCCAAATCGGATACTTAGACAGCATTCTTAAAGTATTTTAGAATGGACGACTCCTGACGTGGTAGTGTACCCACAGGTGATGGAGTCACCCTCTCTAAATGATGTCTTTTTGACTGATAAAGAGAAGGGAAGGCATGGATGACACATCATTTGCTTAGGCAATTGAGTCAATCATGCAAAGTCTTATACAACACCAGATATTGCTTTTGCACTAGTTGCAATAAGCATATTTTAATCAAATCCTTGAGAAACAAAGGGAAGCAGTAAAGAACATAAGAGGATGTTCTTGGTATAGGATAACAGCAGCCTCCTCCGGGAGACGGTTATCATTTCAGGCTTCCAAGATGATGTGGATGACAGAGATGCTGTCAGAGTTATGAGTTTAGCCTCTTCTGAGGATCAGTGTATTGGATAGTGTTCCAATAAGGATGCTGAGGTAATCATGGTGTATGATGCCGGCTATAACTCAACAGAGGATACAGCCCAAGAAGTTTGTTGGATAGAAGTTGTTCATTGATGAACTTGGTCCCATCAGGTATCCTGACAAATTCTTGAGGTTGGGTATCGCTCAGATTGGAAGATTGTTCATCTCCGCAAAGTTGAGATATAGAGAGATGAAGTTGCAACATTGTAGCGGATCCACTCATTAAAGCAATTTCTCGAACACGTTATGTTTCACAAACATAGTTTGCGAAACTGATTAGTAGAGAAGTTGAGTATTCGGTAGCATACGAGCTGTGGGTACACGATACTGTAATAATTAGCCTTAAGTGCAAGTGGGAGATTTTTGGATATAGTGCCCTCAAGGCAATTATTGTAATTACAGGCACGCGATTATAATAATTGAGGGATGACCTATACATGTAGAACAATCTTACTTGAAATGATAATATGCTATTTGTTTTGTCTTTATCATTGATGTGTACACGTTTTAGTTGTTATTACGTGTCGCTTATACATAATGATGAAGCCCGTAAGATTCTTGCTTGACTACCAGCATTATAATGGTGATCATATACGTGAGAGCTGGGTAGTCTATAAGCATATCCTTAAATGTCCCTAGTCATGGGAGTATCGAGACTGGGCATCGATATTCCAGAGTAGACTAGTGTATACGCTTCGAGACCCCGACGAGGGGTGGTGGCCGGTCTCATAAGCCATTGGTGTTGTGACACCTAAAATATTATACAGGTGCTCACTGGAGGTGAGTACACTGGACGGACTCGTCAAGAACTTCTAGATGGTATTATACCTATCGTCAGATGGAAGTTCTCAGGTGGCATGAGTACAGGTTAGTCCTTTGACCTGAAGTCGTCATTTGTCTCGTGTGAGTTCCTACTGTACTTTGATTACTACCCTACCACGGCTCAAAAGAGTCATGCAAATAGGTTTTAGTTGGGTACAGTCCCGAGCCACATGGAGGTAGTGGTCGACTGTCAGGGATTCGTCTCTCCTGGAATTAGGAGTCGATGTCGCGCTGTGTTCAGTTGGCTATCACCAGAAATCCGTGGCCACGGTGGGTGATATTTACTGATAGTTGATCAGTAGTATTTCAGCTGGTGATGAGCTTGACTCAGACACGACTTATCCGGTTAGTAAGGGTCTGACGTTATCCACCCCGTAGACCTGATATGCGATACTCTTTATCGAAGAGACCGAACTGTACGGAGATTGTCACATTCAGGCTCAGTAGGGTAAGGACGCACTTGATTGTCGATCCCCTTTTTCGACAACTACCTGGGTAGCCGTTACGTACAGCTAGTGCCACTGATGTGCTTGTGGTTAAACTCACTGCCAGCGTATTGTCGAGTCTTTAGAGTCCCATACAGAGGTTTTTTCCGGTTCAGGCGACAAATGTAGGAGCCGTACGGTGGTACGTGCAGGGGGTCCGATTAAATACGTATACGCGATACACGGACTTTAATCGGACGATTGATAATACTAGTCGGCTTAGGATTAAGCCGAATTATTAAATCAGATTTTGATTTAATTATTTATATATGTATTTTGATACACGTATTTTAGTATTATTGTTCACTATTTATTTTCTCTCTTTGGTGCTATCCGTATTCTTATACGGATACGCATATATGTTACGATACATATACCAGGTAAAGTATTCCGTATTTGTACGGCAATGCTTCTAGAAGAAGGACGCCTCATATTTAATTTTCTATTTAGAAAATAAAATGAGAAATGAGGTGTAAAGTTAGAGACAATGAGCATGGCTACAACATTGTAGAGAGGCATGGTTTTCTTTTAAAAATGATTAAATCACTTGGGTGCACTATTCATGTATGGTTGAAAAAGAGCAAGCCATCCTCACTTCAACACTTGATGTTTTTCTTGACTTCCTCACTTGAGCTCCATGGTTCATGCTTCATCTTCTCCTTCCCCTTCTTCTTCTTGCTCCCATATTTGAGAAAGATTCTAGAGAGAAAAATTTAGTGGAGTATTTCTACATCACCGACCATCCAAACCTAGCAACTTTAGGTCGTCTGTTTAAGCCTCCTCCTGGTTCCCTCAGGTGGATCATCTTCGGCAAGGGTGGTCGATTCTCAAGCGCCATCCCGGCAGCTATGAGCTTGGAGGGGTCTTCCACAATTTGGTGGACACGCGACAAAGGTTGTATTTCTCAAACCTTTCATGTTTTAGATTTCTAGTTTAAGGTGTTTGGATCGAATCCTTGGGTGTGAGTGTCCAGTGCCCGCAAAAAAAATTTGTTTTCGCTTCTGCCTCGCCTGCGGCCTCCGTGGCGTAGGTGCCAGATCCCAACACATTTGACTCCTTCGAAATTTCATCTTCATCTTCAAAGTTTCTAATCCCTACATTCATGCATTCATGCCCGATGCTCACATCTAACCATGACATTAACAGTTTCTTTTTCTTTTACATATATTATTCATTTTACCTGCTTTGGTTCTATGTTGACAAAAATTTTGAATTTTTGGACTAACACAATCCCCTGACTATTAACTACTAACATTTTGTACGTACCATTTTAGATTCTTAGTTCCTAGGATACTTTTGCCAAATTGTGAATAGAAGTCTCACCCTATATGTCTAAGTCTAGCAACCGAAGATGGGGAAAACGATGAGAATATCGTAAATCTCGGGTTTGGCGATGAGCACTCCGTTTGCTTTGTTGCATTATGTGTAAATTCTGCATTGCATATATATTAGAAAATCCAGAAAATTTTGAAATTTTTTCAAAATCATAAAAACTTTGTCATCAAGTTAGCTAATAAGAAAACTTAGACTCAAAGTCCAACAGTTGAGTTTGATAGGTTTAAAATAACTAAATCCAACGGTTAGAAATTGAAAATAATCCTTCTTTAAGTTTAACCGTAGAAAATTTACATCTTTACATCACACTACACGTGTCATAAGTTTTGAGAATTAGATGACAAGTTTGAAATGTCTAAAATTCTTTTAAAAATTGATAAACTTCTTAAAGATCAAATAAGTTTGTTTAGAAGTAAGTAATATTGAGTATAGTTCATGAGTGAAGTTGATATGAAGGGAAAGTATTGATATCTTTAATGGAGGCTAAGTTTGAAAGATAACACATCTTGAGTATGATTGGAGTAATTACACACCTTAACCACTCATACACATCTTTGAGATGAAAAGAAAAATTGGCAATGTCTCCGTTCACACTGCTTTCTGAAAATTTTAACGCATAAAAATGAGTCTTTTGTTTTGTGGCCATGGTGACTTGAGTAATTAAGTCATAGGGTTGTCTCTATACCTAATACCTTAAAACCATCTGGTTTGGGAGTCATTGACCCAAACCTCGCTAAGTCTACTTTCACCAAATAAAACAAGTCAAGTAAGTGTTCTCTCCGAGTTAAAAGTCCTCGCGGTTCTTAATGGGAGAATATTCTTGGCTGGAAAGAGTTTCGATTATAAAGTTTTTTTAACAGAGATATGAAAGTTTGATTTGAAAGATTATAAGACTTTTTGTACGATCATAAAGGTGTGTATGACTAAAAACAAGTGAGAGGTGGAGTGAAGTATAAGACTTAGTTCTTCATGAAAGATGATAAAAATCCTAGATTTGAGACCAAACTGTTGAATGAAAAATCAAGAAAATCTTAGGTCTTTACAAACTCGTTTGATGCTTTTGAAGTTTTTTCTGGTCTTTATTTAAGGCATGAAGATTTTAATCGAAGTTTTTGAAACAAAATGACACTATTTTGCTGATTATAGTGCTCTCAAGTCAATTATTGTAATCGCAGACGATTATGATGATTGAAGGAGGAGTTATACAGGTAGAACAGTCTTACTCAAGATGATAGTATGCTATCTGGTTCATCTTTATCATCATGTACATGTATTATGTGGTATTACGGATTATTATTACATGTTGATAGAGCCCATAGGATTCTTGCTTGACTACCGGGATTATTGTGGCGATCACACTTGTGGGAACTGGGTACTCTATAAGCAAATCTTTAAATGTCCCTAGTCATGGGAATATCGAGACTGGGCATCGATACTCCAAACTAGACTAGTGTATATGCTTCTTGATCTCGACGAGGGGCGATGGTCGGTCTCATAACCATTGGTGTCAGTTAGTCGCCAAAGATAGTATACAGGTGCTTATTGAGTTATGAGTTACACTGGACGGACTCGCTGAGAACATACTAGATGGTATTATAGCTATTTTCAGATAGCAGTTCTTAGGTGACATTAGTACAGATTAATCTATCGACCTGAGATCGTCATTTGTCTCGTATGAGTTCCCACTGTATTTTGATTGCTACCCTACCACAACTCAAAAGAGTCGTGTAAATATGTTTTAGTTGGGTACAGTCCCGAGCCATATGGAAGCAGTGAGCGGATCGTCAGGGATTCATCTCTTCCAGTATTGGGGATAGATGTCGCGCTGTGCACGGGTGACCATCACCAGAAATCCTTAACCAAGGTGGACGAGATTTACTGATTTGGATCAGTAGTTTCTCAGTGGGTGATAGGCTTCACACCGACACGACATATCACGTTGTCAGGGGTCTGACTTTATCCAACCCCCTAGACCCGATATGCGATACTTTTAGACGAACAGACTGGACTGTATGGAGATTGTCACAGACAGGCCCAGTAGGGGTACAGATGAGTTTGCTCGTCGGCCTTCCTTTTGTTCAATACCTGGGTAGCCGTTACGTACAGCTAGTGCAGCTAACGTGCTTGTGGTTAAACCCACTGCCAGCGTATTGACGAGTATTTAGAGTCCCACGCAGAGGGTTTTCCCGGTTCAGGCGATATGATGTAGATGACGTATGTTGGTACATACGGGTGTCCGATTAAATATGTGTACAGGATATATGGATTTTAATCGGATGGTTGATAATACTAGCGTCTTAGGATTAAGCTGGATTATTAAATCAAGTTTTGATTTAATTATATATATATATATATATATATTTAATATATGTATTCTAGTATTATTTTTCACTATTCATTTTCTCTCTTGGCTATTCGTATTTTTATACAGATATGCGTATATGTATTTCAATAAGTATACCAGGTTGTATCTGTATTTATACTGAATTTGTTTTAAAAGATGGACATCTCATTTGTGAATATTTATTTATGAATATTCATAAAATGAGATGGAGGGTGAGGTGGTATTGAGTATGATTGAAGACATGTAGAGAGGATGGAATTTATTAGTTTATTACAAAATGTTGTGAGATTTTTTATTTGTATGGATGTGAAAAAATATGAAGCCATTATATTCTTCATTCACTCTCTCATGCTCCTCTAGACTTGCTCATGGCTAAGTTTCATCACCTCCTCCTCCTTCTTTACTTGCTCTCTTGAATTTTAGATTTGAGAGAAAAGGATGGTAGAAAATTCCTACATCCCCACTCTCCATTTTTAGAGAGCTTGGAGCATCAGTTGCTTCACTAGGTGAAGTTAGAGCTTGGATCGGTTCTCTCGGGTGGATCATCTTCAGCAAAGGAAGACTGGCTTGCAAGAACGATCCGGAGCTCTTGAGAGCTTGCTAGAGTCTAACCTAATTAGAGCAAATGAAGACGTTACAAAGGTTGTGATTTCTATCTTGTTTTTTTTCTAGTTTAGGTGTTAGTTAGATTCTTGGGTTTAAGTTTCTAGTGCCATAAAAAATTTATTTTTGGATTCCGCATTGGCCGCAGGTTAGCGGTGAGGGTACTATGAACTTTTAATGGTATTAGAGTGTCACGACCCGAAGGTACGGAACGTGACCAGCGCTTAAATTACGAAACGTCTATATGCGTATCGTAATCTAAGCAAGCCGAAGCCAAGAGACCTAAACCATTTTAAAGAAGAAGTAAAGGAAAACATGTAGGAAAACAAGTTTAAAAGCAATATCAAATTTCCTCAAAAATTTCGGCAGAGTCTCCTTTGTAAAAACTGGCCCTAAACGGGTACAAACAAGAATAATATATATACAAACAATAAAAAGGCATCCCCAAACGGGAGCTAGCTCTACGCCAAAAGGCAGAAACAACCACACAATGCACTATAATATACAATGCCGAAAGGCGAGCCTCAAAACTCAAAAGAAAACCAAATCCACCAAAAATCATAATAATACAAGTGTGACTCTAAGGTCAAAATAAAAACAACTGGTCTTCTACACTATCAAGTAATACAAGTTTGGTTGATGGAGCTTACTAGATACAAATGAAATAATAAAAGTACAACGGCGGTCCTGATACAAGTGAACCAACCTACCAAGCAAATCACCCTGAATGAAATGATGTGCCAGCAAGCTGCCAAGGAAACCTGTACATCGAAACCTGTAAGAAAAATTTGAAACAACGGGGGTGAGTTGCCAACTCGTGAGTAGAAAATATCTGCGAGTAGAAATCGCATGCACGACGCTCTCCTAGGTCATAATAATATACTTAATATATCACTAGTCATCTAGTAGTGGCAGGGTAATAGTCTATACATAAGTGCAAATGCTCAGTGCTCGTGTCAGTGCCTCAAGTAGTAACATGTCATGTGTATGAGTATGCATGCACCATGAATGTAAAACAATCAACCATGAAATCTGTGTATATCTGTATAAGAAATCTTTAACTTATCATAGTAAAATTTGTATGGTAATCTGAAACATCAATGAAATCCATGGAAATCCATGTCATGTATCGACACAAAACATGTAAATCTCAAAGTCTCAATAACTCATAGTCTCAATATCTCGGGCTCCGTCAGTCCGGATCGGCCCATATCATCAAATCTCACGACAACGGTCGGTATCCTCCAGATATCCGCCGCGCCAGACATCACCGGTAGGTAGTCTTCCCCTGCCAGGCCCATCGTCTACAACTCGATCTTCTTGCCCCGGGGTACCATAGCGGGCCCACCATGTACCCGAGACGGTTCATCCACTCCTCGAATCGGGTCTCGAAATCCAACATAAAACATGAAATCTCATGGTGGACGACACATACATCACGAGAAAACCGCAACTTATTTTTTTAAAAGGAGAGGGGGAGAGAGAAGTTTTTATATATATTCTTGTGGTCTTCCCCAAAATCCAGAAATCTCATAGAAATCCAAAATTCCAAAATCATGAGTATGTAATAATGAGTATCGGCATAAGCCCCACAATACTGCATGATGACATGAAAATGTGAATGCGTGAAGTGTCTAAGTAATAAATGCAATGTCTAAACTAGCACATGAGAGTAATCATACAATATCATATTGATCTAGCCTTTAGCTGATTCTATCAACAAAAGATAACATGTTCTAAAGTGTACGTGACATGGCAATATCTGATGATGATGTGTGTGAGCCGGCAAATAAGTGTACGTGGAACATGCGCATCATCAGTAATGGTGCTGGTGTCCTAACATGCAGAGTTTCATATTAACTAAAGAAACATATGTATGAACATGCAACGTGATGATTGCAATCTGAACATAAAGGTGAATGTGTATTAACCACTCATTTGGAATATACATATTTAACTACAAACTAAATGACTCGAGCCTAAACTAGCATCTATCTAACCCACTAAAGAACTAAACTAAAGAAACTAGTCGATAGGAAATAACAATCCATCTAAAGTCTGAGTCGATATCTCTAATAGTCGGCGATCTAACCTCAATAGCGTCACGTACATAGTACGACTTTCTCGAATCAAGAGTGCGGATCAATCATCACATCTATGCCTCGTACGGTAAAATCCATCGTACGGCATCCCAGAATCGGGGTACGGGTCAACTATCACCTATGTACATCATCATTCGTATAATATCATCGTCAAATAATACCATGATCAAGGGTACTATGCTATAATCGCATACATCCCAATATCATGAAACATATATCATTGTCTGTGTAAATATACATCGTCAAATGGTCCTCAGAAATATCATGTCACATATGTCATATCGTGATTATGTCACATATATCATATCGTGATTAAGTAACTGTTCCCTGATTAAAAATCAGGAAAAAGCTTCAGAAGAGGCATCACGTGCTCACACGTGACCAGTGGTCACGTGTTGGCATGTGATGGTTAAAGCAGCGGCAAAGGATAGAGCTCAGAAGAGGAGTCCATTCAGGGGGTCACGTGCTCACACGTGACCGGGGGTCACGTGGCCATACGTGACTGGCTTTAAAAGCCTTACTGTTCAACAGAATTAAATTCTGAAAAAGATCATCTAAATCTAAATGGAGGAAAATTAAGGAGAACCGTGGATTAAGAATCCAAGGGTGATTAAATATCACCAATTATGAAAAAATCTTGGACAAGGAAAGATTTCCTCTAAATCTCACCGAAATGACAAAAGGCATATCTTTGGATTTAAAATCCAACGGTGAATAAAATTCACATAATAATCTAAAGGCTCAGATTAATGATGAAAACAAATCAAATCTTTCAATGAAAGATTTACCAAACAGATTGATTCTTTTCCTTCTCCTGTAAATAGGAGCCAGGAGAGAGTTTTGGGGAGAGAGAGCTTTGGAATCTTAAAAAATTCAGAGAGAAAAGAAAATGAGAATTTAATTCTCTACAAAGGAAAACCCTAGGTAAGAAAGGGGATCAAAACTTCAATAAAAAGAGAATTTAATTCTCAAGTTAAGAGTTTAACTCTTCTATAAAAAAAAAGAACTTAGTTCTTTCTCTGGTTGAAGATCTGCAAAGTGCACATCTCCCCATAGGTTGAGAATTTAATTCTCATCGGATCGAGATCCTGCCATGCAGATCTAAAACATAGAGGAGGAATTGAGTTTTGAGAATTTAATTCTCACAAAGTTATAGGAATTTAATTCCTCCAAGGAAAATTAGGGTTTAACCCTATATGAGAATTCAATTCTCCAAAATTATAGGAATTTAATTCCTTCAAGATGGACAGAACTAGGGTTTAACCCTAATTGAGAATTTGATTCTCCCAAGCTCACAGGAATTTAATTCCGCTTAAAATAAAATTAGGGTTTTACCCTATGTCAGAACTTGATTCCTTACATATATGAGAGTTTAATTCTCACACAAGGAAAATTAGGGTTTAACCCTACCTAAGAATATAATTCTTCCAAAGAAAAATAGGAATTTAATTCCTCTAAAGTTATAGCTAGGGTTTAACCCTATGAAGAATTTAATTCTTAAAAAGATAAAACAGATCTTCAAACAGGCAAAGAACCAGGGTCACGTGTCCCCACGTGACCCCTGTAAAGATCCACAGAAAAGGACTCAGAGGCAAAGCCTCACGTGTTCCACATGATCCCTAAAGCACAGAAAGAAAAAAAAACTAAGGGAACAGAAGCTCTGGGCGCTCTCATGTGTTACCACATGACCCCTTGGCAAATCAGCGCACCAATCCCCGTCACGTGTCAGCACGTAATGCTCCAAAATAAAATATAAAAGATATTCAATACTTTTCTGTAGAGCAAAATAAGGGGAAACTGGTCCCACCTTTGGGCGCTCTCACGTGTCCACACGTGACCCCTCTTTCTTTAGTGTTTAACACTAATTAGAGATCTTCAGTCCTAGTGTTTAACACTGAATTTTCTTAGTGTTTAACACTAATTTGAAAACCCTATTTGCAGTGTTTAACACTGTTATTTTCCAATGTTTGACACTAGATCGAGAACCATATTCCCGGTGTTTAACACTGATCATCTTTTAGTGTTTAACACTAATTTGAGAATCTTACTATTATTCTCTAGTGTTTAACACTAATCTGAGAGCTTTATTCCCAGTGTTTAAACACCGTTGTTCCTCATTGTCTAAACACTATTTTTGGCCAATTTGGCTAATTTTTCAGAGGCAAAGCCTCCCCTTCAGTGGACCAACAGAGGGCCAATATTCTAAACTTGATTGGACTTAGCCCAAGAAGGCCATAAGTCCTCAATTCAGACTTAACTGAGCCAATGGGCTTATAATATAATTAATTGGTCTTGGTAGCAAATTGGGCTACAGATCACTTAATCTACCTTGGTTCAAGGGTACATCTCTTCACTCCTTTGATACTTGTCATTATAATTCCTCAACGTCTTCAAAGAGGTGATGGGTCCCAACAACCACACATTTCACGGACTGTGGGGTCCTTAAACCCTTGGACTATGAGGTTCTTAACCTTGACCGGGATGTCTTAAAACTAACAACGGACTATGACGTCCTTAACCTTGACCGGGATGTCTTAAAACTAACAACGGACTGTGGGGTCCTTAAACTCATGGACTATGATGTCCTTAACCTTGACCGGGATGTTTTAAAACTAACAACGGACTGTGGAGTCCTTAAATCCACGGACTATGATGTCCTTAACCTTGACCGTGATGTCTTAAAACTAACGCCGGACTGTGGAGTCCTTAAATCCACGGACTATGATGTCCTTAACCTTGACCGCAACGTCTTAAAACTAACATTGGATCGCAATATCCTTAAACTACTCATCGACCGCAATGTCATTAAATTAAACAACAGGGCCCCCAATTGCTCTCTTGTCGGATCTAAACGATCCCGTTAAGTTGATCTTAGTCTAAAATTAGACTAACGTATCCTTAACTAACGTTTAAGTCAATCTTAGTCTCAAATGAGACTAACGTATCCTTAAACTCAACCCCCCAAACCCAAATCTAAGAAAGATACGGACTTGGACTAGTCCACGCCCTACGGGCGACAACATAACTTAGTCTCCGTATACAATCCACGGGCAACCAAACACAAAACAAACATCCACGACACGAAGTGACCATCTGGAGAAAAAGAAAGTTGTTACCGCGATGCGGTAGCGTAATTAACTGCAGGGGCTTACACCTGCAGGAAAGAGCGTCCCCACAATCAAAAAACCCCTCGAGCGAGGGGGAATCTGACGAAGTCTGCTATATCGGCCGCATCCGTCTAAACCTTCGATACGCGGTGCCATAAATCAACTTGGCATCTTCTTTGAGAGGTGGACGGATAGCACAAATTAGCATATGCCCCGAATCTCAGGCAAGACGTCCCTGTCGCGCCATCTTTCGGAGGGGAACAGATTCTGGCACGCCCGGTAGGACCTTTTCCTCTTTCCACTCCACACTTCGTATGTCGTCTTCGCGAATGAATCGCGGTTTGTTAATGGTTGCCCTCGGGTTTCAAGTTACTGAGATTTAGTCTCTTGCTTGGCGCAGAAATCAAACAGCAATGGCGTTCAACTGCTCGAACTGCTCCAACTGCAAGTGCAACCGACGCTCCGCCTCACCTGGAGGTGTAGCCTATGGACCGCAGGCTGCTTCCCTATTCACTATGCCTGTAGAACAAGTGACTCAGGCTACCACCGGTCTGTTCTTTGGGACCATGCTCCCGCCAGTGAACATTAATATCCCGCTGCCAAAGGAAGCGCAAAAGAAATCGGTCTTCGATCGGCTCACTACTACCACGGCCCCTCTCAACGGGTCGTTCAATTCCAACTCCTCGGTCTTCACCAGACTGAGCCTGAACTCTGATAGGCCTGCCAAGAAGCCCATGACCCCTGAAGTGGCCATCCCGAGGAAGATAGCCACTCTGCTCCTAAAGTCATCAAAGCGGCTTCTCCTGCCAAAGAGTCGGTCTTTACAAGACTGACTATTCCGGCTCCCGTTCCTGCTCGAAGGTCTGTCTTTGACAGATTGGATACCGCTACTCAAAAGACATCAGTCTTCAAGAGGCTGGCACCAGCGGTGCCTCATCTAGACAGGGGGCAAGACAAAACCATCCCCATCGCCGAACCAGCCCCAACAGCTCGATACGCTCGACGTCATCACTAGCTCCGAGTAAGGAAGGCCGAGGGCAACTCCCCCTCTGGGCTAACCCCACCAGCTCCAACGATGGAAGTCAATGCTGCTGTTCCGACTGGGAACAGCTTTGAACCGCTAAGGAGGGTACGCAAGAACTCTCCGACTGCCGCGCTGAAAAGATCCCCTCCACCCGTAGAGAACGTTACAGAAACAAAGCCAGAGCAGTCCCCTCAACGGCTGTCCTCCAAAATTTACAAGGTCTGGCGACGGGTTCAGGACTAAGTGATCATTCGAGATCACTCTCACCGGCAGAAGAGGGTGAAAGTTCAGGAAGAAAAGAACCGTCCTGTCAAACCGCAAAGGACGACAACTACCTGGGTTCCCGCTGCAACGACCCCCTCAGCGTCAAATGCCCACAAGAGCAGAAAGTAAGAGAAAGTCCCCACGCCTGCAGCAAATGTCAAAGACAGTAAGCCTAAGCGCCCTAAGTCTGGGGGCATGGTGGTGCATACCGTCTACATGGCATCCAGGAAAGAGGATAACCGTATGTCCACAGGTCATAGACCGCTTACGCGATCGGTGACTAAAGCTCAGGAGTAGCAGCAGAAGCTCCAAGAAATGATGACTGCGATGGCCGCACTCACTGGGCCAAAAGAAAGCCCCGAAGCGTCTTCGGATCAACGCCAGGAGCAAGAAACCGACGCCGAATTCCTTCGGAGAATACTGGAAAAGAAGGACAAAGAGGCTGCGGAACAAGCAGCCAATATAAAACGAATGGCCCTTCTGTTCCAGGATATGGTGGGTATGATGATCCAGCAGGATCCCCCAGTCGAAGACCCTCCGATTGTCCTTGAAGATGACAGAGGAGAAACGTCAAATCCACCTCCGGCTCTTTCAGCAGCCAAAGAGGAAACAATTTCCAAAGCTGCCCTGGATGACTACAGTGCTCAGCAAATACGAGTCCACCAGGCAACTGAGGCAGCTGGCCAAGTTGTCAAAACAGGACGACCGTATCCGAGCTGGTACGATCAGATCAAATACCCGCCGGGCTACACGATCCCGAAATTTCATGTCTATAAGGGGACGGGCAATCCCCGTCAACATGTGGCCCAGTTCAGGGCTCTCTACGGCAACACCGGTGGCGATGACAAGCTCTTGCTTCGCCAATTCGTCGGCAGTTTATCGGAAACGGCATTTGAGTGGTATTCCGAACTTCCGAATGACTCTGTCAAAACTTTCGCTGAAATGGAGTTGTTGTTTACCCAGCGTTTCGCAAGCGCCAGCGAACGCACCCCGATAATAACTTTGATTAATGCAAGAGTGAAGCCGGGTGAAACTTGGATCCAATATGCAATCCGATGACGAAACTTGTGATCGAAGTGCGAACAGCGCATCGAAGAAGCACCAGCGGTGGGCATGTTCGTTGGCACTCTAGACCCTCATGAAACTATTTCACAGTTCATGATGTTCTTTAAACCGACCAATCCAGGCGTTAATTGATAAGCTAGCCCAGATGGATCAAATGGGTCACAGACCGTCTCCCCCGAAGCCAGAACCGTGGAACGACAAGGGTAAAGGGAAGGCAACCTTCGTTGGGAACGCTCAACAGCAACCCAGTGCCCCAAAGCTAGCGGATCAATTGGAAGAGAGACGGCGGTATTATAATGAGAAAATAAAGTGCCCTTACTCATTCCCGCGGGATAAGACGAAGAGGCTATTCGAGCTGGCCGTGCGCAACAGACTTATTAACTTGCCGAATCCAAGGCGACCGCCACAACCCAGCAAGGTGAATAACCCCAATTACAGCCCTTACCATCAAACGGTAAGTCACCCGATGAAGGATTGCTTCGTCTTTAAGGGATGGATCGAGGATCAATACCTATAAGGCAAGTTTGCATTGTCCGAGAAGTGGAAGGTAAACCCACCACAACCGCACACTCCAAAGAAGACGGACACACCGGGGGAAAATTGTTCTTTCGTTGAAGAAGCCCCATGGGAGGTCGTGCTTTCATCCAAAACCAAAAGGATGCTGAATGATCTCCAGACATGTCCGGCGATCAGGTGGGAGAACCCGCTGGAACCCCAGATCATCAAAAGGATGCTGAAGCCGCGCCCAACTCCAAAGATCGGTGGTGAGGGCCCAAGCGCTCACACCCAGCCGTCGAAATCTGCAAAAAAGAAGAAGAGATCCAAAAAGCCCATGAAGCATGGTGACAAGCGCACGGACTTGCAGAAATAGATCGACACGCTGGAAGAATATAATCAGAAAGCGCGGACCCCCATCACGCTCCAAGAGTTCCTCAGCCACATCCTTGAGGACGAAAATGATGGGGAAGACTCGTCAGATGGATCTGAGGATTACGTAGCAAGTTGCCATGTGATCTCTCATTCATCGCTAGACAATGAAGAAGCGCCCTGCACAGAAAGACTGGGGGCAGAGCCTGAGCCGGAACTTGTGTGGCCGTCAGACAAGATGATCGACGCCTTTCTGAACAAGATTCGTCTGAAAAGTAAAGCCGATCGGGAGCGTGAGATGGCCATATTAAAAGGAGCCAAAAGCCGACGACTAGACGAAAGAGTCGAGGCACTCCCGCCAAATCAAAAGACATCCGATGCGGATAAAAACAGATTCAAGACGAGGAAAAGGTTTGCTAAAGCCATATCAATGGGGATGAAGCTGCCACCCTCGGAAGAAAACACTCTCGGTGGAGAAGAAATGCATCCTAATTACTACTCATATCATCGAAAGATTTCGCACCCCACTGAGGACTGCGACGCTTTTAAAAGATGGTGAAAGGGATATGTTGCTCACCGACAACATTTTAAACGGATGAAACGCAAAACTCGTCGGGAGCAGAGAAGTACGACCGAGGAGCACAAGAGAACTACCGGTAACTGTCGCACGGTCAACGCCGGAGGATCACAGGTTCTCACCTTTGGGAGCGACTCTGACAAAGAAATGGCTCTTGGCCCTCTCTTTAAAGAATCCATCTTAGGGAAAGAGGAAGAACAGGCGGCCTACGAAAACATTCAGCTGCGCAATCGCACGCTTCCAGAAAAGAATCTCGGACCCGCAACTAGGAAAGATAAGGGAAAGGAAAAAGTCGCTGAGGATATCTCCTTAGATGACCAAGTCATGAAAGAACTGACTGCCAAGGACCCGCCCAAGAAGAGTAAGGTGGACTACAACGTCCCAGCGCACCTGAGGAAGCTACCCTCTCAGCTCAGCATTCTCGACGCCCTCTTATTTTCAAAAGAAGCGAGAGATTCATTAATCAAGGCGCTGCAAGAGCCCGAGCAATTCCAAGCCTTCCTCGCCGAAGAAAGGATGAAGGATGAACTGGAAAAGGTGCACACCGCCGATGTCACGTTCGGTGATGAAGACCTTCTCCTTTGGACGTGCGACCACAACCGTCCCCTATATGTCTCTGGATACTGCCACGATATCAAGATAGGCAAAATCCTGGTCGATAATGGATCCTCCGTCAATCTCCTTAATGTTCGGGTGTTGAAGGAAATCTGCATGAGCGTTCAACACCTCGCTCGTGATAAAATTACCATCTCCGGTTTCGATTCTCAGTCATCACGGACTCTCGGATCTGTAATACTAACATTACGCTTCGGACTACTCGTCACGGATATTAAGTTTCACGTCATTGACGCCAAGACCTGCTACAACGCCTTGCTCGGTCGTCCTTGGTTACACGAGTACAACATCATCCCTTCTATGCAACATCAATGTATGAAGTATTTCAAGGATGGTCTCGAGTATACCGTAATAGGAGAGCTGAACCCATTCTCCGTGAACGAAGTCCGCAAGTACGAAGATGCAAAATACTTCTTACCAGATTTCAAAGACACAGAGAGGTGTCGCACACCGAAGAACAAAGCCGCTGCCACCATTCCTGTTTTCGGGAGTGATACCGAAGAAGAAGAGATAGTTTACGCTGGGCCGTCTCGACGCAACAACCCGGGACCGTCCGCCCCCATATCGATCATCGGAAGCGACTTGGAAGATGAGGTTAATGCTGTGTTCTCCAGCCGGCAGTCAATACCAGCATTCCCTGGCGATAATCAGAGTTTGTAAGTTACCATGATTCCGCGGGAGTACTACAAAGATCTCGACGCGCTTGAAGCTTATAGTGTGCAAGACCTGCAGACATTTTACGTCCCTCCCAGACGAAAGGGTGAAAAGGCGATCCTATTCTACCGGTCCACGGAAACAAGAGTGGAGAAAGAAATCTGGCACGGCACGGATTATACACTTGACAGGCTCCAGCCCATCCGTTTGCCTAGATATTACACGAACGGACTAAAAAGGCTATTGAAGCGCCAAGGGGTACTTTTCAAACAGATTATTCGGCAAGCTCGGTTCTACAACAGGATTTGGGATCTCCCGGGACTCAGCGCAAGCTGCCCAACGGGAGAATGGAAACGCTTGGGCTTGGATATATGAAATCCGGGAAACGGGAACGAGTCCATGTTAGCTACGCCATATATAACTTCGATGAAGAAGAGGACGCCCTGTCAGAAAACGCCCACCCCATACCAAAACTAGATCCTGCAATCAAAATGCCGAGTCCGTCATTTGAAGAACAAAGGGACAAGCTTATCAGAAAAGCGGGTCAAAAAGCTCGGGACGACCATAACCGCGAAATGGCCATCTACGAGAAAGCCAGGACGCAACGCCTTCTTCAACAGGCTGCGAAAGATAAAAATGCTCCTCCCTGTCAACCTGTTGTGCAAAAGGCCCGACGCAGAGGCAGAAACAAGGCAAAGAGCGGAAAAAGCATTTGACAATGACAAAACGGGACCAAAAAGTCACGTGATCGGGAATTGGGCGGTCCGGATTCGTCCCTCATGAAGAAGATGAGTCGAGCATATTCTTTCCCTCAAGACAAGACAAAGAAGATACTCGATCTCGCTTTAAAACATCAAATGATTACACTTCCGGAGTCCAAACACCCTGAGCAAGCTAACGAGATCTCTCATCCGGGCTATTGCTCTTATCACCGAGCAATAGGACACCCTCTCGAAGACTGCTTCACCTTCAAGAACTGGGTCGAAGACCAGTATCAGCAAGGCAGGTTTGCTCTATCCAGCAGTTGGAGGGTAACACCGCCGCAGAAACATGAACCCAAATCCACGAGGATTGACCCAGATCCACATCAGTCTTGGAAGCGAGCTCGTACTTGTCATATGATAATGATATCAAAAGAAGAGCCCGAGGGTATGGATAACCTCCCCTGGTGCTTCGAAAACAATAATGATGAGACGATCGCAGAATTTCCACCGGCGCCGAAAGAGCTGGAAGATGGAATACATACCACTGCAGATGAGCTCAAGAAAATTGACTTGGGGACGGCAAGTGACCCACGACCGACATTCGTCAGTGAGTTGCTGTCTAAGGAAAGGATAGCTGCACTAAAAGATGTGCTTTTGCAGCATAAAGATTGCTTCGCCTGGAACTATTCCGAGATGCCAGGACTAGACCCAGAGATTGTTGTCCACAAACTGGCCATATCCCCTGACGTCAAGCCGATCAAACAGGCGCCGAGAAGGATGCGGCTTGAGCATGAAATGAGCATCAACGCCGATGTCAAGAAACTAATCAACTCTAGCTTCATCCAAGAGGTTCAGTACCCTGATTGGATCGCCAACATCGTCCCAGTGATGAAGAAGAATGGGACAGTGCGCATATGTGTGGACTTTCGGGATCTCAATAAAGCCTGCCCGAAGGACGATTTCCCAGTGCCGGTCACCGAACTGATGATAGATAACGCGTCCACTCATAAGGTTTTCTCCTTCATGGATGGCTCATCAGGGTATAATCAGATAAAGATGCATCCCGAAGACCAGAAGCACACCGCTTTCCGGACCCCTTTGGGTATATTCTGCTACAGGTGATGCCCTTCGGTCTAAAGAACGCCGGTGCCACCTATCAGAGGGCCATAACGAAGATCTTCAATGACCTCATACATGAAATCGTCGAATGCTATATCGACGACCTCGTGGTGAAAAGCAAATCGTACGAGGAACATCTCGGGCATCTGAAGATCGTATTTCAACGTCTTCGGCAATACAACTTGAAGATGAATCCACTCAAATGCGCATTCAGGGTGTCCTCAGGCAAATTCCTACGATTCATCGTCCGACACCGAGGTATCGAGATAGATCCGTCAAAGATCAAGGCGATCATGGAAATGCCTCCACCAAGGACTCTTAAATAATTGTAGTCTCTCCAAGGGAAGCACGCGTATATCCGGCGATTTATAGCCAACCTTTCAGGCAAATGCCGCCCTTACAGTCACCTGATGAAGAAGGGAACCCCTTTCGTTTGGGATCACAAATACCAAGGCGCGCTGGACGAGATCAAGCAGTATCTACAGAACCCGCCAGTGCTGGCTGCTCCGGTCAAGGGAAAACCTCTCATTCTTTATAAAACCGCCCTCGAAGGTTCCTTAGGCGCACTATGGGCACAAGAGAACGACCAAGGGAAAGAAAGAGCTCTCTATTACTTAAGTTGAGTTCTCCTTGGGGCAGAAAGCAACTACTCCTCCATCGAAAAACACTGCCCGGCGTTGATCTTCGCGATAACAAAGCTCAGGCACTATGCGTTGGAGCATGAAGTCCGTCTTATATCGAAGGTGGACCCTCTCAAACATTTAATGTCAAAGGCCATATTAACAGGTCGGCTCGCTAAATGGGCCTTGCTCTTGATGGAGTTCTCGATAACCTATCAGCCTCTTAAGGCAGTGAAAGGACAGGCTATTGCCGATTTCCTCACTGAACATCCGGTACCGGCTGATTCTCCCTTGAATTGCGAACTTCCAGATGAACATGCGTTTGATGCGATCGACGGTAGTGATACCCGATGGGAGCTCTACTTTGATGGAGCGTCCTCCATGAAGAAGCGCAAACAGGACACCCCTGTAATCAAATCAGTGGTAGGCCTCATCTTCGTGACCCCACAAAGAGGGATAATGCGCTTCGCCTTCTCCTTGACAGAGCCGAGGACGAACAATGAAGCTAAGTACGAAGTTTTGATAGCAGGCCTCGAGATCGCCATCGATATGGGAATTGAAAACCTCCTTATCTACGGAGATTCTCAACTGGTCGTCAGTCAAGTAAACGGCGACTACCAGACGTGCAAGCCAGAACTGGTGAAATATGGCGAGAGGGTACAGCAACTATTGACTCAAATTCCCTCCTATATGCTGGAAAGCATACCGCGTGCTGAAAATAGCAAAGCAGACGCACTAGCTAAGCTCGCTAAAGAACTGGCCGATGAGGACCTCGATGACGTAAAGATCGTGGTACAAAGCCGTCGGGTGCTTGCCCCCGCAGAAATATCTCCGGAATCATCCGAAGAAAAGGGAATGACTGAGCAAATGGCTATGCAAATAAAATACCAGGAAAAGGCTGAGGATTGGAGAGAAGTCTTTGTAGACTACTTTAAATCCAATCGAACGCCTAAAGATGCGTCCTCAAGACATCAGCTCATGAAACGAGCTCTATCTTTCACCTTCCTCAATGATACTCTGTACAAGAGGCCGTTTGATTCTCTGTGGTTGAGATGTCTGGGACCTAACGAAGCGAAAAGAGTCGTTCAGGAAGTTCACGACGGACTCTGCGGTTCTCACCAAGCAGGCCCGAAGATGAAGTTGAAAATTAAACAGATGGGCTACTATTGGCCAACGATGATTCAGGACTGCCTTGAATATGCGAAGCAATGCCACTCATGCCAGATTCATGGGGACTTCATCCACCAGCATCCAAATCCACTACATCCAACAGTGGCTAGTTGAACATTCGAAATGTGGGGAACTGACATAATCGGCCCCATCGAACCATCATCGTCCAGGGGACATCGATTAATTTTGGCGACAACTGACTACTTCTCCAAATGGGCAGAAGCAGTACTGCTGAGAGAAGTGAAGACAGAGAATATCCTCCATTTCATCAAGATGCACGTCATTTATCGGTTTGGAACTCCGCAACGGATCATCTCCGATAACGGGTCAGCCTACAGAAGCCACAAGATCAGCCGCTTCGCGCAACAACACAACATAGACTGAAGATATTCCTCAGTTTATAATCCCCGAGCTAACGGTCTAGCTGAAGCTTTCAACAAGACCTTGACGAAGATCGTGAAAAAGACGGTGTCCCGAAATAAGAAGGACTGGCACGAAGCTCTCCGGGCGTATCGAACTACGTTCAAAACGGCCACGAACACAACGCCATACGCGTTGGTATTCGGTACAGAAGCAGTACTCCCCCTCGAGATAGAGTTACCCTCTCTACGAGTGGCAGTCCACTACGAGCTGACGGACGAAGAAAATGCTCACCTTCGGCTTGAAGAGCTTGATGCCCTTGATGAAACCCGCCTCATAGCGCAACAAAATCTGGAGGCTTATAAAGCAAAGATGACGCGCTCATATGAAAGATTGACCAGGCCGAGGACATTCCGCCAAGGCGAACTCGTGCTAGTGATCAAAAGACCTATGATCCCCAATCGCACCAAGCGGGGAAAATTCGAGGCGAACTATGAAGGCCCGTACATCATAGACAAGGTCTCCCAGGGTGGAGCCTATCTACTCATGGATATGCACGGTGAAAGGCCTTTCAGGACAATAAACGGTCGCTTCCTAAAGAAATACTACGCTTAATAAGTTACAGCCTAGGTCAATGATAGACGACGACTATGTCCGCTCGCTATCTTCCTAAGCCCGAACTCTATAAGTAGTAACCGGCCTTCTGCAACAGCGGACCGAAATGTCCTTAAACTAACAACGGACCGAAATGTCCTTAAACTAACAACGGACCGAAACGTTCTTAAACTAACGATGGACCACTATGTCCTAAAACTAGCTGTTGACCGAGATGTCGATAAACTATGGTGGATTGCGGCATCCCAAAACCGATAAAAAAAAAGAATAAAAAAATATATAAAAATAAAAACGGTATGTCCATAAGCAAAATAAGCACAGATGAAAATTCGTAAGGGCTCCATGAGTAAAAACAGCAGGGCTACCGGCGAGTGTTTGTGAAAACCTGAAAGGGCGCAACCCCGTTAGAAAAATAAAAGGAATAAAAAAAAAGAAAGACGGTATGTCCATAAGCAAAATGGGCACGGATGAAAACCCGAAAGGGCTCCGTGAGTAAAATCAGCAGGACTACCGGCGAGTGTTTGTGAAAACCCGAAAGGGCGCAACCTCGTTAAAAGACGTTTACAGGGTCCTCTCGACCTTGTAAGGAGAAACCACCTGCGTGAGATCCTTACGACTCACAAAGGAGAAACACACTTAGGAATCCTCTCGATTCCTAAGGAGAAATTACACTTGCGAGATCCTTACGACTCGTAAGGAGAACTCTCTTATGAAACCCTCACGGCTCATAAGATTTGAAAGTCTTAAGTTACAGAGACCTGAACCTGTTCTTAAGCAACCCCCACAAACTTTTATATTGCCCTACAAGCGGCTCATACTGACCCTTGTATACAATCCATGGGCGCGAATAAACATTTCCCTAACCAAGTCCCATCCGTGACTGGGGATATGTTCGCACGGTGAACAAACCTTGTGAGTCCTCTCGACTTATAAGGAGAAAATCCTTTTATAAGATCCTTACGACTTACAAAGGAACACGCACTTAGGAATCCTCATGATTCCCAAGGAGAAAACACACATACGAGATCCTCACGACTTGTAGAGAGAAATACCTTTGTGAGACCCTTACGGCTCATGAAGTCAAAAGCCTTAGTCGACAGGACCCTAACCCTGTTTACTAAGCCACCTTTGTTCGACATCGACAGAGGCAAATGATGATTCGCTCCTAGCAATATCCCAGTTGTAGCGATGCTGATGCCTAAAACGGTATTAAATTCCGAGTCCTTTCATGGCAAATGATGATTCGCTCATGGCAATATTCCAGTTGTAGCGATGCTGATACTGAGATTGGCACCAGATTCCAAGTTCTACACTCACGATAAAAATCAGCGAGCTAAAACTGCGTATGAAATAGCTGAAATGATTGGGAAACTCGCAATAAAAAGCAGCAAGTAAAAATAAAATAAATAGCTGAAATGATTGGGCACCGCGAAAAATAGCCGAAATGATGGGGCAATCGCGACCTTCGCGATATAAAAGCTGAAATGATAGAGCATCGCGGAAAAAAGAAATAAAATAAAAATGAAATTTATGCCCTACAGGTGATGTTGCACCAATCCCTGTATACAATCCAGGGGCGCAAACGAAAAAGGGATCATACTCCTCCTCCCCAGGTTTCATCAAAAGAAGAAGCCAAGTCTCGAAGGGCCACAAATAGCCTAGAGAACACCTCAACACTCGTCTCGTCACAACGGACACAACATCAAGCAAAGCGGAACAGCGGCAACTCCCAATTCCATGGCTCGGTGATATACAGATCACCGAGAGTCAATTCCACACTCCGTGAAATGCAGATATAATCAGCAAAATTCCTGGTCACGTGGAATGAGGATAACGTCACTCTTTAACCCCGTAGAAAATGTCCAGAGCGGATCCTGGTCCTCGCAGAGCACGGAAGCGAACCCGTGTGAAGCATCCAGAGCGGAGCCTGGTCCTCGCCAAACACGGCAGTGAACCCGTGGGAAGCATCCAGAGAAAAATTCCTGGTCACGTGGAACGCAGATAATGTCACTCTTTGACCCCGTGGAAAACGTCCAGAGAGGATCCTGGTCCTCGCAGAGCACGGCAGCGAACCCATGTGAAGCATCCAGAGCGGAGCCTGGTCCTCGTCGAACACAGCAGTGAACCCATGGGAAGCATCCAGAGCAAAATTCCTGGTCACGTGGAACGCGTATAATGTCACTCTTTGACCCCGTGGAAAACGTCCAGAGCGGATCCTGGTCCTCGCAGAGCACGGCAGTAAACCCGTGCGAAGCATCCAGAGCGGAGCCTGGTCCTCGCCGAACACGGCAGTGAACTCGTGGGAAGCATCCAGAGCAAAATTCCTGGTCATGTGGAACGCGGATAACGTCACTCTTTGACCCCGTGGAAAACGTCCACAGCAGATCCTGGTCCTCGCAGAGCACGGCAGTTAACCTGTGTGAAGCATCCAGAGCGGAGCCTGGTCCTTGCCGAACACGGCAGTGAACCCGTGGGAAGCATCCAGAGCAAAATTCCTGGTCACGTGGAACGCGGATAACGTCACTCCTTGATCCCGTGGAAAACGTCCAGAGCGGAGCCTAGTCCTCACCGAACACGGCAGTGAACCCGTATGAAGCATCTAGTGCAAAATTCCTGGTCACGTGGAACGCGGATAACGTCACTCTTTGACCCCGTGGAAAACGTCCAGAGCGGAGCCTGGTCCTCGCTGAACACGGCAGTGAACCCGTGCGAAGCATCCAGAGAAAAATTCCTGGTCACGTGGAATGCGGATAACGTCACTCTTTGACCCCGTAGAAAACGTCCAGAGCGGAGCCTAGTCCTCGCCGAACACGGCAGTGAACCCGTGTGAAGCATCTAGTGCAAAATTCCTGGTCATGTGGAACGCGGATAACGTCACTCTTTGACCCCATGGAAAACGTCCAGAGCGGATCCTGGTCCTCGCAGAGCACGGCAGTGAACCCGTGTGAATCATCCAGAGCAGAGCCTAGTCCTCGCCGAACACGGCAGTGAACCCGTGTGAAGCATCTAGTGCAAAATTCCTGGTCACGCCCCGTGGAAAACGTCCAGAGCGGAGCCTGGTCCTCGCCGAACACGGTAGTGAACCCGTGGGAAGCATCCAGAGCAAAATTCCTGGTCACGTGGAATGCGGATAACGTCACTCTTTGACCCCGTGTGAAGCATCCAGAGCAGAGCCTCGTCCTTGCCGAACACGACAGTGAACCCGTGGGAAGCATCCAGAGCAAAACTCCTGGTCACGTGGAACGCGGTTATCGTCACTCTTTGACCCCGCGAAAAACGTCCAGATCGGAGCCTGGTCCTCGCAGAGTACGGCAGTGAACCCGTGTGAAGCATCCAGAGCAAACATCGGACTGTGGGGTCCTTAAATCCACGGACTATGATGTCCTTAACCTCGACCGTAATGTCTTAAAACTAACGATCAGCCAGAATGATTCTAGACTGGTTTTGCCTTGGTTCAAGGGTACATCTCTTCACTCCTTTGATATTTGGTGTTGTAATTCCTCAACGTCTTCAAAGAGGTGACGGGTCCCAGTAACCACACATTTCGTGGACTGTGGAGTCCTTAAATCCACGGACTATGATGTCCTTAACCTTGACCGGGATGTCTTAAAACTAACATCGGACTGTGGAGTCCTTAAATCCACGGACTATGATGTCTTTAACCTTGACCGTGATGTCTTAAAACTAACATCGGACTGTGGTGTCCTTAAATCCACGGACTATGATGTCCTTAACCTTGACCATGATATCTTAAAACTAGCATCGGACTGTGGAGTCTTTAAATCCACGGACTATGATGTCCTTAACCTCGACCGTGATCTCTTAAAACTAACATTGGACTGTGGAGTCCTTAAACCCACGGACTGTGATGTCCTTAAACTCAACTGCGATGTCTTTAAACTACGGTACCCTGGAAACATCCCAAAACAACCCCTGGCCCCGTGAAATACGGATAAGGGCGACCGCACCCAGCACTTGTGGGTCCTCACGACCTGTAGGGAAGAAAACTCTCATGTGAGATCCTTACGACTCCCAAGGGAAAACCCGCTTAAGAATCCTCACGATTCTTAAGGAGAACTTATACCTATGGGATCCTCTCGACCTGTAGGGAGAAAAACTCTTTATGAGACCCTCACGGCTCATAAAGCTCAAAAGTCTTAGAAGGCAGATCTTAACCCTGAATCCTAAGCCATCATTGTCCTGCAAAGAGATCAAGATAGACTATCCGCAGAATACATTCAATAAAAAAGGACACACCATTGAGAAGAAAAATATGTCTTTTATTCATAAACCAAAATGGATACAAAGTACAAAAAAATATACTCTCATTCAGGAGTATATAGAAAAAGAAAGAAAGAGATACAAGTCTTCAGGCCGGCGGGCGATTTAGCAATTTCACTAGCTCATCCTTCTTTTGTTGGGTCACAGCTTCGTGATTCAGTATCGCCAGAAGACGGGCCTTCGCCTGAGCCTGCTGGGCCTGATACGAGGCAAGCCGGCCTTTGAGCTCTTTCTCGGTAGCCTTGTGAGCCTCAACCCTTTCGCGAGTAAACACGACAGCTTTATCGAGGGCCACCACCTCTTTGATAGACTCTTGAAGCACTCGCCAGATTTCATACGCCTTGTTGGCTTTGGCTGTAAGGCTGGTTTGGAGCTCGCTCAGTGCCTTATAGGCCAGCTCCCTCTCCGAGAATTTGTGGCCGAGTCTCTTCTCGCATGACACCATGTTCGCCACGCAACGCTCTATCAGCCCCCGCAAGCCCGCCTTTGCAGTCACAGCCTCCGAAGAAAGGCGGGAACACTCAAGTGCGTGCAAGCAAGCCTCCACCAGCTGACAGAACTCCACCCAGACTTGCACCACCGCCTCGCTATGGTAGGTGGCAAGAAAAGGAAGAGAACCATTAGCTTCAGCAGCAAATGCTTCAGCTGTGATTGCGCTGCCCGCACGGAGCTCCTCAATCAAAGATGATAGGGAGACAAGGCTTAATTGGGCTAACCATTCTGAAGCTCGCAGAGCATAAGGACCGGGCGGCATGGCGATACGCGATTCCAGCGCTATGGGGGCTGGCAAGGCTATTCAGATTTGAAAAAATGTCAGTAAAACTCTTAAGCAAAGGAACAAGTGGGACCATCTTGAAACGTCACTTACCCACAGTCATGCACGAAGGGGCTGAAGGTTCCCCTGGCCCTTCGAGGACCTCAACCTCGTCATCAGCCTCCAGAACTGTAAAGGACATCAACGTTATTCCGCAAAATAACAACTATACTATAAAAAGACGGTGAGCGACACTAACCTTGCCCAGACGAGAGGACGATGCGTTGAGGAGATATCGCCTGCGGAGCGGCCATCTCCAGCAGACGTTGGAAGGATTGCCGAGGAGACAGATCGGCAATAGAGGCCGCCAGCCCACGCAATTCTGAAAAGGTAAAAGAGTTCAGGTAACAGACAGACTACTAGTTTAAAGTATAAAGGGCTACCTTCGACGCTCCTCCCATTCTGAGCTGGAGAGATAGCAGCTTCAACGGCCTCCGCCGTGACCTCGGGCTCCAACAAAGGGAGGGTAGTCCCGACTACCTCCATCCCAGCCTCTGGGCCGCCCTCAGGAAGAGTCGTTGGGGCGGCGACCACCAAAGGAGCCACTCCCAAAGGAGCGAGTGCTCCATGATCAAGAACCGTCATCGGAGGCTCTATTGTAAGAATAGCAGCATCGTCAACCCCCTCCACATCAAGCAATGTTTCATTGGGAATGTTAACAGGCTCTATCTTCAACAAGCCAGTAGGAACCTCCCCCATCGCTGAAGACTCTGCACAATTCACGCAAGAATAAGGATATATACATACAGGTGTAAACAATCTGAAATGCTACAAAGAAGTACAAAAACATACAATGCGTAACAAAGCCTTCAATATGGCTTCTTCAAGCCGATGCTCCTTCTCAAGGAGGCGTGCTCGCCGAGTTTCGAGGGTGGACTCGTGGCCGCCGGTCCATAAGGAAAGCGCGTCTGCAGTATCCTCGGAAGCGGCCTTCTTCAGGGCCCTTTCTCCCCATTCCTCCAACGGGCCAATAAACCGCCGCCGGATCCAGGAGGGGTCTTCATGGAAGATTACGGCAGGATAGGGTTTCTTCGGAACCCTTACGTTCTGAGACCCATCTTTAGAACGTCTTATGGCCTCAGCCAATTGTGCGGCTTCCTCGGCAGCCGAACCCGGGAAGAGAAGACCAGTGTCCGACTCTTGCACGACCAACGGTTCATTTGGGAGTATGGGCTCAGACTCCGCTAAAGAATTAAGTAAGCTAGTGGCCACCCTCCTCCGCCTCTTAGATCCAGAACCGGCCGCCGAAGATGACCGTTTCTTCCCCCGTGGAGCCTTAGTGCGGCGCCGGCCCACGTCACCTTCAACACCCTCATCCCTATCACCCTCGCCCGGTGCCACAACCAAGGATGACACCGCCATTGTCGATGCCACGGGTGGTGGTGCTGCCACGGGTGGTGGTGCCGCTACCGGAGCCCGTTTAGCCCACAACCGGGTGCCTAATGGCATACCAGCTGTTGGGGTAAGATCCACCCCCGACTCTCCGGGAATAAGCGCAACACCAGTATCCCTCAATGGAAAATGGACCGGCGCACGCGGTCGCAGCGTAGCTCCCATGACCGGAACCTGAGTAGGAGCACCATGGCCAAGGAGTACCCTTCTCTCCTCAACAATAATCGGATTGACCCGATGAAGGTACCAACTCGTAAACGATCCCACGCACCGGGGAATATGGTCAGCTTTAGGGATCATGAAATGGGAGCCGGTTTTCAACCTCACGAAATGGTGAGCTGCACCGCGAACGGCTTCGAGTGAGGGGACCGACGCAACTACGAAAGCCTCGAAAGGAACGCCCTGGTTATATCCAAGCTGCCGAGCGAAGCAATGCGAGTTGTACCGCATGAAAAGAGCCGCACTATGCTGGCAAAATACTAGATAGCCTGGCCTAATTGAATATAAGTGCGCGGCCTCCCTGGGCTTTAAAGAAGGCACATTGACTTTTGACCGGTCCCAGAGTTGCTGAGCTGGACCTGAGGGAGGAGATAAAACTCGGTCGGTGAACACCAATCCGCCAGCAGCAGCATAAGGGGCAATTAACGCCCGAATGGCCCTAAATTGAGTTGGGTCGGAGGCAGAAGCATTCACCAATCGTATAAGTCTCGGGAAGGTGTAAGCGTCGTAGAATGCGGGCCTCTGATGCATAGCGAAAGCACCCAAGATGTGCATTTCGATCCAAGACGTGAAGTAATGAAGAGAAAAGCTTACCACGTCTATGCCAGGGGTAGAGGTATTAGCAGCAGCGCCCAACCCGTGATAGAGATGCGCCAGTGTCGGGATGCCAACGGCCAGCCGTGTCCCCTCAGCTATACGATGAGCCGGATAGATGACCGAAACTCTCATGAAGCGGCGATGCATGGGAATGACAAACCAGCTGAGCCAGATGCTAACAAAGTCCACGAAGAACGTCTCCTCATCCATGCCGGGAGCTGCAATGGAGTCGAAAGACACCGGCGACATAATGGGAATGTAGTACTGTGGTAGATCCGATTCCTGGGTCGGCAGCTTCTTCGGACCAAACCCGAAGGGGTCATTAATATTCGCAAACTTCGGAGCCGTCTTTGACAGAACATCCTTGCGAAGGAGGCAAGCGATGAAGCTCTTAAAAGTGACGCCTTTCTCCTCAGATTCTGTGAACAACCGGTCAAAGATACCCAGCGCCTTGATCAGGCTCAGACGCTTGTGGCGCGGCATTTTCGCTCGACAAGCCGTCGGGGATCGCGGGCTCGACCTCAAAGACGTACTCATCGGGAGGCAGCAACTCCTCATAAAGCGCCCCCCGAATTGGCAACCCCGAGATCTCATAAAATTCTTCCAAAGAGATCGAAACCTCTCGGTCCCCCAGAAGAAAAGTGTTGGCGGGGAGATTCCACTGATTCAAGAACGCCTTAACCCACCAGACATGCGGGGATTGGTAGTGGAAGAGAGACACATACATTGCCTGGTAGAGCCCGACTTTCTGCAGTCGCGCGCGATGAGCAGAATGGATGTAACAAGCCCAGAGGAGGTAGCCCATTGGGTGTCGAGGGGTGAGCCCTATCTTGTAGATTTGTCCCCATGGTTAGGCCTCACCCTGACAAATACGTCGTCCCAAAATATCTATAGCTGGGATCGGATGGTTCGGGATACCAGTCGTCGAAGGCTCGAGCCACCCCATCGGAGTCCAATTCGGCATCTCCACGGCAAAGACTGTCCTTGGTGGGTCTAGTGGCAGAAACGGAAAGGTGGGCTCCGTTGGTACTTCGCAAAGGAAGCTTCGGCGCCCCGGATGATATGACCGTACCAGGTCCCCCACAAAAGTAAGTTGGTGCAGTTTGGGTCATGAGACCTGATCATCGCCACCGCTTCCTCATCAGATGGTGACTGAGAAAAAGCGGCCTCCGAGCGAGTGAAAGGAAAGTACGGAACGGAAGCCATTGTACCTAAAATAAAATAAAGGAAAATTATTAAAAGCGAAGCCAGCGGTATATATATATATATATATATATATATATATATGAGTATAAATATATATGTATATAAAGACAGTTGAAGAAAGCGACAGCAGACTTTTTTTATGGGACCATTAGTTACAAAACATGTGGGTCCCACGAAATCAAGATGGAGGCTGGCTAATGAGGAGGTACAGCAATTACAATGAGACAAAGGAAGATTCTCAATGGATTTCGAATGACCCTACACATTCCCCTAAAAATCCATCTTGGACTCTGTGGCAAATCAAACAGAATCAAAAGAATTAAATCCCTAGAGAGCAACATTGCAAACTTCTTCTAGATTGTGAAGGAGATGACTCAGGGAAAGAAAACCCATGAAGTTCTCTGGGAAGAACTAAGTTCTTCAAAGGAATTAAATTCCTTTTGAAAGGGAGAATTAAATTCCCAGAAACATTTTTGAGATGGAATTAAATTCCATGGAAAAAAGACAACTGCCATCATTAGCCCCCTGAAGGCCAGAGAAACCTTAGCGAGATCTGTCGTTTAAGGATTGAGAGATTTTCTTTTTAAAAAAAAAGAACCTAAAATAAAAGAATGTGTGTTCTTGTGCAAGGGAAAAACCCCTTGATCTGGATTTTAAATCCCATGGTGATTTCTACGAAAGTTCTTTGTCCGTTCAAAAGCATTACCTGAAGAAAAGGGAATCCTTCAAAAGAGTTAAACTCTGGAAAATTTTTGAAGCAGAGAACTAAACTCTGGAAAAGGAGAATTAAATTCTTAAAAGAAGAAAGTTCTCAAAGGAGGAAGACGAGCAAAGTGGAGGCGCTTCTGAAAAGACATTGGCATTTATAGGATGGGATGGAAAACGTTTCATCTACCCTACTCCCAAGGCAAATCCAACGGTCACAAACTGACAGCGTTGCATTCACGTGCAGACACGTGAGAGCAACACTGTGGGGGCATTTGTTACCTGATTAAAAATTAGGAAAAAGCTTCAGAAGAGGCATCACGTGCTCACACACGACCAGTGGTCACGTGTTGGCACGTGATGGTTAAAGCAGCGGCAAAGGATAGAGCGCAGAAGAGGAGTCCATTCAGGGGGTCACGTGCTTACACGTGATCGGGGGTCACATGCTCACACGTGACCAGGGGTCACGTGTGAATACGTGACCAAAGGTCACGTGGCCACACGTGACTTGCTTTAAAAGCCTTACTGTTCAACAAAATTAAATTCTGAAAAAAATCATCTAAATCTTTCCAAAATGGAGGAAAATTAAGGAGAACCGTGGATTAAGAATCCAAGGGTGATTAAATATCACCAATTTATGGAAAAATCTTGGACAAGGAAAGATTTCCTCTAAATCTCACCGAAATGACAAAAGGAATATCTTTGGATTTAAAATCCAACGGTGAATAAAATTCACCTAATAATCTAAAGGCTCAGATTAATGATGAAAACAAATCAAATCTTTCAATGAAAGATTTACCAAACAGATTGATTCTTTTCCTTCTCCTGTAAATAGGAGCCAGGAGAGAGTTTTGGGGGGAGAGAGCTTTGGAATCTTGAAAAATTCAGAGAGAAAAGAATAGGAGAATTTAACTCTCTACAAAGGAAAACCCTAGGTAAGAAAGGTGATCAAAACTTCAATAAAAAGAGAATTTAATTCTCAAGTTAAGAGTTTAACTCTTCTATAAAAAAAAAGAACTTAGTTCTTTCTCTGGTTGAAGATCTGCAAAGTGCACATCTCCCCATAGGTTGAGAATTTAATTCTCATCGGGTCGAGATCCTGCCATGCAGATCTAAAATATAGAGGAGGAATTGAGTTTTGAGAATTTAATTCTCACAAAGTTATAGGAATTTAATTCCTCTAAGGAAAATTAGGGTTTAACCCTATATGAGAATTCAATTCTCCAAAATTATAGGAATTTAATTCCTTCAAGATGGACAGAACTAGAGTTTAACCCTAATTGAGAATTTAATTCTCCTAAGCTCACAGGAATTTAATTCCCCTTAAAATAAAATTAGGGTTTTACCCTATGTCAGAACTTGATTCCTTACATATATGAGAGTTTAATTCTTACAGAAGGAAAATTAGGGTTTAACCCTACCTAATAATATAATTCTTCCAAAGAAAAATAGGAATTTAATTCCTCTAAAGTTATAGCTGGGGTTTAACCCTATGAAGAATTTAATTCTTAAAAAGATAAAACAGATCTTCAAACAGGCAAAGAACCAGGGTCACGTGTCCCCACGTGACCCCTGTAAAGATCCACAGAAAAGGACTCAGAGGCAACGCCTCACGTGCTCCACATGATCCCTAAAGCACAGAAAGAAAAAAAACTAAGGGAACAGAAGCTCTGGGCACTCTCATGTGTTACCACGTGACCCCTTGGCAAATCAGCGCACCAATCCCCGTCACGTGTCAGCACGTGATGCTCTAAAATAAAATATAAAAGATATTCAATACTTTTCTGTAGAGCAAAATAAGGGGAAACTGGTCCCACCTTTGGGCGCTCTCACGTGTCCATACGTGACCCCTCTTTCTTTAATGTTTAACACTAATTAGAGATCTTCTGTCCCAGTGTTTAACACTGAATTTTCTTAGTGTTTAACACTAATTTGAAAACCCTATTTGCAGTGTTTAACACTGTTATTTTCCAATGTTTGACACTAAATCGAGAACTATATTCCCAGTTTTTAACACTGATCATCTTTTAGTGTTTAACACTAATTTGAGAATCTTACTATTATTCTCTAGTGTTTAACACTAATCTGAGAGCTTTATTCCCAGTGTTTAAACACTGCTGTTCCCCATTGTCTAAACACTATTTTTAGCCAATTTGGCTAATTTTTCAGAGGCAAAGCCTCCCCTTCAGTGGACCAACAGAGGGCCAATATTCTAAACTTGATTAGACTTAGCCCAAGAAGGCCATAAGTCCTCAATTCAGACTTAACTGAGCCAATTGGCTCATAATATAATTAATTGGTCTTGGTTCCAAATTGGGCTACAGATCACTTAATCTACCTTGGTTCAAGGGTACGTCTCTTCACTCCTTTGATACTAGTCGTTGTAATTCCTCAACGTCTTCAAAGAGGTGACGGGTCCCAACAACCACACATTTCACGGACTGTGGGGTCCTTAAACCCATGGACTATGAGGTCCTTAACCTTGACCGGGATGTCTTAAAACTAACAACGGACTATGACGTCCTTAACCTTGACCGGGATGTCTTAAAACTAACAACGGACTGTGGGGTCCTTAAACTCATGGACTATGATGTCCTTAACCTTGACCGAGATGTCTTAAAACTAACAACGGACTGTGGAGTCCTTAAATCCACGGACTATGATGTCCATAAACTTGACCGCGATGTCTTAAAACTAACGCCGGACTGTGGAATCCTTAAATCCACGGACTATGATGTCCTAAACCTTGACCGCAACGTCTTAAAACTAACATTGGATCGCAATGTCCTTAAACTACTCATCGACCGCAATGTCATTAAACTAAACAACAGGGCCCCCAATTGCTCTCTTGTCGGATCTAAACGATCCCGTTAAGTTGAACTTAGTCTAAAATTAGACTAACGTATCCTTAACTAACGTTTAAGTCGATCTTAGTCTCAAATGAGGCTAACGTATCCTTAAACTCAACCCCCCAAACCCAAATCGAAGAAAGATACGGATTTGGACTAGTCCACGCCCTACGGGCGACAACATAACTTAGTCTCCGTATACAATCCACGAGCAACCAAACACAAAACAAACACCCACGACACGAAGTTGTTAGTTATATGTATGCCCTAGAGGCCATTACAGTACATAGGATGTATATTGTAGTGGATGCTGGGACATATATAGGGAGGACTTTCTTGCTCGACATGATAGTATGCTATCTGGTTGCTCTTTACCTTAACGTGTATACTGATTGTCTCTCTGTTACATGTTGGTAAAGTCCTTAGGATGTGTACTTGACTATCTGGACTATGATGCGGATCATACTAGTGGGGACATGGTAGTCCATAAGTACATCCTTCAAAGTCCCTAGTCGTGGGTGTATCGAGACGGGGCATCGATATACCAGAGTAGACTAGCGTATACCTTCTCGACCCATACAGATGGGCGATGCATGATCCCATATCCATTGGTGTTTGACATCAGAGATGATATACGGGTGCTTAGTAGAGACTGGATACACTGGACGGACTCACCGAGAACTCCCAGATGGTATTATACCTTACGTCAGATGGCAGTTCTCTGGTGACACTGGTACAGGTTAGTCTGTAGACCCGAGATCGTCATAGAGTCTTGCGTGATTCCCACTGTGCTTTGATTTCCACCTTACCACGTCCAAGAGGGCGTGCAAAACGGTGGCTTTTGGGTACAGTCCCGAATCACATGGAGGCAATGAGCGATAGGAGGGGATTCGTCTCTCCCGGTATAGGGAGTTGATGTTGCGCTGTGTTCGATTGGCTATAACCGGAAATCCCTGGCCAGGGTTGCTGAGATTTACTGGTAAGTGTTATCAGTACTATCTCGAATTGTTATAGACCTCATATCGACACGACTTATCGAGCTATTGGGGTCTGACGTTTACCACCCCTAGGCGAGATATGCGACATATCAGACGAACAGACCGGACTGTACGGTAAGTGTTACTGGTTGGATTCACAGGAGTGTGAGAGGGCTTGCTCGTCGATCTTCTGATCGCTCAATACCCGGGTGGCCGTTACGTTTAGCAGACCGCTTGCGGCTTGTGGGTGTTTGATATGATCATCACCTGCTGCCGTCGTATTGACGAGTCTTTAGAGTCCTATACAGAGGTTTCCTGGCTCAAGCGAAACGAAATAGGAGCGCATATGAGATATGTGCGGGACCGAGAATAATGCGTGTATGTGATACCGTATTCTATTCTCGCGATGAATGTATCGAATGGTTGTATGCGATATAACCTAGTTATCGAATCGAGGATTGATTCGATAGATCGATACATTGGATATTAGTCGGTTATATGCGATATGACCGGATCGTTAAATCAAGTGTTGATTTAATGATTTAATGCATAATTATATATTTGATATATTACTTTGAATTAACTAGTATTGGTTCACTTTAATTGGTTTTTCTCACTTTTTTGTGCACATTGTATATGTGATATATTTTTGTGCACAAGTTTGTATCATGTTTGATGATGCATGCTAACTTGGGTTTGTGTAAAGATTAAACCATGGTTATGTGAATGGTTAGGGTTTTGTTTTCTTATTCATTTATTTATCTATTTATTCTTTTTGGAAAATAATAAGCATAAAGAAAAATGGTGGCTTTCTTTGGATGCATGTTGAAGCTTCATGAAGCTTTGACTAAGTCACCATTTTGTCTCATGCTTAACCCTAACCATTCCACTTAACCCTAGTCTATTCTCTACACTTGACCATGGTTGGATTATGATAAGTATTCATTTTATTTTCTTTTTGAAATATACTTATCATAACATTCTTCATCTTCTTCTTCTTCTTCACATGAAGAAGCTTGCTACCAACAATGGCAAAGTGAGAAAAAGTGTGAGAAATCCAATTCTAAAGTGAACCCACTTCCTATTTCTTCATCCTCTACCTCTTGCCAAGTAGTATAGGGTGTTTTCTTCACAAGTTTCATGACTTGGTGAAGTGGGAGCTTGATCTAGTGATGCCTCGACATCAATCATCTTCGGCATCGTAGTCGATGACCTAGCCCGCCCATTTCTCCGATGAAGCCGACGCAAGAGCCCGGTATTCCATTTGGACAGCGAGGAGACCTCATTGCGGAGCTATGGAGGTGGAGAACCGAATCTACAAAGGTTGTATTTCCGTTCCCTATAGTAAAGTAGTTTACTTGTTCTAGTTTCGCCTAAAATTCTAGTTAACGATTTAGTCTAGGGTTTCTCGGCACCGTAAAATTTGAAATTGGCATGGTTGATGCCTTGTGAGACCTCATTATTGTGCCTAGGAACCCTACAGTGGTATCAGAGCCGAGCTAGAGCCTTAGGCGATGCGTAGACGAAGTTTGAAACCCGAACGAACCCGAAACCCTAAAAATTCACCCTCTATGGACTTTTTTCAAAAACTGGGTTTTTTCCAGATTAAAAATTGCTAAAAAATTCATCAGGGTCTTAGTTGAATTACTGTGAAATTCGAGGGGCTAACTCATCTAAAGAGCGGCGGAACCGCGGCAAAAGCATGGCTTGTGCGGCGGTTCCGCGGCCATATGATGACGTCAGCCCTCCATTTTTGCACAGTAATTTGTCTCTTCTGGTTCTGGAATTTCAGGGAATTTTTAATATTTATTCAAGAGTTGAACATTCCAGGGTGTTTTGGAGCTTCGATGATTCGATCGGATTATCAGACTTTGTCTATGTATTTTTCCGGATAAATTTTAGAATATGTTAAAAAGTTCGACCGGATATAAATACCCACTTTTTCCCTGTTGGGAAATTTCCAATTGTTGGACTTTTCCGTGGTTTAATGACGTTCTAAGTAGTGCAAGTAATGCGATGGTCCCTCTAGAAGACAACAAACCTTAACTCGATTATGTGACCGTCTTGAACTGCCCTTTGAACCTTCGGGTTTGGGGCAGTACGGCGTGCCACATGTGAGGCGTTGGCTTGACCCTACTACGGCTGGACCGTTGGTACTGAGGCACGAACTGAATGTTGTTAGACCTATTTCATGTGTTGATCTATTTCGGGAAAACTTGGGTGTTTGAATGTTCGATCGGAAAGTTTAACATTTTCTGTTTATCTGGAATGTGATACAATACTTGGAATCAACAAGTAGTTATGGGATAACTGAATGAATGTTGTAAATCTAGCACTTTAGTCTCATTTGATCGGTTGCCACGGAATTTTGATGTGATCAAAAGTCCGTCGCAATCACGTAGCGTACGCGGATACTCGCCGGATAAACTTAATAGACAGCCTCACCCCATAGCCCCGACCAAGTGACTGTAGGAGAACCCCGTCGCCGAAAGCATCCGTTTGGGTGCTCGCGGTAGCGGTGTTCCGCCTTGGTGCACTTCGTCGACGGTATCGGGGGTGCGGCCGTCTACTGAAATTTGCGACGAGCATTCGATCAGGATATCTGGAATCTTGTTGAATTGCCCGATTATGTATTGAAAAGTGTTTTCGATTTTGAGACTAAAATGCGGGGTTTATAATTGTTAGGCATGCGATGTCTAAGGAATTCATTTGATTAGGCATGCGATGTCTATGGAGGTTGCGGATTCCAACTGTTGTAGTTTTACACTTTCTTTTCTGTGACCGTAAGTGTAATATGCGATATCGCCGGTTTTGTTGCTATATGTCAACGACAATTGGGATGCGCATATTTACTTACGTTGATGACATATGATGTTATGTGTTGCTGGATATGTTATATTGGATCGTCGTGTTTGAATAGCCGGGGATTTTTATGTGAGGTGAGTGTTTATCATTTTCATTCATGTAAAAACTTGTATGTAATATTCTTTTATTGGGGCACTTCCAGGGCGCGGAAGTTGTCACCCTTTGTATATTATTTACTTTTCCGCACTAGGATAGACCCAAGGAGGGGAGCACAAGTAACCGGGTTCTGGAGTCCAGTGGGACACCAACTCGAGGAGTCGAGTCCGGGTCTCCTAACTCTAGAATTGGTAGGGTTGCTTGCCGCTCTCGTAGGGGTCTAGGGGTGTGGGTTTGGCTATTCATCAAGACCGTGGAATCCGTGTTTTATACTGGCTCGTATTGAAAACACGGACGTCCTAGTATATCCAATATTTCATATGTTTCTTCTGCTGCGGTATCTGTGATGTGATCATTTGATATGTTCTGTGATAGATACAGTATATAGTATATATGATATATTATATAGACGTTACTTATATTTTACACCCGCGCTAGCCCTGCCCCGCTCTGCCGTTAGTTACCTAACCTAACGGTGCACGAGGGGACATCGAGGCGAATGCGGATGGCATAAGTGTACGTCGTATTTATCTGTGATGTTTAGGTAATTTAAATGATGGGACTTCATTAATGAGATTAATGAAATAAAAGAAACCTAAAGATGTTGTAGAATCGAATTTCAAAATAAAACAGGTAGCTACAGTTCTTGCTTTGCACAGCGGTATATATGATATATCCTGCACCTTATTCGATAAGGAAAGGACCGAGATCCCTTCACCGGGAGTGACTCTTTTAGCAATAACTGGCAGATGCTACACACTCGGTTTGTCTTTTGATTGCTTTTAAGAGTTTTTGCTTTGCACAGCGATATATATGATATATCCCGCACCTCATTCGACGAGGAAAGGACCGACGATCCCTTCACCGGGAATGACTCCTTTAGCAAAACTAGAAAAGCCTCAAAAACACTCCATTTTAAAATTCATTCGATCCTACAACGATATCAAGTTCATTATGCAATAGGTTTTCAGAAAAACCTGTCGTAGCCCTCCGTCATTTCAGATAAGTAGTAGTTAGTATTCGTGCTACGTTTGTTGGCCTGCGTCAAGGCGTAGTGTGCGGTAGCTAACTAGTATTTATCTGCTTATGCATATGATGCAGATTGGATTAGGGTAGTCGTGCGACTTTGTTGGCCTGCGTCAAGGGTCGTGCGGGAGGGTTTAATTCAATCAGGAAATGACGGGTTGAACTTGACTAGCGCACTATGGTTTGTTGGCCTGCGTCAAGGTCATAGGACGCTAGGGGCAAAATTATCGGGAATTTCAAGTGTTGAAATTTGCAATGAGATTGCATACTTTCTATGAGATAGTTGGATCCCGATACCCACTGCGAGTAAGAGTTACTCCTGGGAGAGTTTTACACATTACAATTAGCCGATCAAGTAGGTGTCTAGAAAGGTGTTAACGGGGTTACGCCTCTGGAAAAACGAGGTTTACATTAATTAGGTCCGTGCGAAAGCACGGGGCACCTCCCTCAAAGTACCGACACTGGCCTGGCTGAAAGATTGGCGAACTTGTAGCGTGTAATTAATCCCGGCTAGTCTTTCCTTTTAGGGTTTGAAGGAAGATTTGATAAAAACAGTGGGAGCCATCCTGATTAGATAAAAAAAAAATAACCAATCTGATCTTGCAAGAGCGCACGCTGAGTGTTTTTCTTCTCTCTCTCTTCTGGTAGCGACCATTTCACGCCTTAATCAAGATAATAAAACGGATTATTGACCGAACCCGCTTGTTATACTGAGCTGGGGAACGTTGGTCCCGCTCCAACTTATAATTGTTATAAGACAGAGCAGGAAATTGGGGAATACCAGATTTCCCGTGCCGCCCAAACGAAGAGAGTGCATGCTGATGCATCATCTTCGGGTGTGTTCATTATACAGAACTGTTTCTCAATGTCCTTTACGTCCTGGGTATTTGATACCGGATCAGGATCCCGCATATGTAATATGTTACATGGGCTACAGAAAGGTAGAGAACTGAGAACGGGTGTAAGTTTCATGAGGCAGAAAACGGGACAAGTGTTGCAGCCAAGTCTGTTGGTCACTGTCACCCTGTATTACAAATACATTGATTCTGAACGAATGTTATTAGATACCGAACCTGATATACAAAATCATATCAGTCTCTTTATTAGTAAAGAAATGATAAAATTTTGTATTGTTGGATAATGTTTTGAACATTTCCTATATCAAAAGTTGATCGGTTCAGGCACGTTATCTAAAAGCATTAATGTTCTAAATCAAACTACAGTTCTTAGTATATGGAACACACACAAGAGGAAGAGTTCAGAAATGAACGGATCCTTCTTGAGGTATTGTAGACTAGGTCATATCAATGCGACCTGACTGGCTAAAGTTACATTTAGATGTTTATTTAAATTAGTTTGAATTTACATCTTGTGAAACTTGCCAGTCATGTCACAAAGATAAGATGACCATAGCTCTGTTTACTGGAAACAGAGAAAGAGTTAGTGAACTATTTGGGATGATACATGTTGATGTATGTTAGGTCCCCAGTCTACACATGCCAAGACCGGTTCTTTGTACTTCATTACATTTACATTCTCTGATAATCTCTCAAGATTCAGACATATGTTCCTGTTGAAACACAAGTCCGAACCTTTTGAGATATTCACAGAATATAAGTTAGAAGTAGAGAACCAATACGGGTATAAGTATTATGTCCTTTGATGAGATCAAGGAGGAGAATACTTGAGCATGGAAATCCTGGACTATTCTAAAGGAGAATGAGATTCTCTCTCAGTGTTACTCCTCCGTATACACCGCAGCACCTCGGTGTATCGGGGCGGAGCAATCACACTCTATATGAAATGGTGTGCTCTATGATGAGTACTACTGAATTACCTATTTCCTTTTGGAAATTATGCACTTATGAAGTTGCATACCTATTGAATAGGGTCCCGATCAAATCAGTTGCCTACCACTTCATATGTGATATGGAAAGGGAAGAGCCCATATCTTAAGTTAGTTAAGATCTGGAGTCGTCCGGCCTATGTCTAAAAGCAAAATCCGGACAAGCTCGAGGCAAGGTCTGTTATGTAGGACTGGAAATGTTCCAGCTATACAAACTACAGCAGATGATTTGATAGAACCAAAGGATTCAGTAGATTCCAACGAACCTCAGCCTCTCCGCCGATCTAGTAGGGTTCCTCACCCACCTGAGAGTTACTTCGGTTTCTCTATGACAGTGGGAGCGAGGAATGCATCATGAGATGATGACCCAACTAGTTTCGAGCTGGCCATCAGGAGTGAGACTCTGTAAGAATGGCTGGATGCTTAGCGATCTGAGATGGAATCCTTATACACCAACAAAGTATGGACTTTGGCTGCTATATCTGAAGGGTTAAATCCCCATCAGGAGCAAGTAAATCTTGAGAAGATTACTTGTTGTACATGGAAAAGTTGAGACTTTCAAAGCTAGACTTGTTAAAGATTTGCATCATTGTCCAGGTATAGATTATGTTGAAACCTTTTTTTTTAAGGATCTATGCTTAAGTCCATCCAGATCCTACTTGCCACGGCTACATACCATGACTACGATATCTGGCGGTTGGGTGCCATGACTGCTTTTCTAAATCATGATTTAGAAGAGAGCGTCTATAAGTACACAGACAGTGGGAGCAGCGTTAACGTGTGCAAGATGTTTTATGTGATGAAGCAGGCATCGCGGAGTTGGAACATCTGTTTTGATGAGTTAGTCATACAGTTTGACATCATCAAAATGGTAGATGAACCTTGTATATACAAAAAGGTAGTAGGGAGTATGGTTGAGATCCTCGTAGAGTACGTGGATGACATACTCTTGATAGGGAAGGAGTTTCCTATGCTACGCTCGGTCAATCTCCGCTTATCACAAGGATTCTCCAGATAAGATCAAAGTGATACCTCCTCCATCCTGAGCTTTCATCTATGAGATAGATGTTATTTGGGTGTTAGTATACTCACTAGCTGTAGTGAGATGGTATCAATTGGTCCTGGGGAGAATCACTGGAAGGGTTCCAGGGTGATAAAGACGACTGAGTGTCAGTCGCAGGCATTGTCTTTACCCTCAGTAAAGGGACGGTATGTTGGAAGAGTTCCAAGCTAGATACTGTGGCATACTAGACGATAAAGGCCGGATACATCGCTGCTTAAGATGCTACCAAAGAGGAAGTCTGGGTGTGTATTAGTTCATGAGATGAACTTAGTTCCTCCCATGGTGTGACAATGGAGTTGTGGCTTATGCCAAGGATCGTCCGTTCCATCAGTGATCCAGACATACTCTAAGGCAGTATCACCTGATCATGGAGATGGTTGATCTCTAAGGGATCGAGGTTAGGAGAGTAGACTCAGAGGATAACACGGCGGATCCACTCACGAAGGCCTATTCCCAGAGAGAGACTTTTATGGGATGGTTGAGTATGAGATACTACAACCACTGCTACAGATGGCCCTAGTGCAAGTGGGAGATTGTTAGTTATATGTATGCCCTAGAGGCCATTACTGTACATAGGATGTATATTGTAGTGGATGCTGGGACATATATAGGGAGGACTTTCTTGCTCGACATGATAGTATGCTATCTGGTTGCTCTTTACCTTAACGTGTATACTGATTGTCTCTCTGTTACATGTTGGTAAAGCCCTTAGGATGTGTACTTGACTATCTGGACTATGATGCGGATCATACTAGTGGGGACATGGTAGTCCATAAATACATCCTTCAAAGTCCCTAGTCGTGGGTGTGTCGAGACGGGGCATCGATATACCAGAGTAGACTAGCGTATACCTTCTCGACCCATACAGATGGGCGATGGATGATCCTATATCCATTGGTGTTTGACATCAGAGATGATATATGGGTGCTTAGTAGAGACTGGGTACACTGGACGGACTCGCCGAGAACTCCCAGATGGTATTATACCTTACGTCATATGGCAGTTCTCTGGTGACACTAGTACAGGTTAGTCTGTAGACCCGAGATCGTCATAGAGTCTTGCGTGATTCTCACTGTGCTTTGATTTCCACCTTACCACGTCCAAGAGGGCGTGCAAAACGGTGGCTTTTGGGTACAGTCCCGAATCACATGGAGGCAATGAGCGATAGGAGGGGATTCGTCTCTCCCGGTATAGGGAGTTGATGTTGCGCTGTGTTCGATTGGCTATAACCGGAAATCCCTGGCCAGGGTTGCTGAGATTTACTGGTAAGTGTTATCAGTAGTATCTCGAATTGTTATAGACCTCATATCGACATGACTTATCGAGCTATTGGGGTCTGACGTTTACCAACCCTAGGCGAGATATGCGACATATCAGACGAACAGACCGGACTGTACGGTAAGTGTTACTGGTTGGATTCACAGGAGTGTGAGCGGGCTTGCTCGTCGACCTTCTGATCGCTCAATACCCGGGTGGCCGTTACGTTTAGCAGACCGCTTGCGGCTTGTGGGTGTTTGATATGATCATCACCTGCTGCCGGCGTATTGACGAGTCTTTAGAGTCCTACACAGAGGTTTCCTGGCTCAAGCGAAACGAAATAGGAGCGCATATGAGATATGTGCGGGACCGAGAATAATGCGTGTATGTGATACCGTATTCTATTCTCGCGATGAATGTATCGAATGGTTGTATGCGATATAACCTAGTTATCGAATCGAGGATTGATTCGATAGATCGATACATTAGATATTAGTCGGTTATATGCGATATGACCGGATCGTTAAATCAAGTGTTGATTTAATGATTTAATGCATAATTATATATTTGATATATTACTTTGCATTAACTAGTATTGGTTCACTTTAATTGGTTTTTCTCACTTGTTTGTGCACATTGTATATGTGATATATTTTTGTGCACAAGTTTGTATCATGTTTGATGATGCATGCTAACTTGGGTTTGTGTAAAGATTAAACCATGGTTATGTGAATGGTTAGGGTTTTATTTTCTTATTCATTTATTTATCTATTTATTCTTTTTGGAAAATAATAAGCATAAAGAAAAATGGTGGCTTTCTTTGGATGCATGTTGAAGCTTCATGAAGCTTTGACTAAGTCACCATTTTGTCTCATGCTTAACCCTAACCATTCCACTTAACCCTAGTCTATTCTCTACACTTGACCATGGTTGGATTATGATAAGTATTCATTTTATTTTCTTTTTGAAATATACTTATCATAACATTCTTCATCTTCTTCTTCTTCTTCACATGAAGAAGCTTGCTACCAACAATGGCAAAGTGAGAAAAAGTGTGAGAAATCCAATTCTAAAGTGAACCCACTTCCTATTTCTTCATCCTCTACCTCTTGCCAAGTAGTATAGGGTGTTTTCTTCACAAGTTTCATGACTTGGTGAAGTGGGAGCTTGATCTAGTGATGCCTCGACGTAGATCATCTTCGGCATCGTAGTCGATGACCTAGCCCGCCCATTTCTCCGATGAAGCCGACGCTAGAGCCCGGGATTCCATTTGGACAGCGAGGAGACTTCATTGCGGAGCTATGGAGGTGGAGAACCGAATCTACAAAGGTTGTATTTCCGTTCCCTATAGTAAAGTAGTTTACTTGTTCTAGTTTCGCCTAAAATTCTAGTTAACGATCTAGTCTAGGGTTTCTCGGCACCGTTAAATTTGAAATTGGCATGGTTGATGCCTTGTGAGACCTCATTATTGTGCCTAGGAACCCTACAGTGGTATCAGTGCCTAGCTAGAGCCTTAGGCGATGCGTAGACGAAGTTTGAAACCCGAACGAACCCGAAACCCTAAAAATTCACCCTCTCTGGACTTTTTTCAAAAACTGGGTTTTTTCCAGATTAAAAATTGCTAAAAAATTCAGCAGGGTCTTAGGTGAATTACTGTGAAATTCGAGGGGCTAACTCATCTAAAGCTCGGCGGAACCACGGCAAAAGCATGGCTTGTGCGGCTGTTCCGCGGCCATATGATGACGTCAGCCCTCCATTTTTGCACAGTAATTTGTCTCTTCTGGTGCTGGAATTTCTGGGAATTTTTAATATTTATTCAAGAGTTGAACATTCCAGGGTGTTTTGGAGCTTCGATGATTCGATCGGATTATCAGACTTTGTCTATGTGTTTTTCCGGATAAATTTTAGAATATGTTAAAAAGTTCGACCGGATATAAATACCCACTTTTTCCCTGTCGGGAAATTTCCAATTGTTGGACTTTTCCGTGGTTTAATGACGTTCTAAGTAGTGCAAGTAATGCGATGGTCCCTCTAGAAGACAACAAACCTTAACTCGATTATGTGACCGTCTTGAACTGCCCTTTGAACCTTCGGGTTTGGGGCAGTACGGCGTGCCACATGTGAGACGTTGGCTTGACCCTTCTACGGCTGGACCGTTGGTACTGAGGCACGAACTGAATGTTGTTAGACCTATTTCATGTGTTGATCTGTTTCGGGAAAACTTGGGTGTTTGAATGTTCGATCGGAAAGTTTAACATTTTCTGTTTATCTGGAATGTGATACAATACTTGGAATCCACAAGTAGTTATGGGATAACTGAATGAATGTTGTAAATCTAGCACTTTAGTCTCATTTGATCGGTTGCCACGGAATTTTGATGTGATCAAAAGTCCGTCGCAATCACGTAGCGTACGCGGATACTCGCCGGATAAACTTAATAGACAGCCTCACCCCATAGCCCCGACCAAGTGACTGTAGGAGAACCCCGTCGCCGAAAGCATCCGTTTGGGTGCTCGCGGTAGAGGTATTCCGCCTTGGTGCACTTCGTCGACGGTATCGGGGGTGCGGCCGTCTACTGAAGTTTGCGACGAGCATTCGATCAGGATATCGGGAATCTTGTTGAATTGCCCGATTATGTATTGAAAAGTGTTTTCGATTTTGAGACTAAAATGCGGGGTTTATAATTGTTAGGCATGCGATGTCTAAGGAATTCATTTGATTAGGCATGTGATGTCTATGGAGGTTGCGGATTCCAACTGTTGTAGTTTTACACTTTCTTTTCTGTGACCGTAAGTGTAATATGTGATATCGCCGGTTTTGTTGCTATATGTCAACGACAATTGGGATGCGCATATTTACTTACGTTGATGACATATGATGTTATGTGTTGCTGGATATGTTATATTGGATCGTCGTGTTTGAATAGCCGAGGGTTTTTATGTGAGGTGAGTGTTTATCATTTTCATTCATGTAAAAACTTGTATGTAATATTCTTTTATTGGGGCACTTCCAGATCGCGGAAGTTGTCACCCTTTGTATATTATTTACTTTTCCGCACTAGGATAGACCCAAGGAGGGGAGAACAAGTAACCGGGTTCTGGAGTCCAGTGGGAGACCAACTCGAGGAGTCGAGTCCGGGTCTCCTAACTCTAGAATTGGTAGGGTTGCTTGCCGCTCTCGTAGGGGTCTAGGGGTGTGGGTTTGGCTATTCATCAAGACCGTGGAATCCGTGTTTTATACTGGCTCGTATTGAAAACACGGACGTCCTAGTATATCCAATATTTCATATGTTTCTTCTGCTGCGGTATCTGTGATGTGATCATTTGATATGTTCTGTGATAGATACAGTATATAGTATATATGATATATTATATAGACGTTACTTATGTTTTACACCCGCGCTAGCCCTGCCCCGCTCTGCCGTTAGTTACCTAACCTAACGGTGCACGAGGGGACATCGAGGCGAATGCGGATGGCATAAGTGTACGTCGTATTTATCTGTGATGTTTAGGTAATTTAAATGATGGGACTTCATTAATGAGATTAATGAAATAAAAGAAACCTAAAGATGTTGTAGAATCGAATTTCAAAATAAAACAGGTAGCTACAGTTCTTGCTTTGCACAGCGGTATATATGATATATCCTGCACCTTATTCGAGTGACTCCTTTAGCAATAACTGGCAGATGCTACACACTCGGTTTGTCTTTTGATTGCTTTTAAGAGTTTTTGTTTTGCACAGCGATATATATGATATATCCCGCACCTCATTCGACGAGGAAAGGACCGACGATCCCTTCACCGGGAGTGACTCCTTTAGCAAAACTAGAAAAGCCTCAAAAACACTCCATTTTAAAATTCATTCGATCCTACAACGATATCAAGTTCATTACGCAATGGGTTTTCAGAAAAACCTGTCGTAGCCCTCCGTCATTTCAGATAAGTAGTAGTTAGTATTCGTGCTACGTTTGTTGGCCTGGGTCAAGGCGTAGTGCGCGGTAGCTAACTAGTATTTATCTGCTTATGCATATGATGCAGATTGGATTAGGGTAGTCGTGCGACTTTGTTGGCCTGCGTCAAGGGTCGTGCGGGTGGGTTTAATTCAATCAGGAAATGACGGGTTGAACTTGACTAGCGCACTATGGTTTGTTGGCCTGCGTCAAGGTCATAGGACGCTAGGGGCAAAATTATCGGGAATTTCAAGTGTTGAAATTTACAATGAGATTGCATACCTTCTATGAGATAGTTGGATCCCGATACCCACTGCGAGTAAGAGTTACTCCTGGGAGAGTTTTACACATTACAATTAGCCGATCAAGTAGGTGTCTAGAAAGGTGTTAACGGGGTTACGCTTCTGGGAAAACGAGGTTTACATTAATTAGGTCCGTTCGAAAGCACGGGGCACCTCCCTCAAAGTACCGACACTGGCCTGGCTGAAAGATTAGCGAACTTGTAGCGTGTAATTAATCCCGGCTAGTCTTTCCTTTTAGGGTTTGAAGGAAGATTTGATAAAAACAGTGGGAGCCATCCTGATTAGATAAAAAAAAAATAACCAATCTGATCTTGCAAGAGCGCACGCTGAGTGTTTTTCTTCTCTCTCTCTCCTGGTAGCGACCATTTCACGCCTTAATCAAGATAATAAAACGGATTATTGACCGAACCCGCTTGTTATACTGAGCTGGGGAACGTTGGTCCCGCTCCAACTTATAATTGTTATAAGACAGAGCAGGAAATTGAGGAATACCAGATTTCCCGTGCCGCCCAAACGAAGAGAGTGCATGCTGATGCATCATCTTCGGGTGTGTTCATTATACAGAACTGTTTCTCAATGTCCTTTACGTCCTGGGTATTTGATACCGGATCAGGATCCCGCATATGTAATATGTTACATGGGCTACAGAAAGGTAGAGAACTGAGAACGGGTAATAAGTTTCATGAGGCAGAAAACGGGGCAAGTGTTGCAGCCAAGTCTGTTGGTCACTGTCACCCTGTATTACAAATACATTGATTCTGAACGAATGTTATTAGATACCGAACCTGATATACAAAATCATATCAGTCTCTTTATTAGTAAAGAAATGATAAAATTTTGTACTGTTGGATAATGAACATTTCCTATATCAAAAGTTGATCAGTTCAGGCACGTTATCTAAAAGCATTAATGTTCTAAATCAAACTACAGTTCTTAGTATATGGAACACACACAAGAGGAAGAGTTCAGAAATGAACGGATCCTTCTTGAGGTATTGTAGACTAGGTCATATCAATGCGACCTGACTGGCTAAAGTTACATTTAGATGTTTATTTAAATTAGTTTGAATTTACATCTTGTGAAACTTGCCAGTCATGTCACAAAGATAAGATGACCATAGCTCTGTTTACTGGAAACAGAGAAAGAGTTAGTGAACTATTTGGGATGATACATGTTGATGTATGTTAGGTCCCCAGTCTACACATGCCAAGACCGGTTCTTTGTACTTCATTACATTTACATTCTCTGATAATCTCTCAAGATTCAGACATATGTTCCTGTTGAAACACAAGTCCGAACCTTTTGAGATATTCACAGAATATAAGTTAGAAGTAGAGAACCAATACGGGTATAAGTATTATGTCCTTTGATGAGATCAAGGAGGAGAATACTTGAGCATGGAAATCCTGGACTATTCTAAAGGAGAATGAGATTCTCTCTCAGTGTTACTCCTCCGTATACACCACAGCATCTCGGTGTATCGGGGCGGAGCAATCACACTCTATATGATATGGTGTGCTCTATGATGAGTACTACTGAATTACCTATTTCCTTTTGGGAATTATGCACTTATGAAGTTGCATACCTATTGAATAGGGTCCCGATCAAATCAGTTGCCTACCACTTCATATGTGATATGGAAAGGGAAGAGCCCATATCTTAAGTTAGTTAAGATCTGGAGTCGTCCGGCCTATGTCTAAAAGCAAAATCCGGACAAGCTTGAGGCAAGGTCTGTTATGTAGGACTGGAAATGTTCCAGCTATACAAACTACAGCAGATGATTTGATAGAACCAAAGGATTCAGTAGATTCCAACGAACCTCAGCCTCTCCGCCGATCTAGTAGGGTTCCTCACCCACCTGAGAGTTACTTCGGTTTCTCTATGACAGTGGGAGCGAGGAATGCATCATGAGATGATGACCCAACTAGTTTCGAGCTGGCCATCAGGAGTGAGACTCTGTAAGAATGGCTGGATGCTTAGCGATCTGAGATGGAATCCTTATACACCAACAAAGTATGGACTTTGGCTGCTATATCTGAAGGGTTAAATCCCCATCAGGAGCACGTAAATCTTGAGAAGATTACTTGGTGTACATGGAAAAGTTGAGACTTTCAAAGCTAGACTTGTTAAAGATTTGCATCATTGTCCAGGTATGGATTATGTTGAAACCTTTTTTTTTAAGGATCTATGCTTAAGTCCATCCAGATCCTACTTGCCACGGCTACATACCATGACTACGATATCTGGCGGTTGGGTGCCATGACTGCTTTTCTAAATCATGATTTAGAAGAGAGCGTCTATAAGTACACAGCCAGAGGGCTTCGTAGACAGTGGGAGCAGCGTTAACGTGTGCAAGATATTTTATGTGATGAAGCAGGCATCGCGGAGTTGGAACATCTGTTTTGATGAGTTAGTCATACAGTTTGACATCATCAAAATGGTAGATGAACCTTGTATATACAAAAAGGTAGTAGGGAATATGGTTGAGATCCTCGTAGAGTACGTGGATGACATACTCTTGATAGGGAAGGAGTTTCCTATGCTACGCTCGGTCAATCTCCGCTTATCACAAGGATTCTCCAGATAGGATCAAAGTGATACCTCCTCCATCCTGAGCTTTCATCTATGAGATAGATGTTATTTGGGTGTTAGTATACTCACTAGCTGTAGTGAGATGGTATCAATTGGTCCTGGGGAGAATCACTGGAAGGGTTCCAGGGTGATAAAGACGACTGAGTGTCAGTCGCAGGCATTGTCTTTACCCTCAGTAAAGGGACGGTATGTTGGAAGAGTTCCAAGCTAGATACCGTGGAATACTAGACGATAAAGGCCGGATACATCGCTGCTTAAGATGCTACCAAAGAGGAAGTCTGGGTGTGTATTAGTTCATGAGATGAACTTAGTTCCTCCATTGTGTGACAATGGAGTTGTGGCTTATGCCAAGGAACGTCCGTCCCATCAGTGATCCAGACATACTCTAAGGCAGTATCACCTGATCATGGAGATGGTTGATCTCTAAGGGATCGAGGTTAGGAGAGTAGACTCAGAGGATAACACGGCGGATCCACTCACGAAGGCATATTCCCAGAGAGAGACTTTTATAGGATGGTTGAGTATGAGATACTACAACCACTGCTACAGATGGCCCTAGTGCAAGTGGGAGATTGTTAGTTATATGTATGCCCTAGAGGCCATTACTGTACATAGGATGTATATTGTAGTGGATGCTGGGACATATATAGGAAGGACTTTCTTGCTCGACATGATAGTATGCTATCTGGTTGCTCTTTACCTTAACGTGTATACTGATTGTCTCTCTGTTACATGTTGGTAAAGCCCTTAGGATGTGTACTTGACTATCTGGACTATGATGCGGATCATACTAGTGGGGACATGGTAGTCCATAAGTACATCCTTCAAAGTCCCTAGTCATGGGTGTATTGAGACGGGGCATCGATATACCAGAGTAGACTTGCGTATACCTTCTCGACCCATACAGATGGGCGATGGATGATCCTATATCCATTGGTGTTTGACATCAGAGATGATATACGGGTGCTTAGTAGAGACTGGGTACACTGGACGGACTCGCCGAGAACTCCCAGATGGTATTATACCTTACGTCATATGGCAGTTCTCTGGTGACACTGGTACAGGTTAGTCTGTAGACCCGAGATCGTCATAGAGTCTTGCGTGATTCCCACTGTGCTTTGATTTCCACCTTACCACGTCCAAGAGGGCGTGCAAAACGGTGGCTTTTGGGTACAGTCCCGAATCACATGGAGGCAATGAGCGATAGGAGGGAATTCGTCTCTCCCGGTATAGGGAGTTGATGTTGCGCTGTGTTCGATTGGCTATAACCGGAAATTCCTGGCCAGGGTTGCTGAGATTTACTGGTAAGTGTTATCAGTAGTATCTCGAATTGTTATAGACCTCATATCGACACGACTTATCGAGCTATTGGGGTCTGACGTTTACCACCCCTAGGCGAGATATGCGACATATCAGACGAACAGACCGGACTGTACGGTAAGTGTTACTGGTTGGATTCACAGGAGTGTGAGCGGGCTTGCTCGTCGATCTTCTGATCGCTCAATACCCGGGTGGCCGTTACGTTTAGCAGACCGCTTGCGGCTTATGGGTGTTTGATATGATCATCACCTGCTGCCGGCGTATTGACGAGTCTTTAGAGTCCTACACAGAGGTTTCCTGGCTCAAGCGAAACGAAATAGGAGCGCATATGAGATATGTGCGGGACCGAGAATAATGCGTGTATGTGATACCGTATTCTATTCTCGCGATGAATGTATCGAATGGTTGTATGCGATATAACCTAGTTATCGAATCGAGGATTGATTCGATAGATCGATACATTGGATATTAGTCGGTTATAAGCGATATGACCGGATCGTTAAATCAAGTGTTGATTTAATGATTTAATTCATAATTATATATTTGATATATTACTTTGCATTAACTAGTATTGGTTCACTTTAATTGGTTTTTCTCACTTGTTTGTGCACATTGTATATGTGATATATTTTTGTGCACAAGTTTGTATCATGTTTGATGATGCATGCTAACTTGGGTTTGTGTAAAGATTAAACCATGGTTATGTGAATGGTTAGGGTTTTGTTTTCTTATTCATTTATTTATCTATTTATTCTTTTTGGAAAATAATAAGCATAAAGAAAAATGGTGGCTTTCTTTGGATGCATGTTAAAGCTTCATGAAGCTTTGACTAAGTCACCATTTTGTCTCATGCTTAACCCTAACCATTCCACTTAACCCTAGTCTATTCTCTACACTTGACCATGGTTGGATTATGATAAGTATTCATTTTATTTTCTTTTTGAAATATACTTATCATAACATTCTTCATCTTCTTCTTCTTCTTCACATGAAGAAGCTTGCTACCAACAATGGCAAAGTGAGAAAAAGTGTGAGAAATCCAATTCTAAAGTGAACCCACTTCCTATTTCTTCATCCTCTACCTCTTGCCAAGTAGTATAGGGTGTTTTCTTCACAAGTTTCATGACTTGGTGAAGTGGGAGCTTGATCTAGTGATGCCTCGACGTAGATCATCTTCGGCATCGTAGTCGATGACCTAGCCCGCCCATTTCTCCGATGAAGCCGACGCTAGAGCCCGAGATTCCATTTGGACAGCGAGGAGACTTCATTGCGGAGCTATGGAGGTGGAGAACCGAATCTACAAAGGTTGTATTTCCGTTCCCTATAGTAAAGTAGTTTACTTGTTCTAGTTTTGCCTAAAATTCTAGTTAACGATCTAGTCTAGGGTTTCTCGGCACCGTAAAATTTGAAATTGGCATGGTTGATGCCTTGTGAGACCTCATTATTGTGCCTAGGAACCCTACAGAAGTGACCATCTGGAGAAGGAGAAAGTTGTTATCGCGATGCGGTAGCGTAATTAACTGCAGGGGCTTGCGCCTGCAGGGAAGAGCGTCCCCACTATCAAAAAACCCCTCGAGCGAGGGGGAATCTGACGAAGTCTGCTATATCGGCCGCATCCGTCTAAACCTTCGATACGCGGTGCCATAAATCAACTTGGCATCTTCAGAGAGGTGGACGGATAGCACCAATTAGCATCTGCCCCAAATCTTAGGCAAGACGTCCCTGTCGCGCCGTCTTTCGGAGGGGAACAGTCACATATATCATATCGTGATTAAGTCACATATTACAGTCCGGGTTCTATTCTAGAGTCTCGTATATCTCAATGTCATCATCACCTGTTATCGTTTATGTAAAAATATACATTTTCTCATTTCCCAACGATCCGCTAATATCATAGTACATCTCATATCATACCCGATTGTATATCTTTAACTCACGGCATCACGCCCGATCATACTGACTCCTCCCCAGGTACCATATAAACTCCCCATATCATGCGTATACATCTCATATCATGCTAGATAGTATATCTTTAACTCACGGCATCACGCCCGATCATACTAACTCCTCCCCAGGTACCATATAAACTCCCCATATCACGTGTATATGTTATATATATGTATATATATATATATGTATATATGTATATATATATATGTATGTATATATATATATGTATGTATATATATATATGTATGTATATATATATACATATATATACCTTTAGAAACCTACACACATTCATATATATATATAGATACATATATATATGTATATACATACATACATACATACATATATATACATACATACATACATATATGTATATACATACATACATACATATATCTATCTACATACATACATACATATATGTATATACATATATATATATATGTATATACATATGTATATACATATACACCAAGTCAAATGTATGTGTGTGCGTGTGTGTGTGTCTACCTGAAACCTACGAATTCCCTCCAAGGCATTCATCCTCTGGTTAAGTCTTTCTAAATCAGTCTAGTCCAACCTAAAGTCTTTAATAGGACCCTACTCGCCAAGAATCTAAAGTCACGTCCGACTTCCTAATAACAGTAAGTAATATCCCTATGCTACATTTGCGGGGGTGCTAAACGCCATCCACCCGATTTCCTCCGTAGATATACATCTACTCACCTGGCCCTTGTCTGCCAAAGTCGATGCCGCCATCCTCTTCTTCATCGTCTGAAGTCTACATGAGGGGTACCTATACACAAACATATATAATATCATAAATCGAATCACGGACAAAACCAAAACAGCACATGAACGTGCATAGGTTAAAACCTATGACCCGCTCATGCAAAAGAACCAAACATCACTCGATATCGGCGTACAAAAGCCGATTGATCGAGATAAAGCACCAACATACAACTCGTAGTTCCAAAACTCATTATTTATAATATAAAACAGAGTTTAAATCATCAAAACCTTAAAATCGATCTAATCGTTCTATTTCGCAAAAACCTAGAAAGCGTCAATTAACCGTTTTACTTCAAAACTTGATGTCTAAACAAAACTAATGGCCATAATATTCATTAAATAACATAACTAGATTATATAAATCATTACTATATTTTTATCACACTAATTTGTATTAAATTGAAAATTCTAGTTTGCAATTTATCCAATTTCAACACCTTTTAAGCCAAAATTCACAATTCCACAACTAAACTTGATTTTGCATATTTTAAATTTTTAAACCACTCAAGGAAACCTTAATGATGTGCTAAAGCCCTAACTAGATTTTTAATCCCATATTTTAAATTAATTTCTAAAACCTAGTTTATAAAATAGCATATTTATTATAATTTTTAAAGTAAAAGCTAGCAATTAGTAACTAGATTATGTTTCACATTCAATTTACATGTTAACCTACACATTAAAACCTTAATCTAATGATAAAAACCCTAATTAGAATTTTGTCTCACCAATATATATATTTTATAAAAACCTAGTTAGCCAAAAACCTAATTACAACAATTTACAAATTAGCAACTAAATTAAGTTTTCTATGCCTTAACTTATTTAATTACACTATATAATCATGAACACATTGTGAAAACCCTAACTTGATTTTTAGAAACCCTTTCTAGAATTTCCTAGACAACAATTTATAACCAAATTTATACTTTAAAATTCTAGTTTAGCACCTTTAAACTACAAATTAAACATTTAGATTAGAATTATACCATCCAAGCTTTGAACCCCTTACACTTAGCCTCCAAACTTGCCTCTTTTCTCCATGTTTTAAACCAATTAGGGTTTGGGAAAAGGTAGAATAGGATTTAGATTTGAATTAGTGAAGAAAGAGAGGGGGAAAATGGGGGCTGCCATGAGTGAGGCCGGCCACAATAGGTGGAGTGGAGAGAGAGAGAGAGAGAAATGAGTGTAGAAAGATGTAGAAACCACATAAAGAAATCATTTCCTTTAAGTCTTTTCACTAATTTCTTTATTTATTAATTTTTCTTTTCAAAAAAAATAATCCTAGAAAAATCTAGAACCATGAAGAGATTTGAGAAAGAATTTTGCATAAACACACTTGTTTTAAATTGTCATGGTTCACTTTGTAAAATTAACCCATTTTCAATTTGTAATTTACACTAATTTAATATATAATTAAAGCTTATGTTAATATTTGAATTTAATTAAGTACGAAAAATATTTTAGTAAACTAATAATTTATAAGTCACTAAATAAACACCATTTACTAGTAATTATATAGTTAAAATAGACGTATTTAAATCTATATTGAAAAATAATTATAGTTAAGTTTTACGGAAAATACGGTTTATTTTACCGATTAACAGAAAATTCTCCTAAAGGATTTTATTTATTTATTTTAAAACGTTACATAGAGCTACTGGGCAGGGTTGTCAACCCATAGGGGTTCTTACTATGTGACAGTAGTGACGAAACGCAGGCTCTTACCCTCAAGGTGCCCTGTGCGATTATATGGTCTGGCTGGTTGTAGTCCGTCGCGAGGGGATTACGTAAAAAGTAGCTACTGAGGGACCTATGGATGTCGCGACCAGTTTCTGCAGTGTTGACTGACCTTTCAACGGTTTCATAGCCACCCAAACACCCTAAACTAGATAGATATGACTCCCGAATCCCGCCGGTTTTTGCCCCGCAAAAACTGCCATAAAACCATTGGCAAAATTCATGCTTATTTGATGTTTTGACTCCCCACGGGATCTTGGTTTGTACTAAGAAGCCGCGGGGACCCCGGGGATGTCCTAGAGGAACCTAGGGAGGGCCCACCCCCTAAGACCACTCTAAGGTGGCCTTAAGCGGTAGGGACCTGAGCCCTCCCCTAAGAGGGCAGGGTTGGGTCTGCTAACCCCCTAAGGCATCTTAGGGTGGCCTATGGCCTTAAGTCGTATGGGTTTAAGGTATGCTAATAATCAGTAATATCACCCATACGACTCCCGAAATCGCTGTATATGCCGGCAGTGGGACTCCCGAGTTTCCGTTGATCGAACTCACATTCAAACTACCCCACACCCACGGTCTACATCAAACACCGACCATGAACCTAAATACTAGTCGCTACATGAAAAGTCTACGTGAGAAACTGGAGATAAGATCTCCATCAAGCATGTCTCGACTGGTATCCAAGATAAATGGACAGTGTTCCACGCCTTACCTATGACACTAATATACGTGCTTCCATAACCGTCCTAATCTAGTTATAGTTACACGTATATATATATATATATATATATATCCCATAGGCATCGACAATGCAATAATTTAACTGGTTCCACTGATTGTGTACAAGTACGTGTCACTTCACTTATTCATTCACGCTTTAACACTAACGTACTTGCCACAATCCAATCACTAATATTTATCACTGGGTAATATAACACGGTCACTAGGTTATCAATGTTTATGAACACTATTCAAATGAGGATATAACCGCTACATGATATGATGAGAATGCAATTAATTATAATACGAATAAAATATAGCAGCCAGTGTCATACCACTCGCAAAATTTCCTATAAGTCACACGTGCAGAATTAAGCAAAACAATATAAAGAGGTAAGCAGTATGTTTAATTATCTGTCCAACAAAATTGGTTTCGCGTCAATCGGGTTTCAGGTTTGCTAGTTATGGTCATTTCATTTTAAGTGTTTACTGCTGAAAATCCAATTTTTTAACTGGAAGTCCGTTTCGTAATACGTTTTACTCCAAGTTGGGAGTATAATTAGGCGACGCTACAGTTGGATAGTATTTAGTTTTATCAGTAGGGTTTCCAACTCACTAGACGGGTTGATAATATCCATTGTGTGCTGGGAGTTATGCATTATCTAAGATCAGAATCTGAATTCTGTCCCTGCTTGGGACAGCAGTATGTACTAGTGGTTTAAAATGTGATTAAAATAGCAAACGATGATAAAAAAAATGAAACTACTTCCAATAGTTATCTAACAGATTCATCTTATCTACAGTATAGGGTTCCGCATAATACCATTTTCATACAGAGATGTAAAAGCATTCCCAATCAAGTGTTGGCAAGCAATGCTGCTCTGGACTGCAGTCTAAGGTCAGGTAAGTTCTTTGTTTTAGATATTCATGGGATATACATAATAGTAAATATACATGTCGTGTTAAAGGTTGTGTAGTACCCTTCGCAACGAACCAAGGTATGCTGCGATTGGATTTTTCTGGAACTAATTATGAATTTAACAGTGTCAAGTGTTCGGTAAAACGCAAGTTTCGGTACTGAAATTAGGGCGTCCCTTTATGTGTGAAAACGATATCGATTTGCCACTAAATTTCTACAGCGTGTTTGTTAACAATATGTCTAAACATCATGAGTTTTACCATATTAAGATATGTTTTGATCTAGGACATTACATTGATCGATCTGGATTATGTACATCGGTGTATATAGTCTAATTAAGCATTAAATCATATTTGTATAGCATTAGCATGTAAGCGAGTGAGAACACTTACCTCAGTCGCTGATATAGAAGCGATGAACGTGCAGAGTTTGTCTCGACAAACGAGATAGCGCAATGCTGGACACGGTACGTGGTGCGTGCGCGATGCGTGGTGACTCGGTACTGGATGCGGTGGCGATGCGGGCGTGACACGGTACTGGCACAGTCTTGGCTCGATGCGTGGCACGGCGCGGAGCACTGGGTCCGGTATGGTGTGGCACGGGGCTGGCATGAAGTGGGTACCGGACCGGGCACGGCACGACGTGAGGCTCGTGCACGATAAGAGTAGCGACAGACGTGCGCGATGTTGCGATGGCAGATGCGTTAATGACCATGATAGTTACCACGACCTAAGCTATAGCTTGGTCAGTAATGGAGGCGACAAGGGCGACGGATGCACGTGCTCGATGAAATGACCCGGGCTTATTTTGAAGATTCGGCTAGCTTGATGGGGTTCTGGTGTTGCGCAGAGTCCGTGCACGGGGCTGTGGGTTGGTTTCCGATGGTGAAGTGAATGACGATGAGGCAGCGGCGCACCGGCGAGGGTGTTGGCGATTGGGTTTGAGGTTGGTGGTGATGGCGACAAGAATCTCAGGTTATGGGTTGAGGGGAACCCGGTAGAGATGGTTGCGTCGGTGAGAAGAGGTTAGCGGCGAGAAGAGATTGTCGGTGGTGCTCAAGAGGAAATAGGTTCGCCGGTGAGAGAGGAGTCGGGTTGAGATCATATGTTCTTTTCCTGGAAGAGAGAGGTTCAGTGCGTGGAGGTGGAGCTAGGTGACTGTGAGGAGGCTGGAAATGACGCAGTCGGAGATGGCGAAGGCGTGGCACAACGGTGGTGCTGCGGTGCTGGCGTGGCAGGGTGCACGTCGTGGTTAAGGCTGGCCTGAAGCAGGCACCTGTGCAAGAAGGAGGCTCGGTGATGACAACGGTGAGCTCGGGGCCCAGCGGTGGTCGGGGAAGCTTCAGCGATGAGTGGGGGTGTGCAGGCGGGGTTCTTGGGTTGCAAGGGCTCAGGAGATGGGTGTGCAGGGAAAAAGAGAGGGGAAGAGAGAGGTGGTAGTGAGGGCGTGAGGGAGACGTCGGCGGCGACGAAGCGAAGGCGAAGCGGTCGGGTTCTGGCGGTGATGGGTTTTGGAGCTCGGGGATGGGTTCTCGTCGGGAATTTGCAGCGGCTGAGAGAGGGAGAAGAGAGAGGTGAGGTGTGGTAGTAGAGGTGAGAATGAGGGCGTCGGTGTGGTGTAGGTGATGAGGGATGGAAGGCTCGGGGGTTGGGTTTGTGAAGTGGAGGAGGACGGTGGTGGTTGCGGTGAGAGGAGGACGAGACGAAGTCGGCGACGGGGCGATGCAGGGGGCAGTGAGGTCGAGGAGGAAGGGAAGGTGCAGTTGGAGGTGGGTGTTGGAGGGGTCCGTCGGCGACGAGGTCAGTTGGGCACAGTCATTGGGAGCAGAGAGAGAGAGGAGAGAGGGGGAGAGAGATTTGAGAGATAAAGGGAGGTGGTTGAGGAGATCTCGGAGAGAACGCTGGGCAAAGACAAGGCCACAGGGGAGCGGGTCGTAGGGAGGCGGTTGGGGCTCGGTCATGAGTGTAGGGAACAGAGAAGAAGAGACGTGGGTTGAGGGAAGTGAGGAAAAGAAGGAGAGAAGGAAGAGAAAGAGAGTGGGAAAAAGAGGAGACGGGGAAAGGGATCAGGTCGAGTCAGGGTGTTTGGGTTAGGGGTTTGGGTTAGGGAGCGGGCCACTGGGCCGGGTTTGGGTTTGGGGTAGGGTTTTAAATAGGTATTTTAAAGGGATTAGTAATTTTTATTAGAAAAAATATAGTGAAATATTTATAGGAAATATTTAAATAGAAACAAAAATAGGGAAAATATATATTTAAAATACGGAAAGTATTTTCAACGGAACTAGGTATTACACCAGTCCTGCGTATGTAAGTTTAGCATCGCGACGTTAATTCGACGTTGGACGTAGCATCCGTATTTCGAAGTGAAATCCGATCAGGCAAGTTTTAACTTGCAACATGCTATGTTATTATATCGATATCTATATGAATAAGAATAGTGCATGTGTTTTATTATTCAGCAAATATTACCGATTTACAGTTTTACGGTATCCGTTCGTACCCGCACTGATAATCGTTAATCTAGTTGCATGCCGGAACATCATGATACCATTACTACTACATCAGTACAACATATTATCTAGTTTGCATCATATATAATAATGGACGTAGAATGGTTATTACAGATAAATACATATGTATCCTGGCATCAGTAGTGTTTACCGTGTTCCGATATTGATTACCGTTTCACATTGGGTATCTATTTGGTTAAAATACATCACATGACATGTTCACGACACACTACCTGACTTGTTACTTGGATCTAATTACTAATGCCAACAATACTGACGTGTTATCCTGACGGACGTGACTTGTTGTCTGTATAGACGAGAACTGTACCTACTTGATCCTGTGCTAGTATTAGATTTATATCGGCAATACCTGACTTGAACATAAACCTGAGGGTAAAGGGGAAATCAAGAATGTAACTGAAACGTAACTCAAGAGGATATTATTACTTGTTTGCCATTTTTTCGGGCGTTACGGAATAAATACTTGTTTGTCGTTTTTCCGGGCGTTACGGAATAAATACCTGTTTGCCGTGTTTTCGGGCATTACGGAATAAATACCGTTACTGTGGCCCCGTGGGGAATGAACGGGATATATACTGTTAGGTTACGATAAAAATTACATTAATTGATTTCAAAGACTTTAGAATAGATAACCTAGAAGCACAGATTTAGGATACACATCAAACACCCATACATTCACATAGCTCGCTGTTTTATATCCGTGTTTGCTATCTATATTCATGTTTAATTATATCCTTATATCCTGATTATTACTGTTATTTTGATATTATGACGCACTAACGTCTGGGTTTTGCATGGCCCAGTTTTTCTACCTTTATCGCAAGCTGAACAGGAGTATTTTAGAAATCAAGCCGAGCAATGAGGAATTGAACGTGTATTATTAGAGATGTTTAGTTTATTTATTTCCACAGATTTGTTTATTGATATGAGCCCATATTGGGACATGATTCAGATATTGTTTATTAGATATTGATTCGTTTCCGCTTTATGCATTTTCTTTTACTGTGGAAAATGGACATGTACAAGCTAGATTATATTTTTCTGTTCTTGATATCGTATAGACAGCCATAATGTGACTGTGGAGAGATGATCTCTATCCAAAGGTAGCATGATTGGATCTGTCGCGTACCGTAGTTATGTATCTTGGAAAGCGGGGCGTGACAATTATACATCTAGTATATGCTATATATGTTTTGCATCCACGCTAGTCCTGTCCCCGCCCTACCGTAAGTTAAGTAATCTTACGGTGAAGACCCGGGATCCTATGGCTAATGCGGATGGCATATATGGGTATGCCTATTTTCATTTATTTCTGGGATGATATGTTTAATTTATGGGACTACATTAATTCTGATTAATGCAAGGAAAACAAACCTAAATGATATTGTTGGAACCAATTTTGAAAAATATAGGCATTTCCTTTTGCTTTGTATCGAGGTATTCAGTTAAGAATATTCTGCACCTCACTCGATGAGGAAAGAGCCTAGATACCTTAATAGGGAGTGACCTCTTTAACAAAAGTTTACATGACTATAAACTACTCGGTTTTCTTCAAAACCATCGGTTTTCTACAAAACCACTCGTTTTAAAAATGCGGAGCCTAAACCACTCTATTTTCAAAACTGTTTGAGTTCCTTCAACGATATCAAGTTCATTACATTAAAGGTTTATTGCTAAAAACCAGTCGTAGCCCTCCGTCATTTCCTATGAGTCGTACATAGTATTCGTGCTGAGTTTGTTGACTGTATCAAGACATAGTATGCGGTAACTAAGTGGTTCTTGTTTGTAGCATGCAATACGATTGATTAGGACAGTCGCGCGGCCTTGTTGACTGTGTCAAGGGCTCATGCGGGTGGGTTTAATGCAATCAAGATAATCACGGGGTGAACTTAACTAGAACCTTTTGATTTGTTGATTGTGTTAAAGTCACTTGGGTCCTAAGCGTAAAAACCATATCGGGGGTTTCAAATATAAAGGAAACTTGCCATGTTTGCGCATACCTTCTTGAGTATGGTAATTTTGGTTGGCTTCCATCAAAGTTATCACACAATGGTAGGTGAGTCCCGATTCCCACTGATGATCCTCGGGAGATTTTTACTTCACAATTAGCTAATCTATTAGGTGTCTAGAAAGTGTTAACGAGATTACGTCTCTGCGGAAATGAGGTTGTTTAATAGGGTCCGTGTGAAAGCACGAGGGACCTCCCTCGGACTACCAACACTAACCTGGCTTAACGGTTAGCGAACTTGTAAGGTATATATGATCCCGACTAGTTCTTCTTTTACGGTTTGAAGGAGAATTCGAGGAAACAGTGGGAGCTATCCTTATTAGATAAAGTGATTAACCAATCTAATCTAAGTTAGAGTGCACGCTAAGTGTTTCTTTTCTCGCTCTCTCTGGTTTACGGCTATGATTTATCTTAACTAAAACTCATGAACCAAGTTAACTGAACCTTCTTACACACTTTAGCTTTTGGATTGTCATGATTCACGACGAAGTCATATATGGCCCTGTCACTCCTACTTCCTCTTTCGCGTTTCTCCAGAACACTCCGTATCACTATGAAGATCCATATTATTTGGGTATGCCATCGTATAGTTACATACAAACTCGAAGAAACTTGTTTCAGTTTGAGGATGGATTCCGGTTTGAGAGAAATTGAATAGAATTATTTGATTGTCTTTTCTCTTTACCTTCTCTCAGGTTGTGAGGGCTCCTAGTATTAGGAGAGTACACCTATTACGCTTATTAGATAGTCTTCTTCCTAACCTTAGGCAGGTGTCGAATGGTAGGGAAGGAAGAAAACCAATTAACCTAAGTATGGTATACAGAAGGTAAGATGTAAAGACATATAAAAGAATTGAAGTGAGGGCAAAGAAAATTGCGACTACTGTCATGAATCTGGATAATGGAAGCAGCATTATTAAGATTACCCGATCGCCACCCTGAAACATTTTCATATTTCAGCTTTATTGTGCGGTGTTAATAGAAAACTGCTTTCCCAATTAGATTCTGACTCCATGGGTATGTATTTATCGGACTTGATTTTCACATCTGTATGTCGTTACAGATACTGAGTGGGAGTAGAATATTGGGATTTGGATGATTAGACCCTCAATATCAGAATTCTTTGTAATTGGTGATATTTGAGGAAGTCACATGTGTTTTGCCTAACGACAAATATTTGGTTTTGAATATCCATTGCTGTGCACCAATTTCAAACTGATATATCTGTACGTTTATTTTATAAAGTGAGATATAACTTTTTGAAATTATTTTTATAACATTTACCTTTATCAGTGGATGATTAAGTAAGGCGTATTCAATAATGGTGTAATTCTTCTTAAGCATAACACTGTGTTCAGCCTACGACGCACAGGGTTTGAGTTATTAAACTCAGAAGACTTATACAAAGCATTGTATGTTTTTCGATGTCCATTAGGACAAGGGGTTGGTACTCGCACTATATTCTGTATACTTATGACTTCTCTGGTTTTAGACATGTATTTCGTTGAAATACAAGGTCCAAATTTTGAGAAGTTATAGGTATAAGAATAAAGTAGAGAACCATATGTTGCAAGTATCAGAATTCTTCGATGTGATCGAAGGTGTGGATACTTATATTAGGTATTCCGTCGTAAATAATATATTTGAGAACTTACTTCTCTCTCAGGTTACTCATCCGTGGGTGCACTCCTTGATGACTAATGTTACATGGCCTTCTTCCATTTAGTAGATATGCATAGGAAACAGTTGCATAATTTTTGAATCTGGTTTCAATTAAATTAGTGTCTTTGTTTCTATATTGGATATAGAATGGATTCATATCTTAACGATGTTAAGGTATATGGAGTTGTCTGGCTTATGCTTAAAACTAGAATTCGGATAAACTCAAGGCATGTTTCAGTAATGACAGTTTGTGTGTTATCCCGGGTTTTGACGAGTGTTAACATTCTACCATTTGCAGGATCAATATTTATATTGTTCTTGACTCACCGTCTTTTAGTAAAATGAATTCTTTTCAGAAAATATCAGTAGGAGTATGGTAGAACTGGAAGTAATTCCAGTACCACAAACGGTTACTGAAAATTTAATAGAACCTAAGAATTCAGTTGGACTCGACAATCTATTAGCCACTTCACAGATTTGGTGGGTAACCTCAGTCACTCGAGAGGTACTTTGGTTTTCTCAAAGACGGTGACATGGAGGTTTTGATGACCCAAGCTTGCCACTACTACTATCCTAGACTATTGGATCCGGTAAGTGGATGACTATAACGTCATTCTAAATTGAATTTAGAAGTGCACGTGTATATGACTCTGTTAGAGGGTTGTTGTAGTCAGTGAGAGCAGCAAAAGCATGATGGGCTAGTGCTTATGTCTATTTATAGACTAAAACAAGTATAGTGGAGTTAGATCATTTATTTTTGATATGACGGTCATAGAGTTTGACTTCATCAGAATAACAGATGGACCTGGTAAGAAGGTAATAGGGAGTGATGTCCTGGTATTTGGATGGCGTACTCCTGATAGGAAGTGATGTTCCTATACTACATCGGTTATACTGTGGTTGTCACAAAATATTTCCCCGCATAGGATCTGGACAAAATATCATGGATTTTGGTGACTAGATCTATAATTTTATATCTAGATTTGGGAAGTGTCCCAATTCAGGCATTTTGACACTATTCTAAAGTGTTGTAGAATAGACGACTCCTGGTGTGGTGGTGTACCCACAAGTGATGGAGTCACCCTCTCTAAAGAGATGTCTTCTAGACTGATCTGGAGAGGGATTTGCATGATTAACATATCACTTACTTAAGTAATTGAGTCAATTATGAGATTTCAAATACCACACCAGATATTGCATTCACACTAGCTCTAATAAGCAAATATTACTCCAATCCCAGAGAAACATTGGGAAGCAGTTATGAACATAAGAGGATATTCTTAGTATATGGTAACGGCAGCCTCCTGTAGGAGGCGATTATCGTTGTAGGCTTCCAAAGTGCCATGGATGATATAATGGCTATCAGAGGTAATAGTTTTCCCTCTTTTGAGATGCAGTATGTTGGATAGGTTTCTAAGCAGGATAATAAGGTGGTCATGGTGCTAGGTGTTGATTACATCAGAAAATGGGATACAGCCTAAGTAGTTTGTTGGATTTGGATGTTCATTTACAATAATGGTCCCATCAGCTATCCAGAAAAATTCTAAGACAGATATCACTCATTTCGAGAGATAGTCATTCTCTGCGAAATTAAGATATAGAGAGATAAAGATAGAAATATTGGAACGGATCCACTCATTGAGGCTATTTCTCGAACATGGATCTTTCGCAAATATGCTTTACGAAACAGATTAGTAGAGAAGTTAGGTGATCGGTAGCACATGGGCTATAAGTTTGCGACACCGCAATAAATAGCCTTAAGTGCAAATAGGATATTGTTGGTTATAGTGCCCTTAAGTCAATTATTGTAATCGCAGGCGATTATGATGATACTCCTATTGTTGGTTATAGTACTCCACTATTCACAAATGGGGTACGGATGAGTTTGTTTGTCGGCCTTCCTTTCATTCAATACCTTGATAGCCGTTACGTACAGCAAGGGCCGCTGACGTGCTTATGGTAAACCCACTGCCGGCATATTGAGAGTCTTCAGAGTCCTACACGGAGGGTTTTCCCGTTCAGGCAATAGTATGTAGATGATGTACGTTGGTACATACAGGTGTCCGATTAAATATGTGTACCGGCTATATAGACTTTAATCGGACTGTTAATAATACTAGCGGTTTAGGATTAAGCTGGATTATTAAATCAAGTTTTGATTTAATAATTTATATATATATATATATATATATATATATGTATGTATGTATGTATTCTATTATTATTGTTCACTATTCATTTTCTCTCTTGGCTATTCGTATTTTTATATGGATATACGTATATGTATTTTGACGTATACCGGGTTGTATTCCGTATTTATACGAAATTTGCTCTAAAATACGGACACCTCATTTGTGAATATTCATTTATGAATATTCATAAAATGAGGTGGAGGGTGAGGTGGTATTGAGCATGGTTGAAAACATGTAGAGAGGAATGGACTTCATTAGTTTATTACAAAATATTGTGAGATTTTTTATTTGCATGGTTGTGAAAAAATATGAAACCATTCTATTCTTCATTCACTCTCTCATGCTTTTCTAAACTTGCTCCTGGCTAACTTTCTTCACCTCCTCCTCCTCCTTCTTTACTTGTTCTATTGAGTTTTAGATTTGAGAGAAAAAGAAAGTGGAAAATTCCTACATCCCCACTTTCCATTCCTAGCGAGCTTGGAGCGTCGGTTGGTTCACTAGGTGAAACTGGAGCTTGGATCAGTTCTCTCGGGTGGATCATCTTCGGCGAAAGAAGGCCGACTTGCAAGCACTATCTGGAGCTCTTGAGTGCTTGCTAGAGTCCAACCCAATTGGAGCAATAAGTTATTTTTGTTTAAATGTATAGAAAAGGATATATCAGCCTGTATAGCAGTTATAAGTTATTTTTGTTCAATAAAAATAAGAAACAACTTGTAACTCACTGGTAAAACCTCTACACTGCTTGACGTAGCCTGTGTGTTCGAATCCTATCAGTCCCAAAAAAAATTAAGATTTTTCTTTCTAATTTTTCGGAAGCCCAAGAGTTGCACGTGCAATTCACGGAGAATCGAAAGGTTTCAGGAAAAACAAAGAGAGGAGTAAAAATAAATCTAAACACGTGGCACGAATCTTGAGGCAAAACCTCAAGATCCGACTGCCCATTTCCCTCAAACGCCCGCCGCCGACAGTCCGATCTTGGTTATTCAACTTCGTGTTTTGCACACAAGTCTCTTCAACTCCCTTCTACTCCTCTGCACTGTTTGAATTCCTTGCAATTAAACAGAGACTATGCAATTCACCATTTAACATTCATTTTAATTCTTTTAATCCAAATTTTAATTTCTAAACCCTAAATTCTTCACTATAAATACCACCCCATACCCTAGCACTCCCCTATTCTAAGATTTCTATCAAAAATCTCTAAGTGCAAGTGGAATAACACTACCTAAAAAGGAGTTAGCAATCAAGTCTCTTTCGTTGAAAATTGAAGTCGTTCCTGAAAGTATACCTTAGCACCACTACTAGGTTTTTTGAAGCATCAAGTATATAATTTTAAAAAATCTAGTGTGCTATTGCATGATATCCTAGAATCGAACTAGAGAATTAAGGTTTCATTGCATGTAAACAAACATTACACTAAGTGAATAAGGAATACAACTTTTGTAGACCGGTCCTTCGCTTCTAAAGCACCATGTAGTAGTCCTTTAGCTCCAAGTAGTGGTCCCCCGAACTCTTTTTAAGCTCCACTTGGTGAAAGGAACAAGCTTGCTTAAGGATGTTTGAGTCCGAAGATAATCTACCTTGAGGAATCTCTAACTCAAGCTACATCTTCACTAATTGAGGAATTAGTGAAGTAAACAACCTATACTAAATGGCTAGTTTGGTATAGATTGATGAAGTAGGAATTTTTCTCACTTTAGAATTATTTTTCTCTTTTCCTTTCTCACCTCACTCAAAGCTAGAGAGCAAAGAAGGAGATGTAGAAGATGATCAAGTGATGAACCATTGGTGAGAAAATATTTCAAGAGATATTAGTAGAGAGTTAACCATGGCTAAAGATAATGGTTGGGTTAATAAATATCTAGAGTAAAACAAAATCAGTGGACTAAGTCAAGGTTTCTACATACTTCCACAAGTATCTTAAGCCATGACATTTTCAACCTAATTTTGGTTTATCCTTTAATAATTAAATCACCCAAATAATCTTTAGTTTGGTGTGAGTCTCACACACTCATGTCCAATGTATCATCTAGCATGACACAATAGTAAATACATTAATATATATCTCATATATATTTATATGTATTTGTAGAAAAGAAATTCTTAAGTGAGCTAATATTAGTTAATATATATTAATATATCAAATATATAATTATATATTAAATTATTTAATAATCCGACTAAACCACATATAACCGACTAATATCATTTATATATATATCAAATATATATAACAAATTATTGTATCAATACTTGATTCAATAATCCGGTTATATCATATATAACCTATATCGCGATATAGAATACTGTATCGCATACACGTATTAATATCGATCCCACACATATCACATGTGTGCCCTACTTCATTTCGTTTGAGCTAGGAAACCTCTGTGTATGACTCTAAAGACTCGTCAATACGCCAGCAGTAGATGATGATCACATCAGTCACCCACAAGCCGTCAGCGGTACTAGCTGGACATAACGGCTACCCAGGTATTGAACAATCAAAAGATCAACAAGTAAGCTTTTCTAAACTCCCACAAAGCTTATAAGTAACACTACCGTACAGTCCGGTCTCTTCGTCTAATATATAGCATATCGAGTCTGGGGTGATAAACGTCGGACCCAAATAACTTGATAAGTCATGCCGATGTGAGGCTCATAACAGGTCGAGAAACTACTGATAACACTTACCAGAAAATCTCATCATCAGCCCTGGCCAGGGACTTCCTGTTATAGCCAATCGAGCATAGCGCAACATCAACTCCCAAAACCGAGAGATACGAAACCCCTCCTATCGCTCATTGCCTCCATGTGACTTGGGACTGTACCCAAAATCCACATGTTTGCACGACTCCTTTGAGCCATGGTAGGGAGGAAATCAAAGCACAGTGGGAACCACACAAGACTCTATGACGATCTCGGGTCTACAGACTAACATGTACCAGTGTCACCAGAGAACTGTTATCTGACGATAAGTATAATACCATCTAGGAGTTCTCGACGAGTCATGTTCGGTGTACCCATTCTCCAATGAGTATCTGTGTACAATCTTTGATGTCAAACACCAATGGATGTGGGATCATCCATCACCCCATACAGGGTCAAGAAACGTACACACTAGTCTACTCTGGAATATCAATGCCCTGTCTCAATACTCCCTTGACTAGAAACAATTAAAGGATATACTTGTAGACTACCCTGACCCTACTAGTATGATCTGCATCATAGTCCTGGTAGTCAAGTACACATCCTAAGGGGTTTATCAACATGTAACGGAGAGATAGTATAATGATACAAGTGTACATGTTAAGATAAAAAGCAACCAGATAGCATACTATCATGTCGAGTAAGAAAGTCCTCTCTGTATATGTCCAACATCCACTATAATATACAATCATGTACAATAATGGCCTCTAGGGCATATATATAACTAACAATCTCCCACTTGCATTAAGGCCAGTTGTTATAGTATCTCGTACCCAATATCCCAAAAAGTCTCTCAAATGGCCTTCGTGAGTGGATCCACCGTGTTATTCTTCGTGTCAACTCTCCTGATCTTGATCTCCCAGAGATCAACTATCTCCCTGATCAGGTGATACCGCCTAAGAATATGTCTGGATTACTGATGGGACCGGGGTTCCTTGGCCAAAACCACAGCTCCATTATTATCACAATACACAAGTATTGGATGCTTAATGGTAGGAACCTCACCAAGTTCATCTCATTAACTTATTCATCCAGAGAGCCTCTTTGGCAGCATCATTGGTAGCGATGTAATCAGCCTTCATCGTCGAGTCTGCTACGGTATTTTGCTTGGAACTCTTAGAACATACCGTCTCTCCACTGAGGGTAAAGACAAAACCTGAGACCGACTAACAGTCGTCCTTATCACTCTGAAAGCTCGAATCGGTAAAGGACTCGACATGGAGTTCACCGTTACCATACACCAAGAAAATTCTTTAGTCCTTCTCAAGTGCTTAAGAATGTTCTTCACAGCTGTCCAGTGCTTTTTCCCAAGATCTGATAGACACCTACTCACTACACCTAGTGAGTATGATACATCCGCTTAAATCTATCTCTATAGATCTTAATCCTAGGATGTAGGAGGCATCACCCAGATCTTTCATGGAGAAACTGTGATAAGTAGAGCTTGACCGAGTGTAGCATAGGAACATCATTTCCTATCAAGAGTATGTCATCCACGTACAATACGAGAAAGAAAACCTTACTCTTTACAACCTTCTTGTATATATAAGGTTCATCTACGTTTTTGATGAAGTCAAACTTTTTGACTGCCACATCAAAATAGATGTTCCAACTCCGTGATGCCTGCTTTAATCCGTATATTGATTTAAGCAGCTTGCATACCTTTCCGCTGCTCCCACTATCTATGAAGCTCTCTGGCTTTGTCATGTACTCGCTCTCTTCTAAATCACCATTTAGAAAAGCGGTCTTGACGTCCAACTGCCAGATTTCGTAGTCATGGTATGCAGCAATGGCAAGTAGGATCATGATGGACTTAAGCATAGCTACTGGAGAAAAAGTTTCATCATAGTCGATACCTGGTCGTTGATGAAAACCTTTTGCTACAAGTCTAGTTTTGAAAGTTTCAACTTTTCCATCTACACTAATTATTTTCTCAAGATGCACTTGCTCCCGATGGGTTTTACGCCTTCAGGAGCAACTTCCAAAGTCCATACTTTGTTGGTGTGCATAGATTCCATCTCAGATCGCATTGCATCCTGTCATTTCACAGAGTCCCCACTTATGATGGCCTGCTTGAAACTAGTTGGGTCATCATCTTCCATGATGCAATCCTCGCTCCCACCGTCTACGAGAAAACCGTAGTATCTCTCAGGTGGATGAGGAACCCTACTAGATCTGCGAAGTGGCTGGAGTTCGTTGGAGACTATCGAATTCTCTGGTTCTACCAAATCATCAGCTGTAGTTTGTGTAGCTGGAACTTCTTCCAGTTCTACCTCATGACCACTAATTTCTTTCATAAGAAATTCCTTTTCTAAAAAGGTGGCATTCCGAGAAACAAACACATTTTGTTCCTCAGTGTGGTAGAAGATATACCCTCGCGAATGCTTGGGATATCCTACAAACTTGCACAGAACTGACCTTGCCTCAAACTTGTCCGGATTTTTCTTTTTAACATAAGCCGGACAACCCCATATCTTAACTCGTTTAAGAGATAGTCTCTTCCCATTCCATATCTCATATAGAGTGGTAGGCACTAATTTGGTTGGAACTCTATTCAATAGGTATGCGGTTGTCTCAAGCACATAACCCAAAAGGAAATAGGTAACTCAGCAGTACTCATCATAGAGCGCACCATATCTATTAGGGTGCGATTTCTCCGCTCCGATACACCGTTGTACTTTGGTGTATACGGAAGAGTAAGCTGAGAGAGAATCCTATTCTTTCTTAAATAATCCAGGAACTCCGTGCTCAAATATTCTCCTCCCCGATCAGATCGAAGGATTTTAATAGTTCTACCCATTTCGTTCTCTATTTCGTACTTATATTCCTTGAATTTCTCAAAAACTTCAGATTTGTGTTTCAACAAGAACACATATCCGAACCTTGAGAGATCATCGGTGAATGTAATAAAGTACGAGAAACCATTCCTGGTATGTATAGACATAAGATAGCATACATCACTATGTATCAATCCCAAGAGTTCAATAGCTCTTTCTCCGTGTCCAGTAAATGGAGTTTTGGTCATCTTGCCTTTGAGACATGACTGGCAAGTTTCATAAGATGTAAATTCGAACGGATTCAAATATCCAACCTTATGTAACTTAGCTAGTCATGTCGCATTGATATGACCTAGTCTACAATGCCACAAGAAGGATTCGTTCATTTCTGAACTTTTCCTCTTGTGTGTGTTCTGTATATGTAGAATTGTGGTTTGATTCAGAACGTATATACCGTTACTTAACGTGCCAAAACCAATCAACACTTGATTTAGGAAAATGTTCATAACATTATCCTCCCATGCAAAATTAGATCCATCTTTATCTAATAAAGAAATTGATATTAAATTGCACAACATTTCTGGTATGTAATAACAGTCGTTTAGAATCAATGTATTACCTTCAGATAATACTAGGTGATATTCGCCAACTGCTTTAGCTGCAACTATTGCACCATTCCCTACTTTGAGAGAATGACCACATATTCCCAGTTCTCTACCTTTCTTTAGCCCATGTAACTTATTACAAATGTAGGATCCTGAACCGGCATCTAATACCCAGGACGTAGAACAAACTGAGAAATAATTCTCGATAACGAACACACCCGAAGAAGATGCATCATCATGCTCATTCCTTGTTCGGGTCGCATGGGAATCTGGGTATTCCCCTATTTCCTACTCAGACTTATAACAGTTATAAGGTAGAACGGAACCAACGTTTCCCAGCTCTGTATAATAAGCGGGTTCGATCAATACATCAATATTATTATCTTGATTAAGGCGTGTCACAGTCGCTACCAGGAGAGAGAGAGAAGAAAACACTGTGTGCGCTCTTGCAAGATAAGATTGGTTATTATTTTATCTAATCAAGATGGCTCCCACTATTTTTATCAAATCGTCCTTCAAACCCTAAAAGGTAAGACTAGCCGGGATTAATTACACCCTACAAGTTCGCCAATCGTTCAGCCAAGCAAGTATTGGTACTCCGAGGGATTCTTCCTATGCTTTCACATGGAACTAATTAAATAACCTCGTTTCCGCAGAGGCATAACCTCGTTAACACCTTTCTTAGACATTTATTGGATCAGCTAATTGTAAAGTGCAAAACTCTCCCAGGAGTAACTCTTACTCGCAGTGGGTATCGGGATCCAACTATCTCATAGAAGGTATGCAATCACATTGCAAATTTCAACACTTGAAATTCCCAATATCTTTTGCCCCAAGCAATTTATGACCTTGACAGGGCCAACAAACTATAAACCGCAAGTCAAGTTCAACCCGTTCATTTCCTGATTGAATTAAACCCACCCGTACGACCCTTGATAAGGTCAACAAGGTCGTACGACTACCCTAATCCAAGCGCATCATATGGTTACAGATAAGCACTAATCAGCTACCGCACACTACGCCTTGACAAGGTCAACCAACGCAGCAAGAATACTAAATAGTCCTTATCTGAAATGCTGGAGGGCTACGACAGGTTTTTAAAAAAACCTTTTGCGTAATGAACTTGGTATCGTTATAAAATCGAGTGATTTAAAAAGGAGTGGTTTAAGCTCCGCTTTTTAAAATCGAATAGTTTTCAAAACAAACCGAGTGGGTTGTAGCATTTACTAGCTTTTCCTAAAGAGGTCATTCCAGTGAAGAGATCTCGGCTCTTTCCTCATCGAATGAGATGATGGATATTCATAAAGAATACCGCTATTCAAAGTAAGAACTAAATCTACCTTTTTGAAAATTTGATTCTACAATATCTTTAGGTTTCTTTTCTTTTCATTAATCTCATTAATGAAGTCACATCATTTATGTTTCCTAAACATCATAGAAGAATCGAAAATAGAACATACGCTTATGCCATCCGCATTCGCCACGGGGCCCCGTCATGCACCGTTAGGTTACTTAACTAACGGCAGAGCGGAGGCAAGACTAGCGTGGATGCAAAACATAAGCAACATTTATTATATATCATATATATAATATAAAGCATTCGTCTCACGCAGTTATATGATCTCATCACAGAACATTGCAGCAGATGTCAACATATGAAATATAGGATATACTAGGAGGTCCGTATTTTAAATAAAGCCAGTAAAAAACACGGATTCCACGGTCGTGATGAATAACCAAACCCACATTCCTAGACTCCTATAAGAGCAGCAAGCAAACCTGTCAATTCTAGAGTTAGGAGACCTGGTCTCGACTTCTCAAGATGGTCTCCCACTGGACTCTAGAACCCGGTTACTTATGCTCCCCGCCTTGGGTCTATCTTAATGCGGAAAAGTAAATAAAATACATCAATGGTGACATCATCCTCAACCCGGAAGTATCCTAATAAAAGAATATTACATACAAATTTTTATATGAATGAAAATGAAAAACTCTCATCTCACGCAGAAACCCCCGGCTATTCAATCATGACAATCCAATATAACATATCAGCACAACACATAATATCACATATCATCAACGTAAGTAAATAGGCGCATCTCAATTGTCGTTGACGTATAGCAACGAAACCGGTGATACACCACATATTACACTTATGGTCGTAGAAAAGAAATGAAAACTACAATAATTAGAATCCGCAACCACCTTAGACATCATAAACCCGGAATATCTCATACTACGGATTTCATGCCTAACACTATAAATCTGGCATTTTAGTCTCAAATTGAAAAAACTTTTCAATAACCTGTCGGGAAATTCAACAAGATTCCCAACAAATGATCGAATGCTCGTCGGAAACATTAGTAGACGGCCGCACCCCCGATGCCGTCGACGAAGCGCACTTAGGCAGAACACCGCGGCCGCGAGCACCCAAATGGATGTTTTTGGCAACGAGGTTCTCCTACAGTCACTTGGTCGGGGCTATGGGGCGTGGCTATCTAGTAGTATTACCCGGCGAGTGTTCGCATACTATACGAGATTGCGATGGAGTTTTGATCCGAATCGAAACTCCGTGGCAATCTATCGAATGAGACTAAATTACTAGATTTATAAAACACTAACTAGTTTTTACAAAACTAATTATTATGGATTCCAAATATTGTATCACATATCACAGATATACTAGATGATGTTAAACATTTCGATCGAATTATCAAACACCTACAATTTCCAGAGACCTCAACACTTGAGATTCACAAAAAAAATACCCAGAAAGCAAGAAATATCAAAAATGGAGCAGCAGAAGAAAAACGAACCAAGAACATGCCAAGACTGCGGCGGAACCGCGACTAAACCATAGGTTTGGCGGCGGTTCCGCGGTGCAATAGTGGAGTTGTGATCTCGAAATTCTTGGGGTTCCATAATATTACCTGCACGAATTTCTGAATATTTTTAATATGGAAAAATCCAACTTTTGAAACAATTTCCAGAAACTAGTAAAAAGTCGGTTCTTGAAACTCGATCGAACTTTTTAATGTCGTCTAGGTCACTCCTAATACTGTAGCTTGTCCCTGATACTATGAAAGTATGCCTTAGCACCACTACTAGGTTTTTAGAAGTATCAAGTATACAATTTTAAAAAATCTAGTGTGCTATTGCATGATATCCTAGAATCGAACTAGAGAATTAGGGTTTCATTGCATGTAAACAAACTTTACACTAAGTGAATAAGGAAACAACCTTTGTAGACCGGTCCTTCGCTTCTAAAGCACCATGTAGTAGTCCCTTAGCTCCAAGTAGTGGTCCCCCGAACTCTTCTTAAGCTCCACTTGGTGAAAGGAACAAGCTTGCTTAAGGATTTTCGAGTCCGAAGATGATCTACCTTGAAGAATCTCTAACTCAAGCTACATCTTCACTAATTGAGGAATTAGTAAAGTAAACAACCTATACTAAATGGCTAGTTTGGTATAGATTGATGAAGTAGGAATTTTGCTCACTTTAGAATTATTTTTCTCTTTTTTCTTTCTCACCTCACTCAAAGCTACAGAGCAAAGAAGGAGATGTAGAAGATGATCAAGTGATGAACCATTGGAGAGAAAATATCTCAAGAGATATTAATAGAGAGTTAACGATGGCTAAAGATAATGGTTGGGTTAATAAATATCTAGAGTAAAACAAAATTAGTGGACTAAGTCAAGGCTTCTACATGCTTCCACAAGCATCTTAAGCTATGACATTTTCCACCTAATTTTGGTTTATCCCTTAATAATTAAATCACCCAAATAATTTTTAGTTTGTATGAGTCTCATACACCCATGTCCAATGTAGACACAATAGTAAATACATTAATATATATCTCATATATATTTATATGTATTTGTAGAAAAGAAATTCTTAAGTGGGCTAATATTAGTTAATATATATTAATATATCAAATATATAATTATATATTAAATTATTAAATCAACACTTGATTTAATAATCCGGTTATATCACATATAACCGACTAATATCATTTATATGTATATCAAATATACATATAACAAATTATTGAATCAACACTTAATTCACTAATCCGGTTATATCACATATAACCTATATCGCGAGATTAGAATACTGTATCACATACACGTATTAATCTCGGTCCCGCACATATCACATATGTGCCTTACTTCATTTTGTTTGAGCTAGGAAACCTCTGTGTAGGACTCTAAACACTCGTCAATACGCCAGCAGTAGGTGATGATCACATCAGTCACCCACAAGCCATCAGCGATACTAGCTGGACGTATGTTCATATCAGAAAACTGCATTTTAATACCGCTCATTCATTATCTATTTTGTTATATATCGGCGCTATTAACCAGTGTCTGCTCAGTAATTACAGATTACAGGTATTCGTGATACAACACTGAAGACAAACTTAAGATCACGGATATAGCATTTGGGAGCCGACACTGCAATCAGATCAGAAAACCAACCGATATCCAAAGAGCTCTTTTGCAATAACTAGTGTGCACATAATTTTTGGTCCAACACAATACATGTGTGACACTAGCTCTTTGACATAGACCATATGGGGGTTGTCCTTGCACAAATCATGAGAGTAGGCACATGTGTGGGTGTGATGTGCATTGAATGCTATAATGTTTTGATGTGATATTGGCATCAAGTTTCCCTCCAAATCTCTGCATGCAAACCAGGATTAAAATGATAAAACAAGCAGCACCAGAGTGATGTTAGAGTGCACACAAGACCACACAATGAATACGAGCCTCATAGCTCGGTTTTGGACTGGCCAGACCACCATAGAATCTGATCTCACCAGCCCCCCTAGCTCAAAACATCCCCATCTTTTCCCTGTCCCTTCCTTACTGCCACGTCACCTTATTTTGATTGCTTGTTTATTTTTCTTTTGTGCCTATAAAAGAAGACTAGTGAGCAAAGGAAGGGCTCTCTCTCATTCTCTCATATAGTATACATTTTCTTAGTTTGTTTGTTTTGGTTTAGGCTTGAGTGTTGAGTGGGCTATCTCTTGGTTTCTTTTTCTTCTTCCCTCTTGAAACTTTCTTTGGAGAGCTTCATTATGGAGGTTGAATAAATTACCAAAATCTTGTAACTCTTCATCAAGTGTTAATAATATTGTTGTTTATTTTATACTTGCTTTCTTTTCCTTATTTGTTTCTCTTTATCATGCTTAACTAATCTTCTTGGTGGTGGTAATGGTAAAGAAGTGAGATGAAAGGCTTTGCTTCCTCCTCCTCTTGTTTATATTTAATGTGCTGTAACATAATTATAACTTAAGGATTGTTTTATATATTGATGTGATATGGTATTTTGAACCCATGGTTACTTTGTAACCTCTTCATATACCATATTCACTCCCATTCCCTATTTCACAATATATAAGTTAAAATCAAATTGGTGTTAAGTTTGCTAAGTTTGGATACGGTACTTTGTAACCAAGTGCTTGACAAACCCTCGGTTTTCATATACCATATACCATCACAAATCCTTAGCAAAGTTAACACTAAAATCATTTGCTCTCACTCACTAACTTGTATCTTTGATGTTGATGTATGCTTGTTAAACTTTGTGCTTAGCTTGATACCTCAAGCTCGGACATACAAAATGGTAAGTGAACAAACGGACTCAGTCCACTCAATTCTGAATAAAGTATTTGAACACTTGTTTGGACTCAGTCCACTCTTTTGAATAAAATGTTGAACATTTGTTTGGGCTCAGCCCCTTTTTATTCAATAATGCTGAACACTGATTTGGGTCCTGAGACCCCTTTTTCTTTTTGTCTTTTATTGAGTGTTGAACACTTTTTATGGCGCCGGGGCCTTATTTACAGAACGCTTTGTAATTCCTTAGCGCCCACGTGAGGTGCACGTGGAGCGCCTGGCGCGGAGCGCCTGGCGCTGAGCGCCAGACTGAGAGCGCTACGGTGCTTCTTATAAAGGGGCACCCACATGGGGAGCACATGCGGAGCACATGGAGCGCATGGCGCTGAGCGCCAGACTTGGAGCGCTAAAGCGCTTATTATAAAATAACGCCCACGTGAGGAGCACGTGGAGCGCTTAGCGCTGAGCGCCAGACTTGGAGCGTTAAAGCGCTTCTTATAAAATAGCGCCCTCGTGAGGAGCACGTGGAGCGCTTGGCGCTGAGCGCCAGACTTGGAGCGCTAAAGCGCTTCTTTTAAATTGGAGCGCTAAGGTGCTTCTTTGGCAGCTCTGATCAGTTCTGTGCTCTGAGAATTAAATTCTCGGTTTATAAGAGACTTTGTCTCATGGATCTAAGAACTGAGTTCTTCTTTTATGAGGAGATGCTATGATCTCTTTTGTTTTTATTTATGGGAGACTTTGTCTCATGGATCTGTGATCTGAAAAAAAGAACTGAGTTATTCTGATGTGAGAGCTAAACTCTCAAATATGGAGGAGATACCATGATCTCTCTTCTTTTTTATTTACCTTGAAGAAGGTTCTTCTTCTCAGAGCTTGCTCTTCTCTTTTCTTTTCTGAGAACTTGAAGTTTATGGGGGGGGTTCTTATGTGCAAGACTTGAAGTCTTGGGTCTTTTATATAGATGAGGCTGATTTGTTGAATCAGTAAAGGAAATCTCTCATATTGAGATCTCTGATTGATTTGGGGATGTTTCCCACTATTGGATCTTTGATCCAAGGGCCACTGTTTTTTCATAAAACATTTTTCATGTTGTTAACAAGATTGGGAAAATATTTTCCCATACAGAACTTATTCTGTATCTTGGTGATTTTTAATCACCGTGGGATCTTTGATCCAACGGTGCTCTGATTTACAGAGCACAATCTTTCTTGTTTGGAAAGATTTAAGGAGTATTTCTTCAACAGAATTTTATTCTAGTAATTTGATAATTTATTATCTTCGTTGGATCTTTGATCCAAGGGTTGAGAACTTTTAGTTCTGGCGATGGCGCTCTCATGCTTTGCACGTGAGGCGCCGCCTCAGAATCTTTTGACTCTTAGCGCTGGCGCTCTTGGCGTGAGCGCTCTCGTGCTTTGCACGTGAGGCACTTCCTCAGAGTTTTTAGCGCTGGCGCTCTCGGCGCTAGTGCTCTCGTGCTTTACACGTGAAGCGCTGGCGCTCTTATGAGGCGCTGCCTCAGTTCAAATTTCAAATTTTGAATAGAGCTTTGCTCTCTGATTGGGGGAAACAGACCTCTTTAGCAAAACCTAGCAGATGCTACAACCCACTCGGTTTTGTCTTTTGATTGCTTTTCTAGTTCTTACTTTGCATAGTGATATTTATGGATATCCAGCACCTCATTCGATGAGGAAAGAGCCGAGATCCCTTCACCAGGAGTGACCTCTTTAGCAAAACTAGCAAAAGCCTCAAAAACACTCCTTTTTCAAAATCACTCGATTCTACAATGATATTAAGTTCATTACGCAAAAAGGTTTTCTTAAAAACATGTCGTAACCCTCCGTCATTTCAAATAAGGACTATTTAGTATCCGTGCTACGTTTGTTGGCCTTCGTCAAGGCGTAGTGTGCGGTAGCTGATTAGTGCTTATCTGCTAAAAGCATGTGATGCAATTGGATTAGGGTAGTCGTACGACTTTGTTGGCCTTCGTCAAGGGTCGTGTGGGTGGGTTTAATTCAATCATGAAATGTATGGGTTGAACTTGACTAGCGGCCTATGGTTTGTTGGCCTTCGTCAAGGCCATGGGAAGCTCAGGGCAAAATATTATCAGGAATTTCAAGTGTTGAAATTTGCTATGAGATTGCATACCTTCTATGAGATAGTTGAATCCCGATACCAACTTCGAGTAAGAGTTACTCCTGGGAGAGTTTTGCACATTACAATTAGCCAATCAAAGTATGTGTCTAGAAAGGTGTTAACAGGGTTACGCCCCTGGGAAAAAGAGGTTTATTTTAATTAGGTCCGTGCGAAAGCACGGGGAACCTCCCTCTAAGTACCAACACTTGCCTGGCCGAAAGATTGGCGAACTTGTAGGGTGTAACTAATCCCGGCTAGTCTTACCTTTTAAGGTTTGAAGGAAGATTTGATAAAAACAGTGGGAGACATCCTGATTAGATAAAATAATAACCAATCTGATCTTGCAAAAGCATACGCTGAGTGTTTTCTTCTCTCTCTCCTGGTAACGACCGTGGCATGCCTTAATCAAAATAATAATATGGATGTATTGACCGAACCCGCTTGTTATACTAAGCCGGGGAACGTTGGTTCCGCTCTACCTTATAATTGTTATAAGTCTTAGCAGGAAATAGGGGAATACCAGTATTCCCATGCCACCCAATCGAGAAAAAAGCATGTTGATGCATATTCTTCAGGTGTGTTCGTTACCGAGAACTGTTTTTCAGTATTCTCTACGTCCTAGGTATGAGATACCGGATGAGAATCCCATATATGTAATCTGTTACATGGGCTATAGATAGGTAGAGAACCGGTATTGGGTGATATGTCTCTAAGTGTAGAGAATGGTGCAATTGTTGCAGCCAAATCAGTTGGCAAATATCACCTTGTATTACCAAGTGGTAAATACATTGATTCTGAACAAATGTTATTACATGCCAAACCTGATATACAACATTACATCAGTTTCTTTATTAAATTAAAGAAGGGTATAATTTTGTATTGCAGGATAATATTGTGAACATTTTCCTTAATAAAGAGTTGATTAGATCAGGCACGTTATGTAATAGCATATACGTTCTAAATCAAACCACAGTTCAAAGTATACAAAACACACACAAGAAGAGTAGTTCAGAAATGAACGAATCCTTCTTGTGGTATTGTAGTTAGGTCATATCAATGCGACACGACTAGCTAAGTTACATAAGGATGAATATTTAAATCTGTTCGAATCTTTATCTTATGATACTTGTCAGTCTCGTCTCAAAGGTAAAATGACCAATACTCCTGTTCCCCTCCGAACGGCGGCCGACGACACGAGGACGTCTAGCCAGAGATTCGGGGCAGATGCTATATGGTTTTATCCGTCTACCTCTCCGAAGATATCAAGTTGATTTATGACACCGTGTATCGGAGGTTTAGACGGATACGGCCGATGTAGCAGACTTCGTCAGATTCCCCCTCGCTTGAGGGGTTTTTGATTGTGGGGACGCTCTTCCCTGCAGGCGCAAGCCCCTGCAGTTAATTACGCTACCGCATCGCGGTAACAACTTTCTCCTTCTCCAGAATTTCACTTCGTGTCGTGGGTGTTTGTTTTGTTTGTGGTTGCCCGTGGATTGTATACGGAGACTGAGTAATGCCGTCGCCCGTAGGACGTAGATTAGTCCAAATCCGTATTTACTTAGATTTGGGTTTGGTGTTTTTAGTTTAAGGATACGTTAGCCGCATTTGAGACTAAGATCAACTTGAACGTTCGTTAAGGATACGTTAGTCTGATTTGAGACTAAGATCAACTTAACGGGATCGTCTAGATCCATTTCCAGTTGAAGGACGTAGTGGTCCATTTAATATATGGCCGTCGAGACCCGTCACCTCTCTGACGACGTTGAAGAATTACAACGACATGTGTCAAAGGAGTTCGGAGATGTACCCTTGAACCAAAGTTGATTTGGAGTTTTACAGTCCATTTGAATGTTTAAGGATACGTTAGCCGTGTTTGGGGCTAAGATCGACTTAAACGGGATTGTTTAGATCCGGCAAAAGAGCATTTGGAGGCTCTATCGCTCCAGTTTAGGGACGTAGTGGTCCATGTTCCAGTTTAGGGACATGGTGGTCCATCGCCAATTTAAGGACGTTTCGGTCCGTCGCCAGTTTAGGAACGTAGTGGTCCATCATTAGTTTAAGGACGTTTCGGTCCGATATTAGTTTAAGGACGTTTCGGTCCATCTTTAGTTTAAGGACGTTGCGGTCCAATATTAGTTTAAGGACGTTTCGGTCCAATATTAGTTTAAGGACGTTTTGGTCCATCATTAGTTTAAGGACGTTTCGGTCTATCATTAGTTTAAGGACGTTTCGATCCACGAGTTAAGGACCCCGCTGTCCATATTCATGTGTGGTCGTTGGGACCCGTCGCCTCTCTGACGCCGTTGAAGGATTACAACGATGGGTGTCAGAGGAGTTCGGAGATGTACCCTCGAACCGGTCATAAATTGATTTAAGAGAGCAGTCTTGCTCAGTCAATTTAATTTAAGGACTGACGGCCAAAATTGGGCTAAGTCCAGTTAAAAATGTCCACATTTTGTTTGCATTTGGCCTTTGTCTGGGCTTTCCCCATTTTAGAATAATGAGTAGCATTACTTCAGGCCATTTATGCCCATTTTGACTGGGCTCTGCCCTTTTTATTATAATGCAGAGCATTTGTTTTGGTCCATTGGACCTCTCAATTGGGCTCTGCCCCTTTAAATAATGCATAGCATTTTTATTATTTTGTTTGGACTCTGCCCATTTATAAATGATGCAGAGCATCAATTTAATTAGGCATGCTTGGTCTTTTTGATTTGGGCCTGGCCCTTCAGGAAATGCATTGCATTTTCAGGCGCTTTGCGCCAATCAGAGAGCGCAAGCGCTTGTAGTGTTGACACATGTCGCGCAAGCTCAGTGCGCTGCGCTAGTGCGCTGTGCTTGCGCTGCTGACACGTGGCGCACTCTGTTGAGTTGCGCCAATTTCAGAGAGCAAAGCTCTATCTCAAAGCAGATAGCGCAAGTAGTTCAGATGTTGACACGTGGCGCTCTCCCAAGAGCGCAACAGCGCAGTTTGCAAGTGTAAAGCACTATGATTTAGGAATCTTTTTTTATTCAAGAACCAATGGTTCATAAAAGTGCAAAGCACTATATTTTTTTATTTTTTTTTCTTGTTTAAAAAACCAGTGGTTCATGAGAAGTGCAAAGCACTATATATATATTTTTTTTTATATGAAAATCATTGATCTGGTCTTTAGATCAACGATCTATTAGAAGAAATTTCTTTTTTTTTTTGAAGGTTTTTACCTTTTTCTTGGATTTTTTTCTCAGAATTCTCTATGTTTGAAGCTTCTTGATTTTTTTTTTAAGAAATGTGGATGCCTTTGAATTGAGATCTAGGGTCCTTTTTATAGTGCCCATAAATTAGTTAAATTTGTTAAAGAGATCTTTCTCTGAATGATTTGGGGAATTTTCCCCACCGTTGGATCTTTGATCCAAGAGCTTCTGTTTTACAGAAGAAAATCTTCTTGTTTTAACAAGAACAGAAAAGATTTCTTTAGAATTTTAATTCTGTTTGGCGCAAATGCCCCAGCGCGTGACACGTGTCGTGCAGCGCATCCGCGCTGACACGTGTCGCGCAGCGCACAGCGCAGAGTAACTGCGCTAGCGCATCTGCGCTGACACGTGTCGCGCAGCGCAACTGCGCTAGCGCATCTGTGCTCACACGTGTCGCGCAGCGCACATCGCAGCGCAACTGCGCTAGCGCATCTGCGCTGACACGTGTCGCGCAGCGCAGTGCTTGCGCAACTGAAGCGTTGCTTCCTTTAATTTTAGTTTAAATAGAGCTTTGCTCTGATTGGGCGCGCCTTCTTGGGCGCTGTGCTGACGTATCAGCGCCTGACATGTGGCGCGTTGTGTCCAAGATTTGAAGCGTTGCTTCAAAATTTTGAATTTTGAATTTCAACAGAGCTTTGCTCTGATTGGGGGAAACAAATGCCCCCCCACCGTTGCGCTCACCTGGCGCACACGTGAGTGCAGCGGTGGCAAACTCCTGATCATTGGATCAAGGGATGAGCTGAAGGGGCGCAAGCGTCTTATAAATAGGACTCTTGGCCCTTAGAAAATCTTCACCATCTTCAAGATTTTAATTACCAGAGCTTTGCTCTTGCTTGAGAATTTCAGAGCTTTGCTCATTTCCAAAGTTAGAACTTTAGGTAAAATTAATTTAAATCAAATTAACTTAAATTAACTTTAACCAAAGAGCTTTGCTCTTACAGATTTTTTGATCTAAAGAGATCCCCATTGGGGTTTCATAAACAGAGCTTTGCTCTCAAAAACTTATAGATCCGCAGAGATCTTGTTCATGGGTTCTAACCCATGGACAGAGCTTTGCTCTTTGAATCATCTGTAGATCTTTTAGATCTGAAAAATGAAGAAATTTTCATAAGTTTTTCATTGATTTTTCAAGATTTTAATTCTTTTAGATGTAAACATTTTCTGATGGACCTTTCCATTATTACCATAGAGCTATGCTCTTTTAAGGAATCTTATTTCCCTGAGACCAGAATTTGACAAGTGTCACTCTGTGACAGAGCTTTGCTCTGAAAGAGGAGATTTTCTCCTTGTCTCTAGAGATTCTTCCCCCCTTTTTTTTATTAATGGGAATGTTTTCCTGGGGACCCAACTGACAATCTCATCCAATGATGAGGTTGTCTTATTAACTGACGTATTGTCATCCAGATTTTGTGGGTCCCCCTTCGGTCTCCTACCCACTGCACTGCTGTGTGGTGTAATTAATTAATTTTAATTAAATTAATTTTTTAATTTAATTGATTAATCAATGCATTTTTTCTTTCTTAAACGCTAAGCGTTGGAATTGCAACACTAACGGCTAATTTCTGTTCACTTGCAGCGATCATGTCTCTCGACACCTCATTCACGTTTGCTCGTTCAGAGGAGGGATTTCCCGAAGCGCCCTTGGACCGTGAAGCCTTGGCCATGATCAAGGAATACGACCCAGAATACAAGAGTCTCCACCTTTGGGGGTCGTGGTATAATCAGATCATCATGGGCCGACGGAGCTTCACATGCGCGGTGCCGTCAGAACCCATCTCGGCGATTCATTACGCCAGCCCACCCCCGGTGCAGTACGCCGTGGAGATGGTTGATTGGATATCGAAGGGCTTTCTACATCCCGCCATAGATGCGATTCCGGTCCAGCGTCCTATGGTTTTGGATATCCTAGGACGCCGTATTTGTCAGGGTGAGGCGCGACCTTGAGGGCAATCATATAATATCGGTCTGATCCCCCGCCACCTGATCGGTTATTTGCCGTGGGCCCGGTACATCCTGTCGACGAAGAAGTCGCGGTTGATAAAGTTAGGATTGTATACCGCAGTGTACGTCTCTTTGTTCCAATATCCCACGCTCCCGACCTGGTGGTTCAAGGCCTTCCTGGAGCAGTGGAACATTCCTACCCACACTTTCCTCGCCATGGATCGGGAAGTGTCAGTCTCTTTGGAAGAGTTTACGGAGGTATCCGGTTTACCGGTCATGGGGGAACATTATGAGGAGTTGCTCCCGACGGATGAGTACGTTTTTGGTGCTAAGCCGGTGGTAAGGGGGCTCACGCCGGAGAACGCTGTTCAACACCAATTTCCAAGTCTGATCAAGGTGTTGAACATCTACGAGGCCCTTTTCATTGAGCGTGGGAGCCGCGGAGTTAGTTTTGAGGATTTCATTGCTCAGTTCCTTCACCCAAACGTCCTCTCGGCCGAAGCTGCCAAGTTTGCCACCCTTGAGGACCCTTTCGGTTTAGGTTTGGATAACCTGTCGGCGAAGGAAATAGACCAAAAGGATTTTTTTCTTCCTAACTCCCCAACCATGTCTTTTGCGGAAGTTGCAGCCCCCGAGATGGACGAGGAGGCCTTCTTTTTAGGATTTCTTGGGCTTTGGCTGAGTTGGTTTGCGCTCCCAATGCACTTTCACCGTATGCGGCCTTCCGTCTTTTACCCAGCCCACCGGATGACCATCGAGCTAAAGGTGGCCGTTGGGATCGCTGGCTTGGCACACCTATATCATGGCCTCAGCCGAGCAGCGGATGCTAACGAGCCCGGGGTATTGCACGTGGTCTTCCCAATGCACTACTTTATGTTGTGGCTCGAGCTACATACATCGGGTGTTTTTGGCATGCATAAAAGGCCCTCGTTCTACGAAAGGTGCAGCTTCCCTCGCATCATACAGCTGATTGGCGCATCAATTGTGAATCCGTCGCCATGAAATACCAGGGGTTTGCTCCTTCGCTCCCACACCATTGGAGCCGGTGTATCTTTCGTTGACAAGGTGTTGACTATTGGAAAAGCGTCTACCACTGCAGTGCGGTCATTGCAAGACACCTTCAAGGATGGAGCTTCGGTTTTAACGGCCCGGGAGACCCTTCACTTATACTCCATCAGACCGGGCTTCTTGGTGTTTAGGCAGAACGGGGCAGCGATCTTCATGAGATATAACCCGCATCGCTTCGCCCAGCAGCTGAGCTATAATCAAGGGGTACCGCTGGAGGCTTTCTTATCGGAACCTGCTGCGACCGAAGAAGGGATGGAGAGAGCGCTGCATCATTTCATGCGTCTAAACACGGGCTCCCACTTCTTTATCAGTGAGCCGGCTTATGCCCCACGACTCCTCAGGGTATACACAGAATGGTACAGTCATTCGACGGGAGCGGTCATAAAGGAGGAAAGGCGGTTGCTGATCGACCGTAAGGGTGCACCTCCAGGTAGCGATCGCAACGCTCCTTTGGTGCCAAGGACCCCAGTAATCCCCCCTTTAAAAGATGCCAGAGCCGGACCTTCGTGTGCGCAGAGTCCTCCACGCGGATTGCATCTCCCTGATATCACAGATGCACCTCCAGCGCCCTGTGCTCCAATGGAGACAGTGGTTATATCCTCGCCGGAGTCTGGCGTGGGTGCGGACATCGGACCCGCCGTCCCAAGGTGGCTGCTAAGCGGAAGTCGATCCCACGTGCACCTAGTGTCGGAGGGCAGAAGAAAAAGAAGTCGCTCTTCGCTGCGGACATCGCGTTCGGCCAGGAACCCCACGCTCCCTATGCCGAAGGCCTGAGTGAATACGGGACTAACGAAGGATTAGTCATGCCACCACCGGATGATACGGACCTGGAGGCCGCTCTCGAAACTTCAGCGTGGTTGGCAAGGCGTGACGCGTGGCTAGCTGAGCTTGCGCAATCAGGTAACTACTAGTCGCATTTTCTTTATTGTACCATATTCTCCTCATTGCCTTTGACTAACGTTTTTCTTTCTTTTCTTCCAACAGGCATCACTGATGAGAAAGCCATTGCCGCTTCACTCAAGACCTTCCAAGAAGAGGAACGCCTTAGAGCGTCTTTAGGCCTCAGTAAGTTTCGATTCATCAAGTTTTCATTTTCCTTGTGTTATGGTCGATCTAACTTTCCCTTTTTATCGCAGGAACCTCAATGCCGCTCCTGCCAAGTGATGCAGATGTTCTGCCAGCTGCCGATGTTCCTGCTTCCTCAGGGTTACTGCAGGAGGTTCGTCTTGAAGAACCGATGAGAGACGCCTTAAAGGATCTGGAGGCATCTTTAAATAAGGACGACGACGCTTTGATGAAGGAAGCATCAAGGAGGTCCGTCATGACAGCCCGGGAGGAACAGAAGCGGTCGAGGCACGAAGCAAAGGCACGCAGGACTGCCTTGGCTACGGGAGCGGGCCCAAGCACCATCCCTCATGCCGACACTCCGTCAGAAGAGTCCCCGGTCGCTCTGTCTACCTCTCATAGACAGGCGATCCGCGCCAATAGAGAGGCTAACGACAAGTCTACCTCAGGTAACACTTCTTTTAGAATTTCATTATAAGACTCATAAAGCTGTCAGTTCTTATATACTTTATCTTGCAGGGCCAAGTCCGACCGAGGGAGAGGCGGAGACCGTTGAACCCAAGGAAACAGAGGAGGCGGTGCCTGCCGAACCTGAGCCGACGGTGGGCTACGTCGCTGAGGCTTCGGAGCCTGAGATGGAGGTTGGGGGATCTGTAGCCGAGAAGGTCATTGATGCCGAGCCTGAAGTGGCGGCAGATGAAATGATCATTACAACCGAGCCCAGGGTGGTGGCGGACGAGGCGCTTGAGGCCGGCGACCTGGTGGTGGCGGCGGATAAGCCGATGGAGATCGCGGAGCCCGAGGAAGTAGCGGGTGAGATGGGCACGACTCTTGGGGAAGAGTCAGCCGCTCTTTCTCAAGAGTCCGGCAATGCTCTGATCATTGCCCTCCCAGTCTATGATCTTCCGCCGTCTCCTGGCCGTGCGAGCACGACGACGGTCCCCATCGAGTCAGGTGATGAAGCCACGGGTGGTGGCCTCATGTCAATAGAGGAGGGAGTTGCCTCCGTTTCAGCCGGTAGCTCATCAGATAAATCCCAGGTTGCTGTCTTTCTTTACCTCACAATCCTTTCTGACAAGTTCACCTTTTTTCGTAACGTAGGTGCAGCCAGCGCCGATGCCCCACTGCTCGAGGGAGCGCCTTCGACGACTGCTTTGGTGGTGGTCACCTCTCAACCCTCTCTCATACCGTCGAAGATGTTGGAAGGTATAGGTTTGCAACTTATTAATCTCACTTTTCAGACGTATAATTTGTGTACTAAAGTCATACTGTTATGTCTTTCAGGAGTGCTTTTTGACCATCTTTATCAGATGTTGCTCCCACACTTCTCCTTCCCATCCGAACTCGCTTCTTCCTCTGGTGGCGTTGGTGAGTATGATTTCCATTGATATCCTTCTTTCTTCATTGATGAAATTACATCTAAACCCTTTTTTCCTCATCTCGACTGCAGTGCTACAAATCGAAGGAGGGGATGAAAGATCGGCTGCGCCGCCGACCCTTCTGGCCTTGCCACCTGCCTCAGCTGGTACAGCGACTATCACATTGATAACTCCCCTTTTTTTATTTCCTGAACTGTTATCTGATCACATCTTGTTTCTTTTCAGCTGTCGTTCCGGTCTCGGCGCCCTTCGAGTCTCGCATCACAATGCCGGCAGGTCCTTACCTGAGACGTCCATCTTCGAAAGGCGCCGCGAACAGCTTGCGTATGTTGAGCGACTACATTGAGGAGCTCGACGTCGAGACCCCTACTTCTGCTGCGGATTTCGCTACAGCGGTTAACCCGATGCTGGTGATACTCGTGAACTTTCATGACGAGGGTATCTGTTGCGCCACGGCAGCGCCCTGGCCGTCTATCCGAGGCCAAAATGCGGAATCAAAAATTTTCCTTACTTGGAAACTGGCGCTACCGCGGACAATAAAACCCGGATCGTTAACCATTAACCTATACTAGCAAACAAGAGATGGGAAGAGAAGTATACCGAATGATCCGAGTCCTCCGGTCTTCTCCTCGCCGTCCCGATCTCCCGCGGAAAGTCTTGTCTCCATATCGTCGCCTCCTCGCCGGAAGGGCACCACATCGCCTGCGTCTTTTACGGGCTCCCGCCTCAATACCGAGGCAACTCGGGCATGAAGCCGGCAACTCGACATGCCCAAGAATTGCTGTAGAATGTAGTGTAGAAACTTTGTCTCTTGGAGTTTATGTAGTTGCCATTGATGGATGGAGGAAGAGGTAAAGAAAATTGGTGCTTTCAATTTTCTAGCAAGAAGAAGATGAAATGAACTCTCTCATTCTTTTTCTCTCAAGTGAAGTATCTCTCATCTAGTGAGAATGGTGGAGGAAAAACCATATGAAACCATAACAAGAAGGGAGGTAAGTGTAGGAGAATAGAAGAGGTGACCATATCCAAAGACAAGAAAACATCAACCATACTTACACCTCCAATCACATAAATGCACCATTATGAAAGAATAAGATGCATATCCTATCATAATGAATACATATGCAAGAAACCCCCTCCACAAATGTTATTTGCACAATTGCAAATAACCCCCTCCATCAGAAAAGTCCGGCCGGGAAAGAACAAAGGAAAACCGACCGGAACGGAATGCAAACTGGCAACTCCAGAAAACCGGTCCCGTAATAAATTACAGGAAAACCCCGATACTGTGCATACACACCCGCATCTGTATTCCGTCCGGATACAAATGCAAAGAGACAAAATCTATACTGTACTAAACTAGGATCCGGTTTAAACCAAAGCCGGCTAGTAATATCCGTTCGATCCTGATCCGTGCAATACCGCACGTATCTGATCGAACCCTGCCATATATCCATACGGCTACTAATACAAACCGTTCGATCCTGATCCGTGCAATACCGCACGTATCTGATCGGACCCTGCCATATCTCCATACGGCCTCTACAGCGTTTCGCCCGAAAGCCTGAGTAACTGAAAGTGTGGTGGACTCTAAAGACTCGTCAATACAATGGCTGTGGATTTAACCACTAGCACGTCAGAGGTATAAGCCAATACGTGACGGGCCACCAGCTATTGACCAAAAGGGACGTCGATGAGCGAACTCATCCTGACACCCTACTGAGCCTGTCAGTGACAATATCCGTACAGTCCGGTCCGTTCGTCTACGAGCATCGCATGTCGGGCCTAGGGGGTTGGTAAAAGTCAGACCCCCAAAGGCGGTACAAGTCGTGTCGGAGTGAAGCCCAGAACACCCTGAGATACTACTGGAATACCTACCAGTAAATCTCCTGCCTCGGCCGAAGGCTTTGTGTAATGGCTCTCCTAGACACAGCGCGACCTCACCCCCAATACCGGGAGAGACGAACCCCTGCAGATCCGCTCACTGCCTCCATGTAGCTCGGGACTGTACCCAACTAAAACCTGTTTGCACGACTCCTTTGAGCCGTGGTAGGGTAGTAATCAAAGCACAGTGGGAACTCACACGAGACAAATGACGATCTCAGGTCGATGAACTAACCTGTATACATGTCACCTGGGAACTGCTATCTGACGTCTGGCATAATCCCAACTAGCAGGTTCCCGGCGAGTCCTGTCCGGTGTACTCATAACCCAATGAGCACCTGTATACATCTTAGGTGAACCAACTGACACCAGTGGCTTGTGAGACCGGCCACCGTCCCTCGTCGGAGTCTCGACTGTATACACTAATCTACTAATGGAGTGTCGATGCCATGTCTCGAAAACTCCCACGACTAGGGACCATTTAAGGATGTGCTTATAGACCCCAGCTCCCACGTATATGATAGCCATCATACTGCTGGCAGTCAAGCAAGAATCCTAGGGGCTCTATCAGCGTGTAATAGCGACCTGTAAGGTCACCTGAAGCAGTACACGATGATAAAGGTAAACCAGATAGCATACTATCATCTCGAGTAAGACTGTCGTCCCGGGATAGGTCCTCCCTCAATCATTGCAATCACGTGCCTGTGATCCAATAATTGACTCTGAGGGCACTATCTCCAAAAATCTCCCACTTGCACTCAAGGCAAATTATTGCGATGTCGCATACTCACAGCCCGTGTGATACCGAACACCCAACTCCTCTACTAGTCAGTCTCACAAAGCTCGTTTGCGAGACTATTGCGTTCAAGGAATAGCCTCAGCGAGTGGATCCGCTCTGATGTTTCTTTCTATGTCTCTCTAAATTTCAAGTTCGCGGAGAATACCATCTCCCGAAATGAGCAATACCTGTCTTGGAATGTCTGGATGTCTGATGGGACCTAGTTCATAAATGAACTCCAAATCCAAACTTCTTAGACTGTATTGTCAACTGAACTTAATCAGTATCCTGCGCCATGCCTCCCTCAATATTGCCTTGGATCACCTGTCCAAAATACTGCCCCTCGTCAGAGGGAAAACTATAACTCTGACAACCTACTTGTTGTCCATGTCACCTTGGAAGCCTGGAGTGATAACCGTCTCCTAAAGGAGGCAGCCGTTATCATATCCCTAGAACATTCACTTATGTTCTAAAACTGCTTCCGATTGTTCCTCCAGGATTGGATCAATATCAACTTATTGCATCTAGTGCAAGAACAACATCTGGTGCGGTATTTGACATCTCATGATTGACTCAATTGCCTAAGCAAGTGATCTGTCAATCATGCGTATCCCTCTCCCCTTTAGTCTGTAAGACACCTTTAGAGAGGGCGACTCCATCAACTGCAGGTACACTACCGTGCCAGGAGTCATCCATTCTAAATACTCTTAGAATGCTGTCAAAGTACCCTGATTGGGAAACCACCCAAATCTAGATCTAAAACCATAGATCTAGTAACCAGTATGTCTGATATAATGTCCAAGTCCCTTGTGGAGAAACCACTGTGTGACGACCAAAGTATAACCGATCGTAGTATAGGAATATCACTTCCTACTATGTGTATGTCATCCAAAACCAGGACATCACACCCTACTAACTTCTTAACAGATCCATCCCCTATTCTGATGACGTCAGACCTATGACTGTCACATCAGAAATAGATGATCTATCTCCGCTATATCAGCTTTAGTCTATAAATAGACATAAGCCTGATGTCCACCAATGCTTCCGCTGCTCCCACTGACCACGACAACCCTCTGGCAGAGTCATATAGACGTACACTTCTAAAGCTAGTTTAGAACGACGCTATACTCATTCTCCTGCCGGGTCTCGCAGCCTGGAACAACAACAATGGCAAGTGTGGGTAAACAAGAACTTCCCTGTCACCGTCCTTGAGGCTACCGGAGTACCTCTCGGGTGCCTGAAGTTACCCACCTGATCTGCGGAGTGGCCATCGGAATGTCAAATCAGATTGAATCTTTAGGTTCCTTATCAAATCTTCAGTAATCGTTTGCGGTTCTGGAATCACTTCCAGTTCTACCATACTCCCACTACTGTTTTCTGAAAAATAACCATTTCCTTTTAAAATGTGGCGAGTTAAGAACAATATCACTATTGATCTTCCAGATGGTAGAAAGTCAACCCTCGTCATAGCCTGGGTCAACCCACAAACAGCCATTACAGAAACGCGCCTTGAGTTGTCCAGTGTCTGGTTTTAATCATAAGCCGGACAACTCCCCGTACCTTAACAATGTTAAGATATGAATTGTACTATATCCAATATAGAACCAGAGGCACTGATTTAATTCAACCAGATTCAAATCATGCAGCTGTCTCCAGTGCATGTCAACTAAATGGAGAAAGGCCGATCAGCGTTACTCAACTTAGGAATGCTTCCAATTATGAGTAACCTGAAAGAGAAGCAATTACTCTTTATCATTACTATCAACTGAATACCATACACAAGTATCTACATCTTTGATCACCTTGAAGAATCCCGATACTTGCTACACCTGGTTCTCTACTCTATTCAAATACCTATAACTCCTCAAAACTTAGACCCTGTGTTTCTACGAAACACATGTCTAAGAACTAGAGAAGTTAAAAGTAAACAGAATATAGTATGAGGACCAACCCCTCTGTCCTAATGGACACTGGACAACATACATTACTCTGTATAAGTCCGCTGAGTCTAACAACTCTTTCACTGTGCGTTGTAGGTTGAAAACTGTACTTATAGTTAAGAAGAATTACACCGCTGTTTAATGCTCCTTACCTAACCATCCACTGATATAGGTAAATGTCATCGACATAATATCAAAAAGGTATATCTCACTCTATGAAAATAGACGTACAGATATATCAATTTGAAATTGGTGCATAAAAGCGGATATTCAAAACCAAATATTTGCCGACCGGCAAACAGCCCAGATGATCTCCTCAAATATCACCGATTACAACGAATCCCGATATAATGAGGATGATTACCCTATTCCCAATAACTTACTCCCACTCATCATCTGTAAAACCATACAGATGTGAGAATCAAACCTGGTAAATACATACCCTGGAGCAAGTGTCTAATCAGGAAATCAGTTTTCTTTTAACAGTACACAGTTGAACTGAAACATTGAAATGTTTCGATGGGGTATCCTGGTATTCCTAGTAATGCCTCTTCCATTATCCAGATTCACAACTATAACCGTATAATTCTTTGCCACTTCTCCAAATCCCTTTATATGTCTTTAGTCATTACCTTCTGCACACCCCTTACGCCAAATGGTTTTCTTCCTTCCCTACCGTTCGGCACCAGCCTATGGTTTGGAAGAAGACTATCCAATAAGGATAATGGGTGTACTGTCCTAATCCTAGGCACACTCGCAATGCGAGAGAAGGTGAAGATAAAAGACAACCGAATAAATCTTATTCCTATTTCTCCTGAACCAGAATCCATCCCCGAACTGGAACAAGTTCCTTTCGAGTTCGTATATAACCATACGATGGAGTATCCATTAAACTGTGGATCTTCGTAGTGATACGGAGTGTCCTGGAGAAATACAAAGGTGATTTAGGATTGGCGAATAAGTACTTGGTTTGGTCGTGAATAGTAGTCGCAATTTACTTTGCCCTCTTACTAATCCCTTTCCTTGTCTTAACTTAATACCTTCTGCACACCATCGTTATGCTAATTGGTTTTCTTCCTTCTCCATCATTCGGCACCAGCCTAAGATTTGGAAGAAGACTATCCAATTTGCGTAATAGGTGTACTATCTCCTAAACCAAGGAGTACTCGCAATGACAGAAGGTGAAAAGAAAAGACAACTGAATAATCCTATTCGTTTTCTCCAGAACCAGAAACCATCCTCGAAGTCCTTCGAGTTCGTATATAACCATACGATGGTTTTGTCCAATGGAAGTGGACGTTCGTAGTAATACGGGGTGTCCTGGAGAAAAGGGTAAAGGTAGGAGTGGCAATGAGGTTTGCAATTCTGACAATCCAAAAGCCAGTGTTAAGAAGGTTCGGTCAACTTGGTCACTGAGTCATAGTCCAGGGTCGGGTCAATGGTCGCTGCCAAAGAGAGAGAGAAAAGAAACACTCAGCGTGCACTCTAACCTAGATCAGAATGGTTATCACTTTGTCTAATCTGGAAACCTCCCACTGTAACCTCAAATTCTCCTCCAAACCTGAAAGAAGAATTAGTCGGGATCACCCGAGGAGTAAACCAACTCATCAGTGGAAATCGGGATCCAACTATCATCGCATGATAACGTGACGGAATCCACTCACGTCACCACACTCCAGAAGGTATGCGCATGTCTGGCAAGTTTCAGTTCTTTTGAAACTCCCGATGAGATTCTTACCCCAAGCGGTTTATGACCTTGACTAGGTCAGCAAACCATAAACCGCCAGTCAAGTTCAACCCGTCATTATTCTGGATTGCATTAAACCCACCCGTACGTGCTCTTGACTAGGTCAACAAGGCCGCACGACTGTCTTAACCAATCCCACTTATGCAACAAACAAGTACCACTTAGCTACCGAACACTACGTCTTGACTAGGTCAACAAACGCAGCACGAATACCAAATAATACCTGTAGGAAATGACGGAGGGTAATGGCTGGTTTTTGGCGAAAAACCTTTAACGTAATGAACTTGATATCGTTGAAGGAACTGCATAACTTTTTATAAAAATATAGTGACGAAAACCTTTACTAAAGAGGTCACTCCCGGTGAAGGGATCTCGGCTCTTTCCCCGTAGTATGAGGTGCAGGATATTCCATCTGAATACCACGATGCAAAGCAAAAGTAATCGGCTATAGTGAAGTTAATGCCCTGACGCAAACTTCTGTCCAAGGGGTCACTCCCGGTGAAGGGATCTCGGCCCTTGCCTCGTCGACTGAGGAGCAGGATATTCCAAACGAATACCACGATGCAAAATAAAAGTGAACGTCCTTGCAATAACAACTTTTTGAAAGGTGTTCCAACAACATCAGAATAGGTTTGTTTATCTTGCATTGATCCAAATCAATGCAGTCCCATCAATTGATCACACCACAAAGAACGAAAATATACTGACGTACGTATATGCCATCCGCATTCGCCACTGGGTCCCGTCATCACCCGTTAGGTTAGCTAACTAACGGCAGAGCGGGGACTGGACTAGCGCGGATGTAAAACATATACAACATCTACTAATATATATACCAATATATAGTATTTCGCTCAAGGCGTGAATAAAATGCAACATCATAGAAAAATGCAGCATCACAGAACAATACAGATATCAGGAAGCCCCGGGTTTCACAGAGCCGCTGTTGAAACCCGATGTTCCCCTGGTCGTGTGGATAGCCTGTGCAATGAAATCCTAGACCCCTACGGGCGTGGCAAATCACCCGCCAAAACCTGAAGCGAGGCAGCCCCCTTCAGCACCGTGAATGGACCACCCAGCACTTCACGGAATCCGGTAATTTGGGCACCCCTCCTGGGTCAACCTGTACCCCCTATGAGTGCGGCGAATAGCCCGCCAATTCCAGACTGAAGCCCCCTCCGTCTCAATGCCCTGAGATGCGGGCCCGTTGCCCTCTAGAACCCGGCTATCCGTGCACCCCTCCGCGGGGTAACCCTAGTACAGAAAGTAAAATATACATACAACGGGTACATCGACCGCAACCAGGTCGTGCCCCAAAAGAATAATACAATCAGGCAGTGACGGCAGTCCACATGTCGGACGCTCGCCCCGCAATATCAAATGTACATATAAAACAAAACTGTACTAGCATTGCATCCAGGCTATCCCCCACGACCGATCCGCAACAACACAGCATAAACATAGAACATCAACGTGAAAAGTCACGTTCGCAAATCCGTCTAACCGGGCTATAGCAGTTAGACAGGATTTACCGATCAAGTGACAATCACGGTCGCAGATAAAATGTAAATACTGTGAAATAATGTGTTTAAAATATCCAATCGATCAAAAATTAACAAGAGGGCCCCCAAGTAATACTGTAGCACACACAGAAATTCTGGGCCCAATTTTAATATTCCAAAACCCCTATTTTCATCCCAAAAGCCCACCACAAAAAATTGGTCAAATGAAACAATCATACTGCGGCGGAACCGCGGCAAAAGAGGGGTTCTTGCCGCCGTTCCGCGGTCGTACGGAACGATGAGGCTACCAAATTTTTGCAGTGTTCTTAGGATTCCCTGTACATCATTCTGCAATCACCTGAAAAAATTTTCGAGCCCGGAAAAAATCGACAGAAAACTGATGCATGCAAAAACGCGGTTTTTGGAATTTTGGTCGATCGGATAAGTAAAACACATTAGAACAAGCTAGACAAGGTTAATGGCGTGGCTCTGATACCATGTTGCGCCACGGCAGCGCCCTGGCCGTCTATCCGAGGCCAAAATGCGGAATCAAAAATTTTCCTTACTTGGAAACTGGCGCTACCGCGGACAATAAAACCCGGATCGTTAACCATTAACCTATACTAGCAAACAAGAGATGGGAAGAGAAGTATACCGAATGATCCGAGTCCTCCGGTCTTCTCCTCGCCGTCCCGATCTCCCGCGGAAAGTCTTGTCTCCATATCGTCGCCTCCTCGCCGGAAGGGCACCACATCGCCTGTGTCTTTTACGGGCTCCCGCCTCAATACCGAGGCAACTCGGGCATGAAGCCGGCAACTCGACATGCCCAAGAATTGCTGTAGAATGTAGTGTAGAAACTTTGTCTCTTGGAGTTTATGTAGTTGCCATTGATGGATGGAGGAAGAGGTAAAGAAAATTGGTGCTTTCAATTTTCTAGCAAGAAGAAGATGAAATGAACTCTCTCATTCTTTTTCTCTCAAGTGAAGTATCTCTCATCTAGTGAGAATAGTGGAGGAAAAACCATATGAAACCATAACAAGAAGGGAGGTAAGTGTAGGAGAATAGAAGAGGTGACCATATCCAAAGACAAGAAAACATCAACCATACTTACACCTCCAATCACATAAATGCACCATCATGAAAGAATAAGATGCATATCCTATCATAATGAATACATATGCAAGAAACCCCCTCCACAAATGTTATTTGCACAATTGCAAATAACCCCCTCCATCAGAAAAGTCCGGCCGGGAAAGAACAAAGGAAAACCGGCCGGAACGGAATGCAAACTGGCAACTCCAGAAAACCGGTCCCGTAATAAATTACAGGAAAACCCCGATACTGTGCATACACACCCGCATCTGTATTCCGTCCGGATACAAATGCAAAGAGACAAAATCTATACTGTACTAAACTAGGATCCGGTTTAAACCAAAGCCGGCTAGTAATATCCGTTCGATCCTGATCCGTGCAATACCGCACGTATCTGATCAAACCCTGCCATATATCCATACGGCTACTAGTACAAACCGTCCGATCCTGATCCGTGCAATACCGCACGTATCTGATCGGACCCTGCCATATCTCCATACGGCCTCTACAGCGTTTCGCCCGAAAGCCTGAGTAACTGAAAGTGTGGTGGACTCTAAAGACTCGTCAATACAATGGCTGTGGATTTAACCACTAGCACGTCAGAGGTATAAGCCAATACGTGACGGGCCACCAGCTATTGACCAAAAGGGACGTCGATGAGCGAACTCATCCTGACACCCTACTGAGCCTGTCAGTGACAATATCCGTACAGTCCGGTCCGTTCGTCTACGAGCATCGCATGTCGGGCCTAGGGGGTTGGTAAAAGTCAGACCCCCAAAGGCGGTACAAGTCGTGTCGGAGTGAAGCCCAGAACACCCTGAGATACTACTGGAATACCTACCAGTAAATCTCCTGCCTCGGCCGAGGGCTTTGTGTAATGGCTCTCCTAGACACAGCGCGACCTCACCCCCAATACCGGGAGAGACGAACCCCTGCAGATCCGCTCACTGCCTCCATGTGGCTCGGGACTGTACCCAACTAAAACCTGTTTGCACGACTCCTTTGAGCCGTGGTAGGGTAGTAATCAAAGCACAGTGGGAACTCACACGAGACAAATGACGATCTCAGGTCGATGAACTAACCTGTATACATGTCACCTGGGAACTGCTATCTGACGTCTGGCATAATCCCAACTAGCAGGTTCCCGGCGAGTCCTGTCCGGTGTACTCATAACCCAATGAGCACCTGTATACATCTTAGGTGAACCAACTGACACCAGTGGCTTGTGAGACCGGCCACCGTCCCTCGTCGGAGTCTCGACTGTATACACTAATCTACTAATGGAGTGTCGATGCCATGTCTCGAAAACTCCCACGACTAGGGACCATTTAAGGATGTGCTTATAGACCCCAGCTCCCACGTATATGATAGCCATCATACTGCTGGCAGTCAAGCAAGAATCCTAGGGGCTCTATCAGCGTGTAATAGCGACCTGTAAGGTCACCTGAAGCAGTACACGATGATAAAGGTAAACCAGATAGCATACTATCATCTCGAGTAAGACTGTCGTCCCGGGATAGGTCCTCCCTCAATCATTGCAATCACGTGCCTGTGATCCAATAATTGACTCTGAGGGCACTATCTCCAACAGTATCATCGCATCTTGGGTTAACCATTGCAGGGAGATCGAGGCCCGCCTGCATCAGTTGGAATCGTTGTGTCCCGCTCCCGAGACCTTGGCCGTCAGCAATCAAAGAGCAGCGTGGATTGAGCAGAGCGCTTCTTACTTCCGCCATCTCGAACAAGAAGTCATTTCAAGTCGTAAGGAGCGTGGTGAGACTTCGAGCAAGTCTGCCCAACTGTATGCTCGGGTGGAGGCCAATGCTGCACAGCTGAAGGTTGTCTTTGAGGGCCTTCTGCAATATCTTTCCGAAGGGTTATCATTGAGGCAACAGCTTGACGTTGTCGAGCGAGATGCACCCAGCCAGGAAGCAGCCCAGAAGGCGGCGGAGGAGCAACTTTCATCCTTCTTGCAGCAGCGAGCCCAGATGGAAGCGGAGGTGGCCGCGGCAGCCACTCAGGAAGAGGCGCTGAAGGAAGTGCGAGAGCGGCTTGCAGATTTGTTAAAGACACTTCCTCCTCAGTAGTTATCCCTCTTTGTATCGTTTGTACTTGTAAATAAAAAAAATGTATATATATATTTTTTATTCTTTAGCACAATGTATCCTGTACTCAATTAAGTTTATGAATAAAAGATACACATTTTTTGTAATGTCTTGTGCTATTTCTTTGCTTTTTCTTTCTTTTATCATCAGCATGCCGCCTTAGTAAACATGGTCAACGTGTAATAGAGCACGCATCTTGACTTTCTTAAGAAATAGCGATGGCTTAGATCGCAGGTTCAAATCTGCTGCATAAGACTTTTCAACTCTATAAGCCGTGAGGGTCTCGTAGAGATTCTTTCTCCCTACGGATCGAGGGGATCTCGTAGGTGGGCTTTTCTCCTTAGGAATCGTGAGGACTCCTAAGTGTGGTTTTCTCTTATAAGTCGTAAGGATCCTATAAGAAAATTTTTCCCTCTTACAAGTCGAGAGGACCCGTATGCGGTTGTTTCCCTCCTTGTCGAAACTCGACTTTGAAGAGTGAGACCCGTGAATAGTATGCAAGAGACCGTTTTGGATCGACTTGCAGGGTCCCATTGTTCAGGAAACAAGCTTTTTAATTCTTGCTGCCTGAGGCTTCATCTTGCAATTTGAGACGAATCGGGAATTTTCCCGCGGAGATGCTGGTTTCTCTGCGAGCCGACGCGAATCAGGAGGCTCTCGTCATAGATTGTTTGTCTCCCTGAGTCGAAGGATTTTGCTAAGGATTATTTGTTTCCCTAGCGCTAAGGATTATTTGTTTCCTTGGGGTTGAAACGAGTCGAGAATTTCCCACGAAGGCACTGGTTGCTCTGCGAGTCGACGCGAATCAGGAGGCTCTCGTCAAGGAGTGTTTGTATCCGTGAGTTGAGGTATTTGCCAGGGATTATTTGTTTCCCTAGCGCCAAGGATTATTTATTTCCTTGGATTTGAAACGAGTCGAGAATTTCCCACGGAGGCACTGGTTGCTCTGCAAGTCGACGCGGATCAGGAGGTTCTCGTCAAGGAGTGTTTGTATCCGTGAGTCGAGGAATTTGCTAGGGATTATTTGTTTCCCTAGCGCCAAGGATTATTTATTTCCTTGGGGTTTGAAACGAGTCGAGAATTTCCCACTGAGGCACTGGTTGCTCTGCGAGTCGACGCGGATTAGGAGGCTCTCGTCAAGGAGTGTTTGTATCCGTGAGTCGAGGAATTTGCTAGGGATTATTTGTTTCCCTAGCGCCAAGGATTATTTGTTTCCTTGGGGTTGAAACGAGTCGAGAATTTCCCACGGAGGCACTGGTTGCTCTGCGAGTCGACGCGAATCAGGAGGCTCTCGTCAAGGAGTGTTTGTATCCGTGAGTCGAGGGATTTTGCTAAGGATTATTTGTTTCCCTAGCGTTGGGATGAACCGTCGGAATTTGGCTTCGTTTTCTGGCGGATCCTGTTGGGAAAGTATGGTTCCCTTTTCGTTTACGCCCTTGGATTGTATACAAGGATCGATGTGATCTTAACTGTAGGGCCAAAGTTTTATCATTTCTTTTTTTTATTTCCGCGATGCTCTATCATTTCAGCTTTTATATCGCGAAGGTCGCGATTGCCCAATCATTTCGGCTATTTTTCGCGGTGCCCAATCATTTCGGTTGTTTATTTTATTTTTACTCGCTGCTTTTTATTGCGAGTTGCCCAATCATTTCGGCTATATTTTTTTTATTTTTACTCGCTGCTTTTTATTGCGAGTTGCCCAATCATTTCGGCTATTTTGCATGCATACATTTTTACTCGCTGCTTTTTATTGCAAGTTGCCCTATCATTTCGGCTATTTCGTATGCATGTGCGGTCTACTGGCTTTCCGCCGTAAACCTGGAATTAGACACCGATTTCGGCATCAGCACCACTACAACTGGGATATTACCAGGAGCGAATCATCATCTGCCTCTGTCGATGTCAAACAAAGGTGGCTTAGCGATCAGGGTTAAGGTCCTGCAGACTAAGGCTTTCGACTTCGTGAGCCGTAAGGGTTTCACAAAGGTATTTCTCCCTACAAGTCGTGAGGATCGTATAGGTGTATTTTCTCCTTAGGAATCGTGAGGATTCCTAAGTGTTTGTTTCTCTGTAAGTCGTAAGAATCCTACAGGAGGGTTTTCTCCTAGTAAATCGAGAGGACTTACAAGGGTCATGCGAACATATCCCCAGTCGCGGACGGGACTTGGTTAGGGAAATGTTTATTCGCGCCCGTGGATTGTATACAAGGGTCAGGATTGAAACACTTGTAGGGAAATATTGAAAGTTTGTGGGGGTTTGCTTAAGCACAGGTTTAGATCTCTGTAACTTAAGACTTTCAAATCTTATGAGCCGTGAGGGTCCCATAAGAAAGTTCTCCTCACGAGTCATGAGGATCTCGCGAGTGTATTTTCTTCCTAGGAATTGTGAGGATCCCTAAGTGTGTTGCTCCCTTGTGAGTCGTAAGGATCTCACGCAGGTGGTTTCTCCTTACAAGGTCGAGAGGATCTTGTAAGTGTTCTTTTAACGAGGTTGCGCCCTTTCGGGTTTTCACAAACACTCGCCGGTAGTCCTACTGTTTTTACTCACGGAGCCCTTTCGGGTTTTCATCCTTGCCCATTTTTCTTGTGGACATACCATTTTTTTTTCTTTTTCTTTTTATATACATTTTTCCACGAGGTCGGCCCTTTCGGGTTTTCACGAACACCCGCCGGTAGTCCTGCTGTTTTTACTCACGGAGCCCTCTCGGGTTTTCATCCGTGCCCTTTTTGCTTATGGACATACCGTTTTTATTTATTTATATTTTTTTATATTTTTTTTAGCCTACGGATGCTGCAGTATTAGTTTTAAGGACGTTTCGGTCCGTTATTAGTTTAAGGACGTTTCGGTCCGTCATGGAGAAGGCCGGCTATTGCTTATAAAGCTTGAGCTTAAGAAGGTAGCGAGCGGACATAGTAGTCGTTATCTACCATTGACCTAGGCTGTGGCTCATTAAGCGTAGTATCTCTCTAGGAAGCGACCGTTTATTGGCCTGAAAGGCCTTTCACCGTGCATGTCCATGAGTAGATAGGCTCCATCCTGGTAGACCTTATCTATGATGTACGGGCCTTCATAGTTTGGCTCAAAATTTCCCCGCTTGGCGCGATTGGGGATCATAGGCCTTTTGACCACTAGCACGAGCTCGCCTTGGCGGAATGTCCTCGGTCGGGTCAATCTTTCATATGAGCGCGTCATCTTTGCTTTATAAGCTTCCAGATTCTGTTGCGCTATGAGCCGGGTTTCATCAAGGGCGTCAAGCTCCTCAAGCCGAAGGTGAGTATTTTCTTCGTCCGTCAGCTCGTAGTGGACTGCCACTCGTAGAGAGGGTAACTCTATCTCGAGGGGGGGTACTGCTTCCATCCCAAATACCAACGCGTACGGCGTTGTGTTCGTGGCCGTCTTGAACGTAGTTCGATACGCCCAAAAAGCCTCTTGCAGTCTCTCGTGCCAGTCTTTCTTATTTCGGGACACCGTTTTCTTTATGATTTTCGTCAAGGTCTTGTTGAAGGCCTCGGCGAGACCGTTGGCTCGCGGATTATAAACCGAGGAATACCTCCAGTCTATATTATGCTGTTGCGCAAAGCGGCTGATCTTGTGACTTCTGTAGGCTGGCCCGTTATCGGAGATGATCCGTTGCGGAGTTCCAAACCGATATATGACATGCGTCTTGAAGAAATGGAGGATATTCTCCGTCTTCACTTCCCTCAGTGGTACTGCTTCTGCCCATTTGGAGAAGTAGTCAGTTGTCGCCAGGATGAAACGATGTCCCCTAGACGATACTGGTTCGATAGGGCCGACTATGTCAGTTCCCCACAGTTCGAACGGCCAGCTAGCCACCGTTGGATGTAATGGATTTAGATGTTGGCGGATGAAGTCCCCATGGATTTGGCATGAGTGACATTGCTTCGCATATTCGAGGCAATCTTGAATCATCGTGGGCTAATAGTAGCCCATCCGTTTGATCTTTAACTTCATCTTTGGGCCTGCTTGGTGAGAACCGCAGAGTCCGTCATTAACTTCCTGGACAACCCTTTTTGCTTCGTCAGGTCCTAAGCATCTCAGCCACAGAGAATCAAATGACCTCTTGTACAGAGTATCATTGACGAAGGCGAAAGACAGAGCTCGTTTCATGAGCTGATGTCTTGTAGACGCTTCTTCAGGCAATCGGTGGGACTTAAAGTAATCTACGAAGACTTCCCTCCAATCCTTAGCCTTTTCCCGGTCTTCTATTTGCAAGGTCGTCTGTTCAGTCACTCCTTTCTCTTCGGATGATTCCGGAGATATTTCTGCCGGGGCCAGCACTCGACGGCTTTGTATCACGATTCTAACGTCATCGAGGTTCTCGTCAGCCAGTTCTATAGCAAGTTTGGCCAACACATCTGCTTTGTTGTTTTTCGCGCGCGGTATATTCTCCAAAGTATAGGAGGGAATTTGGGTCAACAGTTGTTGCACCTTTTCCCCGTACTTCACCAGCTCCGGTTTGCACGTTTGGTAGTCGCCGTTTACTTGACTAACGACCAGTTGGGAGTCTCCATATATGAGGAGGTTTTCAATCTCCATGTCGATGGCGATCTCGAGGCCTGCTATCAGAGCTTCGTATTCGGCTTCATTGTTTGTCCTCGGCTCTGTTAAGGAGAAAGCGAAGCGCATTATCCCTCCTTGTGGAGTCACGAAGATGAGGCCTACCCCCGATTTGATTATAGGGGTACTTTGTTTGCGCTTTTTCATGGAAGATGCTCCATCGAAATAAAGTTCCCATTGGGTATCACCATCGTCGATCGCGTCAAACGCATATTCGTCTGGAAAATCCCAATTCAAAGGAGAATCGGCGAGTATCGGATGCTCAGCAAGAAAGTCGGCAATGGCCTGGCCTTTCACTGCCTTGAGAGGTTGATAGGTTATCGAGAACTCTATCAAGAGCAGGGCCCATTTAGCGAGCCGTCCCGTTAGTATGGCCTTTGACATTAAATACTTAAGAGGATCCACCTTCGAAATGAGACGGACCTCATGCGCCAACGCATAGTGCCTGAGCTTTGTTATCGCGAAGATCAACGCCAGGCAGTGTTTTTCAATGGGGGAGTAGTTGCTTTCTGCCCCCAGCAGAACTCGACTTAAGTAATAGAGTGCTCTCTCCTTCCTTTGATCGTTCTCTTGTGCCCATAATACGCCTAAGGAACCTTCGAGAGCGGTTGTGTAAAGAATGAGAGGCTTTCCCTTAACCGGAGCAGCCAACACTGGCGGGTTCTGCAGGTACTGTTTAATCTCGTCCAGCGCGCTCTGGCATTTTTGGTCCCAGACGAACGGGGTTCCCTTCTTCATCAGGTGACTGTAAGGGCGGCACTTACCTGAAAAGTTGGCTATGAATCGCCGTATATACGCGAGCTTTCCTTGGAGAGACCGCAACTGTTTGAGAGTTCTCGGCGGAGGCATTTCTATGATCGCCTTGATTTTAGACGGATCTATTTCGATACCTCGGTGTCGGACGATGAATCCCAGGAATTTGCCCGAAGAAACTCCGAATGCACACTTAAGAGGGTTCATCTTCAAGTTATATTGTCGAAGGCGTCGAAATACAGTTTTTAGGTGCTCGAGATGTTCCTCATACGATTTGCTTTTAACCACGAGATCGTCGATGTAACATTCGACGATTTCATGTATGAGGTCATCGAAGATCTTCGTCATGGCCCTCTGATAGGTGGCGCCGGCGTTCTTTAAACCGAAGGGCATCACCTTGTAGCAGAATATACCCAAAGGGGTTCTGAAGGTGGTGTGCTTCTGGTCTTCGGGATGCATCTTTATCTGATTATACCCTGACGAACCGTCCATAAAGGAGAAAACCTCATGAGTGGACGTGTTGTCTATCATCAGTTCGGTGACTGGCACCGGGAAATCATCCTTCGGGCAGGCTTTGTTGAGATCCCGGAAGTCCACACATATGCGCACCGTCCCATTTTTCTTCATCACCGGGACGATGTTAGCGATCCATTCAGGATATTGAACTTCCTGAATAAAGCCAGAGTCGATTAACTTTTTGACCTCAGCGTTGATGCTCATCTCAAGCTCGAGCCGCATCCTTCTCGGTGCCTATTTTACCGGTTTGGCGTCCGTAGATATTGCCAACCTATGCACAGCAATTTCTGGGTCTAATCCCGGCATTTCGGAATAACCACGCAAAGCAATCTTTGTGCTGTACAAGGACGTCTTTTAACGCAGTCACCCTTTCTTCAGATAGCAGCTCACTGAAAAACGTCGGCCGTGGGTCATCAGCTGTCCCCAACTCGATTTTCTTGAGGTTATCTGCGGTGGTATGTATTCCATCCTCCAATTCTTTCGGAGCTGGCGGAAATTCTGAGATCATCTCCTCATTGCTGTTTTCGAAGCACCGGGGAAGGTTGTCCATGTTCTCGGGCTCTTCTTTTGATATTGTTATCATGTGACAAGTGCGAATCCACTTCCAATCCCAATGTAGAGTTGGTTCTGTTTTTGTAGCTTTGGGTTCGTGCTTCTGCGGCGGTGCTACCCTCCAGTTGTCAGACAGAGCGAACTTGCCAAGCTGATACTGATTTTCAACCCAATTCTTGAAAGCGAAGCGGTCCTCGAGAGGGTGCCCTATCACTCGGTGATAAGGGCAATAGTCCGGGTGAGAGACTTCGCCTGCTTGTTCGGGGTATTTAGACTCCGGCAGTGTAAGCATCTGATGTTTTAAAGCGAGGTCGAGTATTTTCTTCGTCTTGTCTTGAGGAAAAGAGTACGCTCGACCCATTTTCTTCATGAGGGATAGATCAATAACGCTCGACTCCCGTTTGCGTGGCTTCTTAGCCTCGCTTTGTTGCTGTTGAGCGCCGTTTTGGCCTTTCGACTTGCTTCTGCCTCTACGTCGAGCCTTTCTTATAACAAGTTGACAGGGGGTGGTATTTTCGTCTTTCACGGCCTGTTGAAGGAGGCGTTGCGTTTTGGCTTTATCGTAGATTGCCATTTCACGATTGTGATCATCCCGGACTTTTTGACCAGCTTCCCTTATAAGCATGTCCATTTGTTCTTCGAACGACGGACTGGGCACTTTTGCATCAGGAACTTTTACTGGTTCAGGATTAGCGTCCTCCCGTTGAGTATCCGCTTCTTCATTGAAGTCATACATGACATAGCAGCTGTTTAGTAGCTCTCGTTTCTTTGACCGGATATATCCAAGTCCTTTTGTTTCCATTCTCCCATTAGGCAGTTTGAGTTGAGTCCCGGGAATGTTCCAGACTTTATCATAGAACTTGGCTTTTCGAACGGTCTGCTTGAAGGATATCCCCTGGCGTTTCAGCAGCTTTTTTAAATCTTCCGTATAATATCTGGGAAGACGGATAGGCTGAAACCTGTCAAGGGTAGGGTCCGCCCCGTGCCAGACTTCTTTCTCCACTTTGTTTTCTTCAGAGCGGTAAAATAGAATTGCTTTTTCGCTTTCTCGTTTGGGAGGGATATAGAATGTCCGCAGCTCTTCTACACTGTAGATATTAAGTGCATCCAGTTCTTTATGATGTTTAGGCGGCACCATGGCGACTTGTAGACTTTGCTCTTCGTCAGCGGACGTTTGTATTGAAGGTCGAGCAGAGAGTACAGCATGGAATTCATCTTCCGAGTCGCTACCAAAGATCAATGCAGGAGCCGATGGTCCCGGCTTGGTGTATTGGGGCGGACCCGAATAAACTCTCTCCTCTTCCTCCTCGGTATCACTGCCGAAGACAGGGATGGTAGCGTTAGTTTTATTCTCCGGCTTGTGACACCTTTCCGTGTCTTCGAAACTCGGTAAGAAGTATTTGGCATCTTCATATTTGCGAACTTCGTTTACGGAAAACGGATTCAATTCCCCCGTCACGGTATACTCGATACCATCCCTAAAATATTTCATACACTGATGCTGTGTAGAAGGGATGATGTTATACTCGTGTAACCATGGTCGGCCGAGCAGAGCGTTGTAGCACGTCTTGGCGTCTATGACATGGAATTTAATGTCCGTGACGAGCAGCCCGAAGAGTAGCGTTAGTATCACAGATCCAAGAGTCTTTGATGATTGGGAGTCGAACCCGGAGATGGTGATCTTGTCCCGAGCAAGGTGTTGAACGCTCATGCAGATTTCTTTTAACACCCGCACATTGAGTAGGTTAACAGACGACCCGTTATCGAACAGGATTTTTCCTATCTTTATATCATGGCAGTATCCCGAGACGTAGAGAGGGCGATTGTGTTCGCACGTCCCAAGTAGAAGGTCTTCATCGCCAAAAGTGACATCTGCCTTGTGCACGTCCTCCAATTCATCCTTTATTTTTTCTTCGGCCAGGAAAGCTTGGAACTGCTCCGGGTCCTGTAGTGCCTTAATTAACGAATCTCTCGCCTCCTTTGATAGTAAAAGGACGTCAAGAATGCTGAGCTGTGATGGCAGCTTTCTCAGATGTGCTAAGACGTTGTAATCCACCTTATTTCTCTTCGGCGGGTCTTTGGCAGTTAGCTCCTCCATGACTTGGTCGTCTAGGGCGATATCCTCAGAGACCTTTTCTTTCCCTTTATCTTTTCCGTTTGAGGGTCCGAGATTCTTTTCAGGTAGCGTCCGATTCCGCAGCCGGATATTTTCCCAGACCTTCGGCTCTTCTTCTTTTCCCAAAGTGGACTCTTTAAAGAGAGGGGTAAGTTCCACCTCCTCATCAGAATCGCTCCCGAATGTAGGCACTTGTGACCTGCCGGTGTTAACCATGCAACAATCGCCAGTAGTTCTTTTAAGCCTTTCGGTCGTATTTCTTCGCTCCCGACGAGTTTTGCGCTTTTCCCGCTTGAAGCGTTGTCTATGAGCAACATATTCTTACCACCATTTATCGAAAGCTTTGCACTCTTGAGTGGGGTGCGACACCTTCTGATGATATAAGCAATAGGAGGGGTGTATTTCTATTTCACCAGTAATTTTTCCTTCGGAGGGTGGTAGCTTCATGCCCATTGATATGGCCTTAGCAAACCTTTTCCTCATCTTGAATTGGATTTTATCCGTAGTGGGTGCACTTTGCTCCAGCGGGAGTATCTCAATTCTTTCGCCAAGGCGTTGGCGCTTGGCCCTTTCAAATATGACCGTCTCGCATTCTCGATCAGCTTTACTTTTTAAGAGAGCTTCATTGAGGAATGCGTCAATTATGGCCCCAGAATTTTTGGTTCAGGATCTGCCCCCAGCTTTTCAGTACAAGAAGTCTCCTCATCGTCCATGAACGAGTGGGAAATCACATAACAGCTCGCCACGCATTCTTCAGAATCATCAGATGAACTTTCTCCCTCATCTTCCTCTTGAAAGACCTGGTTGAGGAATTCTTGGAATGTAATGGGCGTCCGTGCCTTTTGGTTGTATTCCTCTAGCACGTCAATTTGTTTTTGCAAGTCCGTGCGCTTGTTGCCAGGCTTCACGGGCTTCTTTGACTTCTTTTTCTTCTTCTGTGAAGATTTCAACGGCTGGTTGCGAGTGCTTGAGCCACCTCCATCGGTCTTTGGAGTTGGACGTGGCTTCATCATCTCCTCAATGACCTGCGGTTCCAACGGGTTCTTCCACCTAATCGCTGGGCATGTCTGAAGATCGTTTAGCATCCTCTTTGTCTTGGTTGATAATACAACCTCCCAAGGAGCTTCTTCAACGACGGAGCATGTTGCCCCTGGCGTATTCGTCCCCTTAGATGTGTGGGGCTGCGGGGGATTCACCTTCCATTTGTCAGATAACGCGAATTTGCCCTGTCGGTACTGGTTTTCAAGCCAATTTTTGAAGACGTAGCAATCCTCAATTGGATGGCCCAGTACTCGATGATAAGGACAGTAGTTGGGCTCATTGACATCACTTGGTTGCGACGGACGTTTTGGATCTGGCAGGTTTATGAGTCGGTTGCGCAACGCCAGCTCGAATAACCTCCTTGTTTTGTCGCGGGGAAAAGAGTAAGAACGCCCCATCCTCTCCTCAAGGGCCACGTACGGGCGCATATTATTTTGACGAGCAACCGGCTTCGAGTCGCTCGGTTGTTGTTGAGCATTAGCGACAACGATCGCTTTTCCTTTCCCCTTGTCATTTCGGGAGTCCGGCTTTGGAAGAGGGGGTTTATGGCCCATCTGGTCCATTTGCGCTAGCTTGTCAATCAAGCCCTGGAAGGTGGTCGGCTTGAAAAACATCATAAATTGTGAGATGGTTGCTTGCGGATCAAGGGTTCCCACAAACATACCCACTGCGGGAGCTTCTTCAATGTGCTGCTCACACTTCGACCACAAGTTCCGGCACCGTATAGCATATTGAACCCACGTCTCACCTGGTTTTACCCTGGCGTTAATCAGTGCTGTCATCGGGGTGCGTTCACTGGCGCTTGCAAAACGCTGAGTAAACAACAGCTCCATCTCCGCCAAGGTCTTGATAGAGTCGTTCGGGAGCTCAGAGTACCACTCGAACGCCGTATCTGATAAACTTCCAACAAACTGGCGAAGCATCAGCTTGTCATCACCGCCGGTGTTGCCGCAGAGTGCCCGGAACTGGGCAACATGCTGGTGGGGATTGCCCGTCCCCTTATAGACATGCAACTTGGGAATTGTGTAGCCCGGCGGGTACTTGATCTGGTCGTACCAACTCGGATACGGCCGTCCCGTTTTTACGACCTGGCCGGCTGCTTCAGTCGCATGATGAACCCGTATTTGTTGGATTATGTACTCGTCCAAATCAGCTTTAGAGATTGTATCTTCTTTAGCCGTGGACAGAGCTGGTGGAGGATTTGATGTCTCTCCCCTATCGTCTCCAAGGACGATCGGGGGCTCTTCAGCCGGAGGATCTTGTTGTATCATCATCCCTATCATGTCTTGGAAGAGGAGGCACATACGCTGTATATTGGCTGCTTGTTCAGCAGCCTCTTTGCCCTTCTTCTCTAATATCCGACGAAGGAATTCGGCGTCGGTTTCTTCCTCTTGGCGTTCATCCGAGGACGTTTTAGGGTTTTCTTTTGGCCCTGTAAGTGCGGCCATAGCGTTCATCATCTCTTGGAGCTTCTGCTGCTGCTCCTGCGCCTTAGTCACCGATCGCGTAAGCGGTCGATGACCCGTAGATATGCGATTGTCCTCTTTACCAGACGCCACATAAACGGTATGAACTACAATGCCCCATGATTTTGGGCGTTTGGGTGCACCACCTCTGATATTTGTCGCCGGCGCGGGGGTTTTCTCTGGCCTTCTTCTTTTGTGGGCCGTTGAAGTTGAAGGGGCCGTTGCAGTGGGCACCCTAGCGATCATTGTCCCCTGCTATTTAATAGGAAGGTCTTTTTCTTTTTGCACCTTTGTCTTCTTTTGTTGAAGAGAGTGATCTAGGTCGATCACGGAGTCTTGAACCCTTCGCCAAACCTTGTATATTTTTTAGGACAGCCGTTGAGGAGGTTGTTCTTGCTTTGTTTCTGGAACTCTCTCCACGGGAAGAGGAGATCTTTTCAATGTAGCGGTTGGAGAGCTCTTACGTACCCTCCTCAGCAGTTCAAAGTTGTTCCCAGTTGGAACAGCAGCGTTGACTTCCACCACTGGAGCCGATGGAGTTATCCTAGAAGGGGAGTTGCCCCCAGTCTTCCTCACCCGGCGCCAGTGGCGTCGTCGGGCGCGACGAGTCGTCGGTATTGTTTCAGAAACAGAAACAGCTTATTCTTGCCCCCTGTTCGGGTGCGGGATCGTTGCCGGCGTCAGCCTATTGAAGACTGATGTCTTTTGAGCAGCAGGAGCAGGAGTGGAATTTGGGACGGTCAGTCTTGTAAAGACTGATCTCTTAGCAGGAGAAGCCTCCTTGATGACTTCAGGAGCAGGTTTGGCTATTCTTTTTGGAATAACATTTTCCAGGACTGCAAGCTTCATTGCGGGTTCGCGAGAGTTTTGGCCCAATCTGGAGAAGACCGAGGCACTGGTGTTGGGCGACCCGTTGAGAGGGACCGCAGTAACCGAAAGTCGATCGAAGACCGACTTCTTAGGAGCTTCTTGTACGGGCACAGGGGTGCTGAAGCTTGTTGGCGGAAGCATAGTTCCGAAAAACAACCCCGTGGTAGCTTGAGTAATCTGCTCCACGGGCATGGTGAACAGAGAGGCCGCTTGGGGCCCGTAGGTTATGCCCCCAGTTGAGGCCGGACGCAAGCTGCAGTTGCAGTTGGAGCACTTCGAACAGGTAGAGGCCATCAATGCTTGATTTCTGCGCCATGCAAAAGACCAAATCTTAGTAACTTGAAATCCAAAGGCAACCATTTAACAAACCGCGATTGCTTCGCGAGAACGACACGCGAAGTGTGGAGTGGAAAGAGGAAAAGGTCCCACCGGGCGTGCCAGAATCTGTTCCCCTCCAAACGGCGGCTGACGACGCGAGGACGTCTAGCCTGAGATTCGGGGCAGATGCTATATGGTTTTATCCGTCTACCTCTCCGAAGATGTCAAGTTGATTTATGGCACCGTGTATCGGAGGTTTAGACGGATGCGGCCGATGTAGCAGACTTCGTCAGATTCCCCCTCGCTTGAGGGGTTTTTGATTGTGGGGACGTTCTTCCCTGCAGGCGCAAGCCCCTGCAGTTAATTACGCTACCGCATCGCGGTAACAACTTTCTCCTTCTCCAGAATTTCACTTCGTGTCGTGGGTATTTGTTTTGTTTGTGGTTGCCCGTGGATTGTATACGGAGACTGAGTAATGCCGTCGCCCGTAGGACGTGGATTAGTCCAAATCCGTATTTACTTAGATTTGGGTTTGGTGTTTTTAGTTTAAGGATACGTTAGCCGCATTTGAGACTAAGATCAACTTGAACGTTCGTTAAGGATACGTTAGTCTGATTTGAGACTAAGATCAACTTAACGGGATCGTCTAGATCCATTTCCAGTTTAAGGACGTAGTGGTCCATTTAATATATGGCCGTCGAGACCCGTCACCTCTCTGACGACGTTGAAGAATTACAACGACATGTGTCAAAGGAGTTCGGAGATGTACCCTTGAACCAAAGTTGATTTGGAGTTTTACAGTCCATTTGAATGTTTAAGGATACGTTAGCCGTGTTTGGGGCTAAGATCGACTTAAACGGGATCGGTTAGATCCGGCAAAAGAGCATTTGGAGGCTCTATCGTTCTAATTTAGGGACGTGGTGGTCCATGTTCCAGTTTAGGGACATAGTGGTCCATCCCCAATTTAAGGACGTTTCGGTCCGTCGCCAGTTTAGGGACGTAGTGGTCCATCATTAGTTTAAGGACGTTTCGGTCCGATATTAGTTTAAGGACGTTTCGGTCCATCATTAGTTTAAGGACGTCTCGGTCCATCATTATTTTAAGGACGTCTCGGTCCAATATTAGTTTAAGGACGTTTCGGTCCATCATTAGTTTAAGGACGTTTCGGTCCATCATTATTTTAAGGACATTGCGGTCCGATATTAGTTTAAGGACGTTTCGGTCCAATATTAGTTTAAGGACGTTTCGGTCCACGAGTTAAGGACCCCGCTGTCCATATTCATGTGTGGTCGTTGGGACCCGTCGCCTCTCTGACGTCATTGAAGGATTACAACGATGGGTGTCAGAGGAGTTCGGAGATGTACCCTCGAACCGGTCGTAAATTGATTTAAGAGAGCAGTCTTGCTCAGTCAATTTAATTTAAGGACTTACGGCCAAAATTGGGCTAAGTCCAGTTAAAAATGTCCACATTTTGTTTGCATTTGGCCTTTGTCTGGGCTTTCCCCTTTTTAGAATAATGCGTAGCATTACTTCAGGCCATTTATGCCCATTTTGACTGGGCTCTGCCCTTTTTATTATAATGCAGAGCATTTGTTTTGGTCCATTGGACCTCTCAATTGGGCTCTGCCCCTTTAAATAATGCATAGTATTTTTATTATTTTGTTTGGGCTCTGCCCATTTATAAATGATGCAGAGCATCAATTTAATTAGGCCTGCTTGGTCTTTTTGATTTGGGCCTGGCCCTTCAGGAAATGCATTGCATTTTCAGGCGCTTTGCGCCAATCAGAGAGTGCAAGCGCTTGTAGTGTTGACACGTGTCGCGCAAGCGCAGTGCGCTGCGCTTGTACGCTGTGCTTGCGCTGCTGACACGTGGCGCACTCTGGTGAGTTGCGCCAATTTCATAGAGCAAAGCTCTATCTCAAAGCAGATAGCGCAAGTAGTTCAGATGTTGACACGTGGTGCTCTCCCAAGAGCGCAACAGCGCAGTTTGCAAGTGCAAAGCACTATGATTTAGGAATCTTTTTTTATTCAAGAACCAATGGTTCATAAAAGTGCAAAGCACTATATTTATTTTTTTTTTTTGTTTTTTCTTGTTTAAAGAACCAGTGGTTCATGAGAAGTGCAAAGCACTATATATATTTTTTTTTATATGAAGATCATTGATCTGGTCTTTAGATCAATGATCTATTAGAAGAAATTTCTTTTTTTTGGTGAAGGTTTTTACCTTTTTCTTGGAATTTTTTCTCAGAATTCTCTCTGTTTGAAACTTCTTGATTTTTTTTTTAAGAAATGTGGATGCCTTTGAATTGAGATCTAGGGTCCTTTTTATAGTGCCCATAAATTAGTTAAATTTGTTAAAGAGATCTTTCTCTGAGTGATTTGGGGAATTTTCCCCACCGTTGGATCTTTGATCCAAGGGCTTCTGTTTTACAGAAGAAAATCTTCTTATTTTAACAAGAAAAGAAAAGATTTATTTAGAATTTTAATTCTGTTTGGCGCAAATGCCTCAGCGCGTGACACGTGTCGTGCAGCGCACAGCGCAGCGCAACTGCGCTAGCGCATCCGCGCTGACACGTGTCGCGCAGCGCAGTGCTTGCGCAACTGAAGCGTTGCTTCCTTTAATTTTAGTTTAAATAGAGTTTTGCTCTAATTGGGCGCCCCTTCTTGGGTGCTGTGCTGACGTATCAGCGCCTGACATGTGGCGCGTTGCGCCCGAAATTTGAAGCGTTGCTTCAAAATTTTGAATTTTGAATTTCAACTGGGCTTTGCTCTGATTGGGGGAAACAACTCCGTTTACTGGAAACGGAGAAAGAGTTACTGAACTCTTGGGAATGATACATAGTGATGTATACGGTCCTATGTCTATAAATACCAGGGTTGGTTCTTTGTACTTCATTACATTCATCGATGATCTCTCAAGATTCGGACATGTATTCCTGTTGAAACACAAGTCTGAAACTTTTGAGAAATTCAAGAAATATAAGTACGAAGTGGAGAACCGGACGGGTAGAAGTCGATGTGATCGGGGAGGAGAATACTTGAGCCCGGTGTTCCTGGATTTTCTAAAAAGAGAATGGGATTCTCTCTCAGCTTACTCCTCCGTATACACCACAGAACAACGGTGTATCGGGGTGGAGGTATCGCACTCTATGATGAGTACTGCTGAGTTACCTGTTTCCTTTTAGTGTTATGCACTTGAGAAGCCGCATACCTATTGAATAGAGTTCCAACCAAATCAGTGCTTACCACTCCATATGAGATATGGAATAGGAAGAGACCATCTCTTAAACGATTTAAGATATGGGGTTTTCCGGCCTATGTTGAAAAGAAAAATCCAGACAAGCTCGAGGCAAGGTCAGTTCCGTATAAGTTTGTTGGATATCCCGAACATTCGCGAGGGTGTATCTTCTACTACACTGAGGAGAAAAAGGTGTTTTGTTTCTCAATATGCCACCTTTTTAAGAAAATGAATTTCTTATGGAAGAAATTAGTGGTCATAAGGTAGAACTGGAAGGAGTTCCAGCTAGACAAACTAACAGCTGATTATTTGGTGAAACCGGAGGATTCAATAGTTCCCAACGAACCTCAGCCTCTCCACAGATCTAATAGAGTTCCTCATCCGCCTGAGAGATACTACGGTTTTCTCAATGACAGGGGGAGCGAGGATTGCATCATGGATGATGATGACCCAACTAGTTTCGAGCAGGCCATCATAAGTGGGGACTCTGTGAAATTGCTGGATGTTTTGCGATCTGAGATGGAATCCATGTACACCAACAAAGTATGACTTTGAACGTTGCACCTGAAGGGGTAAAACCCATCGGGAGCAAGTGGATCTTGAAAAGATTCTTGGTGTAGATGGAAAATTTAAGACTTTTAAAGCTAGACTTGTAGTAAAAGGTTTTTGTCAATAACTAGGTGTAGATTATAATGAAACATTTTCTCCAATGGCTATGCTTAAGTCCATCAGGATTAAAGCAGGCATCGCGGAGTTGGAACATCTGTTCTGATGTGGCAGTTAAAGAGTTTAACTTCATCAAAAAGGTAGATGAACCTTGTATATACAAGAAGGTTGTAGAGAGTAAGATTGTCTTCCACGTATTGTACGTAGATGACATACTCTTGATAGGAAATGGTGTTCCTATGCTACACTCGGTCAAGCTCCTCTTATCACAATGTTTCTCCATATAGAATCTGGGTGATGACTCATACATCCAGTGATTAAGATCTATAGAGATAGATCTAAGAGGATATATCATACTCACTAGGTGTAGTGAGTGGGTGTCAATCAGATCCTAGAGAGAAACACTGGATAGCTGTGAAGAACATTCTTGAGTACTTGAGAAGGACTAAAGAAATGTTCTTGGTGTTTGGTAACGGTGAACTCCAGCGGAGTCCGTTACCAATTCAAGCTTCTAGAGTGATAAGGTCGACTGAAAGTCGGTCTTAGTCTTTATATTTACCCTCAGTAGAGGGACGATATGTTGGAAGAGTTCCAAACTAGATACCATGGCAAACTGGACGATAAAGGCTGAATACATCGCTACCAACGATGCTGCCAAAGTGGCTGTCTGAATATTTTTTGTTCATGAGATGAACATGGTTCCTACAATTGAGCATCCAATAACTGTTATTGTGACAATAATGGAGTTGTGGCTTTGGCCTAGGAACCCCGGTCCCATCAACGATCCAGACATATTCTGAGGCAGTATCACCTGATCAGGGAAATGGTTGATCTCCAAGAGATCGAGATAAGGAGAGTTGACGCGAAGGATAATACGGCAGATCCACTCACAGAGGCATTTCCCTTGAGAGTCTTTTATGGGGCGTTGAGTATGAGATACTACAACAAATGGCCTTAGTGCAGGTGGGAGATTGTTGGTTGTATGTATGCCCTAGAGGCCATTTTTGTACATATGATGTATATTATAGTGGATGCTTGGACATATATAGGGAGGACTTTCTTGCTCGACATGATAGTATGCTATCTGGTTGCTCTTTATCTTAACATGTACACTTATTTGTCTCTCTGTTACATGTTGATAAAGCCCTTAAGATGTGTACTTGACTACCAAGATTATGATGCAAATCATACTAGTGGGGCCAGGGTAGTCTATAAGTACATCCTTCAATTGTTCCTAGTCGTGGGAGTATCGAGACGGGGCATCGATATTCCAGAGTAGACTACCGTATACGTTTCTTGACCCGTATGATGAGCGATGGATGATCCCATATCCATTGGTGTTTGACATCAAAAACTGTATAAGGGTGCTCAGTAAAAACTGGGTACACTGAACAGGACTCGCCGAGAACTCCTAGATGGTATTATACCTCACATCGGCATGACTTATCAAGTTATTGGGTTCTGACGTGTACCACCCCCAGGCTGGATATGCGACATATCAGACGAAAAGAACAGACTGTACGATAGTGTTACTTCTTGGATTCGCAGGAGTATGAGCAGGCTTGCTTGTTGATCTTCTGATCGCTCAATACCCGGGTAATCATTACGTCTAGCAGTACCGCTGACGGCTTGTGAGTGACTGATATGATCATCACCTACTGCCAGCGTATTGACGAGTGTTTAGAGTCCTACACAGAGATTTCATGGCTCAGGCGAAACGAAGTAGGAGCACATATAAGATATGTGTGGGACCGAGATTAATACACGTATATGATATCGTATTCTAATTTCACGATATGTGCTATCGGTCGGTTATATGTAATATAGCCGGGTTATCGATCAAGTGTTGATTCGATAAGTTGATATAAATAATATTAGTCGGTTATATGTGATATAGCTGGATTATTAAATCAAGTGTTGATTTAATAATTTAATGTATAATTATATATATTTGATATATTAACATACATTAACTAATATTAGCTCACTTAAGGATTTTTTTATCTCTCTTATGCATTTAATATATATGTGATATATATTAATTGTGTTTCTTTTTGTGTCATGCTTGATGATACATGCTACATGGGTGTATGAGACTCATACCATTCCATAGATAATTAAGGGGGGTTTATTTATTTAGGTAAATACAAAATTAGGTGGAAAATGCATGGTTAAAGGAAGCTTGTGGAAGCTTGTAGTAACCATTGATTTAGTCCACTAATCTTGTCTTTACTTGAGATATTTATTAACCCAACCATTATCTTAAGCCATGGTTAAGTCTTTACATGAGTGAATATGAGATATTATCTCACCCATGGTTGCTTGACTCTCTCATGATTCTCCACTTCATCTTCTTCTTCATCTCAAGGAAAGCTCTCTAGGTTTTCAAGAGGTGCAGAAAATTAGTGAGAAAAATAATTCTAAAGTGAGCAAAAATCCTACTTCATCAACCTACACTAAATTAGCCATTTAGTTTAGGTTGTTTGATTCACTAATTCTTAATTAGTGAAGAGGTAGCTTGAGCTAGAGTCTACTCGACGTAGATCATCTTCGGTCTCGAAGACTTCAAGCAAACTTTTTCATTTCGCTTTGTGGAGCCTAACTTGAGTCCGGGAGATCACTACTTGGAGTGAAGGGACTATTACACGAAGCTTTAGAAATGAAGTACCGGTCTACAAAGGTTGTATTCCCCATTCACTTAGTGTAATGTTTGATTACATGCTTGTTTACCCTAATTCCTCTAGTTACATCCTTGGTTAGGGTTCTTTAGCAGCTTAGGCTTTTTAAAATTGCATACTTAATGCCCTAGAAAACATAGTGAAGGTGCTAAGGAACCTTTCAAATGTATCAAACGATCTTTTATAATTCTTTTTTATAAGTTTAGAGACCGTAAAAATGTATATATATTCAAAATTGTAAAACAAAAGATATGAATGAAATCTCATGTTGATGTTTCCTTTATATTTCTCCTTGCAAGTACATATGATTGTGATCTTTTCTTAAATGATGTGATTTAGAATAGCCTAACAAGGTATCCCCTCTAGGTATTTTTTGAGACAACATGGTATAATTAACGGTAAGTGCTTGCACTTATCGGAATTCTCGAACCCAGGATTTTCTGGTCAAATTTTCAAACCCCTAACTTTGTTTTGTTTAGATTTTACTTTTCTTTTAGCGTTCGATCATTAAAGGTCATTAAAGAGGATAAACACCTGCAACGTTTCTCCAACTAATGGAACTAACCATCCTAACAAGTAATGTCATGTAGTTTGTCATGCCCCACTTTCCAAAAGAGCAGTAACGGCACGTGACTAGGCCCGCGGCGTATTTTTTCCAAAAAGATCATTTCCCGGAATAAATACGCTAAGTATAATTGAGCAATATAAAAAGACAAGAAATTAATATGAGATTTAAACTTCAAAAATTTTATTTACATTCAAACTTGAAATATTTACAATACAAGAGTTCAACTGAAAAGGAAATATAAGAACAGAAATGCCTAAACAGGTGGCATACATAAACTGAAAGAAAAATAAGCTAAGCTAAGCTTGAGTAGTGATCTGGTCGTAATCCCATGCAGTCGTTTCTATCTCCTCAATCTCTAGACTACCTGACGAATATCCAAAGGAAGAAAAAGATGGTAGATGCCCGTCAGCGAACTTTCGCTCGGTAAGTCCACAAGGAAAGGTGTGAAATATAAAAGTATAATGAAAAGTTAGAAATGGATGTCATAAAAAAATGGAATAGGAGATATGGTATTTAAACATATCATTTAATATAAGCATGGCGATTATATGTAACATGGCAAAGTAACATGAACATAGTATAGCATAGCCGTGTAGTGTAGGTATAGTGAACATGAAGTACATGTAAATGTCCTAAAAGGTGTCTACAAGAGTAAACTAATCTAACATAAGTTCAAAGATAAATATCAACCAATCTCAAGAGTGTTCTCGAACCCAACAGACTGTAATCCAGGAGTAAGGAATCACGGGCCCGAATCAAGTGTTGGTAACGGAAGTTCAATCTAGTGTTAAAGTATTCCAGACTCAACGGGCTATAATTCAGGAGTAAGGAAACACAAGTTCTTATGATAGATTGTTTGTGTTAGTAGACATGGATTTATGATCTAGGAAGACTCCTGAGATTCCATTAGATTCACACTTAAACTATCTTAACACCCCGCATATTCTAGAGTATAATTAAAATTACCAGTCTTGCTCGAATCCATGAATATATCAAGTTGCAAGATTAAGTTCATATCAAGATCAAGTATTCGTGTCAAGTGTTCATGTATTCATGTCAAGTTGTATTCATGGTTCGAGTCAAGTCAATTCAAGAGTAGACATTGGATTCAGATATTCATGTTAAGTTCAAGTATCAAGTTCAGATTCATGTTTAATTTCTAGTTTGAGTTCAAATTCACATCTGAGTCATGTTCGAGTTTGAATTCAGGTCATAATCTTTTGAATGGTTTTAATCTTGTAAATTCTTAAGTTCGGGAATATTCAGACAACCGATGTATATGAGAACGGCAAGATTTGTGTTTTTTTTAAGATGATTGTCATTGATAACTCCTTTAATTTACGGTGTTATCTAATCTGGACAGGCAAGATCTCACTTTCTCCGACTCCGTGAGGCTCAAGAGAAATGATACCGCTTAAACCGATATTAATCTAAGATCCTTAAAAATTTATTCAAGTTGTTTATTATATATTTAAATTGTTTGCATTTCTCGAGGGAGTTTTATGTAAAATATTTTAATATTTAAAACAAACCTCAAGGGTGTTTTAGAATATTAAGAGTTTTTTATAAAAATGTATTTTAATTTTACTGGTATTTTAATGATAAAAGCTAGCTTTTTAAAAGTTTATGATATTTTTATGAAAACTACACTTTTAGAAACTTGATAGTATTTTGTGTAACTTTAATTTTTCATATTTAAAATATAGTTTTAAAAATTTGTTTTCATATAAAAATACGGATTTATGATTTACGAGATTTTTCAAATGATTTAATTTGTCGAAAAAGTCGTATTCTTTAAAATCGTATTTTTATTTCCTTTTGAGACCGAATTCTCCGTGAGGAATTCTGCATCTCGCTCTACTATCCCAAGAACGTGCGATAATTTGCACCATCTGCAATGGGTTCCCCTAAAAGGGTTGTAGAAACATAATTGTAAAGAATTTAAAAATGGCGATCAAAAGTATTTTATAAGTTGAGAGTATTTTAATGTAAATTGTTTCTTTTGATAGACATTAAAGAAATAAGAAATCGTGCTATGTTTCCAATGTGTGTGTATGTGGGGTAGGTCATTACCCCGTACATGATATTATCTAAAATCAACAAGTTTAACTAATTCATGTCAAAATATGAATAATCCAGAAGTTGCATGAAATCTTTCATGAAAAGAAATATAGGCTATAAGTTGTAATGTTATTAATTATTATTATCTTGCTAAATTAAAGAAAATAAAATATTTTATACAAGGGTGTTATCTTGAGCATGATTTTTATGGATGATGTTCAAGGCGTGGATGGAATTTGGCGACATAACAAAAGAAATGATTCAAGGAAGAGAAGAAGGAAAGTAAGAAGACTTGTGGTTTCCTCTTGTACTCGTACAAATGAGAAAAGAAGAGAAGAAGTCTCGGTTGAGAAACCGAGACCTACGGTGTGTAACGAATTGAGCTTGAGTCCGACTACGCATGCAAGAACAAACTCTAGGCAGCTAACGTGCGGAGGAACGAATTTGAGCAACGGAATTGGTTTGGACTTGTGCGCTTGACTTTCTTGGCTAGAGCGAGACTTGAGAGATAGGATTTTTGAGTGGTATTTTCAGAATAAATTAGGGAAAGGACTGGCTATTTATAGGGAGAAAATATAAGTGTAGAGAGAATTAAAAAAATAATTAAAATGTATTAAAAGTGAGGGTAAAGGAGTAGATGAAAGGTTTGGGGTTCTCTGTGTAATTGTAGGAAAATCAAATAGGAAAAAGGAGTAGAGTCAAAGGGACGTACGGGCGAAATAGGGGAGAAATTGGCCTTGATAAAACCGCCGGTGTCGGTTTTTTGGCAGTCAAGAATGAGGCAATTGTCTCGGGGTTCGTGCAGTGCATTCATCTGTGTATTTATGTATCATTTATATTGTTTGATTTATTTAAAACTTTTCGTTTCTCCTTGTATTGCACATGCAACTCTTAAACTTCTGAAAAGTTAAAAAGAAAAAATATTAAAAATAATTGGGGCTGATAGGATTCGAGCTTGCAAGCTATGGAATAGCAATGAAAAGTCTTAACCGGTAAGCTATAAGAAGTTTCTTGCTCAAATTTAACCAGAATATTTTATAACGCAGGCATGATAGAAATACACCTTTATATTAATAAATACACTTTTATATTAATATTGAATTAACAAAAGTGTACAAAGATTTCAGGATCGTTACATAGTCGATCCCTTGACCATCACGAACACCTGCATAGTCTCATCTATATGCTCGATCAAAACTGCAGTACACTTAATGCACTTCTCTTGAATTCGACGTCTTTCAATCGACCAAGCCTATTAAAAATCCATCATTTGACTTGATGCAGACCATAAGAATATATGTGTGATCCTACCGCTTCTGCATATAGTATCCGGGACATCTCTCTCTTCCTTACTAGATGGACACACTGTGAAAAAGGATCAAAGTTGGGAATAGCATCCGGAACATCCATCTCTTCCTTACTCTGATACCACTAGTTGGGAATATTCCCCTCTGATATCTATCGAGGGAAAAAAAATCATGTCTTTAACGTTCAACCACGCAAGACAAACAGTCCATAAAAAGAAGTAACAACACAGAGTTTTTAACGTGGTTCGATCGAATGACTTAATCCACGGAGCAAACATGATAACACTATTGATATAAGAAAGAGATTACACTCGACACCTTATCTTCTTCTTGATTTGATCATAAAAAATATTAGTATCTTTCAAATCTAAATTAGACCCCTAATCTCTCAATGAAGATAAAACCTGCAAGATCTCACACATCTCAATCTCTCTCTCATCTCATCTCATCCCCTCTCCTCTCCTCTCACTTGATCTCCCCTCCGAAATCCCTCTTCCCCTCTCTCTCCCTGCCTGGGTGTATTACACCCGACAATAGGAATAATTTATCCGACCATGGGTTGGGATAAACCATGGTTAAATTTGTAGTTATTAACTAACTTAAAATCTTGGGGGTTGTTTTTTAATTATAAATTTTTGGGGATTGTTTTTGAATAATAACTAATCTTTAGTATCCCACACAACAAGAGAAGTTCGAAAGAAAATGGGATAATTGTGTTTAAGTCCCTAGGTTCAATGAGTTAAAGTCTCTGGATCATAAAAGTTGCTAATAACTCCACATGACTCAATATTTTGTCCATAGATCCCCACAGCATGCACATTATTATGTACTCAAAATTTGGAGTTCCTGCTGCATGTTAGAAAACAATAGCAGGGGTGCTATCATCCCTATCCGACAATGAGAGTTTGTCACCGGCGGAGTCAGGCCCCAGGGTCGCAGCATCGATCGTTTAGCCCATCGATAAAAATCATCAAACGATGCTATATATCAAAATCCAGGATCGTTAATAAAAACAATTACATAGATGAGAAAGGAGGTGCGCTTCTGTATAAATAACCAAACTACTTCGATATATCACCATAAATACTTCGTCCATGACATTTGGATACTTCAAATTGACATCCAAAAGGAGGTTTATCTCTGCTATATTAATGTGAAAGAAGGGGTATACACGTGCAAAAGAAACCCCTCTAATTTTCTGCCATGTCGGCAATGCCGATGTGTCAAAAATTGGTAATTTAGATTTATAGCATACTTGAAACAAAAGATCTATACTATTATATAATGCAAATGTACTTGGTTAGAAACCACCATCTTCTTCTTTTTTTAAACAAAGAAAAGGGGGGGAAGAAAAAGACAAAAATAATTAAACTTTTCCGTATTTTGAAAAACAAAGAAAAAAGGAAATTTCCAGAACTCGAGGAAAAAAAAAGAATTTTGTAGAAATTAGTTTGAATTCCAAATTCAATCTACATTATATTCAAATTTAAGACAAAAAGTAACTTTTTAGAAGTTAGTTTAATTTTATCATTTTTCAAATTCTACCTTCATTTACTTATAACTATCTTCTTTTACTTAAATATGGTAAATAACAAATTATAATATCTTCTAGAATACTCTTGATCCAAGTTACTAAAATGACTATTTTATTTACTTATTAGCATTCAAAATAATTTTATACCAACCCCACCATTTTATATTTATCCATGAGCTCAAGAATTTTTTTTTTACTCTAAATAGGATAAAGCTACGAACTCGTGTATTGCATGTGCAAAATACTAGTAAATTATAAAGGATTTGGGATTATTGTTGTCATTCACCCTCACCCGAACAAGCTCCCCTACAACTAAAATATTTTAGATTCTCATCATCTCTGTAACTCTCACACGTTCCATCTCACCAACCAATTCTTTAAAAATCTTTGTGATGTCAAAATAAACAAACGTGCAACAGACTAGTTTATAATAGCCACAAGTACAGCTCCAACCCATGCATGCATAAACATCTATATAATACCATGCATAAGATGGTAATCATCAAGGTAGTTCATATAAACGCCCATGTCAAAGTATTTATTTTTGTTGTAAACAAATTAAATTCATATGTGCGTCCCTATAAAATATATATATTTAAGAATCACTAACGTAACTTGAAATGCGTAAAGTATATATATGCATGAATATATACATTAAGTAGATTTATATTGCATAAGTCGCTTACGAAGAAAACATGCATCGTCAAAATAACCCATCATTTTAACATATATTTAATTATATACATAAAAGCTTGGCTCCAAGCTTATTCAAACCTTTTTTTTAACCAAGGGTTAACACTAACACCTAAATGTAAATATTTTCACAAAACAATAATTTTCAGAGTCTTTTTTCTTCCCTTCGAAACTCCATTATATCCAAAAGGAAATTTAAAAAATGTTTGTTTTCATTAACCAACTAAAATGTCAGTACAATGCTACAATTGGGCAAATCTATAATTCAATTTTAACTTTCATAGGAGGTTAAGGCCTTGTTTGAGCACAAAATATTTCTTACTGGTCCACAAAATGGTACAGCCCATTAGAAGTTTGGACTATATCCGGTCCGGCAAAGGAGGAAAGTTCTGGAAAACAGGCCGGGTGAGACTTTAATATTCGGCCCGATAGCTAAGAGCTTGAGCCCCAAGTAAGCAGAAGCTATATAATGTCCTAAAGGAGCACTGAAAAAGATCTACAAAAAATCAACCCAAAATCCATACGCAAATAGCTCTGGGCCTAGCTTAGTCCTGGTTCATCTCCGACTCTTACAGTCGTAGATCATGGTAGCTAGCTGATCATCGTCGATCGATCAACGCTGCCCTCGAGGCCCTGTTCAAGATCGAGAAGTTCGGCCTTTCTCAACAGGTAATGTCTCCCTCATCCCTGATGTAATCCTCGAAGTGCAAGATAAGACGACATCAACGCCGGTGTGCAGCCTTACCGTGTCTATCTACACTGGCGAAGATAGGGCCGAGGAGCTCGCAGTGGGTTCCTGATGGAGCTCTGGATCTCCTTCAGATGTTATCTTCCGTAGATCTTCTGCGATCGCTGATGGACGGTTGAGATTTGATCTGGAGATTATCTTCTTTAGCGTATGGATCTCAATGGGCTTGAATTTGAGGTTGAGCCGAGCTACCTGCAAGGAAGTCCCGGGCTGGTTGTGCCACCGAGGACCCTCCGACGATCAAGTTAGCGGTGCAAATTGGGCAGAGTAGCGGTTTAGTGGAAAGAATTCGCCTACCTCGATCGTCTGAGAGAGGGGTTTATATAGCGGCAGCAATAGGCGGGCAGGCGTGAGAATCACGCCGGCCATTACGCCCCTGACGTCACGTCCGTGTGATAGGCGGGATCCCGCATTAATGGCGAGGCAGGCTCGAAAATGGGGATCGTGATGGCATGGAAAGTGGGATCGTGGGCGGCGGATATCTCGCGCATGGAAAGATTCGCGGAGCCGTGGCGTAGGTGCCTTTGATCAGCGCTGCGGGTCGGTCAGGATGAGACCGAGAAGGATGAGCTCGGCGGGATGCTCGGAGACAAGCGGGAGGCCGAGGCACCTTCGTACCATGACAGCTCGGAGGCGAGCCGGGGGGTAGTCTGGAAGGCCACCGAAGGTCGGGAGATCCCTCAGGTCGGAGGCCCGAGGTGAGGTCCTAACCGAGGTCCTTGATCCTTTCTTATAGGTTTTGGGATACGTCATCTGTAGCGTGTCAGTATCTGGAGAGTCATCGATATCGAGCCTCATCATTAGCCCCCCACTCTCGTCTCGACCCGTTCTAGGGTTGGGTCGAGCGTGGTCTGACCGAGCACCCAGGGTGATCTCTTACTCGAAGATATCGTCGGCCTGCATTCCCGGGCTAAGAGTAGTATTTTCTTGATGACGTCAGCGGATCAGGGGAGAGATCTCGCATTAAAGGGGAAGCGCCGGATCGTTCGTACGTTCGTCAAAGCGACAGACCACGCGTCCTCCGCTGGTTGGCTGGCGAGACGTGTCGCAGGTGTTCCCGCGCTCGGAGGGATGCGTCCAATGTGAGCACGACAGGTGGAGCGTTGTCGGCCGTAGGTTGCGAAACGTCGTTTTGGCGGGAGTCAATCGGAGCCGTTGGATGCGTACGCCGGCAGCTATAAATAGAGGTGGGATCCCCATCGAGGCCCATACCTCTTCACAATTTCCTCATCCTTAGTCGTGTCAGCTCGACGCTCTTCTCCCCAGTTCGGATTCCATGCTTTTGATCTCCCGAGGACACCTTTCTTCAATCAGGTTAGATGTCTTCTTCTGAGGAGTCTGTAGATGTAGTGCGAGTAGAGTCTAGGGGGTCTTCAGAAGCTTCCTCTTCTACTTCTTCTTCTTCTGCTTCTTCCTCTTCCCCCTCTGAGCTGGAGTTCACCCAAGAAGATAGGGTGGTCCCCAGAGTTCAGTCCGCGGGTGTTCTAGGCGTGTGATCCTCGCTGAGACATGCGGAGGAGCTCGCTAACATCAAGACCCGTTTCTTCATTCCTCCCGGCTATTCGCTTCGTCTGGCCGAGGAGGGGGAGAGGGCAAACCAAGTACAGGGCAAGGAGATTGCCTTGTACCTAGAGGCCTTTTGGGTCGGGGTGCGTTTGCCCTTCTCTTCTGAAGTGAGTGAGGCGTTGAATTGTTTCGGATTAGCTCCGGGCCAGCTAGTGCCGAACTCTTGGAGGATCCTCCTCGTGTTCCTGGTCCGGTTGAAATTGTGTCAGATCCCTTTCAGCTTGAACCTTCTTCTCTCTTCTCTTTGCTACAAAAACCACCCTGGCGCTCATAGGGGTGAGCTGAGCTGGGTATACCTCTCCTTTAGAAGACAGCAGGGAGACGCCCCCGGGTCGGGGGTTGTCGTAGTGCCTTCTTCCATTCACGAATGGAAGAAGAAGTTTTTCTTTATCGCCCCGCCCGAGAGTGGGGACTGGCCTGTGCCCACCCAGTGGCAAAGGGCCGGCTATCCACGGGTGGGTCGGTCCAAAGATCCCGATGCAGTGGCGGTGTCAGAGTGGGAGCCTCTTCCTCGGGTCGATGTGTTGCTGTCTGAGCGGGCCCTCAGTTGGGTCGAGCTCAGCCCCGTCGAGTGTGCGGGTAAGTTAGGAGCTCTCAGGCGACCTGTTTAGACTTGTGCATTTTTTTTATTTTTCATGGCATCGCTGACTCCTCGTATTTTCATCTTATGCAGGACCCATGGATATGAGCAAGTTTTGCGCGGCAGTGGTCGACGCGAAGAGGGGGAAGAAGTCTAAAAGCACCGGCCCTTCTCACCTGCCGTTTGTTCCACCCCCGCCGGTAGCCCTTTCACCCAGGTGCCCAAGCGAGCCCCGGGACCCCGAGTCTAGTCGTGCGCCGGTTCGAAAGCGTGCTCGGGCACAAGAGCCTCGGGGGAGATGAGGAGGGTTCTCCCGCGTCCTCCCTCAAGAGGTCTTACAGGAGGGCGCCGCTCCCCGGCTTCCCCGATCCTTGTGGACAATGGGGAGCTTCGCTTCAAGATGCCCTCAGGGCTTTCTGTCGCCGACAGCCTGCTCTCGGATATGGAGAGGTCGGCCGGAGGCAGGGTCCCTCGATGAACTCTCCGGGCCCAAATGGCGGCGATAGCTCAAGAGGCCGTGTAGGTTAATGTTCGCACTTCACCTGGTTCTTCATCCAGCATTTTTGTCCGCGTGGTCGGGTGCTTCCCTCCCCTTTTTTACCCTTTTTCTTTCATCAGGTCCTCCAGCACGTCGCCCTCGTCGTCCATATGGAGGACGAGGAGATTGTTCCGGCGATGCGGGCGGCGGTCGAGTTCTCCTTACGGGAGGAGAGCTTAAGGCAGGAGCTGGGGGCGGCGATGGAGAGGGCTGCTGCCCTTGAAGACCGGGTGGAGGCCGGGAACAGGGAGGTCGCACGGTACCGAGAGGCTGCCCGAGCTGCCGAGTCCCAGTTGGAGGACTCCATGGGTGCTCATCGCCACCATGAAGAAGACGTCGAGCACCCTCCGGAAGGAGAACGAGGCGGCGAAGGACCGGGCGCGAAAGGCGGTGGAGAGCTATAAAAAGTCAGATCAGTTCTACGCCGACCTTGCCCGAGCCGGGGGCGTCATTTGGCACGACGCCCTCGACTCTGTCAAGGCTCAGATGCCGGAGTTCCCCGACGCCGAGCTTCGGGCCTTGTACCCTCTCGACGACGACGCACAGGGGATCGCCCCCGAACATGATGCAGGGAAAGTGGCCCCCGGTAGGAGTGCGAGGGGTAAGTCGATCGCCCCGACTGCCGGTGCCGAAGTTCCCGTCGGTAGTGCCGACCCTAAAGATGCCGCTCCGGTGGTCGCAGTGGAGGCGCGGCTTGTTGAGGTCTTCCCCGCCCCTGAGGCCTGAACCCCCTCGTCTTCTTATTTTCTTTTGTTGTTTTGGAATTTTGTAAGGCTGGGGAGCCAGTAATGCCCTGTAAAGACTTCTGCTTTTGTGAATAAAAAATCTTTTTGCTGCTTCTTTGCGTGCATTTTTTCCTTTTGTTTGTGGAAAACATTTGTATTTGCACGGTCCAGCTTTCATGTCAGGTCGGTTCTTCGTCTGGCAATCGCACGTCGAGTTGAATTCGATCATTTGCAAAGTGTGCAAAGACCGATGAAGGGTCGGTATCTCTATGGCCCCGAAGTCGAGGTGGGGATCGCTTAGAAATGGATGGCCTCTTGGCAAGGGCTTCGATCCTTGGCATCGGTGGATAGTAACACCAGCCATGGATGACCGATCAGGGTAGCTGCTCAGTTGCCTCTTGGTGAGGGCTTTGATCCTTAGCGGGAGGGCATAGGAAAGCATGCTAAGGATGGACCGAGAAAGGTTGCTGCTCGGTTGCTTCTTGGCGAGGGCTTTGTTCCTTAGCGGGAGGGCATTAGGAGGCATGCTAAGGATAGACCAAGCAGGGTTGCTGCTCGGTTTCCTCTTGGCGAGGGCTTTGATCCCTGGTGTCGTAGGATAGGGAACTACCAGTCGGAGATAACCGAGAAAGGGCGAGCCCGGTTGCCTCTTGGCGAGGGCTTTGATCCTTAGCACGGGAAGGGCCGTAAGGGGCCTGCTAAGGATGGGCCGAGCAGGGTTGCTGCCCGGTGCCTCTTGGCGAGGGCTTTGATCCTTAAGGATGGGCCGAGCAGGGTTACTGCCTGATGCCTATTGGAGAGGGCTTTGATCTCTGGCGTTGTGGGTAGGGAGCTACCAGCCAGGGATAACCGAGCAGGGTTGCTGCCCGATTGCCTCTTGATGAGGGCTTTGATCCTTAGCGCGGGAGGGTCCGTAAGGGGCCTGCTAAGGACGGGCCGAACAAGGTTGATGCCCGGTGCCTCTTGGCGAGGGCTTTGATCCTTAAGGACGGGCCGAGCAAGGTTACTGCCCGGTGCCTCTTGGCGAGGGCTTTAATCTCTGGCATTATGGGTAGGGAGCTACCAGCCAGGGATAACCGAGCAGGGTTGCTGCCCGATTGCCTCTTGATGAGGGCTTCGATCCTTAGCACGGGAAGAGTCGTAAGGGGCCTGCTAAGGACGGGCCGAGCAAGGTTTCTGCCCGGTGCCTCTTGGCGAGGGCTTTGATCCCTGGCGTCGTGGGGATAGGGAACTACCAGCCAGGGATAACCGAGCAGGGTTGCTGCCCGATTGCCTCTTGATGAGGGCTTCGATCCTTAGCACGGGAGGGGCCGTAAGGGGCCTGCTAAGGACGGGCCGAGCAGGGTTTCTACCCGGTGCCTCTTGGCGAGGGCTTTGATCCCTGGTATCGTGGGGGTAAGGAACTACCAGCCAGGGATAACCGAGCAAGGGCGAGCCCGGTTGCCTCTTGGCGAGGGCTTTGATCTCTGGCGTTGTGGGTAGGGAGCTACCAGCCAGGGATAACCGAGCAGGGTTGCTGCCCGATTGCCTCTTGATGAGGGCTTTGATCCTTAGCGCGGGAGGGGCCGTAAGGGGCCTGCTAAGGATGCCCGAGTAGGGCAGCTGCTCGGTTGAGTCGTGAGGTTCTGTCTGATCTTCCACGGCGCTCAGACACCGGGAAGAGTGACGGTCATGGTCGACATGTATCATTAACGCGTGGGGGGGAGGAGCGTAAGAGCCGCGTCGTTCCGATCTCCCCGAGAAAGGCGAGACGCCCGCTACGCGGCGGTACAGTTATGGAAGGCACGAGCGACCGTTGGACTCCTGAGGGCGCAACGAGGCTATAAAGAGGAGAGAGCGTTGAGCACTCCTTTCTCCATCCCCAAGGCGTAAGAATGGAGGACTTCCCTTTTACAATCCCAGAGATCATAAACTTTGAAAATGTTTACCTGCATGACCAGCATTGTACCGAGGATACGGTGCAGTTGGTTATAGGCCGCATCGAGGGCCACTTCGGCCGGCTTCTCCCCCAACACTCGCCCCTACTCCAGCTGTTGATGTGCACCATCTGGAGGGCATCGCCGGGGCTGTATAATCCTCTGTCCGAGTAGTTGAAGGACGAGGCCGTCCGTAAGCTGAGATCCTTGTGCCGCTTCGGTATGATTTCGGCGGGTTGGCGCGATCGCTCGGTGGCACTCGTCCTTGAGTGCTACCAACTAAGGCCCACGCCGACATTCGTGGGCGGCATCAGAGGCAAAGGGCTGAGGCGGCGAAGGCTCGGCTGGCTGAAATATGCTCGGAGTACCACGAGCAGTGTTTCCTGCACCCCCTTCCCCCGCTAATGTAATTTTTCTTTTATTTCAATGTATGGCTGAGGAGCCCATAGTACCCTTTGGAATAAATAAAAATCTTCTTTTTGCAATGTCTTATTGTTCCCTTCTTATTATATGAATAGAAAGAACTTAAGAAAAGTTTACATTGCTTTAGTAAAAGAAGTGCATGCTAGTAGATACTCTTTTATTGGTACATGTTGGGGTCAAAAATTACACCCCGGTTGACTAAGTCAAAATCAAAGTCAACCCCGAGCCAGGTGGGCCCAAGCTCAGGTCAAGTGGGCCCATGTCCAAGTCGAGCCCTGATTGATGTGATTTTGCGTGTGCGTTTTAAAATTTAAGAATACCGCAATCAAGACGGTGTCGCTTGGTAGCTAGCCGGTTGAGTACGGGTCGATCCATAGGGAAATGGTGTTCTTTCTTTAAGTTCTAACGAGTTAAGTCTTATTTTTTGTAGGTTTTGTTTTTAGATCTAAGAATGAGATTAAATTGATTTAAAGTCTTGCTAGGGTTAGGATTAGGTTAGTTTGGAATAGGTATTCTATTCACTGCTTTTAGTTCCCTGGTTAAGAATATATGTGTTGGGGTAATAGTCAACAAAGGGGATTAGCACGACTAGGAAGAAACGTAGTTTCTTCCTTTTGGTCCTTGTCCGTCCGTTCTTAACTCTTAGCCATAACCTCTATTTAAATCAACCACAACCGGTCTAACTAGGGAATCACCGCTATCTTGTAGGATAGGGTGCCGTAGTGAGCGGTGTGTGGTTAATTTAAATAGAGTCCTACTTAATTAAAATTATATGGGCAAGGTAAGGAGTGAGAGAGATTTCCTTCTCTCAAACCTTCCCTATCCTAACCCTAACAAGTGAGGAATTACTCACTCATTAGGAAAGTGACAAGAAAACTCATTTTTTTTCTTTTTAATAAACTAACTAACTTGCAGATAATAAAAGAACAGGTAAAAAAAATTGCAGGTAATAAATTGCAGATAAAAAATGCAAGATAGAAAAAGAAAGCTTACTTTATTGATGACCTCTTCAACGATTACAAGAAAATTAAAATTTTAAATCTACGAATTAAAAAGAGGCATGCCTAATTAGGTTTTTGGCTTTCCTATTTATAGATAGGAGAAAACCCTAGGTTACAATCTGATCCACATTTGAATTTACAAGACTACCCTAAGAAAACCGGGTCAAAGCACCGACACCCATCGACACGTGCACCAACACGTGCATTGCATGGCCGCGGTTCCGCGACAGAAAGCCTTGTTTGGTCGCGATTCCGCGGCCGTATTGTGGGATCTTGGCATCAAACTTCTAGGGTTGCTTCATGTTGCTTTTTCCTTCTGTTTTCTTCACTTGGTTCCAAGAATCTCTTCTATTTTCTTCCAGATTTCCACAGTGCAGAATGTTGTGGACTTTTTACCGTGAGCTTCACGTTGAAATCTTGAATCTTGTGCTGCCCTTGAACTTTGTGTATTGAACTGGCTAATGATTTTCAGTTATTCCTTGAACTGGTAGGCGGCATCATACGGATTCATCTATTGTTGGTCGTAGTCTCATATTTGTAGCGTCTTTTCATGAATTTCACTGTAATGATCTGAGAACCTGCAACATGCAACTATTTAGCAGACATGGATCAAAAGCACCTATTTATATGTAATATGATTAAGAATGAGTGATATAATAATGCAAAATTCTGATATAAACAAGCCCCGCAGCCGGCCTCCCCCATGCCAAAATGAAATCATGTAATAAATAATTTTGATGTAATTTTTTATGCATGATTGTAATAAAAATGGGCATAAAACCAAATTTCTGTAAAGCCCATGGCTCAAGTGCAAAAGAAATGAGCACATGAGATATGGGATGGGCAAAATGCCATATTGTAAAGCCCAAGGGGCTATATGTAAGTTAGTAAGCCTATAAAAGGCAACATGATAATGAAATTAAAAAAACACTTTTCATTCTCTCAAACTCTAGGGTTTTTGTGCCTCATTCTCCTTCCTCAAGGTTCTAAACCTTCTTCTCCTTGTCAATTAAATCAAGAGTTTTACTCTTCCTCTTCCAAAATTAAATAGTTTTTCACCACAAAACCCACAAAAGGGAGCTCAGATCTTCCATCAGATCTCAAAAGGGGGTGATTTTTAAATCTCACCCCCTTTCTCCAAGATCCGACCAATCGAGAGGAAGAAGAAGGAGACACACCTCCAAATACCCCACTTTGGGGAAGATCCAGGGCCCAAGGGAGAAGAAAAGAGTCCCCTTTCATCAGCTCCGAAAATATCTCAAGAGTTTAACTCCTCAAAAAAATATTATACATATATAAAATAATAAATCTTTCTTTTTGGGAGTACAACTCCCAGTGCAGGGGCTAAGCCCCTTTGTCCTCTTTGTCAGGAGTTTTAACTCCATAAGTCAAATCGGGAGCACAACTCCCAGTGCAGGAACCATGTGGGGCGCCGGCGCCCAGCGCCCGCGTGCCAAGCATGTAGGGCGCTGGCACCCAGCGCCCACCCAGTGCCCCGTGCCAAGCACGTGAGGCACCAGCGCCCAGCGCCCGCTTGCTAGGCACGTAAGGCGCTGGCACCCACGCGTCCTGTGGACGCCCTTTTCCCTCTTTATTTTATATACACTCCACACTAAAAATACCTTCCCCGTTAGAAAAAATTTCTAACGGGACGCTGTCTCGTACTCCGCAAGGGGGCTGCTAGCCCCCTTGACCCCCAGCCCGCTATCCGGGTAGCGGGACCCTCGTAAAAACTCTGCGGGGCCCCCGATATATCCAAAACCCCTTCAAAACACAACACTGCACATTGAACTCCAATGACCTGTTTGACCCGTCAATCGGAGGTTCTCTCGCTCCAAAGGCGAGGGGGTAATTAACGGAAGCTTAGTTCGCGGCTGCCGGAGATTCGTATCCCCACAATCAATAAACCCCAGCCTACTCTAGGCAGGGAGAATCTGTAATGCGCCTGACAAGCACGCGCGTATTCCCATCTCAATGGGGTAATGAAAAACACCCTACAGATTCTGGCACGCCCGGTGGGACCTTTCTCTCCTCCCATATTTCGGGTTAAATATTCATGTGAACTCAATCAATATACATATCGATTGCCTATACTAAAATCATGCTTCTTTGTGCAGGTTAACAAATTTCAAATTGCAATCTCTGGACGCAACAAAATGTCTCTAAGGATCAGCTCAGCTCTCGACACAGCTCCCATCTCCTACACGATGAAGATGGACGCGAGGACGGTCCTCCCGGCCAGTCTCGGGCGACAATGTGAGGAGCCGCCGCTACCATTTGGCTCTATTCTGTTCGTGTCAGCTAACGCCATCCCAACTCCTCAAGCTCCGGTAACAAACAAACTGGCCTCAAAAGAGAAGAGGCCAAATGTGGTGGTCTCGAAGGCGCCCCAACCCAAACGCAAGTTGGTGTTTGAACAACTTTTATTGGCCCCAGTCGGGGGCAAGGCCATCAACACCAATAGAGCAATAAGGCGTCTCAAACAAGCTCCAGCGGTGCCCCTGACAACTGCTCGATCGGGTGTCTTCTCTAACCTCCCTGCCAATCGACTCACGATGGCTTCCTGGATAACGGATGCCCGCTAAGCCCTCAAAATCGAGAAGCTAAGACAGAAAAGGCTCAGAGCCAACAAAAGGGCTAGGGCTTCTGCTGATTTGAACATCGTAGGGTTCTGTTCATACCATAATTTTGCATTATTATATTCTCCATTCTTATGCATTTTACAAATAAACATGTGCTTTTGAACCATGTCTGCTACATAGTTGCAGGTTACAGATTCTCGGGACAAAAACAGTGAAAAAGACATAAGATGATGCAAAAATGAGACTACGACCAATAAATGGTGGAATCTTGATAAAGCCTACACGAAGATCAGTTCACAAAATACAAGGCAGCGCAAGGTTCAAGACCTCGTCACGAAGCAACGATAAAAGTCCACTACAATTATTCACAATGGAGATCTGGAAGAAACCTAGAAGCCAATCTGAAAAAAAAACTGTAGAAACAAGAAGACAAAGTCATCTAGAAGCAACACAGAAAAACACAGACTACAATCTCCCTACTTGACCACGGAACCGCGGCCAAACAGGCCCTATGGACGCGGTTCCGCGGCCGTCTATTACCCGTGTCGGTGGAAAATGTGTCGGTGCGCTGGCGGACGTTGACTAGGTCTTTTTCTTAGGGGGTATTTTTGTAAAAGCAGATATGACGCGATTGTAACCTAGGGTTTCTATGAATCTATAAATAGAACCCTAAAATCCTGTTTTAGGTTATGCCTCTTTTTATTCATCTATTCAGATCTGAAAAGTCCTGTGTAAATGTTTGGAGAGAGCCTCTTTTTATTCATCTATTCAGATCAATAAAGTAAGTAGTTTTATTTAATTGCCTTAGTTAATTTTTATTTTGCCTTAGTATAGATCTTTAATTCCTTGCCCTAGTTAGATAGTTAGATATGTTCTTCAATTCCCAAATGAGCGAGGAGTCTCCTCGCTTGTTAGGGTTAGCTTTGGGAAAGACTTGAGAGATGAAGATCTCCCATCCCTTTCTTTCCCATCACACGTTTTTATAGGACTCCATGCATACATGCACACACCGCTCCCTACGGCACCCTATCCCACGAGGTAGCTGTGATACCATAGTATAAAGGCCCGGTTGAGCGTGTTTTCCATGGAGGTTAGGGTAAGGATTAAGAAAGGAAGGACAAGAACCTAGAGGAAGAAACGCTGTTTCTGCCCGATGGTACTAATCCCCTTTATTAATAATTACCATAACTCCTAAAAAGATCTTAATTTGGGTATAGAAAGCGGTGAGGAAATCTTTGCGTTTCCAAACTTAACCTAAACCTAACCCTAGTAAGATTTAGATCTAGATAAACTTAGTTTTTAGATTTAATCAATCCGACAACAATCGGAATTAACTCGTAAGAACAATTAGGAAATTCATAACATCCCTGTGGATCGACCCGTACTCACCAGCTAGCTACCAAGCGACGCCGTTCTTGATCGCGGTTATAAATATTTTTGATTCCTCTTTTGAAAGCGCAAGCACGCTAAATCGCTTTAAATCAAATGGCGCCATTGCCGGGGATGGTGTAGTATTTTCTTTTTGCAATTTCGGGTTAATATAAATTAAAAAATCATAAAAACAGAAGAAAAAAAATATATATATATATATATATATATATATTTTATCATCATTTATTGTTTGAAAGGTATTTTTGTTTGAATTTTGCAGGATCTACAATCGAGTTCAGATCTTAAAAAAAATCTAGAGATCAAAACAGAAAAAGGCAGATCTGAACAGCAGAGGATTTTACGAACAGAACAACAAAAAAAAAATCTCGAGAACCGAACCGTCAACACGACCGCGTTTCCGCCGCCGGAGGGACTATTTGGCCGCGCATCCGCGGTCTGCTGATGTCATCAGCAGACCAGAAAAATTTTCAGGAATCGTGCCGCCCAACTTACCGCGGAACCTCCGCGAATTGCCACTTGCGACCATTGATCCGCCGCGGCTTAGTCGAGTCAGCACGTGGATCCTCTCTGTAAGTCTTCTGATCTCCTCCTCTGCAAATCCGCATATCTCTTCTGTCAAATCTTCTGCAGGATTCTTTGCGCTTAAAAAATATCTCCCCCTTCCAATAATTGATCTTGTGCAGGATTCTTTGCGTCGCGCTAAAAATAAAAAAAAATTTGATTGCAAGTGATTGTTATTGCTTTGCATATTTTTAATCTGACTTTAAGGGGCTTGAGACCAATTCAGATTAGGTGGGGATTTCATCACCCTTCTCAGGACCCCAGAAATCAGATAAGGCATATGCATTGACCATTATTTAATTAAAAAATACTAGACCCAGCCCTAAGGACGTCACGCTCAATAGGACAGAGGACTAGTTGTAGGCATCGTCCGTTGATCCTAACCTGACTTTGCGGTGTCTAGGCAAGTGTGTCTAAGGCGAGTGGTTACTTAATTAGGGCCACTACTTGTAGTGGAGAGCCTCCCACTCACCTGGTACTTACCTGGCCGCAATTGGCGGTGAAGAGGCGGTTTGAGATCCTATTTCTAGCCCTTTGGAACAGTTAGGAGCTGTCTAGCTGACCTAGGTGACCCTAAATCTAGGCCTGATTGTGCATTTGTGGTTGATTGAAAGTGTGTAAAAGCCCTTTATCGAAAATCTTTTTTGCAAAAAGTTCCAAAAAAAAGAAAAAAAGGAATTTTTTTTTATAAAAACTGGCAACTTGTCGCTTAAAATCCGTGCACCCCACCACCAACCACTTTCTTCTCATTGACATTTTCTTAACCCCACATTCTGTTTTTCACCATTTTGACTACGCTACCTCTTTAGTGTATGTCCGTTTGGACTAGAGACACTAGCGCCCGATTAGTCCGTATTTCGTTGATACCGACCGACGAAGCTTTCGACTCCGAAGTCGAAATTCCTTCCACTTCCTTACATCTACCTTCAAATTCTTCTTCCAACAGTATGTTAGGATATAATCCCAACAACACCTTACCCACGGGACTGATTCCACCTCCGTTAGGTGCGAATAACCCGCAACACCCGCCTGTTGAAGCGCCCCAACGAATCGCGCTCCAGGATCTCTTCTACCCTGTCCGCACCGCCTTACCTACCTGTCTTTCACTCCCACCAGCAAATGGGGACAATTTTGAGATCAAACACCACTTCATCAATATGCTGCCAAAGTTTCACGGGCTGGAATCTGAAGATGCCTATATCTTCATAAACAAATTCCAAAACGTTTGCGCCATGATGAAAACAACCCAATTATCAGATGATGCTATAAGGCTAAGGGTCATTCCTTTCACCTTATGTGACTTAGCCAAGAAATGGTTATACAGCACAGCATCACATTCAATTAGAAATTGGGACGAGTTTGTTAAAGCTTTTCTTAAAAAGTTTTATCCTCATCACAAGACCGCGAGAATTCGCAATGAGATTATACAATTTTCCCAACTTCCTTCCGAACCATTTTGGAAGTGTTTTAAAAGATTCAAAGACCTACTGGTTCAATGCCCTCACCATGGGATCGAAAATTGGCAACTTTGCCAAACATTATACGAGGGATTGAACCCGGCAACGAAGCGGTTGCTAGAAACCATTTGTCAAGGTCAATTTCTAACCAAATCTAGTGAGGAAGCGTGGCAGTTTCTCGAGGATCATGCTGAACAAACACTTCAGTGGGAAAGCACCAAGACCACCTCATCTTCTTCTATTGGTCAATCTAGGGCAGGCATACATCAATTAGATATGTCGATTGCTATGAAGGCCGAGATGGCCGCATGATTGTTACGAAAAAAGTGTGTTTGTAGTTAACCGCAATCAATAATGGTGTCGCGTATAGCTAGACCGAGATGAGTACGGGTCGTCCTCTGGGAAACGTGGAACCTTTTACTTTTACTATAGATGTGTTGAGAAAGAGAGGAGGGATAAAGAATTTTTATAGAATGGTTTCTAGATCTACGTTAAACAAGAATGTAAAATATAGATCTAGATTATTTTAGAGATGTAATTAATATAATAAGAGAGCTTGTAGGGTTCGTTGAGATTTAGTAGTTATGGACGATTAATTAAAAGTTACCCTTTTTATCCATTAATAGATTTAGAACTAGAACGACGGTGATGCGTGTAGATTAGGGTTTCCGGAGGGAAAAGGAATCCCACTCTTAACCCTTATCTCGATACGGAACTCCGTTCATTATCTAGCCTTTACCAAAACAATCATTGATCTAATCTCTAATCGCGGTCGGAACTAGTAAAGAATTGCTAGCGTGCCCGATTAGGATGTTAATGATTCTTTTGATAAAGTTCCTAAACTTTATAGGACTTAAAAAGGGTTTAATTATTTTCATCGTCCATTAGCCTACCCTAATCCTACGAACCCTAATAAGCGGAGAATTACTCGTGCATGTTGGGAGAAGAAGATGAAAAGAAAGAGAGGGAAAACATAATGTAAATGCAAAGACAATTAAATAAAATAACTACCTTTATTAATCGACTTGAACAATCTACACTTTTAATCCATAGAAAATGATTACAACTAGTTGCTTCTCGATCTTTCCTAAGGAGCTAGTCGAACAGTCGATGATCAGCCTGAATGTGTGAGCGTCGGGAGCTTCGTGATCTTTTCGGCTTGATGGCTTTTCCAAGAGGCTCTCGGTGCCTTTTTATAGTGTAAGGCCAGAATCTTATTGTTGAAAACTTGGAAAAATATAGATTTGATTCACCCCAAAAAATCTTGTGCTTTAACTCCCTAGACTTGCGGCGGATCCGCGGCCCAAGGGTGGGTTTGGCCGCGGATCCGCGCTCAAAGGTTGGGATCTCTCGATCAAATTTCTTGGGCTTTCTTCTCGTGACATGTGGCAATCCTAGGCACCTTTAGAATTCAGAAATCTTCTCTCGGTTGCTTCCAGACTTGGTCTCCAAGTTTTGCTTCTTAATTTGGCAAGTTTTCTTCAACAAATTGATTTGTTTGATAAATTCTGCATAACAACTTGGAAAATTCTGCACCATAATCTCAAATAATATTTAGTAGACTTAGTTCTACTAGGATTTGGTCAATAGATTTATTTGCATACATTTTCCTACCAAATGATAATAAAAATATATTAACACATGGAAAATAATGTTTTTACACATAAACCCTCATATGTATAATATATCATATTAAAGTCCTTTTTTTAATATAAAAATGGTAGGAAAAATATAATACAAATGTGCAGTTTTATCAACTGAACAAATACCCCCAAACTTATCTTTGATCGTCCCGAGCAAACTAGTTTATTTAAGAGGAGAAAAAGAAAGGAGAAAACTAAGCACACTTTCGTAGGCAGACACGATTGCACTAAGCACGTGCAATAAGTCGTTAAACCTCTAGGTGTCCTTAGTAGGAGGAGTGTTGTCTCCTGAGGGTTTTCAGCGGATTACACCCACAAAATCCTATAACAAAAGAAAGTTGGTGAAATTTACATATAAAGATAAGAACCATAAAAGAAATACTTTGAAAATTTAGAGTTTCCAACTACACTAGTTTTTCAGTTGTCATGAGCCCTATCTTAATAGTCATGAAAAAATGTTAGAAATCACATCATCCCTCAATAAAACATCGTCTTTATTCTTCATTCCTACCTTTCATCCAAACATTGATCATATAACCCCACGTATGTGAAATGGACATCCCTACACTCGGAGAATTCAATTCAAGCTATCATACTCTTGTCCATCTACCTTAGTACTTTTTAATTTGATGAATACTTAGGTTTGCTCACACCTTTTCATGCGACCGTTAATTCTTCTTGAGGTACTAACCGACCGATTACTCATGTGCTTGCTGATTCGGTGATAATATTTTCCTCGTCTTGCACCATCTAAGGCTTAGCAGTGACTCCCAGACCATTTGGCCTTAGGGCACTAGGTGAAGAGGCACCCTCGCTATATTTTTTTATTGCTGCCTTGGCGATACAAAACCGGTGTTCATTTTTCTTTTCACCATTTATATTTTCTTCATTTTTTTTTTCATTTCCTTCATACTTTGGCTTTTAGACAAGAGCATTTCAAGGTATTCTCTACTATCCCGAGTTTCAAGACGTGTGTAAGTGCATATAGTAGGGTATCAACATTCAAATGTTTGGCTTCCAGAATAGAAACTATTTTTCAGACTTATTTTTATCCTCAGATTAGTGACTTCCTTCATCTTACTAACCCTTGGGACAACAGCTCATAACTACTTATTACTAGTTCGTTTAAGAAAACTTCTAATTTCTTGGTTTTCTTAAATTATTCCTATCTTTTGGATGTAATTTTTCACTTTCTATTCTTTTGTTATAAAAGAAATTTTTTTTTAAATTTTTGAAAATGTTGTGCTTATGCAAAATATGATGCAAATTGATGTGTAAATAAGCACAAACCTCCCCCAAACTTGTTTTCAACAGTGTCCTCACTGTTGCTATCCGCTGGATCACAAAAACCTGTAAGCTTGGAAGGACATTATTAATGGGGGAATGAATATATGAAAGTGAAAATCCTCCCCCAAACTTATTTTTGGCTCACAAATTTGTAAAAATCATTTTCTTTCAAGAGCCCAAAATATACCAACCCCCCCCCAAACTTGAGTTAAACAATTTTAATCTTTTAAAATCACACAAGGGGGTCAAGGTTATTGGTCAATGCCAAGCTTTGCAAAGACCGAAGGTCAACACCAACCATTCAAAAATTTTATCGATGAAGCACCAAGGTTGGTGGAAGAACATGTCACCTTTCGACGTGAAGAAGTGGGGAGATGATAAGAGGTGTGATGGAAAAGGATTACGTCTCAATTTAGAGAGACGACACAGTGATAGTGATGATGGATTACTCGTATTATCATGATTGTCCAAAAGAAGGGGTGGAGGTCCAATTTCTTCATCTTGGAGTTGATTCATCTCAACACCCGTGTCTTGTAAAAATGCGAGTTCATCAGCGAAAATTTCCTCAAAGCTTTCATCGATACCCCGAAGAATAATGTCCTCAGAAAAAAGGGGGTGATCGTCAGACGCTATAAAAAGTTCCTCATCAGTGTTAGATGTTGACCCGGACAACTCGGTGGAAGAGTCCGTATCAAGCAACAACATATGAAAAGAGTCAGTATCATGAGGTTGATCAAATTCGCTGCTGTCGACATCCATTAATTCGACAGAACACACATGAGCATAGGGTTCGGAGGGTTCACTTCCCAACTTGTAAATGTTAAGCTCAATTGACTTCTTTCCAAAGGATAGGGTCATAGAGCCGTTTCTACAATTGATTACTGCATTGGAAGTGGCCAAAAAGGGTCGACCGAGTATCACCGGGATTTGATTGCGTGGGTTTGCCACAGGTTGTGTATCTATAACGATAAAGTCCACAGGAAATATGAATTCCCCGACTTTGATTAACATATCCTCTAGTTCACCCCTAGGTTGGGTGATAGATCGATCGGCCATCTGAAGAGTGCAATGCGCCGGCTTTAACTCTCTGATCCCTAATTGCTCATAAACAGAATACGGAAGCAAGTTTACACTAGCACCTAGATTGAGTAAAGCACGATTGATTTTTTTACCCCCAATGGAAATAGAAATTGTAGGACTTCCGGGGTCCTTTCGTTTCTTGGGTAGTTGTTGTGTAAAAGCAATGCTCACATTACTCGCAAGGAAAACTTTTTTAGGTACTTGAACTTTTCTCTTCCTAGTGCACAAGTCCTTTAAGATTTTTGCATATGACGGAACTTGTTGAATAGCATCGAGGAGAGGAATGTTTATGTTAACTTGCTTAAAAATTTCCACAATTTTCTCCATTTGTGGACTTGGTCTGTTGCCCCTTAACCTGTTTGGATAAGGTGCTTGATCAATAAGTTTTGGGTCCAACGTTGGAGAGGATTGTGGGGACGGATTCGATCCCAAAACTGGAGTGGGAATCGACTTAGATAGATTTGGCGAAATGGGAGAAGGGTTCGAGCCTTGGGGAAAACGGAGAATAGGCTCGGGTGAAGGTGGGAGACTAGACGAATTAGGGGAAGAAGAAGAAGAAGGGGTATCATTGGTGTCACTATCATCACACTGGTCACCCACTCGGTTATTCAGCACTTTTCCCGATCTCAATGTGGTAACAGCACTCACATTATAACTTTGTGAGTAGCCAGGATTAGGTATGGGTTGAGATGGGAGTTTCCCTTTCTCTCTCGCACTCATTGCGGCGTTTAACTGTGCGATTTGGTTTTCTATTGATTTAATACTCTCACCATGGGAGGAGGAGTTTTTCGTTAGGGCATCAATAGAAGACCTCATCTCAGCCGAATTTTGCATGGATTGTTTCATGAACATATCCAAAGTTTGTGCAAGTGAGTTGTCAGTACCAGCCACTTGTGGTGTAGAAATGTTGGCCGGATTTTGGAAATTCTGTGACTGAAAGGGGGGCTGATTCTGTGGTTGTGGTTGCTGTGGAGGAGGTCTTTGATAATTGCTTTGTTGGTTTTGGTTCCAAGCAAAGCTAGGATGATTCCTCCATCCTTGATTGTACGTGGAAGAATAGGGGTCGTTTCTAGGTCGCTGCTGAAAAGCAGCATTAGCTTGAAACGAAGCATTCAAAGGACATTCTTCCGTTAAGTGTGAAGGATCCGAACAGCAACCACAGACGGTCTTAGCAAGCGTGACCTGATTTAGGGAGAATGATGAGAACTTGTTTTCGATAGCGTCGAGTTTCTTCTGTATCGCTGCCATTTCGGCTTTTACTGCGATATAAACATCGAGCTAGTGAATACCTCCCTTAGTTGAAGGTGGTCTTACGCTTTCCCACTGCAAAGTGCTTTCTGCGAGATCTTCCAGATATTTCCATGCTTCACCATCATCTTTAGACATGAAATTGCATTGACACATTGTTTCAAGCATCTGCTTTGTCGCTTGATTAATGCCCTCATATATAATCCGACATAAATCCCATCTTTGTATTCCGTGATGGGGGCATTGGACAAGCAGATCTTTGAAACGTTCAAAGCACTTCCAAAATGGTTCATTGGGAAGCTGGGTGAACTGGTTGATCTCGCTCCTAATGTGGGCAGTCTTATGGTTTGGGTAAAACTTCTTAAGAAATGCTACGACGAATTCATCCCAATTAGTGATAGAGTGTGCGGCAGTATTATAAAGCCATTTTTCTGCCAAGTCGCACAGTGTGAATGGGAGAAGACGTAGGCGCATAGCATCTAAAGTCAATTGTGAAGTACCCATCATTGCGCATACGTTTTCGAATTTGGTGATGAAAACGTACGCGTCTTCCGACTCAAGCCCGTGAAATTTAGGCAGCAGATTGATGTAGTGGGGTTTAATTTCGAAATTATCCCCGTTAGGTGGTGGAAGAGATAGACAAGTAGGAAGAGGACCACGAATAGGATAGCATCTCTCTTGGAGAGAGATGCACGGTGGATTCTGCTCACCTGCGGGCGGTGGCAGCGTGGTGTTATAATTAGATGGAGTGTCGTCCATCACGGTCGATGTGGTGTGTGGTGGGGGAAAAGAAGATGAAGAAGTACCGACTTTGGCATCGATAGCAGGAACGCGGACAAGACGGACACTAGGATCCCGTGTCCAGCCGAGCATGCACTAAGCGGGTTTAGTGCAAGTGGCAGCGTGTGTGTGATTTAAAATTGGCTTGTTTTGAAAAAGTGGGACTCAAGACAAATCACCCTAAGATGCACAAGCAACCCTAGAACTAAGGTCACCTAGGTCCAGTCTCTAGACCGCTCCTAGACTTCCAAAGGACAAGCCGCAGGATCAATCCTCTACCGCCTCCGTACTACCCTTATAGCCAGGTAAGTGCCAGGTAAGTAGGAAGGAACCACGTCGTGGGCCTAATTAAAAACCACTAGCCTTTGTCACACTTGCCTAGGCACTATAAAAGTAATGCGGATAAGCGATAGATTACCCACGACCTTCCTCTGTCCTTATTGAGCGCGACAGTCCTTAGAGTCTGGTCTAGATATTTTTTAAATTAATGAAGGGTTGATCTATATGCTTGGTTTGTGATTTGTGGGGCTTAGGAAGGGTGATGAAATCCCCATCTAATTTTGATTTGGTCTTTGCCCCTTAAAGTCCATATTAAATATGCAAAACAAAACCAATCACAAAACTTTTGCAAAAAGATTTTTGAGCGGCGCAATTTTGCAAAGAATCCTGCAGAAAATAGATTTTATTGGATTTGAGGGGAGAGAGAAGGAGTTAAGAAAGATACCGGAGAAGTGTGAAACCCTAAATCTCCTGTTTCCTCAAATCTGCGACTCCAGATTCCCTCGCAAAATTCACACACAAATCGTTAAATATACAATTTGCAGTTTTGTTTTAATAATGATATGAATCGTCTAAGAATTCAACACAAATAGTAAGAATAAAAAATTACGCACGTATCCCCGGCAACGGCGCCATTTGATTGTTACGAAAAAAGTGTGTTTGTAGTTAACCGCAATCAATAACGGTGTCGCGTATAGCTAGACCGAGATGAGTACGGGTCGTCCTCTGGGAAACGTGGAACCTTTTACTTTTACTTTAGATGTGTTGAGAAAGAGAGGTGGGATAAAGAATTTTTATAGAATGGTTTCTAGATCTACGTTAAACAAGAATGTAAAATATAGATCTAGATTATTTTAAAGATGTAATTAATATAATAAGAGGGTTTGTAGGGTTCGTTAGGATTTAGTAGTTATGGACGATTAATTAAAAGTTACTATTTTTATCCATTAATAGATTTAGAACTAGAACGACGGTGATGCGTGTAGATTAGGGTTTCCGGAGGGAAAAGGAATCCCACTCTTAACCCTTATCTCGATACGGAACTCCGTTCATTATCTAGCCTTTACCAAAACAATCATTGATCTAATCTCTAATCGCGGTCGGAACTAGTAAAGAATTGCTAGCGCGCCCGATTAGGATGTTAATGATTCTTTTGATAAAGTTCCTAAACTTTATAGGACTTAAAAAGGGTTTAATTATTTTCATCGTCCATTAGCCTACCCTAATCCTACGAACCCTAACAAGCGGAGAATTACTCGTGCATGTTGGGAGAAGAAGATGAAAAGAAAGAGAGGGAAAACATAATGTAAATGCAAAGACAATTAAATAAAATAACTACCTTTATTAATCGACTTGAACAATCTACACTTTTAATCCATAGAAAATGATTACAACTAGTTGCTTCTCGATCTTTCCTAAGGAGGTAGTCGAACAGTCGATGATCAACCTGGATGCGTGAGCGTCGGGAGCTTCGTGATCTCTTCGGCTTGATGGCTTTTCCAAGAGGCTCTCGGTGCCTTTTTATAGTGCAAGGCCAGAATCTTATTGTTGAAAACTTGGAAAAATATAGATTTGATTCACCCCAAAAAATCTTGTGCTTTAACTCCCTAGACTTGCGGCGGATCCGCGGCCCAAGGGTGGGTTTGGCCGCGGATCCGCGCTCAAAGGTTGGGATCTCTCGATCAAATTTCTTGGGCTTTCTTCTCGTGACATGTGGCAATCCTAGGCACCTTTAGAATTCAGAAATCTTCTCTCGGTTGCTTCCAGACTTGGTCTCCAAGTTTTGCTTCTTAATTTGGCAAGTTTTCTTCAACAAATTGATTTGTTTGATAAATTCTGCATAACAACTTGGAAAATTCTGCACCATAATCTCAAATAATATTTAGTAGACTTAGTTCTACTAGGATTTGGTCAATAGATTTATTTGCATACATTTTCCTACCAAATGATAATAAAAATATATTAACACATGGAAAATAATGTTTTTACACATAAACCCTCATATGTATAATATATCATATTAAAGTCCTTTTTTTAATATAAAAATGGTAGGAAAAATGTAATACAAATGTGCAGTTTTATCAACTGAACACTGCACTTACGAAAAAGCTAGAAGCCATTGAGACCAACATCTCATCGCCTTCTCCTGCCCCTGCTTTACCCCCACAAACTGTTTGTGCTTGTTGTTCGGATCCATCACACCTTACCGAAGAGTGTCCTTATAATCCACCTGTTCAAGGACAAGATCAAGTCAATGCTGCCTTTCAGCAACGACAAAGAAATGATCCTTACTCTTCGACTTATAATCCGGGTTGGAGGAGTTACCCAAATTTTGCTTGGAATCAAAATCAACAATTCCAAGGAAACAACAACTTTCAAAGGCCTCCTCCTCCACAACAACAAGCACCCCAACAAACTCAATACCAGCAACCTTTCCAACCACAACCTTATCCAAATCAAACGAACAATTTTGTGCCTAACAACTTTTACCCTCAAAACAATTTTGTTCAACCAAATGATGATAAGGTTATCTCGCTAGAAAAAAGTCTAGATGCGTTTCTCAAACAATCTACACAATCCGCAGCAAGGTTGAAGACTTCTATCCAGTCTTTGGTGCACAACAATACTTCACACGATCAAAGCATCAAATCTATTGAGGCACAAATTGCATAACTAACTGCTGCGTTGAGCGAGAGAGAAAAGGGAAAGCTTCCATCTCAACCATTGCCAAATCCCGGTCACACACACAACGCACATGTCGCATATGAATATCAAAATCATAATGTAAATACGGTGACCACGTTGAGATCTGGAAGAGTGTAGCAAAATAATGTGGGTATTAGTGATGACACCCCCGCCGGTGGTTCTTCTTCATCTTCTTCTTCTTCTCCATCCTCTTCTTCGTTAGAGCCTATTCTTCATTCTTCAAAGACTCTTCTTCTTCTAATCCTAACGGACCCACTTCTCACTTAACGAACACACCCACATTGGGATCCGTTCCAACTCTACATTCCACTCCACAGACATTGGACTCAACAGATTTTCAAAATGCTCCATTTCCAAACAGGTTGAGTCCCAATAAACCAACTCCATAAATGGAGAAGATTGTGGAGTTATTTAAACAGGTTAGTATAAATATACCTCTCTTGGATGCAATCCAACAAGTCCATTCTTACGCGAAAATCTTAAAGGGCTTATGCTCCTCGAAGAGAAAGTCACAAACACCCAAGAAAGTGCCAGTAGCAAGTGCCGTAAGCAATGCTATTAACCAATGTCAACCCTTACCTCAAAAACGAAAGGACCCTGGCTGTCCTACAATTTCAATAACAATTGGGGATAAGAACATCAATAGAGCACTTTTAGATCTTGGGTCTAGTGTTAACCTGCTTCCCTACTCCGTGTACGAGCAATTAGGGGTTGGAGAGTTAAAACCCACTCGTTGTACTCTCCAAATGGCTGATCGATCAATCACCCATCCTAGGGGTGAGTTAGAGGATGTGTTGATCAAAGTAGGGGATTTCATATTCCCCGTTGATTTCATTGTTATGGACACACAACATGTTGCTAACCCACGGAACCAAATTCTGGTGATCCTCGGTCGACCATTTTTGGCAACTTCCAATGCCGTAATAAATTGTCGCAATGGCTCCATGACTCTATCCTTCGGGAAGATATCTAGTGAGTTCAATATTTATAAGATAGGAAGTCAGCCCCCCCCGTGCCTAAAACTAGTACACGAGAAGTTTGCTCTATTCACGAAATCACGCAGAAGGACTGCGAGCTTGAAAGATTTCTATTTGATGACAACAGTTTTGACGCCACTAGTGTGTCCCTCCTTGAATCTATCACAGTTGACACAACCAATATTGATTATGAATGTTTCACTTTTTCGGATGATTTTGACGACTCACCGCCCGAATATGAGTCCATTGAATTTTTGGATGAGCTAGTTGAACCATCCGATTCGGTTGTTTGCAGTGATTTCGAACCCTTGTTGGAATCTTTTGAGTTCGAGGTAGCTTCCCCAATTTTACCTTTGATGGTTTCGCCTCCGAAACTCGAACTCAAGCCCTTGCCGTCTCACCTTAAATATGCTTACCTAGGTGAGAATGAGACCTTTCCCGTTATCATATCGGCCTCTCTTGCCCTCAAGCAAGAGAAAGCCCTTTTAATGGTCTTACAAGATAAGCGGCAAGCTTTCGGCTGGACTATGGCGGACATCGAGAAGATTAGTTCCCTCATAATTGAATATCATATGCATATGATGGATGATGCCAAGTCAATAAAGGATTCACAGAAACATCTTGGGGATTGTGTGGATAATCAACCTCCTCCTTTAGAAGTTGAACCACCCCCTTTTCTTTTAATCGGCTACGAGAATGCCAATATTCCACTGATTTCTAATCATCCACATTCTCGTTCATCATCACCTCCTATCTATTCACTTCCACGTACATACAGACACTCTCCATACCACCACGTATATCTTCCCCAATTCTTTATGGCTCGGTACATCATGTTCTTCCACCGACCGATACTCTATACAGATAAATTTTTCAACTGGTTGGTGTTGACGTTTGGTCTTTGCAAAGTTTGGCAATGACGTTTAACATTGTTTCAATGAAGTTTGGGGGGGACCTTTTTGTATATATATTTGTTTTTCCTTTTAACAATAAAAAAAATAATAAAAATAAAAATAAAAAAATTATAAATAAATAAACAGGCGAGTGCCGACATTTTGACCCTCTTGGTGTAGCATGACAGTGAGGATACTGTCAAGGTTAAGTTTGGGGGTATGCTCGGTAAGCCTTCTTCCTTCGCATTCATGTGTATATTTTTGCATTTGCATACTTATTTTAAAACCAATAAAAATTGAAAATTTTAAAAATTATAAAAATCAAAGTATTCAATTTTGGCCATATTTGACTTAAATTTGACAAAAAGGTTAACTAGTTAGGAACAACTAAATCTAGACTTAGTAAATTAAAAACCCTAAAAATAATCTTTCTTAAAGTTTAACGGTAGAAAGTGTATGTCTCTGCAGTTTATTTAGAAATAGGCAAATTTCGAGTTGACTTCTTGGGCTAAGTTAAAACAAAGGAAAAGTATTGATATCTTTATTAAAGTATAAGTTTGAAAAATAATTCCTAGCTCAAGTCTAAATTCTGTAAATATATACCCTACAAAATTGCACAAACACGAATCTTGAAACTTGGAATAGTAGGAGAGGCCTTGAAATGCTCTTGTCTAAAGTCCTTAGTACAAAGAAAATGAAATAAAAATTCAAGTGTGAATAAAGAGATAATAAAAAATGAACACTGGTTTTTGTGATTACTTAAGGCTGCAAAAATAGAAGAATATTTAGCGAGGGTGCTTCATTACCTAGTGCCTTAGACCAACTGGTTTGGAGTCATTGCTAAAGCCTTAGGTGTTACAAGACTAGGAATTACGTTTTAAAGTGCAAACACATTTTGTAATCGGTCGTTGGTACCTCAAGAAGTATTAACGGTCGCATGAAGGATGTGTAAGCAAAATTCATCTAAAAATTCACCAATTAAGAAGTGCTTTGGACAACGGACAAGAGTATGATTGCTTGATTTGAATTTCCAAGTGTAGGAGTGATATATACACACATGTAGGGGTATGTGATTAGGGTTTAGATAAGAGATACGAATGAAAAATAGGACTTATATCTTTAATAGAGATGATAAAAATTCTTAAGTTGAGATAGAACCCTAGAAGGAAAACTTAAGAGATGCCAAAAGCTAAGTAGGTCTGCAGAACATATATAGTCTTAAGTTAAATGATAAGGAAGCGTGAAGAATACGGGTGGATAATTTACGAGTTGACGATAATAGAATTTCTTGTTAGAAAACCTAATTGGAGAATAAAAGTCAATAGGCTGAATTGATAGGATTTTGTAGGTAGTATCCGCTGAAAACCCTCAGGAGACAACACTCCTCCTACTGGGACACCTAGAGGTTTAATGGCTTGTTGCACGAGCTCAGTGCAATCGAGTTTCCCTGCAAAAGTGAGGCTAGGTCTTTTTTCGAGAATAAAACTAGGTTTGCTCGAGGACGAGCAAAAGATGAGTTTGGGGGTATTTGTTCATACCATAATTTTGCATTATTATATTCCCCATTCTTATGCATTTTACAAATAAACAGGTGCTTTTGAACCATGTCTGCTACATAGTTGCAGGTTACAGATTCTCGGGACAAAAACAGTGAAAAAGACATAAGATAATGCAAAAGTGAGACTACGACCAATAAATGGTGGAATCTTGATAAAGCCTACACGAAGATCAGTTCACAAAATACAAGGCAGCGCAAGGTTCAAGACTTCGTCACGAAGCAACGGTAAAAGTCCACTACAATTATTCACTGTGGAGATCTGGAAAAAACCTAGAAGCCAATCTGAAGAAACAACTGTAGAAACAAGAAGACAAAGTCATCTAGAAGCAACACAGAAAAACACAGACTACAATCTCCCTACTTGGCCGCGGAACCGCGGCCAAACAGGCCCTATGGACGCGGTTCCGCGACCGTCTATTACCCGTGTCGGTGGAAAATGTGTCGGTGCGCTGGCGGGCGTTGACTAGGTCTTTTTTTTAGGGGGTATTTTTGTAAAAGCAGATATGACGCGATTGTAACCTAGGGTTTCTATGAATCTATAAATAGAACCCTAAAAACCTGTTTTAGGTTATGCCTCTTTTTATTCATCTATTCAGATCTGAAAAGTCCTGTGTAAATGTTTGGAGAGAGTCATCAATAAAGTAAGTAGTTTTATTTAATTGCCTTAGTTAATTTTTATTTTGCCTTAGTATAGATCTTTAATTCCTTGCCCTAGTTAGATAGTTAGATATGGTCTTCAATTCCCTAATGAGCGAGTAATCTCCTCGCTTGTTAGGGTTAGCTTTGGGGAAGGCTTGAGAGATGAAGATCTCTCACTCCTTTCTTGCCCATCACACGTTTTTATTGGACTCCATGCATACATGCACACACCGCTCCCTACGGCACCCTATCCCACGAGGTAGCTGTGATACCATAGTATAAAGGCCCAGTTGAGCGTGTTTTCCATGGAGGTTAGGGTAAGGATTAAGAAAGGAAGGACAAGAACCTAGAGGAAGAAACACCGTTTCTTCCCGATGGTACTAATCCCCTTTATTAATAATTACCATAACTCCTAAAGAGATCTTAATTTGGGTATAGAAAGCGGTGAGGAAATCTTTGCATTTCCAAACTTAATCTAAACCTAACTCTAGCAAGATTTAGATCTAGATAAACTTAGTTTTTAGATTTAATCAATCCGACAACAATCGGAATTAACTCGTAAGAATAATTAGGAAATTCACAACATCCCTGTGGACCGACCCGTACTCACCGGCTAGCTACCAAGCGACGCCATTCTTGATTACGGTTATAAATATTTTTTATTCCTCTTTTAAAAGCGCAAGCACGCTAAATCGCTTTAAATCAGGTTCCAAGAACGAGGTTACCCAGCAACTACAGCTGAAACGGCAGTAAATCTCGCTAACTCTTTTGAACCGCTGAAATTGGTTCAGAAGAATCCCATGACCGCGAGGGCCAATAAAGTTGCGATCAGGACAGCGCCGCCCAACGGCCAAGCCGGGCCAACTGTTTTCAGTCGCCTGTCCTTTCCAGAAGATGAAAAATCAGCCGCCAAAGATAAAGAGATAGCCGGATATGTGGTCCACACTGTCTATATGGTGGGAACGCGCAGCAAGAGCAAGGATGGGGCCACTACATCTCAAATCTAATCTGGTGTGAATGTGGCTGTCACTTCCCAAGACCAAAACCCTCCGGAAGGTAATGAAAATCATCCCAGTGAAGCTGATAAGTGGAGAGATCTCTCGGTTCATGAGGAGTCGGGCTCGGAAAGCGAAGAGGAGCCAATCTTCCGTACCAAGAATCCAGCGCAGCAACTTCTCCAAGAGCTCCGAAAACAGCTCAGAAGTAGAGACATGGAGATGGCCAAGCTCTACTCAAAGATTGACGACTTGAAAAACGTCGTCTTACGGCTCACGGCCCAAGTTGCTTCTCAGCCGTCCAATCAAGCGTAAGGTTAGGCTCATGAACCGGAAAACGGTGTCCCGAGGCAGCCGACACCTATTCCCTCGAATCCAAAGATGGGTGAGCTGCATGAAAGTCGGCCGCATCCTATCCTGGGAAATGTCTTGACTACCGATGACAGCAACCCGCTAACTCAAGATCAAATCATGGATTTGGTTGCTAACAAAGTCAAAACATTGCTGGCCGAAGCCGGAGAGTAAAAAAATGTCAGTAGCAGCGGGAGACTATACCCTGCTCGGTACGATCTTGTGGAGTTTCCTACTGGCTATGTCGTCCCCAAATTTGAAAGGTTCGATGGGACGGGAAATGCGAACCGGCACATTGCCCAATTTAAAGCATCATGTGTGAACACTGGGGGCAATGATGCGCTCCTTCTCTGCCAGTTTGTCAATAGTTTGACCGATATTTCTTTCGATTGGTATGCAAGCATACCGGATGACTCGATCACGACGTTCGCTCAAATAGAATCCATGTTCAAGCAAAGGTTCATGAGTGTCAGCGATAAAATCACCATTGCTGGCCTCGTAATGTCCAAGCCAAAGAACAACGAAAGCAACATGGATTTTATAGTCCAATGGCGCAATCTCTCTATCAAATGTGAACCGCCGTTAGAGTAAGACCAATCCGTCGGTCTTCTTATATAAAATCTGAATGACTGGATGAAACATTTCCTATGCACCGTAGGGCTCAAAACATTCCAAGGGCTGACCAAGAAAGTTCAAATGTTGGAACGCTCAAAGCCCGAGTCCACTCAGAATCTCCAATTCACAAACAGACCGAGACATCGGAGGGACGACAACCGGAAAAGCGAAAGTTCCAACAGCACCGATTCTCTAAATAAGCAGAGAGCGGGCGGAGTAAAGACTAACAAATCTCGGGAGCCAACTTTAGAGGAAAAAAGGAATAATGTCTACTCTTTCAGAAGGGACAAGGTCCACAAAATTTTCAAAGATGCTCTGAAGAATGGCCTGCGGCTGCCAGAACCAAAAAGGCTAAGTGAAGCGAGCAGGACCGATCATCCCAATTTTTGCCCATACCACCGAGTCCTAGAGCACACTATTGAAGACTGCTGCATCTTCAAAGATTGGGTTGAAAAGCAATACAAGGCAGGAGAGATAAAACTGTCTAAAGACGTGTTAATAAATAGTCAAGCCGTGACCGCCAATTTCATAAAAACGGAGACCGAAGTCCTTCGGGAACCTGATTCTCTCATACAACTGCCTTTCTCTGAAAAGAGCGGACCAAGGCAACAAGCTAAGAGCCAAGCGAGCAATATTGCCGATGAAGAAGCAATAGACGGGTACACAACCCATATGGTCTACATGATGGAGCTCAGAGGAACAAGTCCTCCTACTCCTTATAACCATGACAATGACGCGGTTGTTGCCATCAAACACCGGCTCGATCCAAATGATGATGAGCTCGCTCAGGCCATTAAGCCAAAGGAACCCGTGGTTCATGCTGAATCAAGTTCACGCGGTAAGGATGACTCCGTTGTCATACTCGAAACCATAGAACAAGCATTATTCCAATGGCTTCAAAAGCAACTTCGGGACAGGGATGAGATGATGGCCAAGGTCCATTCCAAAGTCGACGAGATAGAAAATGTCATGGCAGATCTCGCGACCCAAGTCGCCCGATTGCAATTAAAGCAAAATCAAATTTTGGGTCATGGGCCAGGAATTGATATCTGGAAACAACCAACTGATACCCCCTCCAGCCCAAAAGCGGAACACCTTTGCGAAAAACGGCCGCAATCAACCTCCAGTCCTTTTGATACGTACACTGAACGTGGTAAGTGAACAGTAGGCGAACCAAAGACTGATCGTCCTCAGGGTCCAGTATCAGTAAGGGCACTTACTCTAATGAAGAGAAAGAAGAAAGTATACTCCTTCAGGAGGGATGAAGTCCGCAAAATATTCGAGGACGCCTTGAACAACGGTATGCAACTGCCTATTCTAAAGAGGCCACATGAAATGAACATGACCGGCAATCCCATATACTGCCCATATCATAGAATGGTGAGTCATACCATTGAAAACTACTATGTTTTTAAAGATTGGGTGGAGAACCAATACAAACTTGGGAAAGCCTCACAGTCGTCAGATGTACCGACAAACCACAGAGCTACGGTCATCAACACAGCTCCGCCAAGATCAAAGTTTGAGGAGCTGGGATAACCAAACAGCTGACCACCATGTCATTAAACTGGGAGCATACAACCACCACGTCGTTAAACTAGGAACAATCGACCTCTAAGTCGTTAAACTGAAGATGTAAAAAAATGTGTGTAGATAAAATAAAATAAAAAGCCGAAATGATGGGGCAACACGCAATAAAAATCAGCGAGTAAAATAAATAAGAAGATAAAGCCGAATTGATGGGGCAACCGCGAATAAATAGCCGAAATGATAGGGCAATCGCGACCTTCGCGTTAAGAAAAGCTGAAATGATAGAGCAATCGCGGTAAAAAAAAAAAGCCTTCCAAATGGCGAATGATGAGTCGCTCCTAGTACCATATTCCAGTGCAGCGATACATACGCCAACCAAATCCCAAATCCCTAGATTTCTAACGGCGAATGATGAGTCGCTCCTGGTACCATAATCCAGTGTAGCGATGCAGACGCCAACCAAATTCCAAATCCCAAAAGGGCGAATGATGAGTCGCTCCTGGTACCATATTCCAGTGCAGCGATGTAGATGCCAACCAAAATCCAATTTCCAAAAATTCTCCCAGCCGTACGGTTGGTCCCCAAGTTGACTACCGTATACAATCCACGAGCTCAAATAATTCTCATCATACCCATACCCCACCGTAATCACCCGTCCAGCGGCCGTTCTCCGCCCTTGGAATTATGCTCCATTTGGGAAGACCCACTCATGTGTCCTCATGATACATGAGGAGAACAAACTTACGAGATCCTCTCGACTCGTAAGAAAACACCTTCGCGGGATCCTTACGACTCACGAAGGAAAAACACACTTAGAAGTCCCCACGATTCCTAAGAAGAAAATACACCTACGGGATCCTTTCGACTCATAGGGAGAAAATGCTTTTATAGGACCCTTACGACTCATAAAATTGAAAAGCCTTAGGTGATAGGGACCAAAACATGTCTCCTAAGCCATCGCTCCCCAACAGGAAAAGGCAAATGATGAATTGCTCCTGACACATGTGCTTCAGTGTTAGCAACGCTGATGCCGACCCCTACCCAAACCAAATCGATCAAATAGACCCCTAAGTCGTTAAACTAGGAACAGATGACCTTTAAGTCATTAAACTGGGAACAGATGACCTCTAATTCGTTAAACTGGGCACAATAGACCCCTAAGTCTTTAAACTGGGAACAGATGACCTCTAAGTCGTTAAACTGGCAACAGATGACCCCTAAGTCGTTAAACTGGAAACGAAGGAAATCCACTCCTAGCAAATGATGATTCGCTCCTGGTACCATATTCCAGTGTAGCGATACTAATGTCAACCCAAATCAAACCAGCAACCTTGTGGCGGAATCATGCTTCGTCCCAGAATGTACCCCATGTCGAAATCATGCTTCGCCTCGGGATATCTACCTTCCCTGCCGGAATTATGCTTCGCCTCGGAATCAAGTCAACTAGCGACACTCCGTGCCGGGGATAAGTCGAACGACCAGCGACACTCCATATCGGGGAAACGTCGACCAGCGACACTCCGCCTCGGGGACAAGTCGACCAGCGACACTCCATGCTTGGGAAACGTCACAAACAGACACTCCGTACCGGGGACACGTCAACCAGCGACACTCCATGCCAGGGAAGTGTCACATACAGACACTCCGTCTCGGGAAAACGTCCAACACAGACACTCCGTCTCGGGGACACGTCAACCAGCGACACTCCATGCCGGGGAAACGTCACATATAGACACTCCATCTCGGGGAAACGTTCAACATCGACACTTCATCTTGGGGGTACGTCATACACTGACACTCCATTTCGAAGACATGTCAAGCATCGACCGTCCATGTCGTAAAAAGGGCAGTGCCAGCTTCCCACAAAGCGGGAACCAAATCACTCCATGCCGGGGAAACGTCTACCACAGACACTCCGTCTCGGAGACGCGTCAAGCGTCAACTGTCCATGTCGTAAAAAGGGCAGTGCCAGCTTCCCACAAGGCGGGAACTAAATCACTCCGTACCGGGGAAACGTCTACCACAGACACTCCGCCTCGGAGACGCGTCAAGCGTCGACCATCCATATCGTAAAAAGGGCAGTGCCAGCTTCCACAAAGCGGGAACCAAATCACTCCGTGCTGGGGAAACGTCTACCACGGACACTCTGTCTCGGAGACGCGTCAAGCGCCGACCGTCCATGTCGTAAAAAGGGCAATTCCGGCTTCCCACAAAGAGGGAACCAAATCAAGTCGCCTCCACGTAAAAGAAGATCCATCAATTTCATGCACACGACCCACATATGCGGTGTGCATTTATTGATGGGAGGCGCTTCGTTGGGGTCAAAAATTACACCCCAGTTGACCAAGTCAAAGTCAACCCCGAGCCAGGTAGGCCCAAGCTCAGGTCAAGTAGGCCCATGTTCAAGTCGAGCCCCGCGGCCGGCCTCCCCCATGCAAAAATGAAATCATGTAATAAATAATTTTGATGTAATTTTTTTATGCATGATTGTAAGAAAAATGAGCATAAAGCCAAATTTCTGTAAAGCCCATGGCTCATGTGCAAAAAAAATGAGCACATGAGGCATGGGATGGGAAAAATGCCATATTGTAAAGCCCAAAGGGCTATATGTAAGTTTGTAAGCCTATAAAAGGCAATATGATAATGATATAAAAAAAACACTTTTCATTCTCTCAAACTCTAGGGTTTTTGTGCCTCCTTCTCCTTCCTCAAGGTTCTAAACCTTCTTCCCCTTTTCAATTAAATCAAGAGTTCTACTCTTCCTTTTCCAAAATTAAATAGTTTTTCACCACAAAACCTACAAAGGGGAGCTCAGATCTTCCATCAGATCTCAAAAAAGGAAGATTTTTAAATCTCACCCCCTTTCTCTAAGATCCGGCCAACCGAGAGGAAGAAGAAGGAGACCCACGTCCAAAAACCCCACTTTGGGGAAGATGCAGGGCCCAAGAGAGAAGAAAGGAGTCCCCTTTCATCAGCTCCAAAAATATCTTAGGAGTTTAACTCCTCAAAAAAATATTATACATATATAAAATAATAAATCTTTCTTTTTGGGAGTACAACTCCCAGTGCAGGGGCTAAGCCCCTTTGTCCACTTTGTCAGGAGTTTTAACTCCATAAGTCAAATCGGGAGCACAGCTCCCAGTGTAGGGACCACGTGGGGCGCTGGCACCCAGCGTCCACCCAGCACCCAGCGCCCACATGCCAAGCACATGAGGCGCCAGCGCCCATCCCCCGCGTGCTAGGCACGTGAGGCGCTGGCACCCACGCGTCTTCTGGACGCCCTTTTCCGTCCTTATTTTTATATACACTCCACATTAAAAATACCTTCCTGTTAGAAAAAAATTCTAACGGGTCGCTGCCCCGCACTCCGCAAGGGGGCTGCTGGCCCCCTTGACCCCCAGCCCGCTATCCGGATAGCGGGACCCCCGTAAAAACTCTCCGGGGCCCCCGATATATCCAAAACCCCTTCAAAACACAACACTGCACATTGAGTTTGCATGACCCGTTTGACCCGTCAATCGGAGGTTCTCTCGCTCCAAAAGCGAGGGGTAATTAACAGCAGCTTAGTTCGCGGCTGCCAGAGATTCGGATCCTCACAATCAATAAACCCTAGCCTACCCTAGGCAGGGGGAATCTGTAATGTGCCTGACAAGCGCGCGCGTATTCCCATCTCAATGGGGTGACAAAAAACACCCTACAGTATAGTTTGAGTTTCTCGGCGTTGTAAGGCCGTGGAAACTTGCGTCCTTCCGCGTCTTGCAAACGGTAGGCTCCGCCGGGCAGTACCTCGGAGACGAGGAAAGGACCGTCCCATCTTGGGGAAAACTTATGCAACCTGCCTTGGTCGACGAACTTATTCTGCCTAAGCACTAAATCTCCGGCCTTGAAGAGGAGACGCTTGACTCGCGCATTGTAGTAGCGGGTAGTCTGTTATTGATAAGCGGCAGCTCTGATCTGATCCCGGTCTCGCTTCTCTAACAAGATGTCCAGGTTGGTTCGTAGTGCCGAGGTGTTTGCTTCATCGTCGAAGTGTTGAACCCGGTGACTGGGTAGTCCGATCTCCGCTGGCACTATTGCCGCGGTCCCGTAGCAGAGACTAAAAAGGGTTTCCCTGGTGGGGGTCTTCTTTTACGTACGCAGGGCCCATAGGACCCGGGGCAATTTCTCGACCCAACTGCCTTGGCGCCCTTCCAGGCATGTCCGGAGAACTTGGAGGATGTCCCGATTAGCGACTTCGGCTTGCTCGTTGCATTGGGGATGCGCGACAGCGGCAAACTTCATGAGGATATGATATTCATTGCAGAATTCCTTCACTTTTTCGTTTTCGAAGTCCGTCCCGTGGTCGGTGATGATACACCTTGGGATGCCGAACAGAAGTATCACGTTGTCCTGCAGAAACTTGATTGTTGTGGTGGCATCCAGTTTCCTGATGGGGATGGCCTCGATCCACTTTGTGAAGTAATCCACCGTGACGAGGACGTACTTGTGCCCGCCCGTGCCGGTAGGGAACTGGCCTATCATGTCCATCCCCAACTTGGCGAACGGCCACGGTGAAGTTAGGGCGGTCAGCTCAGTGGCCGGAAGGCGAGGTACGCTTCCATGAAGTTGGCAACTTTTGCATCCCCTGGCGACCTTCTGGGCGGCTTGGTGAATAGTTGGCCAGTAGTACCCCTAGAGCAATGCCTTCTGGATTAGAGTGTGTCCCCTTAGTGTGCGCCGATCTCTCGGAGGACGCAGTCGGCTTCGTGAAGGTCGACGCACCGGAGCAAGGGCTGAGTGAAGCACTTCTTGTAAAGGTTCCCATTGCTTCATACGAAGTGACGGGCTTTGGCTCGGAGACGGCGGGCTTCTCCCTAATCTTCTGGGAGCATACCTTCCCTCAGGAATTCCACGAGGGGCCTCCTCCACTCCCGGTCTTCTTCTTGGGCTGTGTATACATGGAGTGTTGCTGCCCCGTCTTCTACGCTAGGCCGTGGCAAAATCTCAAAGAGGATGGACCGCTTGTTGTTGGCCGAGTAGGATGAGGCCAGCTTACTCAAAGCGTTAGCTTGGGCGTTGAGCTGTCTGGGGATCTGCTCTACCTGGACTTCGTCGAAGTTCTTTCGAAGTCTTCTTTCCTCGGCCAGATACTTCACCATCAGAGGTTCCCGAGCCTTGAAATGACCAGTCACTTGGCCAACGACTAGGGCTGAGTCGCTGCGGATCCGAATTGTTTTCAGCCTCAGCCAGGATGGCCTCGTATTCCGCCGCGTTATTTGAGGCCTTGAACCCGAGCTTCAGGGAATACTCCATTTCTGCCTCGTTCAGGCCCCGAATGATGAGGCCGGCACCACACCCCTCCTCGGTCGAGGACCCGTCGACATAAAGGATCCAATTAGGGACTGAGTCGGGCTTCCCATCGACAGAGGGCTGAGCTGCGGGGGCAAACCCTGCCTCCAGCTCCTTGCTAGGGATAGTGCACTCGACGACAAAATCGACTAGGGCTTGTGCTTTGATGGCCTGCCTCGGGAGGTATTTTATGTCGAACTGGGACAACTCCCACCTCCACTTCTCCAGACAGCCAGAGGACTCGGGTGAGGCGAAGATAGCCCCCAAGGGGCGCTCGGTAAGAACAAAGATGGTGTGCGCCTGGAAATAATGCCGCAGTTTCCTTGAGGCCACGATGAACGCCATGACGATTTTCTCTATCGCTGGGTACCTCGTTTCTGAGTCTTTGAAGATGTGGCTCACATAGTATACCGGCCTCTGGACTCCGTCGATCTCACGGACGAGCACTGCGCCCGCTACTTGGTCGGACACTTCCAGATACAGCGATAGTTCATCCCCTTCCACTGTCGGGTGAGCAGAAGTGGGGTTGCAAGGTGCCTCTTTAATTGGTCAAAGGCGGTCTGGCACTCCACCGACCACTCAAACCTCGGAATTTTCCTTAGAGCTTTGAAGAACGGGAGGCATTTCTCGCCAGACCTCATCATGAAACGTGACAGAGCGGCTACTCATCCTGTCAGCCACATGATCTCGACATTAGTCTTGGGCGCGGCCATGTTGAGGATGGCGTTGATTTTCTCCGGGTTAGCCTCGATCCCGCGGTGAGTGACCATGAAACCGAGGAACTTTCCCCCAGTGACCCCGAATGCGCACTTGGCGGGGTTCAATTTCATTTTGAACTTGCGGAGTACCTCGAAGGCCTCGCCCAGATCCTTGGCGTGGTCGACTGACGAGACCGATTTGACGAGCATATCATCGATGTAAACTTCCATGTTCCTGCCGATCTGCGGCTTGAACATGCGATTGACCAAGCGTTGGTACGTAGCTCTGGCGTTTTTGAGGCCGAAAGGCATTACCTTGTAGCAGTATACCCCCCGGTCCATTGTGAATGCGGTGAGATCTTCATCCGCCGGATTCATACGGATCTGATTGTAGCCGAAGAAGGCGTCCATGAAGCTAAGTAGTTCGTGGCCTGCCGAGCTGTCGACGAGCTGATCTATCCGAGGGAGGGGATAGTTGTCCTTTGGGCAGGCCGTGTTGAGGTCGGTGAAGTCGACGCACATGCGCCACTTCCCGCTTGACTTTTTCACCATGACCACGTTTTCCAACCATTCGGAGTAAGGCACATTCCGAATGAAGGAGCTTGTCTACCTCTTCCTCGATTGCCTTTTGCTTGACCGGGGCAAAGCTTCGCTTCTTCTGCCTGACGGGTCGGGCCGTAGGATTCACCCCGAGCTTATGAGATATGATCTTGGGGTCGATCCCAGGCATGTCAGTAGGAGCCCAGGCAAAGACGTCGGCGTTGTTTTTGAGAAAGCCAACTAGGTCATTGTGTTGAGTCCCTGTCAGAAGTGAACCGATCTAAACGGTACATTCAACGTCCCCTTTTACAAGGGGGACCTCTGTCAATGGTTCCATCGGGGTCCCTCGGACCTCCTTTTGCTCGTCCCGAGTGTCCAGAGAACCCCTAATTTCACTCTCGGCTTCAATGTCGTTTTTCGCACGTTCAGACGAAGATGCTGCGGTGAAGCAAACCTTTGCAGTCTGCTAGTCTCCGTAGGCCCGACCTACCCCACCTTGGTCGAGCGGGAATTTCATAGCCAAGTGAAAGGTCGATACCTGAGCCCTGAGGGAGTTCAGCGTTGGGCGGCCGAGGAGGATGTTGTAGGCCGATGGGATTCTCGCTACGATGAATTCCACAGGCACTATTCGCGTACGGCTAGCCTCCCCGACGTTAAACTGTAGGGTGATTACCACTTTCGCTGGGATGGAGTGATTGGTGAATCCTGACAGGACATGGGAGGTCGGCCTCAGGTCTGCCGGGGTGAGCTCCATGCGCAGAAAGCAGTCGTAAAAGAGTATATCCGCCGAGCTTCCCGAGTTAACCAGTATCCTCTGCACCTCGTATTGGTGGACATGAGCCGTAATCACCAGAGGGTCCTTGTGGGGCAGGGATATACCGTGAAGGTCCTCGTCGTTGAAAACGATCGGCTCGGTATCCCTGAACTTCTTCCTCGGACGGCTGCTAGACTCCATGACCAGCATGGGACGCTGAGCCTCGTAGGTACCCGACGTACCCCCCACTGACATGACCATGATTTGGCCGATTATCAACTCACCGAGAGGGCGACGTTGCTCTTGCTCGCAGTCCATCTGCCGCTTGTCTCGTAATTATGTCGCCAGGTGCCCCGAATGGATGAGCTCCTCGATGTAATCTCGGAGCTGCTTACAGTTCTCCATGGAGTGGACTTACGAACTATGGAAGCCGCAAAAGGGGCCCTGGGTACGCTTTGCCGCCATGCGCGAGACCGGGGGAAGTTTGAAGAACCTCTCGCCCTTAGCCTCCTCTTGCAGTACCGTCTGGGAAACGTTGAGCGGGTGTATTCCTGAAACTTCGGGGAGTAGGGCTTCGACCGCTCAAGCCTCTTTTTCTCTTCCCTCGCCCTTTTCCTCAGGTCAGTTTGCTCTGCCCGGGGGAGATTTGCGTTCACCTCGGACTCGAGCTGGATCTCTCGCTCGGTCCAGACCTTTACCTCGGCCATGGTTTTAGGTTGCGCTAATACAAAGGAGCATAACCACTCCTTGTGCCTAAGACCTGACCTGAGGGCCGTAATGACTGTCTCGTCCTGGTGTTCTGGGACCTCGAGGAGGGCATTGTAGAAGCGGGTTACGTACCCTTTGAAAGTTTCCTTGTCCCCGCTTTTTATTGTGAAGAGATGGTCAACGGTCCGCTTCTGCCGCCTGTTCCCTACAAAGTGGCTGGGGAATTGGGTGGCCAGCTCATCGAAGGTTGAGATCGAGCGTGGCGCGAGTCCTCGGAACCAGTCTCGCCCGGAGCGGATGAGAGTGGACGGGAAAGCACGGCATCGGGCGGCATCAAAGCGATCTTGGAAGCTCATCCCGGCCATGAATGCGTCCAAATGGTACTTTGGATCAGACTTACCATCGAAGAGCGAGACCTTCGGGGGTTTGTTTCTGGAAGAGAAGTGGACGGCAAGAAGCTTTCGGTGAAAGGCTTCGTGAGAGAGTCGGCGGCGTATTTAGCCCCGTCGCTCGAATGACGACCTTCCTGATGCATGCTCTCGATTTTCTTTTCGAGGGCGTCGAGTCGGCCGTGGTACCCCGATGACTCGGCACATTCTGATTTTTGGCCTCTGCTGTCGGAGACCTGCGTCGGGCCGTGGCCCCTGTTCCTCTCGATGAGGTTCCTTAGGTCCCCTGGCGAGGTAGTATTTGAGCTGCCGTGACGAGTCCCGTCCGCGCGACCCCGTCGAGGGAGGAGGTGTCGGTCATGCCTGGGTGCGGATGAGCTGACCAACACCTTCTCGAGAGGGACAGGGGCGCGATGGGGCTCGGGGCGAGGCGCTCTAGCAACGGACCTCGGTGTTGAACTATGGGGCGCCAAGCGAGTCATAGAATATGTTTGCCCGTGGGATCTGTGGCTACCGGAGGTAGCGTGACGGTGGTCGGTAGTGCCGACGCGAGTAGAGTCCTCTCTCCCTCTGTAGGGGTCCCGGTCCCGAGGTGGGAGAGCGGCGACCTGGGGAGCTTGCCCTGCCGTTTGGGCACGGACGAGCGCATCGACAACGGACGTGAGTCGATCTATTCGAGCGGCTAAGGCATTGATGGTGTTCAGGGGAGGAGATTCGTCCGCACCTCTGTTGTGGGGGAGGCGGCGGCTAGTTCTTGGATCATCGCGGTGATCGCTCACCATGAAGTTGGGATCGGAAGATGAACTTTCGTTGAGTGGAACAAGAGTTCCCACAGACGGCGCCAACTGATGGAGCTCTGGATCTCCTTCAGATATTATCTTCCGTAAATCTTCTGCGATCGCTGATGGACGGTTCAGATTTGATCTGGAGATTATCTCCTTTAGCGTGTGGATCTCAATGGGCTTGGATTTGAGGTTGAGTCGAGCTACCTGCAAGGAAGTCCCGGGATGGTTGTGCCACCGTACAAATTGGGCAGAGTAGCGGCTTAATGGAAATAATTCGCCTACCTTGATCGTATGAGAGAGGGGTTTATATAGCGGCAGCAATAGGCAGGCAGGCGCGAGAATCACGTCGGTCGTTACGCCCCTGACGTCACGCCCGCGTGATAGGAGGGATCCCGTATTAATGGCGAGGCAGGCTCATTAATGGGGATCGTGATGGCGTGGAACGTGGGATCGTGGGCGGCGGATATCTCGCGCATGGCGAGATTCGCGGAGCCGTGGCGTAGGTGCCTGTGATCAGCGCTGTGGGTCGGTCAGGATGAGACTGAGGAGGATGAGCTCGGCGGGAGGCTCGGGGATGAGCGGGAGGCCAAGGCACCTTCGTACCATGACAGCTCAGAGGCAAGCCGGGGGGTGGTCTGGAAGGCCACCGAAGGTCGGGAAATCCCTCAGGTCGGAGGCCCAAGGTGAGGTCCTAACCGAGGTCCTTGATCCTTTCTTGTAGGTTTTGGGATACGTCATCTGCAACGTGTCGGCATCTGGGGAGTCATCGATATCGAGCCTCATCAGTTCCAGCTTGGATCTGTCACCAAGATTGATGCAGACATTCATTCTTGCGTTCACGGTTTTACAGGTCTGGGTTGGATCCTGCTTAGGGCGAGGTAGTCAGCCTGTGCTTGGCCTCTCTAAGTATCAACGACCGATTCAGGGGTCTAATTCTTGTGGTCGAACGAGTGATCAGAGGTCCAGTCTTGCACTCGAAGAATCCGAGGTCAAGCTGAGCATGAGGGCTGGGGATCAAAGTACAACCTAAGGCTCACACTACCCGCAAGTCAGATATTCAGTCCTGGCGGGCATGTGGACTTTAGGTAGTGCTTTGATTGGTTGTTGAGTGGTTATCGGATAATGGTAGAAAACCTAGCTCAACAATCATGGATCTTTAGATTTAGACAGAAAGCCCTCAAAATAATGCGGTGAAAGGATGTTCGGCCATCTCTCATACGTATCATTTTTTCACCCGAGTGATCAATTACTTTTCTTATCCGGTTGTTCCTGGGCCGATAAATGTATGTTTGGTTATAATGATTGGCTGTTACCAAACCGATTCGGTTTGTTATCATGCAATTGCGCCACCTGCCAGGATTTAGCCAGTTATACGTTGTCCGTTCTGTAAAGAAGATAATGAACGGATGTAAGACATGATTAGTGTATTTTTGTCCGATCCTAAGAACTTATGTAGTTGTTTGGCATTTTTGCCTTAGCTGTTGAAAGAAATAGGCCAGGCCAACCTTTTCGGTTGATATTTGAGTAGTATCTGCTTGTCTATTTTATTGCATATTGTCGGGTCAGATTCTACAAGGAGATTGTTCTCCCTTTCATTTAAAAATAAGATCAATTATTTTAGGAGACGGGTTCGTTAAAATAGATAATTTTGGTTTAATGCGGATTCATTAACAAAAATACAAAAAAACTGCGAACATGCCTTTCTCCACAAAATAAATAAATAAAAGAAGAAGAAAAAACTTCAACTTCTCATGCTACATATACAGTCAAGACAAATCGAAATGTCACACCGCCCTTTCGTGATTTCATGGTTTGCGTTATAAACTTTGCTTCTCCATATATAGCACCCGATCAATGAGCACGGGTTCTACACCCATAAAGACAATCGGAGCATGGATCGGCTGCATTTCAGAATAGAGCGATCAATAATATAAATCTTGATATTAGTGATTTCGGAAAGAATAAAGCATATAATAATCATCGTTGATTAAAAGCAGTTGAAAAGGAAAGGTCTTAACATACCTTCTGTATCTTTTTGGTACAAAAGATGCACATTCAATCCCATCTCGCACACCAAATTGACAAGGATACGTTTATAGCGAAGTGCTGACATTCTTATTTCTATCATTTTTCTCTCCTCTTGGTTTTATTTTTAGGGTGTTAATATAGAGCCTTCTGCTAAGCAAATTAGGAATCAATGGCGGAATAAAATTAAGAGTGATGAACACGTTTTCATAGATATAATGACTATACAATGAACAAATTTTCTAATTTATCAATTTCCAGAATCAACTTGATGTAATGCAGAGAACCATGGTGTCAAATGATCATTTTCCTTTATATGGCAAACAGAATGCAATGAATTTTAATATTCAAACGATAAAAGAAATGAATTGGGCAGCTACCTCTTGATTCATAGGTACATGGTTCCGGCAAAATAATTTCGATTCATTTCCCCTAAAATGAAAATATTATCAAGAGTACACGTGAGAAAATTCCTAATTGTAAGGAAGATAAAATTAAAAATGAGGTAAAAAAGAAAATTTAAATTAAATTAAATAATAAGAATAGAAGCGGGGAAAAATGATATTGAATGATAAAAAATGCCCTCATGCAGGATCGAACTACAGACCTTCAGTTTACAAGACTGACGCTCTACCACTGAGCTATAAGGGCTTGGACTCTTAGTTTTCTCATTATTTAATATCTATAAATTATTATTTTTTGTTAAGAAATTCCTAAATACCATTCACGAGGGAATGAAGCAATGAAAAAGGATTCTCTCAGAAAAAGAAAATTAGGCAACATATAGAATAAATTTATAAGGTTTACATAACTATAGCTGTTTAATACCATCACTAACATCACACCCAAAAATAACAAGTAGTATCAATTAATAACCAAATTAAGGGTGCACCTTGAACTTTACAAAATTCTGTGCGTTTATTGTACACAAATTTGAAAAATAAAAGAAAACTAAAGAATTTCTGTGTTAGAAGAATTAATCTAAAGTCAGTTTGTAGAGGCATGAGTTTGGTTGTACGGTCTTCTTGCTAAGGTAAAGGGACAGGAATTCTCCAATTGTTAAACTCCGTCAAGTCTCGATTGACGATGGATCTATTATGAAGCCAAAATGTTTCCCCCGACTGGTGGAATTGGCTCACTTTTCTTTGTAGTTCCCACAAAATTCCTAACATTGCAGAGCAAGGCTCGGTTTCTGGCGCGTAAACCCATAAGCATCTTATTTTTTTGCCACGGGCTATCATTCCCTTGATCGCTTCATCTGGCAAGTAAAGAATTTCCCGGTATTAGTGGGTAGCAAGCTTCTAAAAAAGAATTAGATGTTACCCCTGCATATTATGATGCAAACTCTTTGGCGGTTTGTTGCAGTTGTGGTTCAGAATTGTTTTCCCTTGCACCATCTCATTGATGTTTACAAGGGAAAAGTATACATAATTCTCTCTTTACATAAGTTCTTCAAAGTTTGTAAAATATGATTGTTGTAACAAAGAATAATCTTATATAAATTATGCATATTCACCATTAAGAGCGAGTAATTATATATTTATAATTGCATAAAATGAGCAAGTCGGATAATTTTTGTTGCCAAAGAGCTATTAATGCTAACTCCCTGTGGATGGAGTTTGCTATTGAAATTACAATTAGATGCCACATGGCACCCTAAAAAGGGAAAAAGGAAGTCATGACTAGGTACCAACACTTGTACATTTAGCTTCATATGAATTTGAGATTTACAAACAAATGCCATTGCTTGACACAACGCCTTAATTTATGCCGAAAAGCTAGTAGAAGAAAGAGAGGCAACATTACCTGGAACAGCTTCTAAATACTCAAGGAGTTGAGGTCCTATCCGGGTTGATGGCCACTTGATTGATATCTGAGTGTAGTCGATCACATCTTGGAAAGGTAGTTCAACTTGATCTGATAAGATTACTGGGACACATTCCTGTTTTATAGTCCACTGGTTTAGTAAGAAACACTGCATACATAAACCCCAACCATATATTACTTTAGTAAACGCAAGGCCTGAGAGAAAAGGGTACCACAAAGTAAGATTCATAAAAGCGGAGAGTCCAAGATGATTCGCCGCGTGGAGACAAGCAGAATTTGGCGCTTTTTAAGTGATTGAAGTACTCGGTCCTTCCCAATTTGTTAGGGCCCGACAGCTTCAATTCTGGAGCTTCCAACTGGTCATGAAAAATAATGTATGATATGTTGGGAAGGAATGCATAATTCTGATGAAGTAAAAGTTCTTGACCCAAAAAAAGAAAAAAAATAACTTGAATTCACATCTTGTTTAAAATTGGCTAACTTGCAGGAAGTATTCCTCGTATTTGGCTGTATAACAGGAAATACCTCGCTTTTGGCTGTATAGTAGAAAATAGTAATACCCTTCTTTTTAAAACCAGTATTTCATCCCTCCGAGTTTAACGGCGTTATTATTTCCATTAATTCAAATTTGTATTCCCAAAAATACACCTATAGTCTAAACTTCTATTAATTTTCTACAATCGTTTCATCAATAGTACGTAGTTAATATTCTTACTGGGAGGTATTTTGGAAAATTGACTTTAACTGAAAAATTTTAACAGTTGTCAATAGAAGTCAAGCATCAACCGCTATGTCGCAAAAAGAGAAGCGTCGATCTTCATGTCGTAAAAAAGGAACCAAGTCAAGTATCGACCGTTATATCGCAAAAAGAGAAGTAACGACCTCTACGTCGCAAAAAGGGAACCAAATAAAGCAACGACCTCCACGTCGCAAAAAGGGAAGCAACGACCTCCACGTAGGGAACCAAAAAAAACGACCTCCACGTCGCCAAAAGGGAAGCAATGACCTCCACGCCGCCGAAAGAGAACCAGGCAACGACCTACACGCCATCAAAAGGGCAGTATCGACCGTCCATGTCGCAAAATAGGTGTCCACGTCGCAAAAAGAAAAAAGGGTCAGTCCACAAACGAAAGGGGTACAAATGAAAACCTGAAAAGGTTTCGTGAGTAAAAACAGCAAGATTACCCGTGAGCTTGTGAAAATCCGCAAAGGCGCAAGCTCGTAAAAAAAATATTATCTGCCCCTTGCTCATTGGAGGGGGCCCGTGCCATGTGGGAGGGGCCCACCCCACCCATGAGCCGAAGGGCTCCCGCTCCTTTTTGCGGAGGCTACCTTTCCCACGTGGGAAAGGCCCCCTTCCCAACTTATGGGGAGTCTCCCCATAAACGAAGAGGCTCCCCGTTTAAAAAAATTGAAATTAAAAAAAAATTAAAAATGTGCATAATTAAAATAAAACGTGCATGCATGCATCTTTCTAAGTAAACTTTCATATTTTTTTTAAGCACCTAAAAAATGCATGCATCTTAAGTGAATATATGTTTTTTACACAGTTAAAATAAAATGTGTGCGCAAACAAATAAAATAATGAAACGATACAAACGTCCTGTGTTGAGTTTGCACGATTTGCTCGATCCATTAATCGGAGGTTCGTCGAGCGAGGGGTAATAAACAGCCGCTTTGTCCGCGGTTGCCGAAAATTAGAATCCTCACAATCAATAAACACCGGCTTACTCTCGGCAGGAGGAATCTATAATGGCCTGGCAAGCGAGCGCATTCCTATCTCAATAGAATGACGATAAACACTCTACAGATTCTGACACGCCCGGTGGGACTTAGACCTTTCTTTTAGGTTTGGGTCCACAACACGTAGGCCCACATGGATGCACACGGGCTTTTAATATAGTGGGACTCCATCCAAAAGACTCAAGCCTTATAAAGATTTATCGCATCTTATATCTTATACCTATATGCATCCCACAATCTTCCTGATGTGGGACTATATTAACCATATTCTCAACACTCTCTCTCACATGCAACACACGTGAACAAAGAGTACTTCACGTGCGAACGCTCAAACCTCATATGCAACATGGACAAACACCCGAGCTCTGATACCATGTTAAGAAACATATGTATTAGAGGAGGAGCGGAAAATAATGAACAAACTAAATTGTGGAAAATAGAAAAGAAACAATTGTTTATTGATAAAAGAGAAAACTACAATGATATGAGAGGACAACTCTACCTCTATTTATAATAAACTCTTAAGAGTTTAATACTTGACAGCCATGTAACTCTAACTTGACTACTAAGTATATCATAATCTAATATAATCTAAATCATACCAATATCTCAAATATATCAAATCATAATCCTCACAAATATATATATCTTATTCTTAACACTCCCCCTCAAGTTGAAGGGCGCATATGATGTACTCTCGGCTTATTACAAAACTAATTTCTCACTCTAAAAATAAAACTTGCATGTTCAGCGAATTTTCTTGCATTTTCAATGTTGTCTTAAAAATTTGACTTTCATGCGGTCTTGAAATCTTTCTTCGGTAATTCATCTTGGAAACGTACGGTCTGATTTGGTCTTGAAATTTTTCTTCAGTAATTCATCTTAGAAACTAGCATTTTGTTTGAGCTGAGATAATCTTGAAAACTCGTGAAGTTAATGCCTTCTTCAAACACTTTCATAAGTATGCCATATCCACAACACTTTCGTGAACTGTCGTTGATAACTCCTTCAAAACAACTAGTTTATTGACTTAGAGGTCAACACCGCAAGTTTAATGCCTTTGAGGTCAATACCGCAAGTTTAACGATTTTGAGGTCAATCAAAAAGTTTGACGACTTTGAGGTCAATCAACAAGTTTAGTCAAACAACAAGTGTAACGACTTTGAGATCAATCAACAAGTTTAACGACTTTGAGGTCAATACTGCAAGTTTAACGACTTTGAGGTCAATCAGCAAGTTTAATGGTTTTGAGGTCAACACAGCAAGTTTAATGACTTTGAGGTCAATCAACAAGTTTAATACTTTGAGGCCAATACCACAAGTTTAATGACTTTGAGGTCAATTAAGAAGGAGCTTCAATCAACAAGTTCTACCAACAACTTCAACAACTTTCAACAAACATCTTCAATCTCAATTTCCAACAAATACAACGAAACAACTAACTCCATCGACTTCAAATCTCAACTTCATTTTCAACTTCAACATCTTCAATCTCAACTTCAAATCTTAACTTCATCTTCAATGGGTACTTTACATATACCATATATACCCTATCTCCCCCGCATGTGGATCTTTGAAGAAGATCCATGTGAAAAACAGTCTTATTCTTTAATGAGCACGAAAGGCCATGCATAACTTCCAACGACTTCAAACATTTTTTTAACTTAACCAATAAGATGGCTCGAAATCTAGGATTTCGAGAGAAAATTTCCATTGTTTGCATTTGCATACCCGAAACGTTCGAAGCTATTACCATCAGACGATGAAGCACAGTAATCGCCCTCAAAATTAGATTCATTGACATCTATAAACTCTTATGGATTCGTCAACTTCATCAGGGATCTCCAAGTACCACCTTTACATTTTAATTACCTTTTCTCCCATGTAATATCATGAAAACAGTCATATCTTGCAGAAAATCTCCAACCTCTGCAACCAAACGTTAGCAACACTCGCAACTCTGAGTAGCTCCTGCATCGTGGTCGCCGGTCTGAACACATCGAGAACCTCGGCCTCGATCAACGACTCCTTCGTCTTCCAATTTCCCTTGATGACGATGTCGTGGACTCGGACGGGACCGCTACCGAGGCGGTGGAATGGATTTGGAGCTTCTTTTTGGGACGACAGGGCTTCTTCTTCATCTTCTTCTTCTTCAAAGTCTTGATCACCGTTGACGTTTTGTTCGGGTTTTGGTCATTGGGGGTATCGATCGCCGTTAGAGAGAGGTTGTGAGATTAAGCGATGAGAGTTTTTTTTTACGCAGAGGAAGGTAGTGCTCTGATACCATGTGAAACTCGGTTTGGGCCCACAACACGTGGACCCACACATAGATGCACACGGGCTTTTAATATAGTGAGACTCCATCCAAAAAACTCAAGTCTTATGAAGCTTTATCCCATCTTATATCTTAAAACCATATACATCCCATAATTTCCCGATGTGGGACTATGTTAACCACATTCTCAACAGGGGGCAAAGTGCAGCTTTGAAAAGGGGCAGTTCCTACTATTCGGTCAAAAGTGGGGTATTTCCTGCCACTTGACCTTTAATATTTCTGGACCAATATAAGTTAATTCAACACTAGAGTACACGAGAGGACATATTTCACCATTCATGTATCAATGCCACATAGGAAAAATTAAATGGTAGCTGTAATCAAATTTTTTTAAAGGCTAACCTTATCTGGATATTGCTTAGCAAGCTCCACCAACTGAAGACGACCAACTTTACCCTGGGCACGTCCTAGAAAGTTAGCCAAATACTTCCTCTTTGATAGCGGCATGGGTTGGACTATAGTGGACCCATAAAATGTAGTCATCCCATCATCAACATTTCCAGGGATGATAATATCTTTCCACGTATTAAAAGAGGTTATATCTCGTTTGTCTGTTCGATCCCCCTGTATTATGACACATTTTATTACAAGTTCAATTGGTAGAATACATCGGCTTCAAAAGGGGAGACGCACAATCACAAGTCACAACCTTTCAAAACAGCAATCATATTCATGTATGAAATAATGGCTTAAAGATATTAAATGTGTCGCTGAATTTCAAATGCAGCACTTGCAAAGTCATGAAGAAGTTTGTCAAATCATGCACACTTCATAAAAGTTAACAAGTGCTGCTATAAAAATTATTAACAATGATTGTGTAGTTAGTCCATGTTTCTCTGTGTAAATTTGAGAAAGAAACAATAGCACTAATAGTTACCCAAGCACTTGATTGAAGTACATGTTTTATTGCTTTAAGCTCAGGTTAAGAGAACAGAATGGAAACCATATGCATAGAGTATAAGGCTTTGACATCATGAAACAATAGAAGATATGATTGACAAATTATGGTGTTACCATATAAAATTAGCAATGTCTTTGTGAATCAATATACAAATGCATACAGCGCGTTATGTAATTTGGAGTAACTAGGACCACGAATAGAGCTAAGAACCCTAAACAAACATTGATTAAAGCAGTAAAATGGGATATTAAGCATATGATATTTGTTAATTTGATAGAGGAAATGCCTTTTTTTCTTTTTCTTTTCTCTTTTTGGATGAGGGTTGGGGGAAGCCAGAATTGAAATATTAGTCATCATCTTAAGATACACAATATTACAGTCTTCTACAACTTCTTTCACATGGACAGGATGGACTTGCTGTTCCATGATCTCTAATATCCTTATCTCTACAGATCACTAACAAGATAGTTTGCAACTTTGCTATTTGTTCTTCTTCAGTGAAAAACAATATAGACATTAAATACACACTTCATAAATTGTTTCCCAACTTTTCTAACTTCCAAGCTGTTGCATGTTCACCATATATCATCTTAACTATATCTAGTGGATCTGATTCTCTAATACCTCTTCCAATTGCAAGGATTCGGATTGAATACATGAATCCTTGAGCTTTCATTCACTATTAAGGGTCATCTCCTCAATCACATTACCGACCAGTACAAGTTAAATGTAAAGCTTATGTGAATGAAAAATTGAGAACTTCAAATAATGTTACCAGTGTATAATAACTTTAAAACTATTACAATATTGATGATCCAAAAAGTCAGGATAAAGGCTTATTATCGTTCTTGACAAATATTATTCTAATAACAATTATAATTATAAAAAATTATGCGAATTATAGAGTACGGGTTAATATCTTGAACAGGGCATCTGGCGTCATAATATACACTAGTAAATATTATTATTATTGATTCATTTTTGCATGAAATGTGGTTGTTAATAATCTACTTATCTACCATTACTTCAGTTACAATGTATAGCTCGCATGAATTGGGATTTAGAGCATAACTACAGCAATGCCATAGCTGAATAATGTTGGGCAGCATTTCATTGTTGTGGTTACATGATACACTCCATATAGTCATAGTTCATCCTATCGAGTATTAACATGATTATTATAATGGTATATGTTTGGGAAACGGAAAAACACCAAGAACAGCCAAGTGCCTTGCAAATAGTACCTCAGGAGTAAGAATGATTGATCGGTTCAAAAACACTGCCCATGAGCGAAACAGATGGGCACCAGCACCACTGCAATTAATATATGAAGCTATGTATTATATGCAGATAGACAAGTATAACAATGCAACAGGTATCACCAGTGAGCAGAAGCAGTGCCCATTGACTTTTGAACTATTAAGTATTGATAGCTAAAACATGATTTAGAAAAGGTACCTGGGGAAGACAAACACATGGTCCCGTCCACCTGATAGGCGAAAATATGGCATTTGACTTAGAACCTTCGCTCAAAATTTGAGAAAAAAAGGATCAAAAATTGCATTACTTAGCATTTGAGAAATAAAACTTGCAGGCAGACCCATCACATATGCAAGTAAACACCTTTGTTAAGCTATAGAGGAATAATTAGATGTAAGATCAACGGCAATGCCACAGGAATCAGAATCATATTGTACCTTCACATATGTCTGGTTTATCTCCTTGTCATTCAATCCACCCATCATCCGAACACATTTGACATAAGATGGAACAAAGAAAAGGTCTGCTTCCTCCTTTTTTGAAGCCCTAAACTTTGATTTGAGAAGTAATTGGTGTATTTTAACCTAAACAAAAAAAAAATGAATAAATGACTTGCAATGTGATGCTTAGATTTGTGCGATTTTAATAGCAAATAAGGCCAACATACATACCATGTGACTATTATTACATCTGTAAAATTTTAATGATATTTACAGCAATCTCCCAGCAAATTCAATTTAAGTTTTTCTTTTTTTTTCTTTTCAAAAGTGATACTGGCAAAAGTTCAAAGTACATGATGAACAAACAGCTCTAAAGAGGAGGAATAGCATGAAACAAAATAAAACCAGGTGAAGCAAAACAAGATTCAGATTGGTCCATTCTTACTATACCAGCAATGTTAGTTACGAATGCTGAAACCAGTTTGGCAATTGAATGAGAGGAATGCACCTTTCTTAGTACAACCATCAGGAACATGGTTCCCTCAAAAATTAAATAACCCCTCCAAGGTAATGTCATCATTGTTAATATATAAAATAAGGTATGGACTATTTATGACTGATCACAATCACAATCACAATCACCGGCAAATAAATACAGAACTCTTGTGTAATGGTATAGACTGACTAAATATATTATGAACTCTCCTTAAAACACGAAATGTGACATTATAATTAACAAATTTGACCGGTCTGTATATCAATATAATGCAGAAAGTCCCAATTTATAAGAGTATTCTATTAAAGCATGGTCCGCTATGGCACATATATCAAATCAACAGCTTTCTGCAGCTGGTTTGGTGTGATTGCTAGCTGGATTACATTGTTATCACGCCTCAAGAATACAAATTTCAAAACCTTTTCTTTTGGTAGGAAAAATTATGCATTTACTTGAGATACAAAATCACTATAATCTTTACTTGGGTCACTTCTTTCAAGTGGTTTTCACTTGGATTAGACTACTAACGAGTGAGAGCTTCTTGCAATAACTAAACACAGGTTTTCTCTACGAGGAATACTCTTCTCTGCTTGCAAGACATTATTCCAAGGTGACTTGGGGTTCTCTTTTCAACATGGCTTTGTCTACATCCTTTTGAACGAATTCCCTGCACAAAATATATCAGCGTTTTCTTCAACTACAATTTTTTCCTAGTATAGGAGAAAATGCAGATGCCTGTCGGTCATTTAAAATTATGTCAAGTTCTTCTCTTAATTTGGCACAACTTGCCAAATTAAGAGAGGTTTGAAAACAGGTAAAAGTAAGTCAATTTATTCATGGAGCGTCGTTGTGAAATTACGATTGTAATTCTTTCTTGGGGATCAAGAATTGCTTGCTGGGTCACCATCTTCAATTTTTTTAAACGCTGCATAAGCGCTCTGCTTTATTATAAATAAGCGCCCTAATATAATTACCCAGATATTTATGTTAATATACTCTTGTTGTTGCTTGAAAATGTGTACTTAGATATATATGAGCATTGTAGGAGTAATTTAATTTCTTCATCTTCTTAATAAAATATATACTCCATATGCAATCTTGTTGAATGTGTATTGGCTATTGAGACTTTTGAAATAGGATAGTTTTAATTTAAAATTATAAAAATAGGGTAGTCTTAATTTTATTTGGAAGAATAGGACGATTTGGTGGATCCCACCCACTCCACAGATTAGAGGGCGGGTTCTTAGAACCCGCCCTCTACCCCTCCCCTAAGAACCCGCCCTCTACCTAAGAACCCGCCCTCTACCCCTCCCCTAAGAACCCGCCCTCTACCCCTCCCCTAAATTATGAAGAGGGCGGGTTTCTCTCCTTTATAAAGGAGAGGGCGGGTTTTGAAAACCCGCCCTCTTTTCTAAATTTTTTTTTTAATTAATAGGGCGGGTTCCCAGAACCCGCCCTCTCCTTCATATAGGAGAGGGCGGGTTCTGGGAACCCGCCCTCTTTATATTAATTGAGAGGACGGGTTCTAAACCCGCCCTCTCCTATACTATATAGGGGGCGGGTTCTAGGAACCCACCCTCTAAACTGGGGAGGGTGGTGGGGTCCACAAACCGTCCTATTCTCCTAAATTAAAATAACACTACCCTATTTTAATAATTTTAAATAAAAAATACCCTATTTCAAAAACAAAAAAAAAACTAATCAAATTGGTACCTTTTTAGCTGTTTACGTCTTCAAAAATGCTGTCTGGTAATTTGAAAGTGAAGAAAGACGGAAAAAAAAGAACAGAAAAATTGAAAAAACCCATCAAAATTAATGAAACAAAATTTTTACAAGAAACAACACAATTAAAGGAAGAAACAAGGCTACCGAATTCTGAGCGGCCGCCTAGGCACCTTAGGGGACCACATTTTTTCCCCGCTTATGAAACATTGATCATCTTATAGAGAGGCAAGGAATTTAGCTAGTAGAGTAATCTCTCATCACCGGGCTCCCTAAATGTACGTCAGCCATCAAGCCAAACCACATAAAGCTTGCATCTTTCCTATCCTTTGTTGTTTCTCTTCCTGCAACTACACTCTACGTGTATGCTAACACTTTTCTCAGAAGAAATCGACTATGTCAGCGGTGGTTAATCACTTATTTATTGGTGATATTAACTTCGCAACCCAAAAATAGCATGCTGCTGGCACTAAACAGCCAAAATCAAAGACAATAACCAAATGACATGAAATGGAATCCCTAGCAATTAATTACCTGAGTACCCCACTGTCCCTTGACGCAAGCATCGGCCGAGATCTTGCCGTCTCGGCCGCGCATCAGCTCCCTCAGGCCATCGATCTCTCCCTCGTCGTACACGTAGATCTTGAGTTCCAGCCTCGATCCGAACCCTCTTTCAGGCCAATTGAAGGCCGAGGCCGAGGCTGAAGATGAAGATGATGACAAGATGGAGCAAGAGAGGCGGTCGAAGGCGCGGGTGAGGATGAAGGTGACGGCGACGAGAGAGAGCGCCGCGATCTGGTGGGCCCGAAAGAACGCCAGGTGGTGGGGCCCGGCGCCGGAGAAAGGGTTTCGTGGCCGCATTCTTTTCCCCCTTCTCTCGTGCTCGATATTGGTTTTCGGAGTGCAGACGATTGTTGTATATATCAATTTTATATTTACTCGTATTGTGCAGACCCTATGCACGCTATGTGTATTTTGAAAAACTCATATACAACAAACTGAAATGGCATATGTAAATTTTTTTATTCTCGGCATCCCATGAAAATTTCCAAACATGCCTATGGTTTTTTGAATTTAAATTAAATGAATGTTGTTTGTGCTGCTATTAAAATTAATAAATTTATGAATTATACAAAATAATAAAGATAAAGGATTTATGTATAAATTTGTAACCCATGCTTATTTTGGTCTTTGGAGCATAGAGAGAATGTTCAATGAACAACAGAGTGAAAGAGAATTGTTGACTTTTTATTTTCTTATTTTTGTCTTTTGTGATGAATAGGATGTGCATCTCCAATTCTCAACTATGGTTATTAAAATTTTTTGTTTTTTTTTTATTTTTAATTTTGTTAATTAATGGCGTCATTTAAGAGAGTTCTGGTTATAACAGTAAAGATTTATTGTTGTTGTTGTTGTTGTATATTTTAATAATAGACAGTAAATCTGTAACCCGATGTAAACGGAATTTGAACCAAAGCCTTTTGCTCCGCGGATACAAGAGACTCTGCTGTTAGACTATCGCGCCTCTCTCACTCCAAATTCATCAATCAAGTCGCTAACACTAAATATGTTATTGGCTAACAAACCAATAAATATGTTATTGGCTAACAAGTCAATAACACTAAATATGTTATTCATCAATCAAGTCGCTAACACTAAATGATGGCTGATAAATATCATAAGATAAGAGGTAACATCAACGGTGGCTGTCAACCCTTGATTATGATTGAGCACATCTTATAATTTTACTTAAAATAATCAAAGTTCTTTAGCTATACTATGCCCATATTGACTGATTAAAAAACATTGTATAGATATTTTGATATTGTTTGGATGCATTTTTTAGCATTGATCGAATATGGACAAGCTTTTCCATGTTTGGATACATAGATATGGTTAAGTATCTGAATTTTTTTGGATGATTACTTATATGGTTTTGGTCAAATTTTTGGGACACTGGTACCGATATCTGAACATGTATGTACTGTAGAGTGTTTTTCGTCAGCCCATTGAGATGAAAAATGCGCGTCGCTTGTCAGGCGTATTACAGATTCTCCCTGCCTAGAGTAGGCGGGGTTTATTGATTGTGGTGATCCGAATCTCCGGCAGCCACAGACTAAACTGCCGTTAACTACCCCTCGCTTTTAGAGCGAGAGAACCTCCGATTGACGGGCCAAACTGGTCATGCGAACTCAATGTGCAGTGTACGTGTGTTGTGTTTTGAAGGGTTTTGGATATATTGGGGGCCTCATAGAGTTTACGGGGGCCCCGCTACCCTGATAGCAAGCTGGGGGACAAGAGGGCTAGCAGCCTCTTTGCAGGGTATGAGGCAGCGCCTTATTAGAAAAAAATTTCTAACAAGAGCTATTTTTAGTTGAAAGTGTATGAGACAAACAGGGGTGAGGAGCGTCCTGAGGACGCGTGAGTGGCACATGGGCGCTGGGAGTCCGCGGGTCATGTGCCATGAGCGTGGGCGTTGAGGGCCCGCGGGTCACGTGCCCCGCGCGTGGGCGCTTGGCCAGCGGGTCACGTGCGCAGCATGCGACCACTGGACGCCAGCGGGTCACATGCCAGGCGTGTGGGCGTTGGACGCCTGTGGGTCATGTGCGCGGCACGCGACCGCTGGAAACACCAGCGGAGATAGGGGCTTAGCCCCTGGGCTGGGAATTGAACTCCCGAGAGGGTTTGGAGTTGAACTCCTAAACAGGAATTAGGTATAGATGTGAAGTTAAACTCCCAAAAGATTTGGATTTGGAATTAAACTCCAATGTAAGAAATCGGATGCAGATTTGGAGTTAAACTCCTAAAAGATTTGGATTTGGAGTTAAACTCCTAAAAGGTCTCGACGTGGAATTAAACTCCTTTGAGGATTTGGATCTTGGAATTGAACTCCTCGAAGATCTTCAGAGATAATCAAAGAGGTCACTTTTCTTCTTCCTTTTAGCCCTGGATCTTCTTTTGAGCCTTGGATCTTCCCGAAGTGAGGTTTTTGGAGATGGGTCTCCTTCCCCCCTCCCCCCCTCTCTCTGTTGGCTGGATCTTGGAGAAAAGGGGTGAGACTTAAAAATCTCCCCTTTTGGGGATTTGATGGAAGACCCGAGCTCCCCTTCAAGGATTTTATGGTGAAAACTATTTCTTTTTTGAAAAAAAAGAGTTGAACTCTTGATTTAATTCAAAAAAAAAAAGGAAGAATGTTTAGAATCTTGAGAAAGGAGAAGGAGACACAGAACCCTAATTTTTTAGAGAATGAAAAGTTCTTGTTGATTTTTTCAGCATGTTTGTTTTTATAGGCTACACACTTTACGTATAACCCCTTGGGCTTGGCCAAATGGCATTTGTGCCACCTCATGCCTCATGTGCTTATTTCTTTTTGCACATAACTCATGCGGTTTACAAAATTTTAGCTTTCTGCCCATTTCTCATACATTTATTTCTAAAAAATTGCATTAAACTAATTTATTGCTTCATTCTTGGCATAGAACCGGCCCCTTCGATGCTTGGTCTTGACTTAGGTTTGGGCCCACTTCGTTTGAGCTTGGGTCTGCTTGGCTGGAGGTTGACTGACTTTGACTTGGTCAACCGGGATGTAATTTTTAACACCAACAAAGTACCCCTATCAATAAATGCACACCCCATATATGGGTCGTGTGCATGAAATTAATGGATGTTGACTTGATTTGGTTTCCGTTTTGACGACGTGGAGGTCGATGCTGCCCTTTTTGCGACATGGACGGTCGATACTGCCCTTTTAGCGACTTGGACGGTCGGTGCTGCCCTTTTAGCGACTTGGACGGTCGGTGCTGCCCTTTTGCGACGTGGACAGTCGAAGCTGCCCTTTTAGCGACGTGGACGGTCGCCGTTGCCATTTTTGCACTTGGACGGTCGGTGCTGCCCTTTTAACGACGTGGACGGTCGGGGCTGCCCTCTTAGCGATATGGACGGTCGGTGCTGCCTTTCAGCGACATGGACGGTCGGGGATGCCCTTTCAGCGACATGGACGGTCGGTGCTGCCCTTTTAGTGATGTGGACGGTCGGGGCTGCCCCTTCAGCGACATGGACGGTCGGTGCTGCCATTTTTGCGATTTGGACTGTCGGGGCTGCCCTTTTAGCGACATGGACGGTCAGTGCTTCCATTTTTGCGACTTGGACGGTCGGTGCTCCCTTTTAGCGACGTGGACGATCGGGGCTTGATTTGACTTGCTCCGCTTCTTTTGGTGTCGGGATTGAAGTTGACTTACTCCGCTTTCTGCGGTGTCGGGATTTGATTTGACTTGCTCTGCTTTCTGGGGTGTCGGGATTTGATTTGTTTTGGGAGTTCCCTATCCGTCCAGCGGGACTTTTGAGCTTGGAAGCGCTGCTGAGTGGAACGTTGATTTGATCTGTTTGATTTCTGTCTTGTTCGGCTGGACTTTTAAATTTGAGAGGAATTTAGAATTTGGATTTTCTTTAGCATCAGTATTGTTGCATTGGAATAATACCAGGAGCAATTCATCATTTGCCCCGGGAGGACTTGGGATTTGGTTTTTGGGTCAGCATCAGCACCGTTAACACTGAAGCGTAGTGCCAGGAGCGGCTCATCATTTTCCGTTGGGAAAATTTAGGATTTGGGCTTTGAGTCGGCATCAGCACCGCTAACACTAAAACGTGGTGCCAAGAGCAACTCATCATTTGCCGTTAGGAAAGATTGGGATTTGAGCTTTGGGTCGGCATCAGCACTGCTAACACTGAAACGTAATGCCAGGAGCGACTCATCATTTGTCGTTGCCCGTTGAAAAACGATGGCTTAGGAGACAGGTTTAGATCCCTATCGCCTAAGGCTTCTTATAAAAGCATTTTCTCCCTACGAGTCGAGAGGATCTCGCAGGTGTATGTTCTCCTTAGGAATCGTGAGGATTCCTAAGTGTGTTTCTCCTTTATGAGTTGTAAGGCTCTCACGCGGGGATTTTCTCCTCACAATGTCGAGAAGACTTTGCGAGTGTATTTTATTTCTTTTCACGAGTTTGCGCCCTTTCGGGTTTTCACAAGCTCGCCGCCAGTCCTACTATTTTTACTCATGGAACCCTTTCGAGTTTTCATCTGTGTCCTTTTTCCTTGTGGATATACCGTTTTTTTCCATTGCTGGTAGGACTTCAGATGTAGTCTCGTCGATAGGACTTGGGAGAGACAGGGGTCATTTATGCCCATGGACTGTATACGGTTTTACAAGATGTATGATCCAGACCGTAGGGCCGGTGTGCTCAGTTCTCCTGCGACTTGGAGCATTCACGCGTAGTATTTCTTGAGAAATCGGCCATTGATGGGTGGCATGGGCCTTTCTCCCTCGGCATTTATCAGCTGGTAGGATCCTCCATCAAACACTTTCTCGATGACGTACGGTCCTTTCTAGTTTGGCTCGAATTTTCCCTTGGCATGTCGATTGGGGATGATCGGTCTTTTGAGGACCAACACCAATTCGCTTTTCTTAAAATCACGGAGACGGGTCATCTTATCATAGGCCCATGATATTTTGGTTTGGTACAGCTCCAGATTTTGCTCTACCGCGAGCCTCTTTCTTCAAAGGCGTTGAGCTCTTCGAGCCGAAGGAGAACATTTTCCTCCTTAGTCAACTCGTGCTGGATGATTGATCTGCTTAAAGGTGCGTTCGTAAAGTAACTGCAATCAAGACGATATCGCTAGTAGCTAGCTGCGATGAGTACGGGTCGTTCGGAGGGAAACATGAATTCTTTTCTTGCTTTAGACGAGTTGATTAAAGAAGGGTGATTGTTTGTCGTTACGGATATAGAATTTATAAAGAAAAGGCTCGTAGGGTTCATAGGATTTAGTAGTAACGGATGAATAAAAAATGACTCCTTTTATGTTTTAATAGTTTAAAACTAGATCGATAGTGATGAATGTAGATTAGGGTTCTTTGCAAGAAACTGGGGTTTCCCCACTACCAACCCTTGTCCTTACATTGATCTCTATTCATGTCTAGCCCCTAACAAAACAAGTGTTAAACCAATTTTAAATCGTGGTCGTGATTAGCAATAAATTGGTAGCGCGCCCGATAAGAATGTTAACATTTATTTGGCTAAAGTTTATAGACTTTAAAATGTATAAAAGAGATTAAGAGATTTATTATCTATTGTTCTATCCTATCCTATGAACCCCAGTAAGTTAGGAATTACTCGCTCATGGTTAAAAATTTAAAAGAAATGATGAAGAGTGAAAACATGATTAAGATGCAGAAAATAAGTGCGGAAATTAATTGCAAAAAGAACAATAAAAACACTACCTTTATTAATCATGAAAGGTTATCCTAGTGCCCCGGCCAACTACCGTGACCAAATGCGGAACAAAATTTTTTCTAACGATTAAAACGTGGCACCAGAATAACTTTTAACCCGGATCATTACCATAAACCTAACTAGCAAAAGTAGTAATGCTATCTACTATGATGAAGAAATCTCACCAAGCGACCCAAGTCCTTCGGTCTTCTTTTCTCGTCATGTGCTCCAAGTGGCCACTTTGAACTTGTTCGATCTCCATTTACGGCTCTATCGGTCCTCCGGGATCGAGCTTGTTCTCCGGCCCTCCTTTGTCGTAGATGATCCACCCAAAGGATGTGATCCATGGCTCTAGCTCCTAACTATGTAACAAAAGGAGCAACTAGAGAACTTGGGTTGCTCGACCAAGTAGTCTAGGATGTAGTGTGGAGATCTAAGTATTTGCTATCTCTTTTCTTGCCTCTTCACTTGTTTCTCAACTCATGAGAAGGGTAGTGAAGAGGAAGGTGATGAAGGTGGGGGAAACTTAAGAGGAGGGAGGAGAGTGAAGCAAAATGGGAGCTCAAGAAAATAATGAAGCAACCATGAGAGAGAAAATCAACACAAAGGTTTTATGTATGAATTTCTTGAATAAAGAATCAACAACCATGCTTCAATAGTAACTCCAAATGAATTAAAAATTTATTTGTTAAATATTGAAGCATGGTTATCACCATTCCTCCCATACCTCACACTTTACACCTCATTTCCATTTATCAAATAAATGGAAAAAACATAATGAGGTGGCCACCTTCTAAAAGGTAATCTGTAATAAATACGGATTACAGTCTGCTGTATATACATACCTGCATTCGGATAAAAATCCGAATGCCCAAAGAGATAGAATAACACGAAAAACGTAATACTAGAATATACATATCGAAATACATATATGTAAACTACTAAATCAATACCTGATTTAATAATCCGTCTCATACTCGAGCCGGCTCGTATTACCAACTATCCGATCGAAAGTCCGAGTACAAAGTACATCGATCGATCGAGACCCTGCACGTATCCAATATGGCTACTACATCATTTCGCCTGAACCAGGGAAATCCTCTGTGTGGGACTCTAAAGACTCGACAGTATGCCGGCAGTGAGTTACTGGATAAACCCATAACCACAAACACGTCAGCGGCACTAGCTGTACGTAACGGCTACCCAGGTACCTGTCGAAAAGGAAGGCCGACGAGCAAACTCATCCGGATCTCTACTGAGCCTATCTGTGACAATCTCCGTATAGTCCGGTCTCATCGTCTGAGAGTATCGCATACCGGGTCTAGGAGTGGTAAATGTCAGACCATAATAACCCGATAAGTCGTGCTGATGTGGCTCAGGACCAATCCGGGAAACTACTGATCAGTCTATCAGTAAATCCTAGCTGCCTTGGCCAAGGTCTTATGGTCCTGACCAATCGAACACAGTGCGATATCGACTCCCAATACCGGGAGAGACGAATCCCCGACAATCGCTCACTGCCTCCATATGGCTCGGGACTGTACCCAACCAAAACCTGTTTGCACGACTCGGTAGAGCCGTGGTAGGGTAGTGATCAAAGCACGGTGGAAACTCACATGAGACAAATGACAATCTCAGGTCTAAAGACTAACCTGTACTCATGTCACCTGAGAACTTCCACCTGACGATAGGTATAGTACCATCTGGAAGTTCTCGGCGAGTCTGTCCAGTGTACTCACCCCCAGTAAGCACCTGTATACGATCTTAGGTCTAAGAACCAATGGTTGCGGGACCAAACCATCGCCCCTTGTTCACCACAGAAAACGGTATTTTAATACCACTCATTCATTATCTATTTTGTTATATATCGATACTATTAATCAGTGTCTACTCAGTAATTACAATTTACAGGTATTTGTGATACAACACTGAAAATACATTCAATATCACGGATATAGTATTTGAGAGCCGACACTGCAAACAGAACAGAAAACCAACCGATATCCAAAAAGTTCTTTTTGCAAATAAATGTGTATACACTTTTTGTCTAAAATGGTCCAACACATATAAGTGTGCACACAACTCTTTGGCTTGGACCATGGTGGGGCTGCCCATGGCATGATGGTTGTGCAAGTGGGTGTGATGTGCATTGATGAGCATTGAATGCTAAAGATATGATGTGATTTGAAGAATCAAGTTTCCCTCCAAATCTCTGAAGGCAAACCACGTTATAACAGATAAAGCAAACAGTATCAGAGTGATTATGGAGAGCACACATGTACATCACATCAATACGAGATCCTTTGCTCGGATTTCAACCGGCCACACTCCCCATAAATCCGACGAGCCCGGCCCCCCTTTCTCCAATCATCCCCATTTTTCTTCTGGTCAATTCCTAGGGTCACATCAGTCCATCTATATTGTTTGTTTATTCTGGAGTTAAGCCTATAAATACCAGAACATATATTGAGCAAAGGATGCACATAATATACCTCATTTTCTTTTAATTTTGTTGGTTTAGCTTGAGAGTGGGTGGGCTATCACTTGGTTTCTTCTTCTTCTTCCCTTTTGAAGCTTTCTTTGGAGAGCTTCATTAAGGAGGTTGAACAAGTAACCAAAATCTTGTATCTCTTTTCTCAAGTGTTAATAATATTGTTGTTTCTTTTATACTTGCTTTCTTTTCCTTATTTGCTTTTCTTTATCATGCTTAACTAATATTTTTTGGTTGTGGTATTGGTGAGGAAGTGAGATGAAATGCTTTGCCTCCTCTACCTCTTGTTTATGTTTAATGTGCTTTAATAAGACTATAAACTTAGTATTGTAACTTGGAAGGGTTGATATGGTATGTTGATTCCATGGTTACTTTGTAACCTCGTCACATACCATATTCTCCCCACAAACCCCATCTTGCAAGCCTAAGGTCAGAATTAATTTGGTGTTAAGTTTGCTAAGATTGGATGTGGTATTTTGTGATTAATTGACTTGAAAAATCTTTTGGTTTTCATATACCATATACCATCACAAACTCTTAGCACACTTAACACTGAAATCATTTGCTCTCACTCACTACTTTGTATTTTTATTGTTGTGGCATGCTTACTAACTCTTGTGTTTAGTGTTGATACCCCAAGCTCGGACATACAAATGGTAAGTGATCAAAACGGACTCGTTTCATGTTTTGCTGAGAATATCGGAATTTGACGACTTGTGCCTCGCAACCGCTTTGATAAGTCATACTTCATGTCGGGATCGAAGTAAAGGCGGAAAACTCATGATTAAGGGAGCGTCGAGGGAATCGTCACGATTCGACCTTCCAAACCAAAGCCACAACCATTTCTTACTTACTTGTTTTCTTGCTTTTCCTTGTTTTCGTACTTTCTATTTTTTTATGACAACCAACCAAATTCGTTAATTTATTGAACCTTAAAAGACAATACCTAATACACAATTCCTTGTGGATCGACCCGTACTTGCCGGCTTGCTACAACGCGTCGTGCACTTGCGGTTATAAATTTTAAAACGAGAACGATCTCGCGTGCGCAATATTTCTTAAAAACAATCTCTATTTCAAAACATACGCGTTTGCGCGCGCGGGCGAGTTCCCAACAAGTTTTTGGCACCGTTGCCGGGGAGTTGGTAATTATTAGGTATTATTATTTCTGGTTCTTACTAACAAAACTAACTACTAATTTAATTTTTTCAAAACTAACAAAACGACATTCTTTTCACTTTTGTTCTCTGTCCTAGCAACCTGCTAGCACTCTGTGATTCCACTGAATAATCAAGTTAGACCATTAGAATAATAATATAGCCTAGAGAACTCACACAAAATTTCATCCCCTCTCCTCGGATTTTTGCCGGCGACATCATTGTAAAATCCGCGCTCACTGGCCCTTTGGGGTTGTTTTGGATTTTTTGTTTTTGTGTCATCTCCAGTGCTGTGTTGTCATTCTAGTGGTATTGTTTGATTTTTCTAATTTTATGTGTGCAGGAATTGGGGCATATGTAACAACCCTAAATTTTCTGTACAACTTTCTGTATAATTTTTTTTAAAAAAATACAGAAAGGGGTACTTTTGCCCGAGCACAAGTTATAAATTTATTTTGCTTTTTAATAGCAAGAAAGAGCTTGTAGCTCATTGGTAAGATCTTACACTGCTGAACCAAAGCACCAGAGTTCAAATCCCATCTTCCACATTATTTTTAATATTGATTTCTTTTTAAATTTTTAGAATCCCAAGAGTCTACACGTGCTAAACTCGTAAAATCAAAAGTTACAAATAAAACAAGCTGGCCGAGGAGCTACACCATGAGATGAGGGACACATGGCAGCGAGCTCGGCACTGACTCGGCCGGATCGGGCCGGCGACTCGGCCGACTATGCCGCCACCGCCGGCCGATTCCGCGCAAACTCTGATTCTTCCTTCATGAGTTTTGTGCCTTTTGGTCTTCTTGAAACCCCTGTATAGTTTAAATATCCTGTATAGTAACAGAGCCTCTTTAAAACTCCATTAAAACATTTTTAAATACAATTTTTAATACATTTTCTTCTCATCCTTTCACCTACCATAACCCTAATTTTATCCTATAAATACCACTCCAATTCACTCCCCCCTCACTCACAAATTCTGTCCAAAACTCTCAAAAAAATTCTAAGTTCAATAGTATACAAGTGGAGTTAGCAAAGGGCGAAACTCCGGCGAAATTCCGACGACGACCCTACGAGCTCCTGGCGACGAAACGATGCACCGGCACCTCCTACGTCTTCCTCTCCCTCTTCTCTTAACTCTACACCTATAAGTCCCACCTCCCTCTTCTCTATTCTATTCTAAAAATTTGTGAAACTAAAACCCGACGAAAGCGGAGTTAATCCGACTTCCGATTTGGTTTTCTCTAAAAGTTCAACTTCCCTTAAACACAACCATACCAAACACTTACATCTTGACTATTAATCAATAATAAAACATATGGAATAAATTCCTTTTCAAAAGAATGTATATTTCAATTTTTATCGCACTTTTTCAGTAAAATACCATGTAGTTTAGTTTCGACTTTAAAACATCATTAATCTTGCTATACCTTTAGATAGATCACGAGGTAATGACCTACCTCCTCACAACACTCATATGCAACATAGCACGATACCTTTTGGGAAACATAGATTCAGGAAAATACCGTTTTACACAAAACTACCTCTAACTTTTAAAAACCATTTTCACAAGATTATGTATTTTAAACAAATCTTTGCAAAGCGCCGCTACAACCCATTTTGGGGAACCCGTCTGGGATGGTGCGGATTATCGCACATCCCTGGGCTTAGTAGTGCGATATGCAGACCTCCGCAAGGAGCATTCGGTGTCAAAAGATTTACAATACAAACATCTTAAGAAAATGGGATTTTTAGATTAATAATAAATTTAATTATTTTATAAATATTTATATATGTATTATCAAAATATCTATTTTTGATATAGTATAAATATTCTAACTTTTCTAAGTCAAAAGAATCATTTTACATGAAAATACCATGCAATTCCATACATGTTCAATATTACAGTTAAATACCCTATATTATGAAAATAGCTAAAAATGTCACATATATAAAATCTATATCTATGAAAACTCTAAAGACAATAATAAAATACTTGAGGTGTATTTTGAAAATTATACAAAATTATTTTTACATAAAACCCCCTCAAGTTCTATAAATTATCCTAAGGACCCTAGTAAATATAGGTTTAAGCAGGACCAGTCTCTTGAGCCTCAGGGAGCCGGAGATATGGGTGCTTGCCTATTTAAGGTATACAAGTTAACAAACGGTGTTATCAACACGGTAATCGTCTTTGAAAAAGACACAAATCATGCCGCCCATATGCAGCGGTTACCGATAACATCAAAACCTAATTCAGGACTTCAATTTCTTTTCTAATTGTTCTGACTCAGACTGAGTCTCATTATAAATAATCTGACTTGAATATGATTCAAGTACAAGCTACAATTTAATATGATTCCATGAATCCATATAATCAATCTGTTCAAACTATTCAATCTATATTGACTGAATCGAACCATGGATATACTTCCATTTACATGATTCTCCAGTTACATACATGATTCTCCAGTTATATCCATTTGCTGATATCATGGTTTCGGCAAGTCATCCATCTGTACAATCTATAATACAAGACATTACAATTTCAATACAATACAAACAATACAAACAAAACATCGCGGGGTTTAAAGGGGTAGATTGGTACGGAAGGTGTTAGAAGTGGCACAAGACTGCAAGATTTAAGACACCTAACCTGAATACAATCGTCGTTGTTCCAGGTATTCTAATGGAGCCTTGTACTCTATATTCCGTTGCCTTAGTCTCTGGCATACTGAGACTCCTCTCGTATACACTGGCCTCTTCTGTACCAAGCTACAAATAACAGCGTTTACAATATAAAACAACTTTAAAAGTTACATTCTCTCTCTGTCTATTCTACTTCTCTCTTTCTTTGGGACTTACTGAGCGATTGTTCGCTGACGACATTCCTTCTTTTTCTTCTTTGGAATATTGTTAGGTGATTCGGACTTTCAGGGGATCGAGCCTAGAACTGAGGACTTGGATCGGCTAGCCTACGACCTAGAGCTTTAGATTCATTGTACACATTTCATTTCAGTACTTTCCATTTCTGTTATGCCATTGTTTAGGCATTGCTTTCATACAGATGTATTTACTTTTCCATGCATTGTACAAAAGAATGTTAATAAATAAAGTTGTTGTTTCATTACATTTGTCTCTTGTATATATTTCTTTTATATTGCTTAGTTACGCTTAGCGTATTTACTTCCGAGTAAATACGTAGCGGTCTCGTCGCGTCCTCTGCCTGTACACTAGGAAGCGGGGCGTGACGGCATATATATCGCTTTTTGACACTAAATATCATATTTTCCAACATTTCAGGTTTTTCACGGAATTACGACCAGCGATCGTACGGAGCGAGGCTCAAACCCAATTTTAAGACGTTAGTGAAATATAGTGTCATAGATCTGGGTAGTTTGACTCGCGCAAGCGAACAATCAAAATCTCGGGATCACTTCAAAAAAGGGTTTTCTTAACCCAAATCGCATCGGTACGTATTTCCTAACACATTCTTCTTGAATCCGACGCATTCCAATATTTCTATCTTTTGCAGGATTTTTCGCACAAGCTTGCCACTAATTGAACAGAGAACTAACCGTTTTTTTTTGCAGCGCTTAAATTTAAAACGAAAAAAGAATTGCTTAAATTGCTTGATTTCTTGAATTCTTTTATTGATTGCGTATTTGCATCTTAATACGGAATTAAAGGCAAAAAGACCAAACAAGATACAGTAAAAGATTTCATCACCTTTCTCCGTGGCCCACAAATCACAAAACTGCATTCTTGCATACCCCCGGTAATTTAAAATCAACTAGAACTCTGAATTTAAAGACTTCACGCTCATTAGGAGAAATTGACTGTGTTTAGAACACCGCTTAACAGTATATCGCTCATGGGGTGTCTAGGCAAGTGTTCAAGAGAAAGAGTTATCTAATTAAGGAACTTCGCGAAAGCGTTGGAAAACCTTCCCTTCTCTCTTGCACTTACCTGACTTCGTGATCCGTATATCTTGAGCCCGTTTCTCGACACAGTTTTATTTCGACAATCAGGTTCTTGAGCAAGTCTAGTTGACTAGCATACCGTAGACTGCTAGGCGTGTGATATTCTTTGTGTTTGTGATATTTGTGAATTCTTGTTAATATAGGTGATGCACAATTTACTTCATTTTCTCATGATTCTTATTCTTTTGTTTATACTCATTCCCAATTCTTTTGTTCAAACTGTCACGATTCTTCCCACATTCATGAAAACTGTCCTTTTATAAGGGGTGACCAACCGTCCCAGAGTTTTGCTAACGGTCACCCACCTAACACTCTTGAACCCAGTCCCACTTCAATTAGAGATCTGATGATTGAGGATTTAGAGAAAGAGGTCGACAGATTGGCTGCTTTAGCATCACCACCATCACAACCCCTTCAACCCGAAACAATTGAACCATCATTAGGGAATGATAGTGAGATGAATGCTAGGTTGACCACTTTAGAGAAGGGTATTGAAGTAATGACTGCGGTCGAGAATCAATCAGCTTCTACGCTAACCCTGTTCATACAGCAGTCTGAGCAATTGTTTCTTGATCAAGCTCAATCATTGGCTAGAATAGAGAAACACGCGGAACATTTAGCTGTGAGAATTCTAAGGAGTGAACACAGTCAATCGGAACCCAATAATGTTAGTATCTGTCATCTAGGAAGTCACTCAAGTGAGATAAATGATCAAACAAATTTTGATGATTTCATAGCCGATGATACGATTGAATTGACTGAGTGTTACCAGGACGCACAAGAAAACCCTCCGAGGCAGACTGATGATTTTTGTAATCCAATTTTAAACGAGGGACCTTATGAATTTGTCTGGTATGATTTGGATAGATTGTCAGAAGAGATCAATGATCAGGAACCCACAATTTTTGTATCACCTAGTGATATTGTTTCGGAAGAAATGTTAGTGTGGGAACCTACTTTTTTGAATGACATATACATACCCATTTGTGAATGTGATAAGGAAGAAATGGTATTGGGAGAGTTAGAAAACCATAGTGATAAGAGTAGGATTGTGAAAAATCATAGGGAAGAAGACAGCATTGAAAAATATTCTTTCATATCGAGTTTTGAGGAAATTTTTGCGGATGAACTTAATATTCTTGGTGAGTTTGAGTCAGGATCAATTTGGGAACATCCTAAAAACCTTTCTTTTGCTGAACTTTTTGCGGATGAACTCCAGTTTTTAAACGAACTTGACTTCGGAACTCAACATGTGCTTATTGAACATTCAATTCATTCAGAAAACAATTCTTTGACCTCTTCAAAACTTCATCTTCATCTTCAGCGTCTTCTGATCCCTACTTTTACACGCCTATGCCCTTCACTAACATCTAACATATATATTTTCTTTTCTTTTTTCTTTTGTATATATATATTCTTTTACCAGCCATTGCACTATATAGACAAAAAATTTAAATGGCTGGTATTAATTTCTGGACCAACCCAGTCTTTTAACATGTAAATGTTGTATTTAGTCTTAGGTTTTTTCTTTTTCTTTGAATACAATTCTCACCCTGATGTCTAAGTCTAGCTACCGGAGACGGGAGCAACAATGAGGACATCGTAAAACTCAGGTTTGGGGGTGAGCACTGCGTTTATTTTTGCTGCATCATGTGTATATTCTGCATTGCATACATATTAAAACCCATAAATATTAAAAAAAAATTACAAAAACATAAAAACTTTGTCGTCAAGTTAGCTAGTAGGGTAACTTAGATTGTTATTCCGAAAATTTAGTTGATATATTAAAAGTAACTAAATCCTAGCTTAGGAATTGAAAACCCTAAAAATAACTCTCATTCTGTTTAACCTTGGTAATTATACGTCCTTACAGTTTTTTTTGAGAAATAGGTAATCTTGAGTTCAGTTCTTTAGTTAAGTCAAGATGAAGGGAGAGTATTGAAGTTTTACTGAAAGATAAGTCTGAAAAATAGTTTTTATTTTTGAGTCCAAATTTAGAAAATATATACCCTACAAACTGCACATACACGCACCTTGAAACTTGGGATAGTAGAGAATACCTAGAAATACTCTTGCCTGAAAGCCTAGTATGAAAAAAAAACGGTATTTAAAGCTAACCACCATAAGAGCAATATAAAAAAAAATATCCGGTCTTGAAAAGAAATAGAAAAATAAAAGAAAAAAATAAAGTCAAGACCTGGAAACCGCTACTTACGCTTTAAGCTTATATATTCAGTAATCAGCTGTTGGTGCCTCAAGAAGCATTAATAATCGCATGAAAGATGTGTGAGCAAAACCGTCCATCCATTAATGAAAAGAAGTAGTATTTGGTATTAAGGTAAGGGTACTATAGCTTGAATTGAATTCTTAAGTGTAAGGGTGAAAATTTACACACACGTAGGGGTATACAATCAATGTTTGGAGGAAAGATAGGGATGAAGAATAAGACTTATGTTTTCTGTAATGATGATAAAAATCCATGATTGGAGACCGCACTTTAGAAGGAAAATTCAGGAGATATCGAGATCTTTCTAAACTGTAAAATCGTATAGGATCTGGGATCGAATAAATAGGAGGTGTGAAACATAAGAGTTGAATATTTTCAACTTAGGATGATAGAATTTCTAACTTAGATACTAAACTGTAGGAGTAGAATCGACGTTAACTTTTGAAACTAGCTTGACGGGATTTTATGGGTGTAATCCGCTGAAAACCCTCAGGAGACAACACTCCTCCTACTTGGGACACCTAGAGGTTTAACGGCTTGTTTCACATGTTCAGTGCAATCGTGTTCCTTGCGAAAGTGAGGCTAAGATTTTTTGTTTTGCTCGGGACAAGCAAAAGATAAGTTTGGGGGTATTTGTTCACCACAGAAAACTGTATTTTAATACCATTCATTCATTATCTATTTTGTTATATATCGGTACTATTAATCAGTGTCTGCTCAGTAATTACAGTTTATAGGTATTCATGATACAACACTGAAAACACATTCAATATCACGGATATTTTATTTTAGAGCCGACACTGCAAACAGAACAGAAAACCGACCGATATCCAAAGAGTTCTTTTTGCAAATAAATGTGTACACACTTTTTGTCTAAAATGGTCCAACACATACAAGTGTACACACAACTCTTTGGCTTGGACCATGGTGGGGCTGCCCATGGCATGATGGTTTGTGCAAGTGGGTGTGATGTGCATTGATGAGCATTAAATGCTAAAGATATGATGTGATTTGAAGAATCAAGTTTCCCTCCAAATCTCTGAAGGCAAACCAGGTTATAACAGATAAAGCAAACATCATCAGAGTGATTGTGGAGAGCACACATGTACACCACATCAATACGAGATCCTTTGCTCGGATTTCAACCGGCCACACTCCCCATAAATCCGGCGAGCCCGACCCCCTTTCTCCAATCATCACCATTTTTCTTCTGGTCAATTCCTAGGGTCACTGTTCACGCCAAAATCTTCGGCCAAGAGCTATTTGTTCCTGTTTATATCGGCTTAAGTTTTGTTTACAGATATGTGTGAAACCAGGCTCATTCATATACACACATGCACACATCAGGGGAAGAACAGGTGTTCAACGACAAAAACAAAGTATTTAATTGAACATTTTATTCTACAGGAAATAGATCACCAAACACGGGATAGAAAGTACAGGGATTTACAAAACTATGGATAAAATTATCTAACTCCCTCTCTGCCTTCTCCATCATGACAAAGCGGTGATCTTCATGAAGAGTAGCTACCCATCGGTCAGTACCGCACCCATCAGCAAAGGCAGACATGACGACCCGCTGAGCCCGTATCTGGCTTAGCAGCCGAACAGAGCGATCCCTCAGAGCTGTGGTGATCAGAAGTGCCTCGTGGAAGCACTCGATCTTTCCTTCCGCGGCGTCGAGCATTGCCGGAGTCATCTCCGCCGGAGGAGAGGGAATATCATTGATCACAGAAAAGAAAACCATCCGGAGCCAAATGGAGCCGATGGGGAGAGGAGATACATTACGAGTCAAGAGCTCGTGCAGCACCGTTTCTCATTGGTCGTCCATAAGAGTAGGGTTCACCAAGCACGCAGCAAAACGAGAAACAATTTCCTCAATGGGCACCTCCCATGGCTGACGGAGAGCATGTGGGCGATTACAAGGCATAGCTCTTCTCTGTTAAAATGATTCTCTGAAAACGAGAAAGAAAAGAAGCATTGCTTCAGATTATGAAGGGAGAAATTTAAGTCTAGGCACAGAAAATGCTGTGCATGATGGAACTATTTCTAAGCTCTGGGAAAGAGAAGTTTGACTCAGGAAAAGCGGTGAAGAATGGTGAAAAGACACCTTCAGTAATGAGGAAGCGCCTCACGTGCAAAGCACGAGAGCGCTGAGCTCCATGAGTCAAAAACTCTGAGGCAGTGTCTCACGTGCAAAGCACGAGAGTGCTGAGCGCCAGCGCTAAAGAGTCAAAGACTCTGAAGCAGTGCATCACGTGCAAAGCACGAGAGCGCTGAGAGCCAAGGGCTAAGAGTCAAAGACTCTGTGGCAGCACATCACGTGCAAAGCACGAGAGTGCTGGCCCCCAGAACTAAATGTTCTCCACAGTTGGATCAAAGATCCAACGAAGATGATAGATCATCAAAATTCAGAATAAAATTCTGTTGTGGAAATACTCCTCAAATGTTTCCAAACAGGAAAGATTGTGCTCTGTAAATCAGAGCACCGTTGGATCAAAGATCCAATGGTGATTAAAAATCACCAGGGTACAGAATAAGCTCTGTATGGGAAAATATTTTCCCAATCTTGTTAAAAATAATAAAATTAACTTCTGTAAAATAGAAGCCCTTGGATCAAAGATCCAACAGTGGGAAACATTCCCCAAATCAATCAGAAATCTCTCAATGAGATATTTCCTTAACTGATTTAACAAATCAGCCTCCCCTATATAAAGGACCCAAGACTTCAAGTCTAAAACAGAGGAACCCCCCATAAACTTCAGGTTCTCAAAAGTGAAAAAGAGAAGAGCAAGCTCTAAGAAAAAGAACCTTCTTCAAGGTAAATAAAAAGAAGAGAGATCATAGCATCTCTTGATCAAAAAAGAACTTAGTTCTTTTTCTAGATCACAGATCTGTAAGACAAAATCTTTCATAAAAACAGAAGAGATCATAACATCTCTTCATAAAAAGAAGAACTTAGTTCTTAAATCTACGAGACAAAGTCTCTTATAAACGAGAATTTAATTATCAGAGCACAGAACTGCCCAGAACTGCCAAAGAAGCGCTTCAGCACTCCAAGTCTGGTGCTCAGCGCCAAGCGCACCACGTGCTCCTCACGTGTGCGCTATTTCAAAAGAAGCGCTTCAGCACTCCAAGTCTGGCGCTCAGCGCCAAGCGCACCACGTGCTCCTCAGGTGTGCGCTATTTCATAAGAAGCGCTTCAGCGCTCCGAGTTTAGCGCTCAGCGCCAAGCGCACCACGTGTTTCTCACATGTGCGCTATTTCGAAAGAAGCGCTTCAGCGCTCCAAGTCTGGCGCTCAGCACCAAGCGCACCACATGCTCCTTACGTGTGCGCTATTTCAAAAGAAGCGCTTCAACGCTCCAGGTCTGGCGCTCAGCGCCAAGCACACCACGTGCTCATCACGTATGCGCTATTTCACAAGAAGCGCCTTAGCGCTCCACGTCTGGCGCTCAGCGCCAAGCGCACCACGTGCTCCTCACGTGTGCGCTGAGAGAACACAAAGTGTTCTTTAAATAAAGCCCAGTGCCATAAAAAGTGTTCAACACTCAGTAAAAGACAAAAGAAAAAGGGGTGTCAGGACCCAATTTAATGCTCAGCATTATTGAACCAAAAGTGACTGATCCCAAACAAATGTTCAACATTTTATTCAAATTTGAGTGGACTGAGTCCAAGTTGGCCATAAGTCCTCAATTCAGATTAACTGAGTCCATGTGCTCAAAATCTCTTTAATTGGTCTTAGTCCCAAACCTTGACTACAGATCTCTCAACCAACATCGGTTCAAGGGTACATCTCTTCATACCTTTGATATGTGTCGTTGTAATTCTTCAACGTCTTCAGAGAGGTGGCGGGTCCCGACAACCAGAAACTTTACAGACTATGATGTTTTTAAACCCCACAGACTATGATGTCTTTAAACACAGACTATGATGTCTTTAAACTCCATAGACTATGATGTCCTTAAACCCAATGGACCGCAATGTCCCTATACTAAAACGATAGAGTCCAAATACTCTTTCGTAGGATATAAATGATCCCAAAATCCTGTTGAGTAGATCTTAATCTAAAATTAGACTAACGTATTCTCAACAAACGTTTGAGTTAACCTTAGTCTAAAATAAGACTAACGGTCCTTAAACCAACCCAAACCCAAATCTAAGAAAATACGGATTTGGACTAATCCACGCCCTACGGGCGACAACACAAATTAGTCTCCGTATACAATCCACAGGCAACCTAAAACAAAACAAATACACACGACACGAAGTGAACATCTGGAGAAGGAGAAAGTGGTTATCGCTAAGCGGTAACATAATTAACTGCAGGGGCTTGCACCTGCAGGGAAGAGCGTCCCCACAATCAAAAACCCCTCGCAAACGAGGGGGAATCTGACGAAGTCTGCTACAACGGCCGCATCTGTCCAAACCTCCGATACACCGTGCCATAAATCAACTTGGAATCTTCGGAGAGGTGGATGGATAAAACCAAATAGCATCTACCCGCTAAAATTCAGGCCAGACGTCCCAACGTCCTGGTCGCGTCTTTCGGCGGCGAACAGATTCCGGCACGCCCGGTGGGACCTTTTCCTCTTTCCACTCCACACTTCGTGTGTCATGTTCGTGAACAAATCGCGGTTTAATATGGTTGCCCCTGGATTCGAGGTACTAAGATTTGGTATCTTGCTCCGTGCAGAAGAGAAAATGGCTTCCAACTGCACTAACTGCAACAGCAACTCCCACTCTGTCCTCGCTGGAGGAGTGACCTATGGGCCTCAAGCGGCCTCCATCTTCGCCATGCCAGTGGAACAGGTGACTCAGGCCACCACTGGACTGTTCTTTGGGACCATGATCCCACCGGCAAGCTTCAATGCTCCAGTTCCGTCGCAGGGAGATCCAAAGAAGTCGGTCTTTGATCGGCTTACCACTACCACGGCCCCTCTCAACGGGCCGTCCAATTCCAGGTCTACTGCATCAATCTTCGACAAGTTGACCCTGAGCTCCAGTGGGCCCATAAAGAAGCCTACAATACCCGAAGGAGTTATCCCGAAGCGGATAGCCATTCCAACTCCAATAGACGAAGTCATCAAAGGGGCTTCTCCTGCCAAGGGGTCGGTCTTCGCAAGACTGACCGTTCCAACTCCTACCGTGGGTGAGGTCGTTACAAGCTCTCCCCCTACCCGAAAGTCAGTCTTCGACAGGTTGGACGTTTCTTCTCAACGGACGTCAGTTTTTGATAAGTTGGCACCAACGGCAACCCTTCACCAGAACAGGGGGCATGATGAAACCACCCCCGTAACTGAGCCACTACCGTCTGCAAGACATGCTCGACATCGCCATTGGCACCGAGTAAGGAAAACTAGGGGCAATTCTCCCTCTGGATTGACTCCACCGGCTCCGATGGTGGAAATTGACGCTGTTGTTCCAACTGGGAACAACTTTGAACCACTCAGGAGGGTGCGCAAAAACTCTCCAATTGCCGTACTTAAAAGGTCTCCTCTACCTGTGGAGAATGTTACAAAGGCAAAGCCGGAACAGCCTCCTCAACGGTTGTCCTCCAAAATCCACAAGGTCTGGCGAAGGGTCCAAGACTCTGTAATTAACTAAGACTACTCCCGCCAACCGAAGAAAATGAAGGTTCAGCAAGAGAAGGACCACCCCGTCGTACCATAGAAGGTATCGTCTATATGGGCGCCCGCTGCAACAGCCCCCTCAACTTCAACCATTCATAAAAGGAGAAGGCCGAAGAAGATCCTCGTGTCCACGACAAATCTCAAAGGTGTTGAATCCAAACGCGCCAAGTCTGGGGGCATGGTGGTGCACACCATTTACATGGCTTCCGGAAAAGAGGAAAGTCGTGCTTCTGGAGGTCATCGACCACTTACGCGGTCCGTAACAAAGGCTCAGGAGCAACAACAGAAACTCCAGGAGATGCTGACAAAGATGGCCGCACTCACTGGGCTAAAAGAAAGCCCAGAATCGTCGTCGGAGCAACGTCAGGATCAGGAAACCGACGCCGAGTTCCTCCGAAGAATGCTCGAGAAGAAAGACAAAGAGGCCGCGGAACAAGCGGCCAACATAAAACAAATGCTGTTCTTGTTCCAAAATATGGTCGGGATGATGATACAGCCGGATCCTCCAGCTGAAGATGCTCCGGGAATCATTGAAGACTATAGAGGGAAGACATCAAACCCTCTTCCGGCTTTGTCAGCAGCCAAAGAGGAGACGATCTCGAAAGCTGTGCTTGATGACTATATAGCTCAACAGATACGAGCTCATCAGGCGAATGAAGCAACCAGCCAAGTCGTCAGAACTGGGCGACCATACCCAAGCTGGTACGATCAGATTAAGTACCCGCCAGGATACACGATTCCTAAGTTCCACGTATACAAGGGGACAGGCAATCCCCATCAACATGTCGCTCAGTTCAGGGCTCTGTGCGGTAATACAGGGGGTGACGACAAACTGCTGCTTCGCCAGTTTGTTGGCAGCTTGTCGGAGACATCATTCGAATGGTACTCCGAGCTCCCGAATGACTCTGTCAAGACTTTTGCAGAAATGGAGCTACTGTTTACACAAAGGTTCGCAAGTGCCAGCGAACGTACCCCAATCACGGTGTTGATCAATGCCAGAGTGAAGCCGGGAGAGATATGGGTTCAGTATGCAGTTCGGTGGCGGAACCTGTGGTCAAAGTGCGAACAGCGCATAGAGGAAGCTCCTGCCGTGGGCATGTTTATGGGAACCCTCGATCCTCAGGCGACCATATCCCAATTCATGATGTTTTTCAAGCCGACCACCTTCCAGGCCTTGATCGACAAGCTGGCCCAAATGGACCAGATGGACCATAGACCGTCCTCCTCAAATACGGATCCTCGAAATGAGAAGGGGAAAGGGAAAGCATCCTTCGTCGCCAACGCTCAACAACAACCGAGTGGCCTGAGACCAGTTGTTCGCCAAAGCAACAAGCGGCTATCCCTCGATGAGAAGTTGAGACGTCCTTACTCATTTCCTTGGGATAAAACAAGGAGACTGTTCGAACTGGCAGTGCGCAACGGGCTCATCACTCTACGGAAGTCGAGACACCCACTGCAACCGAACGACGTCAACAACCCCAATTACTGCCCTTACCAACGAATATTGGGCCATCCGATCGAAGTCTGCTACGTCTTCAAAAACTGGGTTGAAGACCAGTACCAACAAGGCAAGTTCGCGTTGTCCAAAAACTGGAAGGTAAATCCGCCACAACAGCACACTCCTAAAAGGGTAGACACACCGGGGGCATCATGCTCAATCATAGAGGAAGTTCCATAGGAAGTAGTTCTTTCGGTAAAAACGAAAAGAATGCTGAAGGATCTTCAAGCATGTCCCGCAATCAGGTGGACAAGCCCGCTAGAGCCCGAGATCATTGAGGGAATGCTAAAACCGCGCCCGACACCGAGAGTTGGTAGCAAGGGGAAAAATACCCAGGTCCAACCATCAAAGTCTTCGAAAAAGAAGAAGAAAACAAGCCCGTGCAGTCTGATGACAAATGCACGGACCTGCAAAAGCATATTGACGTGTTGAAAGAATATAACCAGAAAGCGCGAACCCCAGTCACACTCCATGAGTTTCTCAACCATATCCTTGAGAACAGAGGCAATGATGATGACGAGGGAGATGACGCGTCAGAAGAACCCGAAGATTACGTGGCAAGTTGTCACATGATCTCTCACTCGTCAATAGATGATAAAGAAGCTCCTGATGCAGAGAAGTTGGGGGCAGAATCGACACCAAAATCCTTGGAACTGTCCGATGAGCTGATTGACGTGCTGCTAAACGAAGCCCGTCAGAAGAGCAAAGTTGATCGAGAACGCAAAATGTCCATATTCGAAAAAGCCAGGCGTCGACGTCAAGTGGAAGAAGTCGTGGTAGGGATGGATCACAAAACACCCCAACCAAACCAAATTACACCCTAATTGGGTGTATCCCACTTTATCATTATGTATCCCGTCGCGTGACAGATACATGTGCATACAGGATGTGTTGTGGACCGAAACGTCCTAAAACTAACAATGGACCGCAATGTCCTAAAACTAGCGACGGACCAAAACGTCTCTAAAACTACTACAAATCGCAGCATCCTTGGGCTGACGTAAAAAAACAGTATGTCCATAAACAAGATGGGCACGGATGAAAATCCGAAAGGGCTCCGTGAGTAAAAACAACAAGGCTATCGGCGATGTTTGTGAAAACTCGAAAGGGCGCAGACTCGTTAAAAAACGGTACGTCCATAAGAGAGATGGGCACGGATGAAAACCCAAAAGGGCTCCGTGAGTAAAAACAGCAAAGCTACCGGCGATGTTTGTGAAAACCCGAAAGGGCGCAGACTCGTAAAAAAACAAAACCGGTACGTCCATAAGCGAGATGGGCACAGATGAAAATACGAAAGGGCTCCGTGAGTAAAAACAGCAGGGCTACCGGCGAGTCTGTGAAAACCCGAAAAGGCGCAGACTCGTAAAAAAATTCATGCACACTGGCAAGGTCCTCTCGACCTTGTAAGGAGAAAATACCTGCGTAAGATCCTTAAGACTCACAAGGCTGCAACACACTTAGGGATCCCTACGATTCCTAAGGAGAAATTACACTTACGAGATCCTCACGACTCGTAAGGAGAACCCTCTTATGAGACCCTCACGGCTTGTAAGATTCAGAGCCTTAAGCTACAGGGATCTGAAACTGTTCTTAAACCATAACATTTCCTAGACTGCCTTACAGGTGAGTCCATATTAACCCCTGTATACGATCCACGGGCACAAATAAACGTCTCCCCCATCAAGTTCCACCAATGGCACGAGATGTCCTCATCTGGTGAACGACACTTGTAAGTCCTCTCGACTTATAAGGAGAAAACACGACTTATAAGAGAACACACACTTAGGAATCCTCACGATTCCTAAGGAGAAAATGCACCTACGAGATCCTCACGATTCGTTGGGAGAAACACCTTCATGAGACCTTTACGGCTCATAAAGGCAAAAGCCTTAGTTGACAGGATCCTAACACTGTTTGCTAAGCCACCTTTGTTTAAGTCGACAAAGGCAAATGATGATTCGCTCCTGGTAATATCCCAGTTGTAGCGATGCTGATGCCAACATCGGTATCAAATTCTAAGTCCTTTCACGGCAAATGATGATTCACTCCTGGCAATATTCCAATCACAGCGATGCTGATACTAAGATTGGTATCAGATCCCAGGTCCCATACTCGCGGCGAAAAGTCAGCGAGCCATAAATGCATATAAAATAGCCGAAATGATAGGGCAACTTGCAAAAAAATCAGCAAGTAAAATATATGCATACAAAAATAGCCGAAATGATTAGGCAACTTGTAATAAAAAGCAGCGAGTAAAAAGAAAAATAGCCGAAATGATTGGGCACCGCGAAAAATAGCCGAAATGATTGGGCACCGCGAAATGATTGGGCAATCGCAACTTTCGCGATATAAAAAGCTGAAATGATAGAGCATCGCGGAAAGAAAAAAAATGAAAAAATGAAACTTCTGCCCTACAGGTGAGTCCATACTAACCCCTGTATACAATCCATGGGCATAAACAAAAAGGGGACCACATTTCCCCACCAGACCTTGACAAAGGGAGAGTCAAATCTCGACGGCAACATCTGCATTCCAGAAGAACAACAACGGCGTTCCTCCTCATTCCAGCAGGATTGAGACGCGACGTCAACAAAGCGGAGCCACGGCAAAGTCCCTAGTTCCAAGACTCTACGGTCCACAGACAATCTAGAGTCAACCAATGACCACCCCTCCAAATCAACGCTCCATCTCGGAAACAAGTCAACCAATGACCTCCCCGCCGGATCAACGCTCCGTCTCGGAAACAAGTCAGCCAAAACCTCCCGATTCGCGTCGACCCGCAAAGAAATCAGAGTCTTTGCAGGAATCTCTTGATTCGTCTCGACCCCAGGGAAATCAGTGTCCTTGGCAAAAATCTCTCGATTCAGGGAAATCAGCATCCTTGGCGAGAACCTCTCGATTCGCGTCGACCCGCAGGGAAATCAATGTCTTTGCAGGAATCTCTCGATTTGTCTCGACCCCAGGAAAATCAGTGTCCTTGGCAAAAACCTCTCAATTCAGGGAAATCAGTGTCCTTGGCGAGAACCTCTCGATTCGCGTCGACCCGCAAGGAAATCGGTGTCTTTGTAGGAATCTCTCGATTCGTCTCGACCCCAGGGAAATCAGTGTCCTTGGCAAAAACCTCTCGATTCAGGGAAATTAGCGTCCTTGGCGAGAACCTCTCGATTCGCGTCGACCCGCAAGAAAATCAGTGTCTTACAGGAATCTCTCGATTCGTCTCGACCCCAGGGAAATCAGTGTCCTTGGCAAAAACCTCTTGATTCAGGAAAATCAGCGTCCTTAGCGAGAACCTCTCGATTTGCGTCGACCCGCAAGAAAATCAGTGTCTTTGCAAAAATCTCTCGATTCGTCTCGACCCCAGGGAAATCAGTGTCCTTGGCTAAGCCTCTCGATTCAGGAAAATCAGCGTCATTGGCAAGAACCTCTCGATTCGCGTCGACCCGCAAGGAAATCAGTGTCTTTCCAAGAATCTCTCGATTCGTCTCGACCCCAGGGAAATCAGTGTCCTTGGCAAGACCTCTCGATTCAGGCAAATCAGCGTCCTTGGCGAGAACCTCTCGATTCGCATCGACCCGTAAGGAAATCAGTGTCTTTGCAGGAATCTCTCGATTCTTCTCGACCCCAGGGAAATCAGTGTCCTTAGCAAGACCTCTCGATTCAGGGAAATCAGCGTCCTTGGCGAGAACCTCTCGATTCACGTCGACCCACAAGGAAATTAGTGTCTTTGCAGGAATCTCACGATTCGTCTCGACCCTGGGGAAATTAGTGTCCCCGCGGATAAAGAAAATTCTCTTGTAAGATCCTCACGACTCTCAAAAGAAAACGCACTTAGGAGTCCTCACGACTCCTAAGGAGAAAAGACACCTACGGGATCCTTTCGACTCGTAGGGAGACAAGTCTTTATGAGACCCTTATGGCTCATAAAGTTGAAAAGTCTTAGGTGACAGATCCTAACCTTGTCTCCTAAGTCATCGCTGCCCTGCAAGAAGGTCAAGATGGACTGTCCATGGGCCATACTCTCCCAAGTCGAATATCGACAAGGAGGGAAACAACCATTTACGAGTCCTCTCGACTTGTAAGCAAAACAATTCTCTTGTGAGATCCTTACGATTTTCAAGAGAAAACGCACTTAGGAATCCTCACGATTCCTAAGGAGAAATTACACCTACGGGATCCTCTCGACTCGTAGGGAGAAAAGTCTTTATGAGACCCTCACGGCTCATGAGGTTGAAAAGTCTTAGGCAGCAGACCTGAAGCTGCTTCTTAAACCATCGCCACCCTATAAAGAGGTCAAGATACACCATTATCTACCGTCTACAGGCCACACTTGCCAAAGTTACATGCTACTGAAATGGTGGAGTTACTCATGAGCAAGTAAATTACTTCACGCCAGATTAAGACACAAAGAAATCGAACGGTGCAGCTCATGGGGATGAGGGTTTGGAACTATATCCTTTAAGAGTTGAGATTTGAGTCAATGATAAATGACAACGCTTGTGACCGCTCGCTATCTTCTTAGATCAAGATTCTGAAAGTTATATACCAACTTGAAACTGGTCATACGCTATGAATTACTCTGCACTACTTCACCCACGTACATACTTATGTGGGCAAAGTATTGGGGGGCATTTGTTCCCGCCAAAATCTTCGGCCAAGAGCTATTTGTTCCTGTTTATGCCGGCTTAAGTTTCGTTTACAGATATGTGTGAAACCAGGCTCATTCATATACGCACATGCACACATCAGGGGAAGAACAAGTGTTCAACGACAAAAACAAAGTATTTAATTGAACATTTTATTCTACAGGAAATAGATCACCAAACACGGGATCGAAAGTACAGGGATTTACAAAACCATGGATAAAATTATCTAACTCCCTCTCTGCCTTCTCCACCATGACAAAGCGGCGATCTCACGAAGAGTAGCTACCCATCGGTCAGCACCACACCCATCAGTAAAGGCAGACATGACGACCCGCTGAGCCCGTATCTGGCTTAGCAGCCGAACAGAGCGATCCTTCAGAGCTGTGGTGATCAGAAGTGCCTCGTGGAAGCACTCGATCTTGTCTTCCGCGGCGTCGAGTATTGCCGGAGTCGTCTTCGCCGGAGGGGGAATATCATTGATCACAGACAAGAAAACCATCCGGAGCCAAATGGAGCCGATGGGGAGAGGAGATCCTATACGAGTCAAGAGCTCGTGCAGCACCGTGTCGCATTGGTCGTCCGTAAGAGTAGGATTCACCAAGCGCGCAGCAAAACGAGGAACAATTTCCTCAATGGGCACCTCCCATGGCTGACGGAGAGCATGTGGGCGATTACAAGCCATAACTCTTCTCTGTTAAAATGATTCTCTGAAAATGAGAAAGAAAAGAAGCATTGCTTCAGATTATGAAGGGAGAAATTTAAGTCTAGGTACAGAAAATGATGTGCATGATGGAACTATCTCCAAGCTCTGGGAAAGAGAAGTTTGACTCAGGAAAAGCGGAGAATGAAGGTGAAAAGACACCTTCAGTAATGAGGAAGTGCCTCACGTGCAAAGCACGAGAGCGCCAGCGCCATGAGTCAAAAACTCTGAGGCAGCGCCTCACGTGCAAAGCACGAGAGCGCTAAGCGCCAGCGCTAAAGAGTCAAAGACTCTGAAGCAGCGCACCACGTGCAAAGTACGAGAGCGCTGAGCGCCAAGCGCTAAGAGTCAAAGACTCTGTGGCAGCACATTACGTGCAAAGCACGAGAGCGCTGGCGTCAGAACTAAATGTTCTCCACCGTTGGATCAAAGATCCAACGAAGATGATAAATCATCAAAATTCAGAATAAAATTCTGTTGAGGAAATACTCCTCAAATCTTTCTAAACAGGAAAGACTGTGCTCTGTAAATCAGAACACCGTTGGATCAAAGATCCAATGGTGATTAAAAATCACCAGGGTACAGAATAAGCTCTGTATGGGAAAATATTTTCCCAATCTTGTTAAAAACAAGAAAATTGTCTTCTGTAAAACAGAAGCCCTTGGATCAAAAGATCCAATGGTGGGAAACATTCCCCAAATCAATCAGAAATCTCTCAATGAGAGATTTCCTTAACTGATTTAACAAATCAGCCTCCCCTATATAAAGGACCCAAGACTTCAAGTCTAAAACAGAGGAACCCCCCCATAAACTTCAGGTTCTCAAAAAAGAAAAAGAGAAGAGCAAGCTCTAAGAAGAAGAATCTTCTTCAAGGTAAATAAAAAGAAGAGAGATCGTAGCATCTCTTGATAAAAAAAAAAAGAACTTAGTTCTTTTTCTAGATCACAGATCTGTAAGACAAAGTCTTTCATAAAAACAGAAGAGATCATAGCACCTATTCATAAAAAGAAGAACTTAGTTCTTAGATCTGTAGACAAAGTCTCTAATAAATGAGAATTTAATTCTCATAGCTCAGAACTGACCAGAACTGCCAAAGAAGCGCTTCAGCGTTCCAAGTCTGGCGCTCAGCGCCAAGCGCACCACGTGCTCCTCATGTGTGTGCTATTTCAAAAGAAGCGCTTCAGCGCTCCAAGTTTGGCGCTCAGCGCCAAGCGCACCACGTGCTCCTCACGTGTGTGCTACTTCAAAAGAAGCGCTTCAGCGCTCCAAGTCTGGTGCTCAGCGCCAAGCGCACCATGTGCTCCTCACGTATGCGCTATTTCAAAAGAAGCGCTCCAGGTCTGGCGCTCAGCGCCAAGCGCACCACGTGCTCCTTGTGTGTGCGCTATTTCACAAGAAACGCCTTAGCGATCCAGGTCCGGCGCTCAGCGCCAAGCGCACCACGTGCTCCTCACGTGTGCGCTGAGGGAACACAAAGTGTTCTTTAAATAAATCCCAGCGCCATAAAAAGTGTTCAACACTCAGTAAAAGACAAAAGAAAAAGGGGTGTCAGGACCCAATTTAATGCTCAGCATTATTGAACCAAAAGGGACTGAGCCCAAACAAATGTTCAACATTTTATTCAAATCTGAGTGGACTGAGCCCAAGTTGGCCATTCAGATTAACTGAGCCCATGTGCTCACAATCTCTTTAATTGGTCTTAATCCCAAACCTTGACTACAGATCTCTCAACCAACATCGGTTCAAGGGTACATCTCTTCACACCTTTGATATGTGTCGTTGTAATTCTTCAACGTCTTCAGAGAGGTGGCGGGTCCCGACAACCAGAAACTTTACAGACTATAATGTCTTTAAACCCCACAGACTATGATGTCTTTAAACTAGACTATGATGTCTTTAAACATAGACTATGATGTCTTTAAACTCCATGGACTTTGATATCCTTAAACCCAATGGACCGCAATGTCCCTAAACTAAAATGATAGAGTCCAAATACTCTTTCGTGGGGTCTAAATGATCCTAAAATCCTGTTGAGTAGATCTTAATCTAAAATCAGACTAACATATTCTCAATAAACGTTTGAGTTGACATTAGTCTAAAATAAGACTAATGGTCCTTAAACCAACCCAAACCTAAATCTAAGAAAATACGGATTTGGACTAATCCACGTCCTACGGGCGACAACACAAATTAGTCTCCGTATACAATCCACGGGCAACCTAAAACAAAACAAATACACACGACACGAAGTGAACATTTGGAGAAGGACAAAGTGGTTATCGCTACGCGGTAACGTAATTAACTGTAGGGGCTTGCACCTGCAGGGAAGAGCATCCCCACAATCAAAAACACCTCGCAAACGAGGGGGAATCTGATGAAGTCTGCTATAACGGCCGTATCTGTCCAACCTCCGATACACGGTGCCATAAATCAACTTGGCATTTTCGTATAGGTGGATGGATAAAACCAAATAACACCTACCCGCCAAAATTCAGGTCAGACGTCCCAACGTCCCGGTCGCGTCTTTCGGCGGCGAACAGTCATATCAGTCCATCTATATTGTTTGTTTATTCTGGAGTTAAGCATATAAATACTAGAACAGATATTGAGCAAGGGATGCACATAATATACCTCATTTTGTTTTAGTTTTGTTGGTTTAGCTTGAGAGTGAGTGGGCTATCACTTGGTTTCTTCTTCTTCTTCCCTCTTGAAGCTTTCTTTGGAGAGCTTCATTAAGGAGGTAGAACAAATAACCAAAATCTTGTATCTCTTTTCTCAAGTGTTAATAATATTATTGTTTCTTTTATACTTTCTTTCTTTTCCTTATTTGCTTTTCTTTATCATGCTTAACTAATCTTCTTTGGTTGTGGTATTGGTGAGAAAGTGAGATGAAAGGCTTTGCCTCCTCCACCTCTTGTTTATGTTTAATGTGTTTTAATGTGATTATAAACTTAGTATTGTAACTTGGAAGTGTTGATATGGTATGTTGATTCCATGGTTACTTTGTAACCTCCTCACATACCATATTCTCCCCACAAACCCCATCTTGCAAGCCTAAGGTCAGAATCAATTTGGTTTAAGTTCGCTAAGCTTGGATGTGGTGATTAATTGACTTGAAAAATCTTTTGGTTTTCATATACCATATACCATCACAAACTCTTAGCACACCTAACACTGAAATCATTTGCTCTCACTCACTACTTTGTGTTTTTATTGTTGTGTTATGCTTACTAACCCTTGTGTTTAGTGTTGATACCCCAAGTTCGGACATACAAACGGTAAGTGATCAAAATGGACTTATTTCATACTTTGCGGAGAATATCGGAATTTGACGACTTGTGTCTCGCAACCGGTTTGACAAGTCGTGCTTCATGCCGGGATCGAGGTAAGGGCGGACAACTCATGATCAAGGGAGCATCGAGAAAATCGTCGCGATTCGACCTTCCAAGCCAAAGCCATAACCATTTCTTACTTGCTTGTTTTCTTGCTTTTCCTTGTTTTCGTATTTTCTATTTTTTTGTGACAACCAACCAAATTCGTTAATTTTTTGAACCTTAAAAAACAAGACCTAATATACAATTCCCTGTGGATCGACCCGTACTTGCCGGCTTGCTACAACGCACCGTGCACTTGCAGTTATAAATTTTAAAACGAGAACGATCTCGCGTGCGCAATATTTCCTAAAAACAATCTCTATTTCAAAACATACATGTTTGCGCACGCAGGCGAGTTCCCACCACCTCTCGTCGGGGTCTAGAAACGTATACACTAGTCTATTCTGGAATATCGATGCCCAGTCTCGATACTCCCACGACTAGGGACCATTTAAGGATGTGCGTACCGACTACCCAGCTCGCACAAGTATGATCTCCATCACAACGCAGGTATTCAAGCATTGATCCTACGGGTTTTATCAACATGTATAAAAGATATGTAATAGCAAGTAAAACATACACATGTTAAGATAAAGTCAAACCAAATAGCATACTATCATATTGAGCAAGACTGTCATGTACATATATATGTCCAAGTATCCATATGTATACATATACAATAATGGCCTCTAGGGCATACATATCCAACAAATCAACTATTGCATTTACAAATCCTTTGAAAGTAGATTATAAGAACCCTAGTTGCTCTAGATCTCTTTCTTGTTGGAAGTTGATGAATAGCTGATGATCACTCGGATGCGTGGATCGCTTGGACCTCTTGATCTTTTAGATGATGATCTTTAATGTGCAGTTCTTGATCCCTTATATAGTCATAGAAACTAAAAACCCTAGATGCCATCTGTGAATATATGTTGTTACAATCAAATCCCTAAAATATCACATCCTACGGCCATCAATGCGCCGCGGTTCCGCCGCATATCCCACACTTTATTCGCGGATCCGCCGCAACCTAGTAGCATCATGTTTTGGGATTTTTTCTGGTGTTTTGTATTGATATTTAGAGATCCTATCGATGTATGGATTTTGAGAATAATGCTCTGAGTCTCTGCCGTTGCTTGATCTCTTGATTGCTTCTATATTTTTGGCAGATTTGATTCCGACATCCCGATTTAACTCGGATCTCTTGGATTCCAGACCTGAGCTAATATCTGCACAATATCTCAAATCAAAGTGTTAGTAGTGTTTGGTATTTTTGAGATATTATCTTAACCATTTTATATGATATTAAATCTTAAGAATATCGATTAGAAATATTTGATATGATATGCATATTTTAATTACTAATATTTCATATAAATATTATATGCATGTATTTTCCCACATTATGTTAATTATAATGTAGAAACATATGATAATAAATTTTTTACACATAAACCCTCATATGTTCTATAATTACAATAAACACCTTTTAGTACTTAACAATAGCAGGGAAAATATTCATTCAAATGTGCAATATTTTAGACTAATCACTGGACGTCCATTCTTAAGCTTAGAACTTCAATTTCGAGGGGGAGGATTGCCTCCACTCTGAAGAGTAATGAATATGGAGTGGACTGAGTTAGAGTGCGGTGCGTGGTACGATATGCCCACAACGCCTCGTGGAGCTTGAGATTCCAGTCTCTCTTGTTGGCTGAAGAATTTTTCCTCAGGAGGTTGCATAGAGTTTTATTAAAGGCTTTGGCTGGCCCATTGGCTCTTGGATTATATATGGAGGAATATCTCCGGTCTATCTTATGCTGAGTTGCGAACCTTAAGACTTTGAAGCTCTTGAAAGAAGGCCCGTTGTCAGATATGATTCTTCTCGGTGTACTGAAATGGTATAGAATATTATGCCGGAAGAACGTCAGAATATCTTGTGTCTTGACTTCTTTTAGCGGGACAGTTTCAGCCCATTAGGAGAAATAGTCAGCTGTGGCCAATATGAACCAGTGGCTTTTGGACGACGGAGGATCAATTGGGCCTACTGTATTGGTGCCCCAAACTTCGAAGGGCCGTGACGCCACCATAGGATGCAGTGGATTGGGATGCTTGTGAATGAAGTCACCGTGAATTTGGCAAAGGTGACATCTCTTTGCATGCTCTTCGCAATCCCTTATCATGGTAGGCCAGTAATATTCAAGCCGTTTGATTTGAAGCCGCATTGTGGGGCCGGATTGGTGAGCTCCGCAGACGCCTGAGTGAACTTCTTTCATGACATTTTGGGCTTCTTCCGATGATAGACACCTGAGCTAGAGTTGGTCATATGATCTGCGGTATAGCGTATTATTTACAAACACGTATCGGAGAGCTCTCTTCTTCAGCTGAATCCTTACGGATTTTTCTTCGGGCAGCTTATCGTATCGGAGGTACTCTATAAAGGGTTCTCTTCAATCGAGCTCATCTTGAATGATTAGAGCTTCTTCAACAGGATTGTTGACTGGAGGTAGAATTTATCGGCTTCTGTTATCAGAATCTTATCTATATTGGGATCAGCCAGCTCCTTGGCTAAGCGAGCGAGTACGTCATCTTTTCCATTCAACGCCCTAGGAACTTTCACCAGTTCAATGTAGGTGAACTGTTTCATGAGCTCCACCACCCGGCTTATGTACCGAGCTAACTCGGGTTTGTATATCTTATAGTCATCTCTTACTTGGTTGATGACAAGCTGGGAATCACCGTAGACCCATAGCCGATGGATTTCCATTTCTATGACGAGTTCCAGACCAGCTATCAGAGCTTCGTACTTAGACTTGTTGTTTGTGCGAGGCTCGATGAGAGCAAAAGAACGTCGCAGGGTTCCCATCGATGGCGTGATAAACACCAATCATATCCCTATTTTTATCTGCGAGATGCTTGATTTGTTGGAGCTCCTTCTTGATGAGGCTCCATCGAATTAGAGCTCCCAGCATGGTTCGTTATCTTCGAGATGCAGCACATGTTCGTCAGGTAACTCGCAATTGAGTGGCGACCCTTCTGGTATGGGATGAGCAGCGAGGAAGTCGGCAAGAGCTTGCCCTTTTACTGCTTTCTGAGAAGTATAGACTATGTCGAGCTCAAGCAGTATGACAACCCATCTTGCCATTCTACCGGCCAGGCTTCCTTTGGTCATTAAGTGTTTAAGCGGGTCGATCTTGGAGATTAGTATAACCCGATGAGTGAGCAGATAGTGCCTCAGCTTCTTCACAGTGAATATCAGGGCCAGGCATTGCTTTTCGATCGGGGAATAGTTATGTTCCGCCCCGACTAAAGTTCGACTGAGGTAGAAGAGAGCATTTTCTTTTCCCTCCTCGTTATTCTGGGCGAGGAGCGTGCCGAGTGATTCATCTAGCACGGCAGTATAGAGAATCAACGGTCTATTTGGAATGGGAGCAGCAAGCACTGGAGGGTGCAACAGGTATTGTTTGCTATTTTCGAACACTTCTTGACATTCGGCATCCTAGACGAAAGGAGCTCCTTTCTTCATGAGTTTCAAGAAGGGCCTGCATCTTCCCGATAGGTTCGAGATGAACCTTCATATGTAAGTGAACTTGCCTTGAAAGGATCTTAGCTGCGTCAGAGGCATCTCCATAATGGCTTTTATCTTTGATGGGTCAACTTCAATATCCCAATGTCGAACTATGAAGCCCAAGAATTTTCCCGATGATATGCCAAAAGTGCATTTTAGAAGATCTATCTTCAGATCGTGTTCTCTCAGTTTAGTGAAAATAGTCCTGAGATCTTGGATGTGATCGGTCTTGGCTTTAGTCTTGACGACCAAGTCATCAACATAACATTCGACAACTTTATAGATTAAGTCGTCAAAGATCTTGGTCATTGCCCTTTGATATGTGGCGCCTACGTTCTTCGGTCCAAACGGCATCACTTTATAACAATATATGCCGATCGGGGTTCGAAATGGTGTATGCTTCTCATCCTCAGGCGACATTTTTATCTGATTGTATCCAGACGAACCATCCATGAAAGTGAACAACTCGTAATTTGAGGCATCGTCGACCATCATTTTCATGACCTAAAGCGGGAAATCATCTTTAGGGCATGCCTTGTTGAGGTCCCTGAAATCGACACAAACTCGTATCTGTCCATTCTTCTTTTTCACAGGGACGATGCACGCGATCCAGTCCGCGTATTTCTTTTCTCTGATGAAGCCAGCATCGATAAGTTTCTTAGTTTCCTTGATAACCTTTTCTTCTTGTTCCCTTCTCATTCTTCGAGGGGCTTATTTGACTGGTTTGGTATCGGGAGATATAGCCAACTTATGCACGGCCACTTCAGGAGAAAGGCCAGGCATTTCTTTGTAAGTCCACGCGAAGCAGTCGATGAACTCATGTAGCAAGGTGTCACGCTCCGCTTCCCGGTGTACGGTGAAGTGGACGCGACGAGGTCCGCTACGTATATACCTAGAAGTACATACGCTAAGCGTATCTAATAAATATAAAAGTAAATCATAAGAGACAAGAGATATATAAATAACAGCAACTTTATTAATAACATTCTTTTGTACAATGCATGAAAAGTAAATACAACTGAAATGAAAAGTGATGCCTAAACAGTGGCATAACAGGAAATGAAAATACTGAATAGAACAAGGTACAATATCTAGACTCGGGGTCTTCGTGGAACTGCTCCAAGTCTTCACCGGTGGGCTCGATCTCTGCTGAGTCCAAAGCACCTGACGACATTCAAAGAAGAAGGAAATAGAATGTCGTCAGCGAACAGGTCGCTCGGTAAGTCCCAAAGATAAGGAAGAATTAGAAAGACAGCATAAGAGTATTTTCTAAAGTATTATGTTGTAGAATATTATGGAATATTGTGTTAACGCTGTTGTTTGTAGCTTGGTACAGAAGGATGCCAGTGTATACGAGAGGGGTCTCTATATGCTAGAGACCAGGGCAAACGGAATGTACAAGGAACCGTTAAGCCACGGTACAACAGCAATGAAATATAGGTTAGGTGTCTTAATCTGACCACCTCTTGCCACCTTTAACACCTTCCGTACCAATCTACCCCTTAAACCCCGTAGTGTTTTGATAGTATTGCTGTATTGTATTGTGTAAGTTGGATGACCGACCAAAACCATGATATCAGTAAACATGTTGTAACTGCATAATCAGGTAAATGGAATAACGGAACAATGGATGTATATCCATAGTTTGATTCAGTCAAGTTGTATAGATTATTAACTGGATTCTGGGATTCATGTGTTCATATTGAGTTGGAATATTAAAGAATATAGATTGACTTGAATCATATTCAAGTCAGAAATAATCAGACTCAAACCCGAGTCAGACTAAAAGAAATGTAAGTCGAAGTTCTATATTTGTTAGGGTCATTATTGTAATTTATAAAACTTGAGGGGGTTTTATGTAAAAATACTTTTGTATAGTTTTCAAGACACACCCCAGGTAATTATTATTCGTCTTTATTGTTATAATGAGTGTGATTTTATTTTGTGATGTTTCTAGTGAAAATATCCTAATTACATAAATAAAGATATTAATTTGTAATATGGATTTAATTGAAATTCATGATATTTTAATGTAACTTTTAATCTTGTAATTTTTAGGAAAAGGTGGAAACTTTATTTTATAATAAAATAGGTGTTTAAATGATAAATATACATATGTTTATACAAGGATAATTTTTAATAAATATTTTATTTTCCAAAAATCTTATTTTTCTTAAATGTCGTATTTTAAACCTTTCAAGACCGAATGCTCCTTGCGGAGGTCTGAATCTCGCACTACTAAGCCCGAGGGTGCACGATAAACCGTACTATCCCTAACGAGTTCCCCAAATGTGGGTTGTAGTGGCACTTTGCAAAGATTTTATAAATACTAATCATTTAGAAAACGGTTTTATAAAAATAAGGTATTTATTTGTAAAAGGGTGTAAATTTCCGTATTTTAGATTCTAGGGTTTCCTAAGCCAACTAGCCTATTTCTAAATGGTCTAAACGACAAGTCATTAGAAGCCTCAAATCGCCTCTTCACCGCCAATTGTGGCCAGGTAAGTATAAGTGAGGAAGGAGGGATTCGCTCACGAATCGTGAGACGGGCCTTTTAAAGTTACCTAAGCTCACTTGCCTAACCTAGACACCACAAAATCAGGTTTAGATAAACGATCGATGTCCATAACATATCGTATTTTCCTATTAAAAGATTTTGTTTTAAAATTGTATACAACTTAGAACTTTCAGAAAAGCTTTATAAAGAAGATGGTATTTTAATGAAAAATCTTGTTTTATCGTATTCTAAGTTTTCAAGGTAGCGTATTATGATTACATATGAGTGTGTGTGGAGGTAAGTCATTACCTCGTGATCTACTTTAAGGTATAGCAAAGTTTAGGGGTTAAATGTGAAACCTAAACATTATGGTATTTAAGTGCGAAAATACGGTATTTTGCAAAAATTATCATTTCATGTGAGAAACTTTATCCAAATTGATTTTAAGTGATTAGTAGTCAACATGAATATGTTTAAGTATTATGGAATTAGTGACAAGTGAGTTTTAATAGAAAAACCGAATCGGAAATCGGTTTGTTCCGATTTCCGTCGGGTTTTAAAAAGTCGTATTTTATGAAAAAATAGAAAGGTAGAAAAGAGGGACTTACGGGTTTGGACAAGCTAGAGAGTGCTAGGAAGGTAGTGGGTTTGTCGGTGCGTCGAAACGTCGTGAAGAGTCCTAGTACGATCGCCGGGATTCGCCGTCGATTTCGGCAGCGCTTCGCCTTTCGCTCGTTTTCGAACGTACCGAGTTCTCTTGAAATTTTTAGAGAGTGGAGTTAGGAATGTAGGGTGAGAGGGTAGAGGGTAGGGGTGTTTATATAGGGTTAGGCTAGGGTTAGGGTTTTAATTAAAAAAATATAAAAATATATAAAAATTCATTAAAAACTCATTAAACTTAGGATTAAAAGGAATTTATTGGCCAAATGATAACTGATCCAAGCATTTAAAGTATGCAGGAGGGTGGACCAGGTCAAGACCCAACTTTTCTCTGTTGGTGACTCGGCCGTCCGGCCAAGTCCGGCAGGCGGCGCCGGACCGAGTCGGCCGAGTCGCCGGCCGGCGACGCCGAGTCGGGCCGAGTCAAGGGTCCAATGGCCGGGGATTCTTCGGGGGTACAATGTGGTATATTTACATTTTGTTGTTCAGTACATATTTTGGGAGTTATGATCGTTTTACTGTTGACTTTCCAAAAAAATTTAAAACAAAATAATATAAAAATAATGTGGGGCATGGGATTTGAACTCTGGTGGCTTGGTTCAGCAGTGCAAGGTGTTACCAATGAGCTACAAGCTCCTTCTTGTAATTATAGAGTAAAATAAATACTTAAAGAGATATCAGCTGCAATAAATACTCCAAGTATACATTGAATTTAAATCAATTCTTTGTACATTAAAAATGGAGTTGTTACACAAGGCGATTATTTGTTCTTTCATTTCCTCTAACAAGAGTGAGATGATGTAGGTTGGGATTGGATTATCGGGCGTTCCTAAATCAATCTCGGTTAGCTCGTCGAAGGTCGCTTGTCCGCCATCTTCGAGCTTTTGAGGGGCTTCTTCTAGCTCAGCTTGCCCGTCTTTATCATTTGATTTACCGCTAGCTTCATCAACATGAATCATGTAGCATACTTTAACGTCATGGTGAATGAAACCTATGCCCCGTCTATCTGGGATTCGTCCATCGATGAGTGCTCGGACCTGAGGCGGATGCCACAGCCTCCCATAAAACTTCGCTTCGGATTCCGTTCGATATAACCAACATCCGCACTTTTTAAAATATTCCTGCACCCCGGGCATATAATATCTGGAATTGAGGACGGCACTTATGCCTCTCTCATAGAGAAAGCATGTGATAGATAAATCGTCCGGGTGCACTACAGGATTTGACCCATAAAACAGGATGCCCTTCTGTCCACTTTTCCTTCCGGGATCGTAGAAAGTTTGCAGTTGTTCACGGTAAAGACCGATAAAGCATCTAGCTCTGTGCACATCTATTCCGGCACTCTTGTGATAGCTAGGGACCCTTCTGTAATCTCGAAGGTTTCTCTTAGCTTCGCTTTTTGTATGAGGGCCTAATCTGCATAGCTGTTACAAGGCGGGTCCTCTTCCTCCGACTTTTCAGTGTCGCTGAGTGTTATATGCCTTAGAGGCCATTATTGTATAGTATTGGCTTGTATATTACATTTTGGAAGCTTGGGATATATACACGGGTTTGTGACAGTCTTGCTCAACATACTAGTATGCTACTTGGTTTGTATCTATCTTAATATGTGTATATATTTCTTTTAACATATCGCTAATAGATATTGATAGAGCCCTTAGGATCTTGCTTGACTACCAGCATTGTGATGGCAGTCACACTAGTGGGGGCTGGATAGTTTATAAGTACATCCTTTTACAGGTCCCTAGTCGTAGGATTATCGAGATAGGGCATCGATATTTCAGAGTAGACTAGTGTATATGCTTCTCGTCCCAGCATGGGAGATGGTCCGTCCCATAGCCATTAGTACGTTGTACTGGAGATAGTATGCAGGTGCTCGTTAGGTTACGTGTACACCGGACATGACTCGAAGGGAACTGTTGGTTGGTACTATACCTATCGTCAGATAGCAGTTCCCAGGTTACATGAGTACAGCATAGTCCGTTGACTTGACACTGCTACTTCGCCTCAAGTATGTTCCCACTGTTCTTAGATTGCTACCCTACCATGGGTCTATTGAGTCGTGCAAACAGGTAGCAGTTGGGTATAGTCCCAAAGCGCTTGGAGGCAGTGTCGGTTAGATAGGATTCGTCTCTCCCGGTATTGGGGGTTGATGTCGCGCTGTGTTCGGAACTCCATTACGCAAAGTCCCTGGCCAGGACAAGCGAGATTTGCTGGTAGGTGCTCCAGTAGTTTCTCAGGGTGTTTTGGATAGTACTCCGACACGACTTATACCGCTATTAGGGGTCTGACGCTTGCCGCCCCTAGGCCCGATATGCGATACTCTTAGACGAACAGACCGGATTGTACAGAGATTGTCACATCAGGCTCAGTAGGAGTTCGAATGGGTTTCCTTATCGGCCTTCTTATCAACATCTACTTGGGGACCGTTACATACAGCTAGTACCGCTTGCGGCCTGTGGTTAAACCCACTGCCAGCGTAGTGTCGAGTATTTAGAGTCCCACACAGAGGGTTTTCCTGCTTCGGGCGATGCAATATAGAGGTCGTATGATTTTCACAACAGGGTTCGAACATATATGTGTATTTATGCACGTATGATATTCGGACAGATTATACTAGTGGGCTTTGGTTTAAACCAGATCTTAGTATTAGATTATTGGATTTGATTTAGTCTCAGTATATCCGTGTTTTTCGTAAATACGGATGAGAGGGGCATTCTCGTAATTTGTCGGGAAGCTTCTAGAAGGAGATGACTCATTTAGGGTTTTATCTATTGATTTAATCTTTAATGAGGTGGAGGAGATGAGGTGTAATTATCATTAAATGAACCATGACTCATGAGATGATTCATCTTGTGAATTAAATAAAGCATGGTTGATATTTATTCTAGATATTTTAGTGAGATATTTTCATGCTTCATGATATTCAAATTGAGTCGAGATTCATTTCATAATCAAAAACACTTTCTCTCTCCTCAAGCTCTCTCTTCTTCATCCTAACCCTAATTATCTCATGAGTTGATAACCCTAGGGTTAGCCAGACTAATTAATCCTTAATCAATCTCTATATCCTCTAGGTCACCTAGATTAGCACTCTAAGTTACTTAGTTACCTCAAGTTAGAGGTTAAAACTTGTAGTAGGAACTTTCGGGTGGATCTTCTATTAATTCGAGAAGCCGACGAGGAGGTGCCATCCTTTTCCACTCCAAGAAGCCCACGTGGTGAAGGAGGACAGCAAGAGAACAAGAAGGACTGGGATCTTTAGGTACAGTCTTCTCACCGAGTAGATAATACCTCTAGTTTGTTTTGTTAGATATGGTTTAGCAAAGATCCTTATGCTTATTCGATGTTACCTTGATTAAAAATGATCGTTTTTACTCGTTCCGCCTCCCCGCATACAAGTGGGGTGTGTAACGTCGACTTACAGTGGTATCAGAGCCGACTAAACCATAGCTAACAGTTTAAACAACAAGTTAAACTATGAAACCGAAACGACCCGAAAACATCGAAGCCAAGATTCAAGTTTCTGTTGATTTTCAATGAGGCTCTGAAAATTATTTAAACAACTGCAGAGTGTTCTTTGTACTGTTAAATTGACACACACAAAAAACGAGACAGTTCCAACCCAAAATGACCGGCCACATTGAAGGTTTTATGTAGCATTTTGAAAATTTAGAAATAAATAAAATAAATTAATTTAATAATAAAATTGATAAATCACAAAGTTATTAAAAACAAATAAGTCAATTTCATGAGTTGTATGTAAAACAATTTAAATTAAAATTTTAGTATGCAACATAAGTAAGATATAAGGGTTTTAGTGATAATTTTAGCTTCAATTTAAGAAAATAAGTGTTTTATAATAAACTAAGTTGTGAGGGGGTTTTAGGTAAAGTTTAGGATTATTGTGCAAATGGAAAATTGTTAAGGGTGTAAATGAAAAGGTGATAGAAATCATTATAGTTCAGAATTTAATTTCAAATTAAAGCAAATTATGAGGATAATGCAAGCACACCTCTTGCTTGCATGCACACACTCATCTCACACCTCCTCCTTGCATGAAATGAGCACCCTTCAACCCTTGACACCTCCTTCTACCACCTCACCCTTCTTTTCTCTCATATATAGGATATGTTCAGATCTATTACCAAATTTAAATCTGAAAATTTAAATAAATCAAAAAAAAATATAGAGAGAAAGAAAGAACAAGAGGAAGAAGAAGAAGAAGAAGAAGGAAGCTATTTTCTTGGTTTTCATTATCATCAAGCTAGGACAAGGGACTTAGCATCTTGGAGGGGTTATTCCAACAACTTATTGTGGGTAATTTCTTAATCACAGTAGAAAATTTAGGTTCTGTACTTAGTTAATTTGAAATGAAAAAATTCCATAATATCGTATTTTAGTTAATTATAAGCTCTGTTGAAATCTACTAATGTTTGGAAGATAATTAACTTAACAAAACGGTGCTAAAATATTGTATGTAACACCCAGAGCAACCCATAAGATCACAAACCAGAGGGATCGGATTTGGGCCGGCGACGAATATGGGAATTCCGGCGACGCCGGTTTTGTAGGTGGCTAGGTCGTTTTGGTTGATTGGGTGTACTTCAGTGTAACATTTTAGCCATTTTGGTGTTGTTTAAATAAATTAGTTTCACTACAGATAGTTTCTGGAAGCGTATATCGGAAAGGATATCTTAAAACACAAAATAAGACACGATTAAAACGCATCGCGATTTAAATTCTGTAGCGATGCAGGTTAGGGTTAAAATTCAGTAAGGTTAAGTATTTAATAGTTCGATATAGTCGTATACAATATAACTAGTACGTGGGAACGGGTGTTTTTCATTTCCGTCATGTCGGAGTAGCCGTTTCCTTATATAAGTTAAATTGTGTTGTTAGATTCGAATACGGGATTTTCGGAGGCAGCGAGGAAAGGGAAAGTATTGGCAATTCCTGAATAGATTCGACATTTTCTAAACATCTACCGGGGAATTTTGTAAAGATGGCGTGTTACGCCCATAGTTTTATTTAACTTCATGCTTTATTTTGTTATGCTAAATTGAAAATATGCATTCACAATTCATATATATCTTGCTTAGTTGCTAGTACACCGCACAAGTATCGACGAGTCATGCCACGTGCACAGCTTACATGTTACACACACCTCGTCGATATTGCCATGTCACTTTTACACTTAGTAAATTCCTTGTTAAAAATGATTCATATCATATCTTAAATACCAATAACAGTAGTAAATTGCATCATTAAAATCATGTTTAGTATTTGAGTATTTTATGTTGATATAAGAGGTAGATGTATTATTGAGGATTTGTGGTTTTGAGTTTTGGATACTATTACATAAACCCAGTGATTTCATGATTGATGTGTTATGTCCACCATGAGATGTTTTATGATTTGGTTTTATTCGGGACCGAGTGGGGGAGATATACGGTCGCGGATTTTACGTAATCCATACTGAGTGGGAGAGATATACAGTTGGATACATGGTGGACCCGGTCGAGACCGAGGGGCAGGATAGCCGCATTTGAGGCGGGGGAGCCTAGCGAGGTTACTCGATACCGGAGATAGTGGTAAAAATACGGCGTATATCTAGATGATAATGACCGGTATTGTTGATTTCAGGATCATTCGAGGAATGATGCCTGTAAGAAATGGAAGTTTTGTGTCGATGATGGATACGGGGAAATGAATTTTATTGGGAATAAATGATGAGATTTCAGTTTGGACTATAAGATTCGTATTATAGATCCTTGATTTTTGCATATAATCATACATTATACTTGTTCACATTTCAGTTAGTATGATCGTCATATTTACATCATTAACCGTTATATGTTAGTTATATTCACCGAGTTGGCAACTCACCCCCGTTGTGCCAGAGTTCCTTGCAGGGGTAGAGTGGACGGTTAGCAGCGGTGCAGATCTACCCGTTCCGCTTTTATCGCATCTTTTGATAGGTGGGTTACATATGTAGTAACCTTCTTTTTTTGGTATTGTATTTTGTATCTAGAAAATCTCCATCAGACCTGTACATGACTTAGAGTGAGAGATGATATGTATATTATTGACAGTTGAGATCGTTTAGTTCTATAAATTATGGTTTCTTTTCTTTATGTTTGGGATTAGTATTGATGTCGTATATATTGAGATTTATTTTCCGCTGTTGATATTGTTGATCCCAACTAGGGATGCAACCAAACTTAACACCTTATACTCGTTTAATACTTAACTTCATAAACTGTGATTTTTACTAAAACTAAATTTTCCATATAAAGAATTCCGCAAAAAGGATTTTGATCTTGGTTTTCGGCTTACTTGGACTGTGTGCATATCTTTAGATATGATACAATCTAAGTGTCGGTCACATCCAAACTTGGGTCGTGACATTTTACCGGCGAGCTCGGCCCCTTTGGAGGGAAATGCCTTGAATTTTTGTGTGTGGCCTTTTGACTTGGATCTAGGACTTCAGGAGTTGTTTGTTTTTGCCAATTTTAATTTTACTGTAAATTCTTTACTGTGGCAAATACCGGGTGTTTCGAAGTCGCAGTTTAGTGTTGTTTAATGTTTCAAGTTGTGATTAATGTGTTCGTAAACTTCCGCTAGTTGTTATATGTCGGTTAGTTGGGGTTGCACATTTCTGTGATGGTTATATGGTATTGTGAATATGGACTTGTTGGATTGTCGTGGATGAATAGCCGGGGATGTGAGGTTTTATATTCTTTCATTCAATTGTAAATTGTAAATTGTTGTAATATTTTTTCGCGGGGCACATCTGGGTTGAGATTGTAGCCACCGTTGTATTATTTCATTTACTATTTATTGCTCCTAGGATAGACCCAAGATTGGGTTCACAAACTACCGGGTACTTTGAAGTGCTAAGTGGCCTACTCAAGTTGTTGAGGGAGACCGCTTCACTTCAGGTACTTGGCGGGTTGTTTGCCGTACCCGTAGGGGTCTAGGGTGGGATTGTCTATTCATCACGACCGTATAATCCGTCTTTCATTGCGGGCTCAAAGGAAACGCGGATTGCTAGTATATCCAATATGTTCATCTGTGTTCTGGAATGCCTATTATTGCGTCTGACGAATGTACATATCTATATATGATATCTAGTAGGCGTTGTTTATGTTTTGCACCCGCGCTAGTCCAGCCCCCGCTCTGTCGTTAGTTAAGTAACCTAACGGGTGATGACGGGGCCCAGTGGCGAATGCGAATGGCATAAGCGGACGTTGTATTTTCGTTGTTTTCTGCAATGATAGGTTAAATGATGGGACTGCATTAGATTAATGCAAAGAAAACAAACCAAAGTTAAATCGTCGGAACAATTATAAAACCACTCGATTTTCCAAAACAGTAAACTTTTAAAATACGGAGCTTAAACCCCTCCTTTTAAAAGCTATCAGGTTCCTTCGATCATATCAAGTTCGCTACGTTCACGGTTTCGCCAAAACCATTCGTAGCCCTCCGTCATTTCAGTTCGATATTCAGTAGTATTCAAGCTATGTATTTTGACCTTCACCAAGGCATAGTGATTGGTAGCTGCTGAATATTCATCTGTTGCATAGATAGATGCGTTGGTTTGGGACAGTCATACTACCATTTTGACCTACGTCAAGGGTATGTACGGATGGGTTCAAATTAACCTGGATAATGATGGGTAGAACTTGACATGTGACTTATGATATGTTGGCCTTCGTCAAGGTCATAAGAACATGGGGCAAAAATCCACATCGGGAGTTTCTAAAGAAACTGAAACTTGCTAGTGTTGCATACCATTTGGAGTGTGATAATTTTGGTAGGATTCCTTCGACTTTATCACACGATGATATTTGTATCCCGATCCTACTGTGAGTATATGCTACTCTTTGGGAGATTCTTTTACTTAACGATCAATGCTATAAACCAAGTAGGTGTCTAGAAAGGTGTTAGTGGGGCTACGCCCCCACGGAAAAGAGGTTATCTAATTAAGGAACTTCACGAAAGTATCGTAAAACCTCCCTCGAAGTACCAACACTGGCCTGGCTGAAAGGTTAAGCAAGTATTGTAAGGTGAGAATAGTCCTGACTAGTTCTTCTTTTATGATTTGAGGAAGGATTCGAGAAACAGTAGGAGCCATCTGTTTTCCCCCAATCAGAGTAAAGCTCTGTACAAATTCTCAAAATTTGAAATGAAGCATCGCTTCATAAAAATGCCAGCAAGCAGCGCTCACGTGCAGAGCACGAGTGCGCTCGCGCTAAGAGCGCCAGCGCTCTGAAGCAGCGCTCACGTGCAAAGCATGAGTGCGCTAGCGCTAGAACTAAATGTTCCCCATCGTTGGATCAAAGATCCAACATAGATAATAAATCATCAAGTTACCAGAATAAAATTCTGTTAAGAAAACATTCTTCAGAATATTTCCAAACAAAAAGATTTTGCTCTGTAAATCAGAGCACCGTCAGATCAATGATCCAATGGTGATTAAAAATCACTAAAATACAGAATACATTCTGTATGGGGAAATATTTCCCAATCTTATTAAAAAAACAAGAAGATTGCCTTCTGTAAATCAGAAGCCCTAGGATCAAAGATCCAAAGGTGGGGAAATCCCCAAATCAATTAGAAAAAAGATCTCTTCAACTGATTCAACAAATCAGCTTGCCCTATATAAAGGCCCCAAGACTTCAAGTCTGATATAGAGGAACCCCCCCCCCCCCATAAACTTTGAGAAAGTTCAGAGAGAAGAGCAAAACTCTTAGCAGAAGAAGAATTTCTTTAATGTAAAACAAAGAAATCAAAGCATCTCATCATAAAAAGAACTTAGTTCTTATACCAGATCATAGATCTATAAGACAAACTATCTTATACAAAAGAGATCATAACATCTCATTATAAAAAGGGAGGAGAATAATTCAATTCTCTTAGGATCACAGATCCATAAAGGCAAAGCCTTTCACCAAAAACATAAGAGATTGAAAACATCTCCTATAAAATAAGAACTTTGTTCTTAGATCCATGAGACAAAGTCTCTTATAACAAAGAATTTAATTCTCAGAAGGCAGAGCAGCTTAAAAGAGCCTCGGCGCTCCAATTAAAAGAAACGCCTCAGCGCTCCAAATCTAGCACATTGCGCTGCAGAAGCCTTAGCGCTCCAATTAAAAGAAGCGCATTAGCGCTCTAAATCTAGCGCACAGTGCTGCAGAGCCTTAGCGCTCCAAATTTCACAAGAAGCGCTCTGTGCTCATTGACTGGCGCTCAACGCCAAGCGCGCCACATGCTCCTCACGTGTGCACTACTTAACAGAAGTGCTCTGTGCTCATTGTCTGGCGCACAGCGCCAAGCACGCCACGTGCTCCTCACGTATGCGCTATTTAACAGAAGCGCTCTGCGCTCATTGTCTGGCGCACAGCGCCAAGCGCGCCACGCCAAGCGCGCCATGTGCTCCTCACGTGTGCGCTACTTTAACAGAAGCGCTCTGCGCTCATGATCTGGCGCTCAGCGCCAAGCGCACCACGTGCTCCTCACGTGTGCGCTGAGAGAACATAAATTGTTCTTTAAATGATAAAGCCCAGAGCCATAATGAGTGCTCAACACTTAATAAAAGACAAAAAGTTATCAAGACCAATACTTAGCATTGTTAAAGGAGTGAGCCAAATTAAATGTCTAACATTTTGAATAAATGGGCTAAGCCTAAGTTGGCCACAGATCTCTGATTAATTGAGCTCATATGCTCATAAATCTTTGATCTTAGTCCCAAATTGGACTACATATTTCCTAACCAATATTAGTTCAAGAGTACATCTCTTCACTCCTATGATATTTGTCGTTGTAATCCTTCAACGTCTTCAGAGAAGTGACGGGTCCCGACAACCAGACATTCCATGGACTGTGGGGTCCTTAAACTCACGGACTATAATGTCCTTAAACTTTACGGACTGTGGGGTCCTTAAACTCATGGACTATGATGTCCTTAAACTTTACAGACTATGACGTCTTTAAACTGGACGCAATGTCCCTAAATTAAAACAATAGAGCCCAAATGCTTTTTTGTTGAATCTAGATGATCCTGTTAAGTAGATCTTAGTCTAAAATTAGACTAATGTATCCTTATCAAATGGTTAAGTTGATCTTAGTCTAAAATTATACTAACGTATCCTTAACAAACGTTTAAGTTGATCTTAGTCTCAAATGAGATTAACGATCCTTAAACCCAACCCAAAACCAAATCTAAGAAAATACGGATTTAGACTAATCCATGCCCTATGGGCGACAACATAAATTAGTCTCCGTATACAATCCACGGGCAACCAAAAATAAAACAAACACACACGACACGAAGTGACCATATGGAGAAGGAGAAAGTGGTTACCGCAATGCGGTAGCATAATTAACTGCAGGGGCTTGCGCCTGCAGGGAAGAGCATCCCCACAATCAAAAACCTCTCAAACGAGGGAGAATCTGACGAAGTCTGCTACAACGGCCGAATCCATCTAAACCTTCGAAACATGGTGCCATAAATCAACTTGGCATCTTCAGAGAGGTGGACGGATAAAACCAAATAGCATCTGCCCCCAAATTCAGGCAAGACGAACCTATGCGGTCACGACTCTGTATTCGGAGGAGAACAGATTCTGGCATGCCCGGTGGGACCTTTTCTTCTTTCCACTTCACACTTCGTGTGTCGTGTTTCGCGAACAAGTCGCGGTTTGACATGGTTGCTTTTGGATGTGAAGTACTAAGATTTGGTATCTTGCTCCATGCAGAAAAACAGAAGATCAATGGCTTCAAACTGCACTAATTGCAACAATTCGCACTCCGTCCTTGCCGGAGGAGTGACCTACGGGCCTCAAGCGGCCTCCCTTTTTACGATGCCGGTAGACCAGGTGACGCAAGCCACCACAGGGCTATTCTTTAGGACCATGCTCCCACCAATAAGCTTCAACGCCCCATTGTCGTCGCAAGAAGCTCCGAAGAAGTCGGTCTTTGATCGGCTTACAACTACCGCGGCTCCTCTCAACGGATCGTCCAAGTCCAGTGCCTTAGTTTTCAACAGACTGGGCCAAAGCTCAAGTAGGCCCGTGAAGGGGCCCATGAAGAAGCCCGCGATACCTGAAGCGGCCATCCCAATGCGGATAGTCATTCCCGTTCCAGCGAAGTCATCAAAACTGCTCCCCCTGCGTGAAAGTCTGCCTTCGATAGATTGGCCATCCCCACTCAACGGACGTCAGTTTTCAAGAGGCTAACGCCGGCAGCAACCCTTCGCCAGAACAGGGGGCATAACGAAGCCACCCCCATAACTGAGCCGGTCCCGTTAGCACGACATGCTCGCCGTCGTCACTGGCGCTGAGTAAGGAAGGCTGGGGGCAGCACTCCTTCTGAACTGACTCCGCCAGCTCTGATGGTGGAAATTGATGCTGCTGTTCCAACTGGGAACAGCTTTGAACCACTCAGAGGGTGCGCAAGAACTCTCCGACGGCCATGCTAAAAAGATCTCCTTCACCTACTGAGAACGTTACAAAGGTGAAGCCAGAGCAGCCCCCTCAGCGGCTATCCCCCAAAATTCACAGGATCTGGCGAAGGGTCCAAGACTCGGTGATCAACCAAGACTACTCCCGCCAACTGAAGAAGATGAAAGTTCGGCAAAAGAAGGACCACCCTGTTGTACCACAGAAGGTGTCGTTTACTTGGGTGCCCGCTGCAACGGCTCCTTCAACTTCGACCGCTCACAAAAGGGGAAGGCCGGAGAAAATTTCTGTATCTGCGACGAATCTCAAGAACACCGAATCTAAACGCCCCAAGTCTGGGGGCATGGTGGTGCACACTGTTTATATAGCATCTGGGAAAGAGGATAGCCGTATCTCTACGGGCCATCGACCACTCACCAGATCCGTAACAAGGGCCCAGGAGCAACAACAGAAGCTCCTGGAAATGTTAACACAGATGGCCGTACTCACTGGGCCAAAAGAAAGGCCGGAAACGTCGTCAAAGCAGCGTCATGAACAAGAAACTGATGCTGAGTTCCTCCGCAGAATCCTCGAGAAGAAGGAAAAAGAGGCAGCGGAACAAGCTGCCAACATAAAACGGATGGCGCTTTTATTCCAAGACATGGTCGGGATGATATTACAGCCGGATCCTCCAGCTGAAGACCCTCCAATTATCCTTGAAGACGATAGGGGAGAGACATTGAACCCACTTCCGGCTTGTTCAGCAGCCAAGGAAGAGACCATTTCCAAAGCCGCCCTTGATGACTATATCGCTCAACAGATACGAGCTCATCAGGCGAACGAAGCGGTCGTCCAAATTGTTAAGACTGGACGACCATATCCGGGTCGGTACGACCGAATAAAGTACCCGCCGGGATATACGATCCCTAAATTCCATGTATATAAGAGGAAGGGGAATCCACACCAGCACGTTGCTCAATTCATAGCCTTGTGCCGTAATACTGGGGGTGACGACAAACTGCTGCTTCGCCAGTTTGTTGGCAGCTTGTCGGAGACAGCGTTTGATGGTACTCCGAGCTCCCGAATGACTCCGTTAAGACATTTGCAGAAATGGAGTTACTGTTTACGCAATGATTCGCAAGCGCTAGCGAGCGCACCTCGATCACCGCATTAATTAACGCCAGAGTGAAGCCAGGCGAAACATGGGTGCAGTACGCGATACGGTGGCGGAATCTATGGTCGAAGTGCGAGCAGTGCATCGAAGAAGCCCCTGCGGTAGGCATGTTCGTGGGTACTCTTGATCCACAGGCGACCATATCCCAGTTCATGATGTTCTTCAAGCCAACTACTTTCCAGGCCTTGATTGACAAGCTGGCTCAAATGGATCAGATGGGTCATAGACCCTCTTCTTCGAAGTTGGAATCTCGAAACGAAAAAGGGAAAGTGAAAGCTACTTCGTCGCCAATGCTCAGCAGCAGCCCAGTGGTCCAAAACCAACTGATCGCCAAGATGATAGACGACGATTCTTTAATGAGAAACTGAAGCGCCCTTATTCGTTTCCCCGGGATAAAACGAGGAGACTATTCGAGCTGGCAGTGCGCAACAAGCTCATCACCTTGCCGGATCCAAAACGCCCATTGCAACCCGGTGAGACCAATAATCCCAATTATTGCCCCTATCCCCAAGTGGTAGGCCATCCAATCGAAGATTGCTTCGTCTTCAAAGGCTGGATTGAGGACCAATACCAACAGGGCAAATTCGCACTGTCCGAGAATTGGAAAGTAAGCCCGCCACAGCCGCACGCTCTTAAAAGGGGGGACACACCGGGGGCATCATGCTCTTTTATAGAAGAAACTCCATGGGAGGTCGCTCTTTTAGCCAAGAAGAAAAGAATGCTGAATGATCTCCAAACATGCCCGGCGATCACGTGGAAAAATCCGCTGGAACCCGAGGTCATTGAGGGAATGCTGAAGCCGCGCCTGACTCCAAGAATTGGTAGCGATAATCAAAACGCTCAGGCCCAACCGTCAAAGTCTTCGAAGAAGAAGAAGAAGACCAAAAAGCCCGTGAAGCCTGATGACAAGCGCACGGACCTGCAAAAACATATTGACGCGCTGGAAGAATACAACCAAAAGGCACGAACCCCGGTCACACTCCAAGAGTTTCTTAACCACATCCTTGAAGACGGAGATAGCGACAAAGATAAGGGAGAAGACTCGTCAGACGAACCTGAAGATTATGGCAAGTTGCCACGTGATCTCTCACTCGTCAGTAGATGGTGAAGAAGCTCCTGATACAGAGAAACTGGGGGCAGATCCCGAACCGGAACTCCTAGGACCGTCAGACGAGATGATTGACGCATTCCTGAACGAAGCTCTTCTAAAAAGCAAAGCTGATCGAGAACGCGAAATGGCCATATTTGAAAAAGCCAAACGCCGGCGACTGAATGAAAAAGTTGAAGCACTCCAACTAGATCGAAACACGTTCGCCGCAGACAAAAGCAGGTTCAAGATAAAGAAAAGGTTCGCCAGAGCCTTATCAATGGGAATGAAGTTGCCCTCGTTCAGAGGAAATTCTCCTGGCGATATACATCTTGATGAAGCAGACGTACATCCTAACTTCTGCTTATACCATCAGAGAATTGCACACCCTACCAAAGAGTGCGTGTCCTTTAAAAATTGGTGGCAAGGATACGTTGCTCACCGGAAGCATTTCAAGCGGATGAAGTGCAAAACTCGTCGGGAACAAAGAAGCACGACAGATGAGCATAAAAGAACAGTCGGTGGATGTCATATGGTTAATTCCGGGGGATCGCAAGTTCTCACTTTCGGGAGTGATTCTGATAAAGAAATAGCCCTCGGCCCTCTCTTCAAGGAATTCATCTCTGAAACAGAAAAGATAAAGACCTGCGAGAACATTCAGCTTCGCAATCGCACGCTACCTGAAAAGAATCTCGGACCCGCAAATAAGGGATCGAACAAAAAGGATAAGGGGAAAGAAAATGTCCCTGAGGATATCACCCTCGATGACCGAGTCGTCGAAGAGCTGGCAGCCAAGGACCTGCCCAAGAAAAACAAGGTGGATAATAACGTTCTGGCACACCTGAAGAAGATACCTTCGCAACTAAGTATTCTCGATGCCCTTCTGCTATCTAAAGAAGCGAGATATTCGTTGATCAAGGCACTACAAGCACCTGACCAGTTTCAAGCTTTCTTCGCCGAAGAAAAGATGAAGGACGAGCTGGAAGAAGTGCACACAGGTGACATCACTTTCGGCGATGAAGATCTACTCCTCAGAACGTGTGAGCACAACCGTCCCCTATATGTCTCCGGGTATTGCCATGACATTAAGATAGGGAAGATCCTAGTTGATAATGGGTCCTCTGTCAATCTCCTAAATGTGAGGGTGCTAAAAGAAATCTGCATGAGCGTTCAACACCTCGCTCGGGATAAAATCACTATCTCTGGGTTCGACTCTCAGTCATCACAGATGCTCGGGTCTGTGATACTGACGTTACCCTTTGGGCTGCTCGTCACTAACATCAAGTTCCACATCGACGCCAAGACTTGCTACAACGCTTTGCTCGGCCGGCCTTGGTTACATGAGTACAACATTATCCCTTCTACACATCATTAGTGTATGAAGTATTTCAAAGATGGACTTGAATACACTGTGACAGGGGAGCTGAACCCATTCTCCGTGAATGAAGTCCGAAAGTACGAAGATGCAAAATACTTCTTGCCAGACTTTGAAGACACGAAAAGGTGCCATAAGCCGGAGAATAAGCAAAAAGCTATCACCACCATTCCGGTCTTCGGGAGCGATACCGAGGAGGAGGAAGAGATAGTCTATTCAGGACCGCCCTAATGCAACAAGCCAGGGCCGTCTCCCCCAATTCTGGTCTTCGGTAGCGGCTCTCAAGATGAGGTCAATGCAGTATTTTCTGTCCGGCCATCAATGCAAGTCTTCACTGGAGATGATCAGAGTTTACAAATCTCCATAGTTCCGCCACAGCACTACAGAGAACTTGATGCGTTTGAAACATATAGAGTGCAAGAGCTGCAGACATTCTACGTCCATCCCAGGCGAAAAGATGAAAAGGCGATCCTCTTTTATCGATCTGCGGAGAGTAAAGTGGAGAAAGAAATTTGGCATGGTGCCAATTCTACGCTTGACAGGCTCCAGCCCATCCGTCTGCCCAGATACTACACGGAAGGATTAAAAAAGCTGTTGAGGCGCCAAGGCGTACCCTTCAAACAGACTGCGCGACAAGCTCAGTTCTACAATAGGATCTGAAATGTCCTTGGGACTCAGCGAAAATTACCCAACGGGAGAATGGAAACGATCGGGCTCGGATATGTTCAATCCAAGAAACGGGAGCGATTCTATGGCTGCTACGTTATACATGATTTCGATGAAGAAGGAGATGCTCTGTTAGAAGACGCTAACCCTGAACCAAAACGAGGTCTCGCCATGAAAGTGCCAAGTCCGTCGTTCGAAGAACAGATGGATAAACTAATAAGAGAAGCGGGTTAAAAGGTACGGGATGACTATAGCCGTGAAATGGCCATCTATGAAAAAGCCAGAACGCAGCGCCTCCTTCAGCAGGCTACGGAAAATGACAATGCCCTTCGTCGCCAGCCCGTCATACGGAAGACTCGACGTGGAGGCAAAAATAAACTGAAGAACGGAAAAAATGTTCGACAGCAGCAAAGCGGGTCCAAGAAGCCTCGCGATCGAAAATTGAGCAGCCGGGATCCGTCTCTTATAAAGAAGATGGGTCGAGCATATTCTTTTCCCCAAGATAAAACAAGAAAGATATTCAGTCTTGTCATTAAACATCAGATGATTACCCTCCCGGAGTCCAAGCACCGTAAACAAGCAAGTGAGGTTCATCACCCAGATTATTGCTCCTATCACCGAGTGATAGGACATCCTCTCGAAGACTGCTTCACATTCAAAGACTGGGTAGAAGACCAGTATCAATAAGGCAGGTTCGCTTTATCCAGCAGTTGGAGGGTAACCCCGCCACAGAAGCATAAACTGAAAGCCACATATGCAGCGAGAGTAGAGCCGGATCAACATCGGTCTTGGAAGCGGTCTCGTACCTGTCATGTGATAATGATGTCGGAAGAAGGAGTGCCCGAGGATATGGATGACCTCTCCTGGTGCTTTGAAAACGATGATGACGAAGTGATTTCAGAGTTTCCACCGGCACCAAAAGAGCTAGAAGATGGGATACATACTACTGTAGATAACCTGAGGAAAATCGACTTGGGGACGACAAATGACCCGCGGCCAACATTTGTCAGTGAGCTGCTGTCTAAAGAATGGGTGGCTACACTCAAAGACGTGCTTATGCAGTATAAAGACTGCTTCGCGTGGAACTATTCCGAGATGCCGGGACTAGATCCGGAAGTAGCTGTGCACAAATTGGCGATATCTCCGGACATTGTTCATATCAGATTTTTGCATTTTCATACCGCCCAATTTTTATCACATTGCATATCGGTAGATACTCTTGAGCCGTGTTTGCTAGTCAATTGCAGGATACAGGTTCTCGGTTCTAAAACGGTGAAATTCATGAAAAACACGACAAAATCCGGATTCTTGCCAACCACATATAAAACACGGACTCCGCTCTTCATCCGTATGTTGCCAGATACCAGTTTAGGAAGACAAAATGTCAAATCTATGTCACCTTCATGCACAAGGCTCAATGGCAACAACAACTTCCAAGAAATCTACGCGGAGCTCGAGACAATCATGACAAAAACATCCACAAAAAGTCCACCTTTCCTCAACAGAAATTCTGGAAGAAATGTGAAAGTATTTTCAGAAAATACATATACCAGAAAAGAGGGGACAGAAGACCAGGAAAGTACACAAAAGAAGAAGACCCAACTCCTCCAAAGGGCCGCGGATCCGCGGCCAAAGGGGGGTATAGGCCGCGGATCCGCGGCCGTACTGGCGCCGCATGCGCAGGGTTTTGGAGGGTATTTTGGTCATTGTACAGGTGTTCTGGTGGTTGCCCTAGGTTTTCATTTTTTGGCCTATAAATAGCCCAGAACTTTGTGAAGGAAAGGGTCCATGCTTGTATTTTCTTTTTCTAGGTTTTAGTTCACATGTTCTTCTTCTTCTCATCTCTTCTCCATTAAACTTGTAAGGAGCTTTGTGAGGGAGGAATGGTAAATAAAGAAGATCATTTTATTATCATGCTTGTCTTGCTCTTTCTTTACTTGTTGTAATTTTAATTGTTAAGTAGTTGTTGTTTCTTTCTTCTCTCTTTTTCTTTATCATTCATACGACAATGATACTTACGCTCGATCCTCGCCAAGGTGAGGTCGCAAATAGTTAGTCGTATTCTTCTAATCTCCTTCTTTCTATCTTCCTCTTTTGTTTTGTTTTGTTTTTCCTTATCATGAAGTGTGAGTAGTTTTATACTTGTTAGGGTAGGATAAGGGAAGTTTGAGAGAAGGAAATCTCTCTCACTCTTTCCTTGCCCAACAACTTAAATCGACTCCCGTTAATTGAACCACAATCCGCTCCTTACGGCACCCTATCTTACATGATAGCGGTGATTCCGTAGTGAGACCGGTTGTGGTTGAATTAACCGGAGGTTATGGATAAGAGCCAAGAACGGACGGACAAGCACCAAAAGGAAGGACTATGCGTTGGAAAGCCTAGCTTATACTCGCAAGTTCCTTCCTAGTCGTGCTAATCCCCGTTGTTGCCGATTACCGTAACACCGATGTTAAGAGGGGCAACGAAAGATGTGGAGACTCCTAACTCAAACTAACCTAATCCTAACCCTAACAAGCTCTCTTTAAATATCAACTCAACACTTAGATAGTCCAACAAAATCTGAAAACAGGACTTAACTCGTTAAAACACATTGAAAAAGACTCCCATCTCCCTGCGGACGACCCGTACTCAACCGGCTAGCTACAAGCGAAACCGTCTTGATTGCGGTATTTAAACTAGAACTTGAACACGCACAGAACCTTTAACAATCAGACATCAAGCCAATCAAACAAGCGCCGAGAAGAATGTGGCTCGAACTTGAAATGAGCATCAACGCCGAGGTCAAGAAGCTAATCAACTCCGGCTTCATCCAAGAGGTTCAGTACCCTGACTGGATTGCCAACATCATCCCAGTGATGAAGAAAAATGGGACCGTGCGCATCTGCGTGGACTTTCGAGACCTCAATAAAACATGTCCGAAGGATGACTTCCCCGTACCGGTTACCGAGCTGATGATAGACAACACGTCCACTCACGAAGTCTTCTCCTTCATGGATGGCTCATCAGGGTACAATCAAATAAAGATGCATCCCAAAGACCAGAATCATACCGCTTTCCGGACCCCTTTGAGCATATTCTGCTACAAAGTAACGCCTTTCGGTTTGAAGAACGCCGGCGCTACCTATTAGAGGGCCATGACAAAGATTTTCGATGACCTCATACATGAAGTCGTCGAATGCTATATCGACGACCTTGTGGTGAAAAGCAAATCGCACGAGGAACATTGGGAGCATCTGAAGATAGTGTTCCAACGTCTTCGGAAATACAACCTCAAGATGAACCCTCTAAATTGCGCGTTCGGAGTTTCCTCGGGCAAATTCCTAGGCTTCATCGTATGACATTGAGGCATCTAAATAGACCCGTCGAAGATCAAGGCGATCATGGAAATGCCCTCGCCAAGAACTCTCAAGCAACTGCGGTCTCTCCAAGGAAAGCTCGCATATATCCGACGGTTCATAGCTAATCTCTCCGGCAAGTGTCGCCCCTACAGTCACTTGATGAAGAAGGGAACCCCGTTCGTTTGGGATCGCAAATGCCAAAGCGCACTGAACGAAATCAAGCAATACCTGCAGAATCCGCCAGTACTGACTGCTCCGGTCAAGGGAAAGCTTCTCATCCTGTACACAACAGCCCGTGAAGGTTCTTTAGGCGCGCTATGGGCACAGGAGAATGACCAAGGGAAAGAGAGAGCCCTCTACTATTTGAGCCGAGTTCTCCTGGGTGCAGAAAACAACTACTCCCCCATCGAAAAACACTGCCTAGCGTTAATCTTCGCGATAACGAAGCTCAGACACTACGCATTGGCGCATGAGGTCCACCTTATATCAAAAGTGGATCCTCTCAAATATTTGATGTCAAGAGCCATACTAATAGGACGGCTCACTAAATGGGCCCTCCTCTTGATGGAATTCTTGATAACATATCGACCTCTTAAGGCAGTGAAAGGCCAGGCCATCGCCGACTTCCTCGCCGAACATCCTATACCTGCCGATTCACCCCTAAATTGCGAATTTCCAGACGAGCACGCGTTTGACACAATCGACGGGGAGAAAGGAGAGAGTAACAACCGATGGGAACTCTACTTCGACGGGGCATCTTCCATGAAGAAGTGAAAGCACAGCTCCCCCATAATCAAGTCTGGGGTAGGCCTCATCTTCGTGACTCCACAAGGAGGGATAATGCGCTTTGCCTTTTCCTTGACAGAGCCGAGAACGAACAATGAAGCCGAATATGAAGCTTTGATAGCAGGTCTTGAGATCGCTGTCGACATAGGGATCGAAAACCTCCTCATATACGAAGACTCCTAGCTAATCGTTAGTCAAGTAAATGGCGACTATCAAACGTGCAAACCAGAGTTGGTAAACTACGGTGAGAGAGTGCAACAATTGCTGACTCAAATTCCCTCCTACGCCCTAGAAAGCATACCGCGAGCGGAGAATAGCAAAGCGGATGCGTTAGCCAAACTCGCTAAAGAACTGGCTGACGAAAACCTCGATGATGTGAGGATCGTTATGCAAAGCCGTCGGGTTCTTGCACCGGCAGAAATATCTCCGGAGTCGTTTGAAGAAAAGGAAGTGACCAAGCAAGCGGCCCTACAGATAGAGGACCAGGAAAAGGCTAAAGATTGGAGAGAAGTCTTTATAGACTACTTCAAATCCCGTCGAACACCAGAAGATGCGTCCTCAAGACATCAGCTCATGAAAAGAGCTCTTTCTTTTGCCTTTATCAATGATACTCTGTATAAGAGATCGTTCGACTCTCTGTGGCTAAGATACTTGGGACCAAAAGAAGCGAGGAAAATCGTCCAAGAAACTCATGACGGACTCTGCGGATCTCATCAAGCCGGCCTGAAGATGAAACTAAAGATCAAAAGGATGGGCTACTATTGGCCCACAATGATCCAAGACTGTCTCGAATACGCGAAGCAGTGCCACTCGTGCCAGATTCACGGGGACTTTATCTACAGCATCCAAATCCGCTACACCCGACGGTGGCTAGCTGGCCGTTCGAAATGTGGGGAACTGACATAATTGGGCCCATTGAACCAGCATCGTCCAAAGGCCATCGGTTCATACTGGTGACAACTGATTACTTCTCTAAGTGGGCAGAAGAAGTACCGCTAAGAGAAGCGAAGACGGAGAATATCCTCCATTTCTTTAAGACACGCGTCATTTATCGGTTCGGCATTCCACGATGAATTATCTCCGATAACGGGCCGGCCTACAGAAGCCATAAAATCAGCCGCTTCGCACAGCAGCATAATATAGACTGGAGATACTCTTCGGTCTATAATCCCCGAGCTAACGGTCTGGCTGAGGCTTTCAACAAGACCTTGATGAAGATCGTGAAAAAGACGGTGTCCAAAAATAAAAAGGACTGGCACGAGAGACTGCATGAAGCTCTCTGGGCGTATCGAACCACGTTCAAAATGACCAAAAACACAATGCCGTATGCATTGGTATTCCGCGCTGAAGCAGTACTCCCCTTGGAGATAGAGCTACCCTCCTTATGAGTGGCAGTTCATTACGAGCTAACCGACGAAGACAATGCTCATCTTCGGATTAAGGAGCTCGACACCCTTGACGAAACCCGGCTCATGGCGCAGCAAAGCTTGGAAGCTTACAAAGCAAAAATGATGCACTCATACGAGAGATTGACTAGGCCGAGAACATTCCGCCAAGGCGAACTCGTGCTAGTGGTCAAGAGACCTATGATCCCCAATCATGCCAAACGGGGGAAATTCGAGCCGAACTATGAAGGCCCGTACATCATAAACAAAGTCTACCAAGATGGGGCTTATTTGCTCATGGATATGCATGGCGAAAGACCCTTCAGGCCAATAAACGGCCGTTTCTTGAAGAAATACTACGCCTGACCGAGACGTCTATAAACTACTACGGACCGCAGCATCCCAAGGCTGACGCAAAAAAAAACAAAAAAAATATATAAAATATATATATATATATAAAAAGAAGAAGAAAATGGTACGTCCATAAGCGAGATGGGCACGGATGAAAACCCGAAAGGGCTCCGTGAGTAAAAACAGCAGGGTTACCGGCGAGTTTGTGAAAACCCGAAAGGGCCAATCTCGTTAAAAGACACTTGCAAGGTCCTCTCGACCCTGTAAGGAGAAAATACGCGTGAAATCCTTACAACTCACAAGGGAGCAACACACATAGGGATCCCCACGATTCCTAAGGAGAAGTTACACTTACAAGATCCTCACGACTCGTAAGGAGAATTCCCCTTTGAGACCCTCACGGCTCATAGGATTCAAAAGCCTTAAGCTACAGGGATCTGAACATGTTCTTAAGCTGTCATACATCCCGATTATGCCCTACAAGCGGTTCAATATTGACCCTTGTATACAATCCACGGGCACGAATAAACATTTCCCTAACAGAGTCCCACCAACGACTAGGGATATGCTCACACGGCGAACAACACTTGTAAGTCCTCTCGACTTATAAGGAGAAAACACTCTTGTAAGATCCTTACGATTTATAAGAGAACACACACTTAGGAATCCTCACGATTCCTAAGGAGAAAATGCACCTACGAGATCCTCAGACTCGTAGGGAGAAATACCTTTATGAGACCCTTACGGCTCGTAAAGTCAAAAAGCCTTAGTCGACAGGATCTTAACCCTAGCTAAGCCACCTTTGTTCGAACCGACAAAGGCAAATGATGATTCGCTCCTGGCAATATCCCAGTTGTAGCGATACTGATGCCTAAATCAGTATCAAATCCTAAGTCCTTTCACGGCGAATGATGATTCGCTCCTGGTAATATTCCAGTCGTAGCGATGCTGATGCTGAGATTGGTATTAGGTTCCGAGTTCCACACTCGCGAGCCAAAAATGCATATGAAATAGCCGAAATGATAGGGCAACTTGCAACAAAATCAGCAAGTAAAAAAATATATGCATACAAAATAGCCGAAATGGTTGGGCAACTCGCAATAAAAAGCAGCGAGTAAAAAACAAAAAATAGCCGAAATGATTGGGCACCGCAAAAAATAGCCAAAATGATTAGGCAATCGCGACTTTTGCGATATAAAAGCTGAAATGATAGAGTATCGCGGAAAAAAATGAAAAAAATGAAATAAAACTTTTTGCCCTACAGGTGAGATCGCATCGATCCCTGTATACAATCCAGGGGCACAAACAAAAAGGGAACCATATCATCCCACCAGGCTCCATCAGAAAGAGTGCCAAGTCTCGATGGCAACATCTACAACCTAGAGATCAATAATGGCATTCCTTCTCGTTCCAACCGAAAGCAGATACAACGTCAACAAACGGAGCCATGGCAAAGTCCCCTAGTTCCAAATCTCGAAGGTTCACAGACAGCCTAGAGACTATCTCGGAGAAATGGCAGAGTCCCTAGTTCCAAGTCTCGACGGCCACATCTACAGCCTGGAGACCCACAACAGCGTTCCTCCTCATTCCAGCAGGATTCGGATGCGACAATCAATCTCAGAGCCACGACAGAGTCCCTAGATCCAAATCTCGACGGCCACATCTACAGCCTGGAGACCCACAACAACGTTCCTCCTCATTCCAGCAGGATTCAGACGCGACAATCAATCTCGGAGCCATGGTCCCTAGTTCCAAGTCTCGACGGACACATCTACAGCCTGGAGACCCACAACAGCGTTCTTCCTCATTCCAGCAGGATTCAGACGCGACAATCAACCTCGGAGCCATGGCAAAGTCCGTAGTTCCAAATCTCGATGGTTCACAGACAACCTAGAGACCACTTCGACATTCGTCTCATTACTGCAGACGCAACGTCAGCAAAGCGGAGCCATGGCAAAGTCCCTAGTTCCAGGACTCGGCGGTGCACAGACAACCGAGAGTCAATCCTGACCCTGTATGGCTAAAGTCAATCCTGACCCCGTATGGCTAAAGTCAATCTTGACCCCATATGGCCAAAGTCAATCTGACCTCGTATGGCTAAAGTCAATCCTGACCCCATATGGCCAAAGTCAACCTGACCCCGTATGGCTAAAGTCAATCCTGACCCTATATGGCCAAAGTCAATCCTGACCCCGTATGGCTAAAGGCAATCCTGACCACATATGGCAAAAGTCAACCCCTGACAAAGTCAACTCCTGACTCCATAAGGCTAAAGTCAATCCTGACCCCATATGGCCAAAGTCAACCCCTGGCCCCTTATGGCTAAAGTCAATCCTGACCCCATATGGCCAAAGTCAACCCCTGACCTCGTAAGGCTAAAGTCAATTCTGACCCCATATGGCTAAAGTCAACCACCTGACCCGTGGAACACGGCCAAAGTCAATCCTGACCCCATGGAAAATGGCCAAAGTCAACTCTCGACCTCCCCGTCAAAGTAATGCTTTGATTCGGGAGCAGGTCAACTCATCAATCACTTACGAGTCCTCTCGACTTGTAAAGAAGAAAATTCCCTTGTGAGATCTTTACGACTCTCAAGAGAAAAGCACACTTAGGAATCCTCACGATTCCTAAGGAGAAAATACACCTGCGAGATCCTCTCGACTCGTTAGAGAGAAAAGTCTTTGTGAGACCCTTACGGCTCATAAAGTTGAAAAGTCTTAGGTGGCAGATCCTAACCCTGTTTCCTAAGCCATCACCATCCTGCAAAGAGTCCAAGATAGACAGCTACATACTATCTACAGGCCACACTTGCCAAAATTATAGGCCGTCGAAATCGAGATGCTGCTCAAGAGTACGTCAACTGCTCTGCGCCAAGTGAAAACAGAAAAGCATAACCTACAGACATCAATCACATATTATGCAAGACAGTAAAAAGAATGTTTGATTCGCATCCATTTAAGCGTTCAAGGCGTACCTACTCACGCATGTGCAAAAGATTTAGTGCATAAAATAAACACACGGAAATGAGGAATTTGCTATTCATACTTCAAAAGGTTCTTACAGCGATGAAAACAGTAAACAAAAACATCATTAAAATGATTACAATGGCAACACATCAAATCCAGGACATGGATTGAGAAATTCAAAAGTAAGGACATCTAAAATATTTTGGGCCTCTCGGACCATTCTCGTGTGCTTCCTCTCACGATCACAAGCATCAGGGTCCTCGCTGATGACCTCCACCCTTCGATAGGCAGCGATTATCGTCGCCTGTTGAAAAGTTTGATGCAGAATATCAACAAGATTGTCTCGACTTTTCTTTGAAATTAAGCCCATCAGATACACCGAGTGCACCTTGTCTTCGGCATCATCTAATGCCTTAAGCGCCATGCCTTGATAAAATAAAGGAAGTGCTTTCCAGATCACTCTCACAATGAGCTTTAAAAGAGCAGAACGACGAGAAAGCAGTCGACCATTGTATTCATCAAAGCGACGCATGATTTCGGCACACTGAGCGTTTGTGAACTCTTGGTTCTGGCAGCGGCCTAGTGAGCGGATGACTCCGTAAGAGATAATCTCATTGAGATCATACAGATGAGCGGCCATAACGTCTGAAAAGAAAATCAGTGAGAGTTAGTGGACAGACTGAAAAATCTTATTGAAACAAATACGGGGATTTAAACAACTCTTGATATCCTCACGAAGAAAACAAGTACTGATTAAAACACCCAACGAATTTAATTTTGTGCGATTAAGGAGGGAATCCTAAAAGGATTTCTCATTTAAGGAGAGACTCCTCGGGTCAAGGAGTTAAACTCCTCGAGAGCAACGCTCTGCAGACAGGAGTGACATCTGTCAAAATCAATTATGAAGGGAATAAAATTCCCCAAAAATCCTAAAGAGCATTGCTCTGTAAAAATGATGGAATAACCCATCAGAAAACTTAAAGTAAAATTTTTAATTCTGAGATCTTCAAGATCTATGAACAAAATCTAAGAGTTCTTCATGGAAGATGACCAGTATTCCATTTCATGGGTTAAAATCGCCCTAAAAAAAGATTATACTTTTAAGATCTATGATCTAAAGATGAGCATGGCTCTGTTAATGGGTAAAACCATAAAAATATTTTTAGATTTATGATCTGAAAAGAGTAAAGCTCTATTGAGAAACTCTAAAAATCTATATGATTTGAAAAGAGCAAAGCTCTGTTAATGGGTGAAACCCTAGAAAGATTTAATCTTTACCTAAATTTTTGACAGAGTTCTGTCCCTAAGAAAATTCTTAAGACGAAAAGCTATGCCCTGAAGGAGAAATAATTCTCAGAAAAAAAAAATAAGAAGATGAACAGAGATCATCTCAAAGGGCCAAAGGCCCTATTTATAAGCACTGAGAGCCGTTTCAACTTCTAAGTTGATTTAAGGGTGCAGATGCTGCCACCGCTGCACTCACGTGTAAACCAAGTGGGCGCAACGGTGGGGGGGCATTTGTTTTCCCCCAATCAGAGCAACACTTTGTTCAAATTTTCAAAATTTGAAATGAAGCAGCGCTTCATAAAAGCGCCAGCAAGCAGCGCTCACGTGCAAAGCACGGGTGCGCTAGCGCTAAGAGCGCCAACGCTCTGAAGCAGCGCTCACGTGTAAAGCACGAGTGCGCTAGCGCTAGAACTAAATGTTCCCCACCGTTGGATCAAAGATCCAACAAAGATGATAAATCATCAAGTTACCAGAATAAATTTCTGTTAAGAAAACATTCTTTAGAATCTTTCCAAAAAAAAAAGATTTTGCTCTGTAAATCAGAGCACCGTCAGATCAATGATCCAATGGTGATTAAAAATCGCTAAAAAACAGAATAAATTCTGTGTGGGGAAAAATTTCCCAATCTTGTTAAAAAAACTAAGAAGATTGCCTTCTGTAAATCAGAAGCCCTAGGATCAAACATCTAACGGTGAGGAAATCCCCAAATCAATTAGAGAAAAGATCTCTTCAACTGATTCAACAAATTAGCTTGCCCTATATAAAGGCCCCAAGACTTCAAGTCTGATATAGAGGAACCCCCCATAAACTTTAAGAAAGTTCAGAGAGAAGAGCAAAACTCTTAGCAGAAGAAGAATTTCTTCAAGGTAAAATAAAGAGATCAAAGCATCTCATTATAAAAAGAACTTAGTTCTTATACCAGATCATAGATCTATAAGAAAAACTGTCTTGCACAAAAGAGATCATAACATCTCATTATAACAAGGGGGAGAATAATTCAATTCTCTTAGAATCACAGATCCATAAAGGCAAAGCCTTTCACCAAAAACATAAGAGATTGAAAACATCTCCTATAAAATAAGAATTTTGTTCTTAGATCCATAAGACAAACTCTCTTATAAGAAAGAATTTAATTCTAAGAAGGCAGAGCTGTTTAAAAGAGCCTTAGAGCTCCAATTAAAAGAAGCACCTCAGCGCTCCAAATCTAGCGCATAGCGCTACAGAAGACTTAGCGCTCCAATTAAAAGAAGCGCATCAGCGCTCCAAATTTAGCGCACAGCGCTCCAAATTTCAAAAGAAGCGCTCTGCGCTCTGACTGGCGCTCAGCGCCAAGCACGCCACGTGCTCCTCACGTGTGCGCTACTTAACAGAAGCGCTCTGCACTCATTGTCTGGCGCACAGCGCTAAGCGCGCCATGTGCTCCTCACGTGTGCGCTATTTAACAGAAGCGCTCTGCGCTCATTGTCTGGCGCACAGCGCCAAGCGTACCACGTGCTCCTCACGTGTGCGCTACTTTAACAGAAGCGCTCTGCGCTCATGATCTGGCGCCAAGCGTGCCACGTGCTCCTCACGTGTGTGCTGAGAGAACATAAATTGTTCATTAAATGATAAAGCCCATAGCCTTAATGAGTGCTCAACACTTAATAAAAGACAAAAAGTTTTCAAGACCAATGCTTAGCATTGTTAAAGGACTGAGCCTAATTAAATGTCTAACATTTTGAATAAATGGGCCGAGCCTAAGTTGGTCATAGATCTCTGATTAATTGAGCTCATATGGTCATAAATCTTTGATCTTAGTCCCAAATTGGACTACAGATCTCCCAACCAATATTGGTTCAAGGGTACATCTCTTCACTCCTTTGAAATTTGTCGTTGTAATCCTTCAACGTCTTCAGAGAGGTGACGGGTCCCGACAACCAGACATTCCATGGACTGTGGGGTCCTTAAACTCACGGACTATGATGTCCTTAAACTTTACGGACTATGGGGTCCATAAACTCATGGACTATGATATTCTTAAACTTTACAGACTATGACGTCTTTAAACTGGACCGCAATGTCCCTGAACTAAAACAATAGAGCCCAAATGTCTCTTGTTGGATCTAAATGATCCTGTTAAGTAGATCTTAGTCTAAAATTAGACTAACGTATCCTTAACAAATGGTTAAGTTGATTTTAGTCTAAAATTAGACTAACGTATCCTTAACAAACGTTTAAGTTGATCTTAGTCTCAAATGAGATTAACGATCCTTAAACCAAACCCAAAACCAAATCTAAGAAAATACGGATTTGGACTAATCCATGCCCTACGGGCGACAACATAAATTAGTCTCCGTATACAATCCATGGGCGACCAAAAACAAAACAAACACACACGACACGACACGAAGTGACCATATGGAGAAGGAGAAAGTGGTTACCGCGATGCGGTAGCGTAATTAACTGCAGGGGCTTGCGCCTGCAGGGAAGAGCGTCCTCAGAATGAAAAACCTCTCAAACGAGGGGGAATCTGACGAAGTCTGCTACAACGGCCGCATCCGTCTAAACCTTCGATACATGGTGCCATAAATCAACTTGGTATCTTCGGAGAGGTGGACAGATAAAACCAAATAGCATCTGCCCCTATATTCAGGCAAGAAGAACCTATGCGGTCGCGTATTTGTATTCGGAGGAGAACACCATCTTGTTTAGATAAACTAAAAAGCACTCTAAACTTGCAAGAGTATCATGCTAAACTATTTCTTCTCACTCTCCTAAATGCAGCGACCAGAACATGACGGGTGTCACGCCCCACTTCCCAGAGTATGCTAAGATGGGCACGTGACATAGCCAACCATGCTACCTGTGGATAAGAAATATCCTTCCACAGTCACATTACAGTTGTAGAGATATCAAGAACAATAATAATCTATCTAACACATGTCCATAAGCCAGAATAAAACGAGTCAAGAATAAAAATAATGCGGAAGAAAAAGATCCAATACAAGAATAACTGGAATGTATGTCCCATAATGCGGGCTCACATCAGGAAAGAAAAATACCGAAAGTAAAATGAACTAACTACTAGCAAGTCCTCAGTGCCCAGCCTGCGGACTGAAATACTCCTGCTCGGACTGCAGCAAAGGTAAGGAATCTGGGTCATGCAAAACCCAGACGTCAGTGCGTCATAATATCAAGCAATACTATAAATAGGGGTAACAAGATATGCAGGTATGAGTATAAATGGTAAAACAGGTGTAACGGCAATATAAATCAGGACAGTGAAGGATAGTGTGCAGTGAGTAATCTAAAACCGGCCTACTGTGTTAACTACTTTCAAGTATTTGAAATCAATTTGATGAATCATCGATGTAACTCAATAGTATCCCGTGCGTGCCCGGGATTACGGTCTATGACTCTCGGGCTGAATCCGAGACGTGCCGCAAAGCAGTAAAGGGTGGTAGGTAATGACGAGTGATGTCAGCAGCATCACCCCGGGGCTGGCCTAGCCCGTAAGACTGATCAGAAAAGGTGTCGAACTGTAGAGTTACAAGTCAGGTTTCATCATTGATTTCCCCATACCCCCAAGTTATATGTGTTCAAGTCAGTTATTAAATAATCTGGAGCTAATGCCAACACAGGATCAGGCAGGTACAGGTTTGTCTGGATAGACAACAGGAAATGTCCGTAGGGACAACAGGTCAGGTTTGTTAGCATTAGTAACAAGATCAGGTAACAGGCAAAGCCATGGTACATCAGGTCAAGTCAGGTAGTATATAGGTATCATGTCATGTCAAGAGGTGCACGGTACCATGTCGTGTCAAGTAGTAGGTGTAACAAGTTATGTCAGGGGTGCACAAAATGTCATGTGGGTGCTCATAATCAAACTAAAAATAAGCAGGGGTATACAAAACAAGTATAGGGTACTAATGGAACAATAAAATGGAACATTGTCATGCGGTATGCAAATAGGTACAGATTAAAGCATATGGATGCACGGTTATCGATTTGGGTTAAGGGGATAGTTTCAACATTAATTAAATACGGTTTATCAAATATGGAATGTTAAAATCTCGTTAATATGTATTAAATGATCTAGGGATGCAATTATATATAAAATAGGTTAAATGGATGCAAACGGGTGTCCGATAGGGTATAAACTATTAAAAAGGTACTATGGGCTATGCAAATAATTATTATGTGATTTAAATATGGATGTGGGTCCTATGTATAGTAAACTAAAATGCAACAGGGTATGTTTCAAGTTCTGAATCTAAAAGATATAAACGGAATATCGAAATGTTAAATTGGAACACGTGACTTTAGATTTGATCTATAGGTTTAATATGAAATTAAATAAGTATAAAATATTATGAATAGCATGTAGCAAGTTTCACTTGCCTCGACAGATCAGAAACGGGTATACAGAACGTCACACGTCGGCGGGAAAAGTCGCGACGTACGCACGGTACTTGGAATGGATCCAAACAACGCACAAGGGGATCACACGGGTCAGAGATGCTTGCTGGGTCGTCGGGATCGTCGACGTCGTCACGGTTCCGGCGAACTACAGAGGTTTAAAAAAAATTACAGAAAAGGAAAATATACAAGAAAGAAAGAATAGAAAGAAGAAGAAGAGAAGAAAGGAGGAACGAGAGAGAGGAGGCTCACTGGGGTTGGACTGGTAAAGGGGAGACGAGATGGTGGCGACGAGATCGACGGAGCTTCAGCCAGGTATTGTGCAGGGGTGTGCAGGGTTCTTGGCGGCTAGGGTTTTGCTTAGGGTTTTTCTTGGTGTCGGGTGAGTAGGGATCTGTGAAGGAGAGAAGACAGAGGAGGAAGGAGAGAGGAGAGAAGAGGAAGAAGTTGATGATGGCGAGATGAGGTGGTGGTGCCGGGTTTAAAGGGTTCTCGGGGTTTCTTTGGGTGCAGGGGTATGCGCAGGGTGCTTGGGAGAACGAAAGAGTATGGTTGAGGAGGAAGAGATGAGAATGGAGACGAGGGTGGAGGCGAGGTCGGGGAAAAGGAGGCAGAGGAGGCGGCTAAGGTTAGAGTTGTGAGGTTGATGATGGGTTTCTCGTGAAGGCGCTCGGGGTGTTAAAAAAAAGGAGAAGATACGTAGAAGGGAGGTAACGGGATCCACGGGGAGGTGACGAGATTCGAGAAATCAACAGTGTTTGCGAGATGTGAGAGAGAGAGAGACAGGAGAGAGAAGCTTGGCTTCTAGCGAGGGGAGAGAAAGAGAGAGAAAGAGAAGGGAAGAGAGAGGAAGAGAGAGATTGAGAGAGAGATGTGGGGTCGGCGCAAAATAAAGGAAGAATCTGATTGGCTCGGGGAAAAAGAGAGAGAGAGAGGTGAGGTTGTTATGAAAAAGATTTTAAATAAAATAAGATTCGTAAGCTGTAAAATTTTAAACTGTTAAGAATTTTTTTTTTAAATACTAATAAAATTTGATATTTTTGGAAAATACAAATTTAGTCCAAAACACGCCCGGGTCGGGTCTAAAAATCCAGTTTTAAAATGTGAAAATATATGCGACTTCCAAATTTTAAAATGAACGCTTAGGTAACGAAAAAGCATACCCCCAAGAACGGACGCACGTACGTGCGCGTAGCCATCCAAATACGTCCGTTTCGCTGAACGGGACGAGAACAAGATGCATGGACGCTACCACAGGGTTAGGGGTATCAAGCAGGCTATGAAATGCAATTTTAATTTATTTTACGTGATCTAAAATGTTATATGTAAAATATGCAATGCCAAATAAAATTAATATGCAGTCCACATTAAATGCACGTGTCTATTTAACAAGCCAGGGTAGTCTATAAACATGAATATGAGTCAACCCACCCAAGCAAGCGGGTCGGGTCGAATGCAATGTAAAAGTAAACTACCATTCGCATCCAAACATGATAAATCAATAAAAAACCACAGACAAGAAAATACGGAAACAGAAATTGGTATAACTGAACTCGGTTGTTACATTATACCCAACTACAAAAAGAATTTCGTCCTCGAAATTCCAAGAACAAGAAAGGATAAACAATCAATCATACTACAAGGATAGATGTAGAAACTTCTGCCGGATTTCGTCTTCTCGTTCCCAAGTTGATTCTCCATGTGAGCGATTTCCCCAAGAAACAAGCACAAGGGGGATAACCTTGTTCTTAAGAACCCTTTCTCTTAAGAACCCTTTCTCTTCGATCCATAATCGACATCGGTCGCTTCTCAAAAGTCAAATCTTCTTGTACAATTAGCTCCGAATAGTCCAACACATGTGTTTCATCTCGAACGTATTTACGGAGTTGAGATACGTGAAACACGTCATGAACATTCGCCATGGATTGCGGTAACGCCAATCGATAAGCCACTTCTCCAACACGTTCCAAAATCTCAAAAGGTCCAACGAATCGAGGACTAAGCTTTCCTCGACTTCCGAAACGAATCACCCCTCTAGTCGGTGATATCTTCAAGAATACCAAATCACCCACGGCGAACTCTAGAGGTCTTCTCGATGTATCTGCCTAACTCTTCTGTCGGTGTTGTGCTGCTTTCATATGATTCCTGATAGTATTAACCTTCTCAATTGTTTGCACGATCAAATCCAGTCCCAACAATCTTCGTTCACCAACAACGTTCCAAACAAACAGGTGAACGACACTTGCGACCATATAAAGCTTCGAATGGAGCCATCTGAATAGTCGCCTGGAAACTGTTATTGTAAGAAAACTCCACTAAATGTAGATGATCCTCCCATGAACCCTTGAAGTCTAACATGCAAACTCTCAACATGTCTTCAAGAATTTGGATCGTTCTCTCCGACTGGCCATCTGTTTGAGGATGATAAGCTGTGCTAAACTTCAATCGAGTCCCCAAACTTTCCTGTAACCTCCTCCAAAAGTGTGATAATAAACGCGTGTCACGGTCAGACATGATGCTCACCGGTACTCCATGCAATCTTACTATCTCCTGCATGTACCGCTCTGCCAACGCTTCTGTTGATTGACCGACTCGAAAATGGTATGAAATGAGCTGCCTTGGTCAATCGATCAACAATCACCCAAACTGCATTGTTGCCCTTTAGACTTCGCGGTAAAGCCGTCACGAAATCCATAGTTATATGTTCCCACTTCCACTGAGGAATCGAAAGTGGTTGCAATAAACCGGCAACTCTTTGATGTTCAGCCTTGACTTGCTGACACACCAAGCACTTTGCCACAAAACGGGCAATCTCCCGTTTCATGCCTTCCCACCAGAATTGCTGTCGTATATCTCGGTACATCTTTGTGCCTCCTGGATGTACGGAATATGTTGAACTGTGCGCCTCCTTCATAAGTTCTTCACGAATATCTCCCTTTGGCACACAAAAAAGGCTACCATAACGCAACGAACCATCTTCATGAATCAATAAGTCCGTTCGAAGTCCAGCTTCAACCTGTCCACGAAACTTTTGCAATCTAGGGTCCTGCAATTGCGCTGCTTTAATATTCTCGATCAGCGACGACTGTACTTGCAGCTGCATCAGCTGTCCCGAAGAATGAGGTAGCACAATCTCCAAATCAAATCTTCGAAAGTCTTCAATAAGTTCCTTCTGCGTGAACACATACTTCAAACTTTTATGATCGGTGAAAACCTCGACCCTTTCGCCCAATAGGTTGTGTCTCCAAATCTTCAAAGCGAAAATCACAGCTGCTAGCTCCAAGTCATGAGTTGGGTAATTCTTCTCATGGGTCTTCAACTGTCTCGATGCGTAAGCTATAACCTTTCCGTGCTGCATTAAAACACATCCCAATCCTTTCCCAGATGCGTCGCTGTAAATCACCAATCCTCCGGAACTGTCTAGCACGGTCAGAATAGGAGCGGTTATCAATCTCTGCTTCAACGCCTCAAAGGCTGACGCACACTTCTCCGTCCACACAAAAGGTACCTCCTTGCGCGTAAGCTTGGTCAAAAGCTCCGCCAGACGAGCAAAGTTCTCCACAAACCTCCTGTAATACCCGGCAAGTCCAAGAAAGCTTCTGATTTCTGCAACATTCTTCGGAATCGGCCAATCTCGAACTGCTGCAATCTTTTCGGGATCAACTGCGATTCCATCTCCAGACACGATATGCCCCAAAAACTTTACTTCTTCCAGCCAAAACTCGCACTTGCTCATCTTTGCATATAATTTTTCTTGTCTCAACGTCTGCAGTGCGATCTTCAAATGTTCTGCATGCTCTTCAATACTCTTCGAGTAGACCGGAATATCATCAATGAACACCACTATAAACTGGTCCAAGAATGGTGAAAAGATTCGGTTCATCAAGTCCATGAATATTCCCGGTGCATTCGTTGCTCCGAAGGGCATCACTAAATACTCGTAATGTCCATACCGAGTTCGGAACGCCGTCTTGCAAATATCTCCAGTTTTAACTCGGACCTGATGATATCCGGATCGTAAATCCAGTTTTGAGAATACCCCCGCGCCACTAAGCTGCTCGAATAATCCGCCAATGCGAGGGATCGGGTACTTGTTCTTAATAGTCACCCGGGTTAATTCTCGATTATCGATGCACATCCTCCTTGTGCCATCTTTCTTCTTAACTAGAAGAACTGGAGCTCCCCAAGGCGAGTTACTGCTGCGAATCCAACCGTTCTCAAGTAATTCAGTAACCTGCTTCTTAACTTCTTCCAACTTCACTGGTGCCATTGGATAGTACGCTTTAGAAACTGGCGCTGCACCAGGAACAAGATCAATCGCGAACTCCACGTCTCGTTTCGGCGGTAAACCTGATATGTCTTCGAACACGTCTATGAAATCTTGAACAACAGCTGGCGCTTCATCTTTAGCAACCTCCATCGACGAAAGAACACTATTTGTCGGCCTAGCCTTAAACTCGACTGGCCCGACAGAACTGCTAACACCAAACATCCTCTGGATGTCCGGGAATCTGGAAATTCGCTTTCTTTGCTCTACACTCAATGTGAGCATGGAAAGTGCCGAAAAATCCATTTCCAAGACGACTTCATAACTACCGGTAACAAACACCAAGAAATCTGCAAATAGCTCCCGTCCGCCAACAACCACGATCCTTACACCCTCTATTAGTTATGATTTTCTCATTCCCAGTGTGTATGTCTCAATAACTAAACAGGGTTGTGCAAGTAATCGAGTGTGTAGTAATAAACTTAGACGACATAAACAATGGGGTGCACCAGAATTGAATAACGCTAATGCGAGAAAACCATGAACAAGTAGGGTACCTGAAACGACTTCCTCTGAGGCTTTAGTCTCTTCAGCTGTCAGGGTAAAGGCTTGAGCCTGATTAGCTCCCCGAATTAACTGCTCCTGGTCTGGAAACTGCTTTTGCGGTGGCTCTCGAGTATCCTCCTTCAATCTTAGCTTTGACAGACAAGTATCAATAGTATGATCAGTTGATCCACAAATCAGACAAAGTCTAAGCCTCTTTCGACAATCTCTCCAGAAATGACTCGGTCGTTGGCAGTAATCGTACAATACCCTTCCTTTTTGCTTGGGCAAAACTGGCCTCCGAACATTCTCTTTCTTATGAAGTTTCGACGGGCAAGCATGGATAGTGTGATCCACCGATCCACAAACCAAACAGAGTCCCCGCTTCCTTCGGCAATCTCTTTGCACATGTCCAGGTAAACGGTAGTAGTTACAAATCACGCTCCTTTTCCGATCAGCAACGATTGTTTTCTTCATTGGTGCTACGCCGCGTCGGTTCACCGGAATACTTCTACGTACGGGCGTTTGGTTTGGTGCAAACACCGGCTTCAGCTCGGTCTGCTGCTTGTGGTCCTCAAGTAAGTCACGAATTACTCCAAGCAAAGTAGCGTCATCCATACACCTCTGGTACGATTGTAGATTCCTGGCTTCCATGATACTGTAACCAAGACACCAAAGAGGATTAGTATGATAACAGATTCAACATATAGATCAAGGATATGAATCAAGGCTAGAACTCCGAGTTACTTAAATAGAGTACCGCATTGTAACCATGCCATGGTATCATAGCTATAATTACATAACTCCACCCAAGTCGCCTAAGTTCTAGAGATAACAAAAGAAAACCAGGTTTCGAGTCGATATGCAAAGGAGGTTTGCATATCGTAAAAGTATAAACAGGAGGAGGTTAAGATTCAAAAATGGTAAGACAGTAAGGTGGCAGGACATGTTTCCTAACCACGAGTATTCTGTTCGTGTATTGGGTCCAAATACCCAACTACAAAAGAATCAAACCCGATTAACGTATAACCTATGGTTCTGATACCAAAAGAACCATGTTACGCCCCGCTTCCCAGAGTACGCTAAGATGAGCACGTGACATAGCCAACCATGCTACCTATGGATAGGAAATATCCTTCCACGGTCACATTACGGCTGTAGAGATATCAAGAACAATAATAATCTATCTAACACATGTCCATAAGCCAGAATAAAACGAGTCAAGAATAAAAATAATGCGGAAGCAAAAGATCCAGTACAAGAATAACTGGAATGCATGTCCCATAATGCGGGCTCACATCAGGAAAGAAAAATACCGAAAGTAAAATGAACTAACTACTAGCAAGTCCTCACTGCTCAGCCTGCTGACTGAAATACTCCTGCTCGGACTGCAGCAAAGGTAAGGAATCTGGGCCATGCAAAACCCAGACGTCAGTGCGTCATAATATCAAGCAATACTATAAACAGGGGTAACAAGATATGCAGGTATGAGTATAAATGGTAAAACAGGTGTAACGGCAATATAAATCAGGACAGTGAAGGATAGTGTGCAGTGAGTAATCTAAAACCGGCCAACTGTGTTAACTACTCTTAAGTATTTGAAATCAATTTGATGAATCATCGATGTAACTCAATAGTATCCCGTGCGTGCCCGGGATCACGGTCTATGACTCTCGGGCTGAATCCGAGACGTGCCGCAAAGCAGTAAAGGGTGGTAGGTAATGACGAGTGATGTCAGCAGCATCACCCCGGGGCTGGCCTAGCCCGTAAGACTGATCAGAAAAGGTGTCGAACTGTCGAGTTACAAGTCAGGTTTCATCATTGATTTCCCCATACCCCCAAGTTATATGTGTTCAAGTCAGTTATTAAATAATCTGGAGCTAATGCCAACACAGGATCAGGCAGGTACAGGTTTGTCTGGATAGACAACAGGAAATGTCCGTAGGGACAACAGGTCAGGTTTGTTAGCATTAGTAACAAGATCAGGTAACAGGCAAAGCCATGGTACATCAGGTCAAGTCAGGTAGTATATAGGTATCATGTCATGTCAAGAGGTGCACGGTACCATGTCGTGTCAAGTAGTAGGTGTAACAAGTTATGTCAGGGGTGCACAAAATGTCATGTGGGTGCTCATAATCAAACTAAAAATAAGCAGGGGTATACAAAACAAGTATAGGGTACTAATGGAACAATAAAATGGAACATTGTCATGCGGTATGCAAATAGGTACAGATTAAAGCATATGGATGCACGGTTATCGATTTGGGTTAAGGGGATAGTTTCAACATTAATTAAATACGGTTTATCAAATATGGAATGTTAAAATCTCGTTAATATGTATTAAATGATCTAGGGATGCAATTATATATAAAATAGGTTAAATGGATGCAAACGGGTGTCCGATAGGGTATAAACTATTAAAAAGGTACTATGGGCTATGCAAATAATTATTATGTGATTTAAATATGGATGTGGGTCCTATGTATAGTAAACTAAAATGCAACAGGGTATGTTTCAAGTTCTGAATCTAAAAGATATAAACGGAACATTGAAATGTTAAATTGGAACACGTGACTTTAGATTTGATCTCCAGGTTTAATATGAAATTAAATAAGTATAAAATATTATGAATAGCATGTAGCAAGTTTCACTTGCCTCGACAGATCAGAAACGGGTATACAGAACGTCACACTTGCCTCGGCAGGAAAAGTCGCGACACGCGCACGGTACTCGTAATGGATCCAAACAACGCACAAGGGGATCACACAGATCAGAGATGCTTGCTGGGTCATCGGGATCGTCGAAGTCGTCACGGTTCCGGCGAACTACAGAGGTTTAAAAAAATGCCAAGTTGATTTATGGCACCGTGTATCGGAGGTGTTGGTGCCGGTGTTCCCCTCCGAAGGACGGCGCACAGGACCGCGATGTCCTGGCACTGAGATTCGGGGCAGATGCTATTTGGTTTTATCCGTCCACCTCTCCGAAGATGCCAAGTTGATTTATGGCACCGTGTATCGGAGGTTTAGACGGATGTGGCCGTTGTAGCAGACTTTGTCAGATTCCCCCTCGCTAGAGAGGTTTTTTGATTGTGGGGACGCTCTTCCCTGCAGGCGCAAGCCCCTGTAGTTAATTACGCTACCACATCGCGGTAACAACTTTCTCCTTCTCCAGAATTTCACTTCGTGTCGTGGGTGTTTGTTTTGTTTGTGATTGCCCGTGGATTGTATACGGAGACTGAGTAATACCGTCGCCCGTAGGACGTGGATTAGTCCAAATCCGTATTTACTTAGATTTGGGTTTGGTGTTTTAGTTTAAGGATACGTTAGCCTCGTTGATGCTAAGATCAACTTAAACGTGATTTATTTAATATATGGCCATCGGGACTCGTCACCTCTCTGACGTCGTTGAAGGATTACAACGATAAGTGTCAGAGGAGTTCAGAGATGTACCCTCGAACCGAAGTTGATTTAGGGTTTTATAGTCCATTTGAATGTTTAAGGATACGTTAACCGTGTTTGGGGCTAAGATCAACTTAAACGGGACCGTTTAGATCCGGCAAAAGTGCATTTGGAGGCTCTATTGTTCCAGTTTAGGGACGTGGTGGTCCATACTCCAGTTTAGGGACGTGGTGGTCCATATTCCAGTTTAGAGACGTGGTGGTCTATCGCCAGTTTAGGGACGTGGTGGTCCATATTCCAGTTTAGGGACGTGGTGGTCCACCATTAGTTTAGGGACGTTCCGGTCCAATATTAGTTTACGGACGTTTCGGTCCAATATTAGTTTAGGGACGTTTCGGTCCGATATTAGTTTAAGGACGTTTCGGTCCGATATTAGTTTAAGGACGTTTCGGTTCGATATGAGTTTAAGGACGTTTCGGTCCACGAGTTTAAGGACCCCGCAGTCCATATTGATGTATGGTCGTTGGGACCCGTCACCTCTCTGACGTCGTTGAAGGATTACAACGACAGGTGTCAAAGGAGCTCGGAGATGTACCCTCGAACCGGATATAAATTGATTTAAAGGAGCAATCTTGCTCAGTCAATTTAATTTGAGGACTTACGGCCAAAATTGGGCTAAGTCCAGTTGAAAATGTCCAACATTTTATTTGCTTTTGCATTGCATTTATTTTTATTTTTATTTGGGCTTTGCCCAGAAAGGATGCAGAGCATGTTGGGCTCTACCCTTTATAAATGATGCAGAGCATCAATTTTATTTGGGCTCTGCCCTTTTATTGCTTTGCAATTTATTTTGGCCTGTTTGGTCTTTTAATTGGGCTTGGCCCTTTAAGAAATGCCTTGCATTTGTTAGGCGCTTTGCGCCACTCACTGAGCGCAAGCGCTTATGGTGAAGACACGTGTCATGCTCTGGTGAGCGCAAGCGCAACAGTGCAGTGCGCTGCGCTAGTGCGCTGCGCTGTTGCGCTGCTGACACGTGGCGCGCTCTGGTGAGCGCAAGCACAACAGTGCAGTGCGCTGTGCTAGTGCGCTGCGCTGTTGCGCTGCTGACACGCGGCGCGCTCTGGTGAGTTGCGCCAACTCCAGAGAGCAAAGCTCTTATTTCAAGAGCGCATAGCGCAAGTGGTTTAGATGCTGACACGTGGCGCTCTCCCAAGAGCGCAACAGCGCAGTTTGCAAGTGCAAAGCACCAAGAATCTTTTAGATTCAAGAACAGAAGTGCAAAGCACTATTTGATTTCTTGATCTAATTTAGATATAAAAAATAAGTTTTTTCTTGTTTTTCTCATCTGAGAGAACCAAAGGTTCATGAAAAGTGCAAAGCAGTAATTTTGTTTTATTTTATTTTTATTAAAGATCATTGATCTTGTTTTTAGATCTATGATCTATTCATAAGAGAACTTTCTCTTTTTTCTAAAGGTTTTTACCTTTTTTATTCTTGAGAAGTTTCTCAGAGTTCTTTTCTCTCCTTCTTTTTTTATAGAAAGATGTTGATCCCCTTTTAATTGAGGCCTAGGGTCCTTTTTATAGTGCCCATAAATTAGTTAAATTTGTTAAAGAGATCTTTCTCTGAGTGATTTGGGGAATTTTCCCCACCGTTGGATCTTTGATCCAAGGGCTTCTGCTTTGCAGAAGAAAATCTTCTTGTTTTAACAAGAACAGAAAAGATTTCTTAAAATTTTTAATTCTGTTTGGCGCAGATGCCCCAGCGCGTGACACGTGTCGCGCAGCGCACAGCGCAGGGCAACTGCGCTGACACGTGTCGCGCAGCGCACAGCGCAGCGCAACTTGTGCGAGCGCATCTGCGCTGACACGTGCTAGCTGACACGTGTCGCGCAGCGCACAGCGCAGCGCATCTGCGCTGACACGTGTCGCGCAGCGCACAGCGCAGCGCAACTGAAGTGTTGCTTCCTTTATTAAATTTTAAATTTTCAAAGCAGAGCTTTGCTCTGATTGGGGGGAAGATGAAGCGTTGCTTCATCTCCCGCCTTGGAATTTGAACAGAGCTTTGCTCTGATTGGGGTAAACAAATGCCCCCCCACCGTTGCGCTTACGTGGCCCCAAACGTGAGCGCAACGGTGGCGGAATTCCAACCGCCGTGACAACTTTTGGAAGTCGAAGAGGCACTTGATGCCTATAAATAGGACCTTTGGTCCCCCACAGATGCTTATCATCTTTCAGATTTTATTTTTCAAAAAACTTCAGAGTTTTGCTCTTGCCTTCAAGAACTCCAGAGCTTTGCTCTCCTTTCCAAAGTTTTTAGAAAAACTTTAGGTAAAATTGATTCTTACATTAAATTAATTTTAATTAATCTTAACCAACAGAGCTTTGCTCTCATAGATCTTTTGATCTAAAGAGATCCCCATTGGGGTTTCACTAGCAGAGCTTTGCTTATTTTCAAAGTTAGAAACTTTAGGTAAAATTAATGTAAATCAAATTAATTTAAATTAATCACAGTCAAAGAGCTTTGCTCTCACAGATCTTTTGATCTAAAGAGATCCCCATTGGGGTTTCATTAAGCTTTTGTTCATGGGTTTTAATCCCTGAACAGAGCTTTGCTCTCTAGGAATTTAGCCCTCTATGTATATTATTTTTCTTCTATCGCTAATTTTCCTGTGGTATTTCCTCCAGGCATAATGGCGGTGCATCTATACAGTTTACACGAGTTCATCACCTATGACGATATCCACGCACAGGGTCGTCAACAAAACCAGGAGTTTACAGACGCTCAATGTGCAGGGGTCATGGGTCGTCTAAACGCAAGCGGTGGTTGGCTGCTACCCCGTCGTTCGGCTCTTTTGAAAGTCGTGCTGGGAGCAATATGGAGAGCACTTCCGGGTCTTCACGAGGCCCTGCCGCTCAATGCGCTAGATGATGCCGAGGACAAGGTGCATTCAGTGTACCTGACGGGGCTGATCTCGAAGAAACGGCGGGACAGCCTCATTGACATCCTACACCAAATCTTCCAGCAGACGACGATAGTTGCTGCTTATCGAAGGCCGGGAGGGCTTGCCGAGGATCTTGACACAGAGGAGCGTGAGAGGCTGCGCATAAGAATAATTAGAAAGGCCAGAAGAACTCTGGATGGCCTTACTTTTGAATTCCTCAATCCGTGCCCCGGATCTGAGGTTATACCGTTGTAATAATTTGAATAATGTTTCTTATTCATTGCTCTTGTGATTGTAAGAATTTTTAGCAATATGAATGGAAACCCTCCTCTTTTTTTTTATTTCAGCTTGTCTTATTTCTTGTCCTGAGTCTTATGCCCATGCATAAATGAATGCGTCTCGAACGCCTAATCAAATGTAAATCGGATGTTCTTTCTGTAGCTTTCTTCTTTCTCTTATTATCGGCATGCTATCTTAATAAACATGGTTGACGGATAATAGAGCACGCATCTTGACTTTCTTAAGAAATAGCGATGGCTTAGGCCGCAGGTTCGGATCCGCTGCCTAAGACCTTTCAACTCTATAAGCCGTGAGGGTCTCATGGAGACTTTTCTCCCTACGGATCGAGAGGATCTCGTAGGTGGGTTTTTCTCCTTAGGAATCGTGAGGATTCCTAAGTGTGGTTTTCTCTTGTAAGTCGTAAGGATCCTACAAGAGAATTTTTCCCTCTTACGAGTTGAGAGGACTTGTAAGCGGTTGTTTCCCTCCTTGTCGAAGTTCGATGTTGAAGAGTGAGACCCGTGGATGGTATGCAAGAGACCGTTTTGGGCCAACTTGCAGGGTCCCAGTGCTTAGGAAACAGGCTTCTTTTATGCCCACTGCCTAAGGCTTTATCTCACGAGTCGAGCCGCCTCAACAATTTTTTTCGCAAGTCGAGACGAATCGAGCGTTTCTCGCAAGAACATCTTAACGTCGCATTTAACCTCTGCTCTTTACGACAGAAGCCCGTTAAGGTTGGTGGTACTTAGGGTTTTGGCCATCGTACCGTCGCATAAGCTGATATAGTCCTCGATAGGCAATCGTGCTGTTCGAGTAGCCCTGCGACTGCCGTGTCTCTGATCCCTTCGGGGGCTGGACAAGACGTCTTCAAGCAATCCTCCTTGGCAGTTTGACCGTCGGAAGAGCAAGAGTTAGGAATTTGCCATGTCGCTTTTTACTTGAGGTTAGGCTTATTTTGGTGAGCCCCGATGAGTCATAACCACTCCGCGCTGGTGTGGGGATGATCTCCGATAGTCTTTCGGGCTTTATATGAATTGCCGTCAAGACCCTGAAACTAGGAATTTAGCCTTTGCTTCGTTTGCTGGTATTGCGTCTGCTGTATCGAGACGAATGTTGTGGTGGGAACTAGGGATTTTGTCGTGGCTCCGTTTGTTTGATGACGTTGCGTCTGCTGTGTCGAGACGAACGTTGGGGTGACATCTCGTCTGCTGTATCGAGACGGACGTCGAGGTTGTCTCTAGGTTGCTGGTGAACCGCCGAGGTTTGGAACTAGGGATTTTTCCGTGGCTCCATTCGTTTAATGACGTTGCGCCTGCTGTGTCGAGACGAACATTGGGGTGACATCTCGTCTACTGTATCGAGACGAATGTCGAGGTGGTGACCATTCTGTGCTGGTGCGAGATGATCTCCGATTGTCTTTCCGGTTTTATATGAGTTACCGTCAAGACGTCGAAGCTAGGAATGTGGCCTTCGCTTCGTTTGCTTTGGTGTGTCCAAATCCTGTTGGAGGAAGAACGCTGGGGTTGACATTTCGTCTGCTGTATCGAGACGAACGTCAAGGTGGTGACCACTCTGTGTGAGATGATCTCCGGTGGTCTTTCAGGCTTTATATGACTTGCCGTTGAGACCTTGAAGCTAGGAATTTGGCCTTCGCTTCATTTTCTCACACTGCGTCTGGTGTATTGAAACGAATGCTGAGGTGGAGCTGGGATTTTGCCGTCACTCCGCTTGGTTTCGACCATGGGGTCTTTTGCATGTACACCCTGCTGGACTGCGAAGGAACGCCGTTGTTGACATTGCGTCTGCTGTAACGAGACGAATGCTAAGGTAGAGTTGGGATTTTGCCGTTACTCCGCTTTGTTTCGACCATGTGGTCTTTTGTTGACGTTGCATCTGCCTCCAGCTGGACTGCGGAGGAACGCTGCTGTTGACATTGCGTCTACTGTATCGAGACGAATGCTGAGGTGAAGCTGGGATTTTGCCATCGCTCCGCTTGATGGTGTAATATCTGTGTCCTGCTGGAATGAGGAGGTACACCGTTGTTGGTCTGCAGGCTGCAGATGTGGCCATTGAGATTTGGAACTAGAGACTTTGCCATGGTTCCGTTTCGTTGCGATTCTGAGGTCGGTTGTTGACGTCATGTCTGCATCTAGTTGGAGTGAGGAGAAACGCCGTTGGTGATCTCTAAGTTGTCGATGTTGACGTCGAGACCCTGAAGCTCGGGATCTTCGTTTGCTTCATTTGTTGACATCGTGTCTGTAATATTGCGACAAATGTCGAGATTGTCTCTAGGTTGTCTATGAACCGTCGAGATTCGGCTTCGATTTTTGATGGAGCCTGTTGGGAAGATATGGTTCCCTCTTTATCTGTGCCCCTGGATTGTATACAGGGATCGATGTGATTTCACCTGTAGGGCAAAAAGTTTCATTCTTTCATTTTTTTATTCTTTCCGTGATGCTTTATCATTTCAGCTTTTTATATCGCGAAAATCGCGATTGCCCAATCATTTCGGCTATTTTTCGCGGTGCCCAATCATTTCGGCTATTTTTTCGCGGTGCCCAATCATTTCGGCTATTTGTTTTATTTTTACTCGCTGCTTTTTATTGTAAGTTGTCCAATCATTTCGGCTATTTTGCATGCATACATTTTTACTTGCTGCTTTTTATTGCAAGTTGCCCCATCATTTCGGCTATTTCGTATGCATGTGTGGCTCGCTGATTTTTTATCGCGAGTGTGGAACTTGGAATCTGACACCAATCTCAGCATCAGCATCGCTACAACTGGAATATTGTCAGGAGCGAATCATCATTTTCCATGAAGGGACTTGGAATTTGATACCGTTTTAGGCATCAGCATCGCTACAACTGGGATATTGCCAGGAGCGAATCATCATTTGCCTTTGTCGATATCGAACAAAGGGTGGCTTAGTAAACAGGGTTAGGATTCTGTCGACTAAGGGTTTTGACTTCATGAGCCGTAAGGGTCTCACAAAGGTATTTCTCCCTACAAGTCGTGAGGATCTCGTAGGTGTGTTTTCTCCTTAGGGATCATGAGGATTCCTAAGTGTATGTTCCTATGTAAGTCGTAAGGATCTTACAAAAGGGTTTTCTCCTTATAAGTCGAGAGGACTTGCAAGGGTCGTTCACCGTATGGACATATCCCCAGTCACGGATGGGACTTGGTTAGGGAATGTTTATTCGCGCCCGTGGATTGTATACAAGGGTCAGTATCGAGCCGCTTGTAGGGCCATAACGAAAGTTGTGGGGGTTTCTTAAGCACAGGTTTAGGTCTCTGTAACTTAAGACTTTCAAATCTTATGAGCCGTGAGGGTCCCATAAGAGAGTTCTCCTTACGAGTCGTGACGATCTCGCAAGTGTATTTTCTCCTTAGGAATCGTGGGGATTCCTAAGTGTGTTGTTCCCTTGTGAGTCGTAAGGATCTCACGCGGGTGGTTTCTCCTTATAGGGTCGAGAGGCCCCTATAAGTGTTTCTTAACGAGGTTGCGCCCTTTCGGGTTTTCACAAACACTCGCCGGTAGTCCTGCTGTTTTTACTCACGGAGCCCTCTCGGGTTTTCATCCGTGCCCGTTGTGCTTATGGACATACCGTTTTTTTTTGTTTTTTGTTTTTTTTTCTTTTTTTTTTACGAGGTCGGGCCTTTTCGGATTTTCACGAACACTCGCCGGTAGTCCTGCTGTTTTTACTCACGGAGCCCTTTCGGGTTTTCATCCGTGCCCTTTTTTCTTATGGACATACCGTTTTTTTTTTCTTCTTTTTTTTTACGAGGTCGCGCCCTTTCGGGTTTTCACGAACACTCGCCGGTAGTCCTGCTGTTTTTACTCACGGAGCCCTTTCGGGTTTTCATCCGTGCCCTTTTTGCTTATGGACATACCGTTTTTTTTTTATTTTATATTTTTTTTTATTTTTTTATCTCGTCAGCCTAAGGATGCTGCGGTATTAGTTTAAAGACGTTTCGGTCTGCTATTAGTTTAAGGACGTCTCGGTCCGCTATTAGTTTAAGGACAATTCGGTCCATTGTCGCCGTATTTGAGGCGAATATCTGGTTTATTGACTTTTTGGTCTATGAGTCCTTCTCCATGAATGAACATGATGCCCCCGGCGTATCCATCTTCTTCGGAGCGTGCGGTTGTGGCGGACTCACCTTCCAGTTCTCAGACAGCGCAAACTTGCCCTGTTGGTATTGGTCTTCAACCCAGTTTTTGAAGACGTAGCAGTCTTCGATCAGGTGACCCACTGTTTGGTGGTAAGGGCAATAATTAGGATTATTAACATCGCCTGGCCGCAACGGACGTTTTGGACCCGGCAGATTGATGAGTCTGTCGCACACTGCCAGCTCGAACAGTCCCCTTGTTTTATCTTGCGGAAACGAGTAAGGACGTTTCAACTTTTCCTGGAGGGGTTGCCGCTTGTTGCTTTGGCAAGCAACCGGTCTAGGGTCACCTGATTGTTGTTGAGCGCTGGCGACGAGGACCTTTTTTCCTTTTCTTTTATCCTTTTTGTTCGCTCCGTTGTTTGCGGGGTCGGGATTTTTTCCGAGTAGCATGCGATTGCATGGCTGAACGTTCTCGCAGCTTCTCAATTCCTTTATTTTTGAAATAGATTCCCCGAGGGAAGAGTTGGGGATAGCTTCTTCGTCAGAGTTGCTTCCAAAGGTGATAATTTGCGATGCCTTAGAGTCGGCTATATGGCAATCGTCGGCGACTCTCTTGCGCTCATATATCGCATTTTTCCGATGTCCGCAAGCTTCACACTTTGTCCCGTCGAAGTGTTGCTTTTGAGCGACATACCCTTGCCACCAACAGTTAAAGGATTCGCAGTCTTCGGTAGGATGTATGATCTTCTGATAATATAAACAGAAGTTACGGTGCATCTCTGCCTCAGCGAGAGTATTTTCTTCAGAGGGCGGTAGCTTCATTCCTATTGACAGAGCTTTGGCGAACCTTTTCCTCGTCTTGAATTTGTTTTTACCCGCAGTGTATGGCTTCTGATTTGACGGGAATGCCTTGGCTCTTTCCAGTATGGCCATTTCATGCTCTTGATTGGCTTTTGCTTTCAGATGAATTTCATTTAGGAAAGCATCGATCAACTCGTCTGACGGCCGTGGAATTTCTGTTTCAGGGTCCGCCCTCGTTTTCTCGGCGCAAGGAGCCTCTTTATTATCTGCCAATGAGTGAGAGATCACATGACAAGTTGCCCCCGGCGTGTTTGTCTTCTTTGGAGTATGCGGCTGTGGTGGGTTCACCTTCCAGCTTTCAGACATCGTGAACTTGCCTGGTAGGTATTGATTCTCGATCCATCCCTTAAAGACGAAACAATCCTCAATCGGGTGACTTACCGTTTGGTGGTAAGGGCAATAATTGGGATTATTAAGATCGCCTGGCTGCGACAGACGCTTTGGACTCGGCAGATTAATGAGTCTGTTGCGCACTGCCAGCTCGAACAGTCTTCCTGTTTTATTCTGAGGAAACGAGTAAGAACGTCCTAGCCTCTCTTCGAGGGATGGGCGTGGACGCGCGTTGTTTTGGCGAACGACCGGCTTTGAGTTGCTCGACTGTTGTTGATCATTGGGGACGACGATCGCTTTCCCTTTTCCTTTCTCATCTCGGGAATCTGATTTTGGAGGAGACGGTCTATGGCCCATCTGGTCCATTTGGGCTAATTTGTCAATCAAGGCCTGGAAGGTGGTCGGCCTGAAGAACATCATGAATTGTGAGATAGTCGCCTGCGGATCGAGAGTGCCCACAAACATGCCTACCGCAGGTGCCTCTTCTATGCGTTGTTCGCATTTCGACCATAGGTTCCGCCATCGTGTTGCGTATTGAACCCACGTTTCGCTTGGCCTTATCCTGGCATTTATTGGTGCTGTTATCGGGGTGCGTTCACTAGCACTCGCGAATCTTTATGTAAACAGCAGTTCCATCTCTGCAAATGTTTTGACAGAGTCGTTAGGTAGCTCCGAATACCATTCAAAGGCTGTTTCTGCTAAGCTGCCGACGAATTGACGTAGCAACAATTTGTCATCGCCTCCAGTATTGCCGCATAAGGCCCTGAATTGAGCGACATGCTGATGCGGATTCCCTGTCCCTTTATATACGTGGAATTTAGGGATCGTATATCCTGGCGGGTAACTGATTTGGTCATACCAGCCCAGATACGGTCGTCCGGTTCTAACAATTTGCCCAGCCGCTTCATTCGCCTGATGAACCCGGATCTGCTGAACTATATATTCGTCTAGGTCAACTTTGGAGATTGCCTCCTCCTTGGCTGTTGACAGAGCCGGCGGAGGATTTGACGTTTCTCCCCTGTCGTCTTCAAGGACGATCGGAGGATCTTCAGCAGGAGGGTCCGGCTGTAACATCATCCCTACCATATCTTGGAAGAGGAGCGCCATCTGTTTTATGTTAGCCGCTTGCTCTGCAGCTTCTTTATCCCTTTTTTCGAGGACTCTGCGTAAAAAGTCAGTGTCGGTTTCTTGTTCTTGACGCTCATCCGAAGACGTTTCAGAGCTTTCTTTTGGCTCAGTGAGTGCAGCCATTGTAGTCATCATTTCCTGAAGCTTTTGTTGTTGCTCCTGGGCTTTCGTCACGGATCGAGTGAGCGGTCGGTGGCCCGTAGAAGTGCGGCTTTCCTCCTTTCCAGAAGCCATATAAACAGTGTGCACCACCATGCCCCCAGATTTGGGGCGTTTGTGTTCAGCGCTCTTATGCTTCGCCATGTTCATAGGGGCTTTTTGTGGCCTCCTTTTTTGAGTGATTGGAGTTAAGGGAGCCGTTGTAGTGGGCACCCAAGTAGCTTTTGCTTTTTGTGGTTTGACGGAGTAATCCTTCCCCTGCCGAACCTTCATCTTTTTCTGTCGTCGAAGGCAGTCTTGATCGATCACCGACTCTTGGACCTGTCGCCAGACTTTGTAAATTTTAGAGGACAGCCGTTGAGGGGGCTGCTCTAGCTTCTTCTCTGGAGTATTCTCCACAGGTGAAGGAGTTCGTTTCAACATCGCAGTAGGAGAGTTTCTGCGCACCTTGTTGAGCAGTTCAAAGCTATTCTTGGTTGGAACAGCAGCATCGATCCTCACCATCGGAGCTGACGGAGTTATCCCAGAGGGGGAGTTGCCTCCAGCCTTCCTCACTCGACGCCAGTGGCGACGTCGAGCGTGTCTTGCGGATGGAGTTGTTTCAGCTACAAGGGTGACTTCGTCGTGCCCCCTGCTTTGAGGAGAGACTGTTATTGGTGCTAGCCTATCGAAGGCTGATACCCGTTGAGAAGTAATGTCTAATCTGTCAAAGACAGACCTCTGGGCAGGGGAAGCAGCTTTGAGGATCTCGCCTGGAGCAGCAACTGGAATGGCCAGCCTTGTAAAAACTGACTTCTTGGAAGGAGGGGCCTTTCCAATGATTTCGTCCGCTTGAGCCGGGATGGCTATCCGCTTTGGGATGGCAACTTCGGGTATCGCGGGCTTTTGCATGGGCCCGTTGGAGCTCTGACCTAGCCTATTAAAAACCGAGGCAGTGGAGTTGGGCGACCCGTTGAGAGGGGTCGCAGTAGTAGCAAGCCGATCGAATGCCGACTTCTTGGGAGCTTCTTGCGATGTCATTGGGGCATTGACGCTCATCGGTGGGATCATGGTCCCAAAGAACAGCCCAGTGGTGGCCTGAGTTACCTGTTCCACCGGCATAGCGAAGATGGAGGCCGCCTGAGGCCCATAAGTCACTCCTCCGGACGGGATGGAGCGAGAGTTGCAGTTGCATGTAGTGCAGTTTGAAACCATTGATCTTCTGTTTTCTGCACGGAGCAAGACACCAAATCTTAGTACCTCAAATCCACAGGCAACCACAGCAAACCGCGATTCGTTCGCGAACACGACATACGAAGTGTGGAGTGGAAAGAGGAAAAGGTCCCACCGGGCGTGCCAGAATCTGTTCCCCTCCGAAGGACGGCGCACAGGACCGCGATGTCCTGGCACTGAGATTCGGGGCAGATGCTATTTGGTTTTATCCGTCCACCTCTCCGAAGATGCCAAGTTGATTTATGGCACCGTGTATCGGAGGTTTAGACGGATGCGGCCGTTGTAGCAGACTTTGTCAGATTCCCCCTCGCTAGAGGGGTTTTTTGATTGTGGGGACGCTCTTCCCTGTAGGCGCAAGCCCCTGTAGTTAATTACGCTACCGCATCGCGGTAACAACTTTCTCCTTCTCCAGAATTTCACTTCGTGTCGTGGGTGTTTGTTTTGTTTGTGGTTGCCCGTGGATTGTATACGGAGACTGAGTAATACCGTCGCCCGTAGGACGTGGATTAGTCCAAATCCGTATTTACTTAGATTTGGGTTTGGTGTTTTAGTTTAAGGATACGTTATCCTCGTTGAGGCTAAGATCAACTTAAACATGATTTATTTAATATATGGCCATCGGGACTCGTCACCTCTCTGACGTCGTTGAAGGATTACAACGATAAGTGTCAGAGGAGTTCAGAGATGTACTCTCGAACCGAAGTTGATTTAGGCTTTTATAGTCCATTTGAATGTTTAAGGATACGTTAACCGTGTTTGGGGCTAAGATCAACTTAAACGGGACCGTTTAGATCCGGCAAAAGAGCATTTGGAGGCTCTATTGTTCCAGTTTAGGGACGTAGTAGTCCATACTCCAGTTTAGGGACATGGTGGTCCATATTCCAGTTTAGAGACGTGGTGGTCTATCGCCAGTTTAGGGACGTGGTGGTCCATATTCCAGTTTAGGGACGTTTCGGTCCAGCATTAGTTTAGGGACGTTCCGGTCCAGCATTAGTTTAGGGACGTTCCGGTCCAATATTAGTTTAGGGACGTTTCGGTCCAATATTAGTTTACGGACGTTCCGGTCCAATATTAGTTTACGGACGTTCCGGTCCGATATTAGTTTAAGGACGTTTCGGTCCGATATTAGTTTAAGGACGTTTCGATCCACGAGTTTAAGGACCCCGCAGTCCATATTGATGTATGGTCGTTGGGACCCGTCACCTCTCTGACGTCGTTGAACGATTACAACGACAGGTGTCAAAGGAGCTCGGAGATGTACCCTCGAACCGGATATAAATTGATTTAAAGGAGCAATCTTGCTCAGTCAATTTAATTTGAGGACTTACGGCCAAAATTGGGCTAAGTCCAGTTGAAAATGTCCAACATTTTATTTGCTTTTGCATTGCATTTCTTTTTATTTTTATTTGGGCTTTGCCCAAAAAGGATGCAGAGCATCAATTTTTTTTGGGCTCTGCCCTTTATAAATGATGCAGAGCATCAATTTCATTTGGGCTCTGCCCTTTTATTGCTTTGCAATTTATTTTGGCCTGTTTGGTCTTTTAATTGGACTTGGCCCTTTAAGAAATGCCTTGCATTTGTTAGGCGCTTTGCGCCACTCACTGAGCGCAAGCGCTTATGGTGAAGACACGTGTCATGCTCTGGTGAGCGCAAGCGCAACAGTGCAGTGCGCTGTGCTAGTGTGCTGCGCTGTTGCGCTGCTGACACGTGGCGCGCTCTGGTGAGCGCAAGCGCAACAGTGCAGTGCGCTGTGCTAGTGCGATGCGCTGTTGCGCTGCTGACACGCGGCGCGCTCTGGTGAGTTGCGCCAACTCCAGAGAGCAAAGCTCTTATTTCTAGAGCGCATAGCGCAAGTGGTTTAGATGCTGACACGTGGCGCTCTCCCAAGAGCGCAACAGCGCAGTTTGCAAGTGCAAAGCACCAAGAATCTTTTAGATTCAAGAACAGAAGTGCAAAGCACTATTTGATTTCTTGATCTAATTTAGATCAAAGAAAAATAAGTTTTTTCTTGTTTTTCTCATCTCAGAGAACCAAAGGTTCATGAAAAGAGCAAAGCACTATTTTTGTTTTATTTTATTTTTATTAAAGATCATTGATCTTGTTTTTAGATCTATGATCTATTCATAAGAGAACTTTCTCTTTTTTCTAAAGGTTTTTACCTCTTTTTATTTTTGAGGAGTTTCTCAGAGTTCTTTTCTCTCCTTCTTTTTTTTTAGAAAGATGTTGATCCCCTTTTAATTGAGGCCTAGGGTCCTTTTTATAGTGCCCATAAATTAGTTAAATTTGTTAAAGAGATCTTTCTCTGAGTGATTTGGGGAATTTTCCCCACCGTTGGATCTTTGATCCAAGGGCTTCTGCTTTGCAGAAGAAAATCTTCTTGTTTTAACAAGAACAGAAAAGATTTCTTAAAATTTTTAATTCTGTTTGGCGCAGATGCCCCAGCGCGTGACACGTGTCGCGCAGCGCACAGCGCAGCGCAACTGCGCTAGCGCATCTGCGCTGACACGTGCTAGCTGACACGTGTCGCGCAGCGCATCTGCGCTGACACGTGTCGTGCAGCGCACAGCGCAGCGCAACTGAAGCGTTGCTTCCTTTATTAAATTTTAAATTTTCAAAGCAGAGCTTTGCTCTGATTGGGGGGAAGATGAAGCGTTGCTTCATCTCCCGCCTTGGAATTTGAACAGAGCTTTGCTCTGATTGGGGTAAACAGCCGGGTTTAAAGGGTTCTCGCGGTTTCTTTGGCTGCAGGGGTATGCGCAGGGTGCTTGGGAGAACGAAGGAGGATGGTTGAGGAGGAAGAGATGAGAATGGAGACGAGGGGGGAGGCGAGGTCACGAAAAAGGAGGCAGAGGAGGCGGCTAGGGTTAGAGTTGTGAGGTTGATGATGGGTTTCTCGTGAAGGCGCTTGGTATGTAAAAAAAAAGGAAAAGATACGAAGGAGGGAGGTAACGGGATCCACGGGGAGGTGACGAGATTCGAGAAATCAACAGTGTTTGCGAGATGTGAGAGAGAGCGCGAGAGGAGAGAGAAGCTTGGCTTCTAGCGAGAGGAGAGAAAGAGAGAGAAAAAGAAGGGAAGAGAGAGATTGAGAGAGAGATGTGGGGTCGGCGCAAAATAAAGGAAGAATCTAATTGGCTCGGGGAAAAAGTGAGAGAGAGAGAGGTGGGGTTGTTAAGAAAAAGATTTTAAATAAAATAAGATTCGTAAGCTGTAAAATTTTAATCCGTTAAGATTTTTTTTTTAAATACTAATAAAATTTGATATTTTTGGAAAATACAAACTTAGTCCAAAACACGCCCGGATCGGGTCTAAAAATCCAGTTTTAAAATGTGAAAAATATATGCGACTTCCAAATTTTAAAATGAATGCTTAGGTAACGAAAAAGCATACCCCCAAGAACGGACGCACGTACGTGCGCGTAGCCATCCAAACACGTCTGTTTCACTAAACGGGACGAGAACAAGATGCTTGGATGCTACCACAGGGTTAGGGGTATCAAGCAGGCTATGAAATGCAATTTTAATTTATTTTACGTGATCTAAAATGTTATATGTAAAATGTGCGATGCCAAATAAAATTAATATGCAGTCCACATTAAATGCACGTGTCTATTTAACAAGCCAGGGTAGTCTATAAATATGAATATGAGTCAACCCACCCAAGCAAGCGGGTCGGGTCGAATGCAATGTAAAAGTAAACTACCATTCGCATCCAAACATGATAAATCAATAAAAAAAACTACAGACAAGCAAATACGGAAACAGAAATTGGTATAACTGAACTCGGTTGTTACAACGGGCCTTAAGTTATTATTAGATAAAAATATTTTGACAGGGCCAAACTATAAAGATTGGTTCAGGAATATCAAAATGGCAATCACTTATGACAAATTGGGGTATGTCCTTACTACTAAACCCCTTGCCGTCCTAGATCCAGAATCCATTGTCGCGGATAAGGAAATCCGCAAGACTTGGGATATTGACTGCGCGAAAACCAAATGCATCGTGCTTGCCTCTATGAACAATGAACTTCAGAGGAGGCACGAGAATATGGATCTTAAATCCATATTTCTCCACACCAAGGAACTGTATAGAGAGCAATCTCGTATAGCAAGATACGAGACCTCGAAGAAGTTATTTCAGTCGAGGCTGGCCTTCAGATCATCTATAGGGGAACATGTCCTTAAGATGATTGGCTACATTGAGGAGCTCGCGGACCTCGGGACAACGTTAGAGAACGAGCTGTATACAGACCTGATTCTACAGTCCTTTCCTTCCACCTACGCCCAGTTTATCTTGAATTAATATTCATGGTAAAGAAGTTGAACTTCCGGAACTCCTAAACATGTTAAGGAGTGCAGAGGGCACCTTGCAGAAAGCAAGGGAAACACCCGCTCTGTTTGTTGGTGGTGCTTCCTCTTCTAGGTCCAAGGCGAAAGCCAAGGAAAAAAGAAGAAGGCCCCTACCAAACCGAGAGGAGGTGTTAGTAAGGTGGAAGCCAGGGGAAAGGCAAAGGTTGCAGTGCCGATAGTGGCAAAGGATGAGTGCTTCCACTGTCATAGAAAGGGATATTGGAAGAAGGATTGCAAAGCTTGGAATGCCAAGAACCAGGACCCGAGGCAAGTTGTGGCTTTGGCTTCAGGTGTGTTTGTAATTAAAAATTGTCTGTCAATCAACTCTACTTCCTGGGTATTGGATACCGGATCAGGATCTCATATATGCAATTCATTGCAGGCACTGAGAAGCCGTAGAGTACCGAAGACTGGTGATATGACCCTCAGGGTTGCTAACGGAGCGAGCATGGATGCTGTGTCCGTAGGGGTATATCACCTTGGATTGACAAGTGGACATATTTTGGTTTTGCGCAACTGTTTTTGTGTACCTAATTTAACATGTAATATCATATCAGTATCCTTGTTATTAAAAGAAGGTTATGTTTTTACATTTGTAAGCGATGTTGTGAACATCCACCTTAATCATGGTTTGATTGGGTCCGGTACACTAAATAACGGTATATATGTATTAAACCAATTGCAGATTTTCAATGTCCAGAACACACTTACAAGAAAGTCTCCGGATATAAATTAGGCTTTCTTATGGCATTGTAGACTGGGTCACATCAATGAAACAAGGTTAACTAAGTTACATAGAGAAGGATATTTGGATCCGTTCGAATATCAATCTTATGCCGTCAATCATGTCTCAAAGGAAAGATGACAAAGACTCCATTCACTGGACACGGAGTAAGAGCGAGCGAGCTCTTAGGACTCATACACAGCGATGTATGTGGTCCAATGTCTACACATACAAGAAGCGGTTTTTCCTATTTCATTACTTTTACGGATGATTTCTCTAGGTATGGACATATTTTCTTAATGAAATATAAATCCGAGGCCTTTGAGAAATTCCGAGAATATAAGAATGAAGTAGAAAAACAAACCGGCAAAAGTATCAAGACACTGAGATCTGATCGAGGTGGTGAATACTTAAGTACTGGGTCCTGGATTACCTAAAAGAGAATGGAATTCTCTCTCAGCTTACTCCTCCATACACTCCACAACACAACGGTGTATCGGAGAGACGGAACCGAACTCTATTGGATATAGTACGTTCCATGATGAGTAACGCTGAGTTACCGCGATCATTCTGGGGTTATGCACTAGAATCATCTGCATATCTTTTGAACAGGGTTCCTACCAAGACTGTGCCTACCACACCATATCAGATGTGGAGTAGAAAGAAACCCTATCTTCAGTTTATCAAGATATGTGGATGTCCAGTTTTTGTTAAAAAGCAGTATGCGGACAAGCTCGAGGCACGCTCAGCACTGTGTAAGTTTGTGGGATACCCAAAGAACTCCAAGGGGTATTTTTTCTATTACGCAGAGGAACAAAAAGTTTTTGTTTCTCGGCATGCCCATTTTTTAGAACATCAGTTTTTAGAAAAGGAAACAAGTGGGAGCGCAATAGAACTGGAAGAAAATCCAGAACCACAAGCTGTTACTAAAAGCTTGATGGAACCAGAAGTCTCAAGAGAACAGGACATTCCCGCACCTCTCCGCAGGAGTAGTAGGCCATCTCATCCGTCTGAGAGATACTACGGTTTTCTCGTAGACGGGGATAGAGAGGATTGCATCATTGATAATGATGAACCTACTAGCTTCCAGCAAACCATTCAGAGCGGCGACTCGATAAAATAGCTGGATGCAATGCGGACCGAAATGGAGTCCATGTACACCAACAAAGTATGGACTTTGGACATTGCTCCAGATGGAGTAAAACCCATAGGATGCAAATGGATCTTCAGAAAAAAGATTGGTGCAGATGGACAGGTTGAAACCTATAAGGCTAGACTTGTTACAAAGGGTTTTCGTCAAAGACCTGATTTGGACTATGACGAAACCTTTTCTCCAGTGGCCATGCTCAAATCCATTCGGATCCTTCTTGCCATTGCTGCCTTCCACGATTATGAGATTTGGCAGATGGACGTAAAAACCGCTTTTCTAAATGGAAATTTAGAAGAGTGCGTCTATATGGACCAGCCAGAGGGTTTCATTCAGAGTGGGAGCAGCGGGAAAATGTATAAGTTGCTTAAGTCCATTTATGGACTAAAGCAGGCATCGCGGAGCTGGAACATCTGTTTTAATGAAACGGTCAAAGAATATGACTTTATCAAAAATCCATATGAGCCATGTATTTATAGTAAGATTGTAGCACGAACTGTCGTATTCCTCGTCTTGTTCGTGAATGATATTCTCTTGATAGGAAATGATATTCCTATGCTACAATCTGTCAAAGGATTCTTTTCACACAGGTTCTCCATGAAAGACCTGGGTGATACCTTATACATTCTGGGGATCTAGATCTATCGTGATAGATCTAAGAGGATATTGGGACTTTCTCAGTCCAGGTACATCGACACTATACTGAAAAGATTCAGTATGGAAGATTCAAAGCACGGTAATCTACCGGCTTGTCACGGAATCACCCTTTCCAAAGAGATATCTCCCAAGACTGATTTGGAAAGGGATCGCATGTCTATTATACCCTACGCTTCTACGGTAGGCTCTATAATGTATGTGATGTTGTGTACCAGACCAAATGTTGCTTACGCACTGAGCGTGGTAAGCCGGTATCAGTCAAACCCAGGGGAGAAGTACTGGATAGCAGTAAAGAACATTCTCAAGTACCTGAGAAGGACTAAGGAGATATTCTTGGTTTACGGCGGAAAAGACCTCCAGATCGAGACTTTTGCTGACTCCAGCTTCCAGAGTGACAAGGATAACTCCAAGTCCATGTCAGGTTATGACTTTACCCTCAATGGAGGGGCAGTGTGCTGGAAGAGTTCCAAGCAGGACACCGTTGCTGACTCGACAATGGAAGCGGAGTATATCGCAGCTTCTGATGCCGCAAAAGAAGCAGTATGGATTTAACGGAACTTCAGGTGGTTCCATCCATTGTTGATCCAATACCTCTGTATTGTGACAACAACGGGGCTATAGCTTTAGCGAAGGAACCCAGGTCCTATCAGAAATCCAGACACATCTTGAGGCGGTATCACCTGATCAGGGAGATAATAGCTCGCCATGAGATCGAGGTCCGGAGAGTTGCTACAGAGGAAAACACTGCAGATCCATTCACAAAGGCCATACCTCAGACGCAGTTCGAGAGGCTATTCGAGGTGATAGGTCTGCGATACGCCAGCACATGGCCTTAGTACATGTAACATTTCAGAAAAATAAAATATTATTTTGGAGAATTTTTATAAAATAATAATTATTATGAATATTTTAATGGTGCGGTATAATTAAATACAGATAAATTGAGGAAAATTTGGAAAATTATAGAAATTACTGAAATGAGGGTGCGTTATATGATTTATGCAAATTATAAATTTTTATGATTAATTATACACTATTTTAATGCCAATCGCGATTAAATATCGCTAATCTTGCATTAATCCGGTTTTGTGCACATAGCATGCACCATATCATTTTTAGCACTTGTTACATTTTTATCATGGCTTTTCTTCATTTTCTTTTGCATGGTTGTCGTTTTAATATGAAAAGAAAAGAAAAGAAAAAGGAAAAGGAAAATGATTAAACATATGGGTATGGGCATGAGAGAGAGAGGTAGGAAATCAAGTTGACCTTAGCCATTATCCTCCTTCATTTTTCCCTTCACCAAATTTCCTTCCTCTTCTCTCCATGGCAGCACCCCTCCTCCACCTCCACTACACACCTTAAAACACCCTCAAAAATACATCAAAAGTTTATCTCCACTTCACAAAAAGCATGCACAAGCTCACTACAAGCACTTTGGGCCAAGAAAGAATGGATTTTGGAGACTTGGGGGCAATTCAAGAATTTTCTTGAGTTGCCAAATAAGGTAATTCTTTCACATTAAGTGTAGTATTTCAATTGCTTTAGCTTCTATTCAAGTTTAAAACCGATTTAGTGAAGTTTTGTGAACTTTGAGATTCCTAGAAGAGAATTGAGGGATTCTTGAGTTGTGGTTGTGCAATTGAACTTTAGTGGTGACCTTAAATCCCCCCAATTGTCAAAAACCCAGACTTAACCTAAACTGAAAACCTGAAAACCCAAAACAGAAACTTGTCATGTCAGTTTTGTGAAAATATAGTGGGTGCAGGGGAATCTGGTGTAACCTGGGATGATTACGAGATAAGCAAACAACTTCAGGGACCAAATTAAGACACCACGAGACCACCCTGACAAAACGAACCCCATTCAAGCCTCTGGAACCGAGGTGGCCGGAATTTGGGGCCTTGTGGCCGGCCATGTAGTGGGTGGTTGGGTCCAGGTTGCTTCTATAGGTCATATGCCCCCTATACAACACCCTAGTACTGTTTGCCTACCTTAATTTCACCTAAACTAAAATCTGGGGTCTTTTTCTTGAGTCATTGCCTTGTTTTCCTCGATGTTTGTAAATTGGAGCTTTGATATTTTTGATTTATCTAGGTCACTTGACGTTTATACGTCTCTATCGAGGGTTATTTGGTTGAATTGCGAGAGTAGACCATATGTTTTTACCTATGTGAGATACTTGTGTCGTTTTGGGTTTTCGTGCGTGATTTCGATTCACGATACTACGTGTGATGTGTAGGTACCCTCGAGGGGACTTGAAAGACGAGCAAGCACGTGGCGACATCGGCAAGCGAAGGATCAGGTGAGTAGATATATATTTACGGGGGAAGTCGGGTGGATGGCGTATAGCACCCCCGCAGTTTCGTAGTGCCGTATACGAATACGTATACCTATATGTGTGTGTGTGTGTGTTTATTGTGAGACCATGACTATCTTGATAGGTTTATGTGTTCATGGGTTAGTTTAATGTAATTAGAAGTTACTTAGTTTAGCTTCCTAGTCGCGAAACCCTAGTTTTATGTTTTGCATACACCCACACGCACACATATTCTTACTTTGTTACACTTGTGCGTATGTGGGAATATGTATATATATATATACACACACACACATACACACACACATAGGTATGTGACTATGTGTGTGTGTGTGTGTACGTATATTTATACATGGACGATGAGGATTGTTTATGGTACTTGGAGATGAGTCGATGAGATTGGACATGATGCCATGAGATCGGTGATATGTTTTGATTCGTATTATGAAATACGACATGAGATTATAGCGGGCCTTTAGGCGTGTGTTTTCATACCACGTGTACATTTGTAGATGGTATCAGTTTGTACTAGACTTAGATCAGTACCCCCGGTTCATGAGATATGATGATAAGGATACCAGATGAATAATGAGATGAATGTGATATTTGACCTGTACCCAGATTTGGGATGCCGTACGATGGATTTACCGTACGAGATATATATTGATGATAGATCCGCACTCTTGACTCAAGGATGTCATATTGTATATTGTATCGTATGTGATACTATTGAGGCGGGATCACCGACTATTATATTTTATATGTATCGACTCAGATTTAGGTGGTTTCTGTACCTTCTCGATTAGCCTGTTAGTTTAATCTTGTAGTTACTTATAGACGTTAGATTAGACTCGAGTCATACCCATTTCAAAACTAACGAATCGTGAGTATTTTAAAGACAGGACAAGAGATTCTACGGATATTTCAAAGGACGTACCTTTTTTCTTAAAAAAAACACCGTAGCCCCTATTTTTCCCAAACACCACGATTCGTGTGATTTCAAATGACAAACTGTATGACTCGTATAACTAATGTAGATTCCTTATTGTTGCATTTACTTTCCTTTTCCATATATTCATGTTGTTATTATCGCATTGCATGCTTATATACTTGTGATTTAGGTTATATTAAACCCATGCTGTCAAGACACCGGCACCATTACCTATGATGTGTATGCTCCACGTACACCCACTTGCCGGCTCACACACTTCATCATCGATAATTGCCATGTCATTACACAGTAGAATTGTTGCATCAGGATATGACTCCTTGCACATCCATACTTGCATACATAAATATTTGCACATACATAAATGATTCTGGCTTGATTTCGGAGATTTGGAAACCGCAAGATATATTTTAAAACTGGATTCATTTGAAAGAGCGATTTTCCCTTGATATGTGCATATTACTGTTCCATGCTGCATGATATACGGATATGCTTACATTTCTATTAGATGTCGCATACATCATGCTTTATGATTATACGTATTGAGATATGCTGTTTTCATGAGATTTCTGGATTTGAGAACCGTGGATATTTCAAAAGAAAGTATGTATTGTTTTGAAAACTCGGTTTTTCTTGCTATGATATTTCAGTGTGTCCACTATGCGTTTTCTCGGTTCTGAGACGTATGATAGTAACCCGATTCGAGGAGGTGGGTAATCCATTTACGGGTTCATGGTGGACCCGGTATTGTTCCCCTGGGCGAGAAATGTTTTTCGTGGAATAGACGATGAGCCTGGCAGGGTGGCTAGTATCTACCGGTGATTGGTTGGACCTGACGGCTATCCGGAGGATACCGACTGGAGTCGAGAGATGTTATGGGTCGATCTGGACTGACGGAGCCCGAGAGGTATGAGGATTTACGTGCCGATGCCGGGCATGGGTTTCATGTTGGACACTCAAGTTCCATAATTTGATGTGTCGCGAGGGACACACGTTGATTTATATCCTCATACTTTCATGCATATGCTTTTATGAGTTTTACATGCATGATGTTATCGTGTCATTGGTTGACACGTGGACGAGATCTACATGCATACAGGCATTGATTTCATAGTTGGATGATATCTACATACTTATAAACTTCATGATATAGTTGACACTGATTCATTTTGATTACATTGATCATACCTCATATTTATGATATGTTGCTACCTGAGGCACTGACATGAGCACTTGGTATTACACTGATATATAGATGTTTACCCTTGCCACCTTATCATGCTTCAGACTTGATCATTTTGAGGTATATATATATATATATATATATATATATATATATATAATGATCGTTTTGACCTAGGATTGAGTCATACATACGATTTCTGCTCTGTGATGTTTTCTACTCACTAGTTTGCAACTCACCCCCGTTGTGCCACAGTTTCTTGCAGGTTTTGCCATACAGGTTTTTCCTTGGCGGCTTTGTTGGCACATTACTTCATTCCGGGTGATTGCTTTGGTAGGTGGGTTCACTCGCATCGTGACCACCATTGTACTTATTTATATTCAGTTGTATCTAGTAAACTCCATCAACCAGACTTATACATTTATTTCAGACTTAGAAAACCAGTTGTATATATTCTTTCGACCTTAGATTCGCGCGTTGTATTAGTATGGTTTTCTTGATGATTTTGAGTTTCTTTTTGAGTTTTAATCCTCGCCTTTCGGCGTTGTATATTATATTGCTTGCGTGGTTATGACCGTCGATTGACGAAGAGCTAGCTCCCGCTTGGGGATGCCTTTTATCATTGTGCATATATTATTCATGTTGTACCCCGTTTGGGGCCAGTTTTACAAAGGAAACTCTGCCGAAATTTTCAGAAAAGACTTGGGATTTTAAAAATGCATACTTCGGCTTATGTTTTTAAAACCACTTGTTTTAAAACTAGTTTTCTTCACTTCTTCCTTAAAATGGTTTAGATTTCTGGGATTTTTGGCTTACTTGAATTAGATGGGGTCCTATAGACTTCATATGATTCAAGTGTTAGTCACGTGCCATTTCGGGTCGTGACAGTGCAAGTGGGAGATTGTTAGTGTTATATGCCCTAGAGGCCATTATTGTATAGTACTGACTTGTATATTACATTTTGGAAGTTTGGGATATATACACGGGTTTGTGACAGTCTTGCTCAACATAGTAGTATACTACTTGGTTTGTATCTATCTTAATATGTGTATATGTTTCTTTTAACATATCGCTAATACATATTGATAGAGTCCTTAGGATCTTGCTTGACTACCAGCGTTGTGATGGCAGTCACACTAGTGGGGGCTGGGTAGTCTACAAGCACATCCTTTTACAGATCCCTAGTTGTAGGATTATCGAGACAGGGCATCGATATTCCGGAGTAGACTAGTGTATACGCTTCTCGTCCCGGCAGGGGAGATGGGATGTCCTACAGCCATTAGTACGTTGTACTGGAGATAGTATGCAGGTGCTCGTTGGGTTACGGGTACACCGGATAGGACTCGACGGGAACTGTTGCTTGAGACTATACCAATCGTCAGATAGCAGTTTCCAGGTGACATGAGTACAGCATAGTCCGTTGACCTGACACTGCTGCTTCGCCTCAAGTGTGTTCCCACTGTTCTTGGATTGCTACCCTACCACGGCTCTATTGAGTCGTGCAAACAGGTAGCAGTTGGGTACAGTCCCGAAGCGCTTGGAGGCAGTGGCGGTTAGATAGGATTTGTCTCTCCCGGTATTGGGGGTTGATGTCGCGCTGTGTTCGGAACTCCATTATGCAAAGTCCCTGGCCAGGGCAAGCGAGATTTGCTGGTAGGTGCTCCAGTAGTTTCTCAGGGTGTTTTGGATAGTACTCCGACACGACTTATACCGCTATTAGGGGTCTGACGCTTGTCGTCCCCTAGGCCCGATATGCGACACTCTTAAACGAACAGACCGGACTGTACGGAGATTGTCACATCAGGCTCAGTAGGATTTCGGATGGGTTCCTCATCGGCCTTCTTATCGACATCTACCTGGGGACCGTTACGTACAGCCGGTACCGCTTGCAGCCTGTGGTTAAACCCACTGCCAGCGTAGTTTCGAGTCTTTAGAGTCCCACACAGAGGGTTTCCCTGCTTTGGGCGATGCGATATACAAGTCGTATGGTTTTTACGACAGGGTTCGAACATATACGTGTACTTGTGCACGTATGATATTCGGACAGATTATACTAGTGGGTTTTGATTTAAGCCAGATCCTAGTATTAGATTATTGGATTTGATTTAGTCTCAGTATATCCGTGTTTCGTAAATACGGATGGGAGAGACATTCTCGTAATTTGTCGGAAAGCTTCTAGAAGGAGATGACTCGTTTAGGGTTTTATCTTTTGATTTAATCTTTAATGAGGTGGAGGAGATGCGGTGTAAAAACCATGACTCATGAGATGATTCATCTTGTGAATTAAATGAAGCATGATTGATATTTATTCTAGATATTTTAGTTCGATATTTTCATGCTTCAAGATATTCAAATTGAGTCAAGATTCATTTTATAATCAAAAACACTTTCTCTCTCCTCAAGCTCTCTCTTCTTCATCCTAACCCTAATTATCTCATGAGTTGAAAACCCTAGGGTTAGCAAGACTAATTAATCCTTAATCAATCTCTATATCCTCTAGGTCACTTAGATTAGCATTCTAAGTCTCTTAGTTACCTCAAGTTATAGGTTAAAGCTTGTAGTAGGAACTCTCAGGTGGATCTTCTATTACTTCGAGAAGCCGACGAGGAGGTGCCATCCTTTTCCACTCCAAGGAGCCCGCGTTGTGAAGGAGGACAGCAAGAGAACAAGAAGAACTTGGATCTTTAGGTATAATCTTCTCACCGAGCAGATAATACCTCTAGTTAGTTTTGTTAGATATGGTTTAGCAAAGATCCTAATGCTTAGTCGATGTTACCTTGATTAAAAATGATCGTTTTTACTTGTTCCGCCTTCCCTCACACAAGTGGGGTGTGTAACGTCGACTTACAGAAATGAGGGTGGATTTTGCTGCCGGATGAGCCTTCAGTACCAGACTCGTCCGTATCGCTACCGAAATGAGAGCGAGTTTTATGGAAGGATGGACTTCCAGCGTCGGATTCATCAGTGTCATTATCGAAATGCGAACGCACTTGGAGGCTTTTGCTTTTGAAAGTGACAGCCGGATAAGATTAGCTTTCGATTTTCGGAGCCGTTCTATCTTTGGTCAGTCGTGGCTCAGTATTTTAGGAGTTTACGAAGTACCGAGAATCTTCATATCGGACTTCATGCGCACCGAATGGCTGGATGTCTCCGTCAATACGTCTTTCTTCACCACTTTTGGTATACTTCATGTATTGATGGAGAGTTGATGGAACGATACCGTAATCGTGAAGCCACGGACATCCCAGGAGAATTTTATAAGACGTGTCGGTATCGAACACGTATATCTTGGTTTCGGTTTATAGGTCCCCGAACTTGATCGACAAAGCTATGGATCCCAGAATTTGCTGGCAATTTTAATTGAAGTCTTGAATGACAATCATTTCCCTTGACAGGCGGCGGACGTCCATTGACAAACTCTTCAGAGTTCGCAAGTTCATGATGTTCACTGAGGATCCTGGATCAATCAATATGCGATTAATCCAATTTCCATCGATGTACCCGCTCACGTAAAGCAGCCGGTTATACTCAGCTATTCCCAGTAGCAGGTCTTCGTCTTTAAACATGATCACGGCGGTATGCAGAGTGTACTGTGCTTCTTTCATATTAATTTCCACAAAGCGAGCCTGATACCGCTCGAGGTTTTGTAGAGCGTGAATGAGAACATCTCTAAGCTCCTTAGATAGGACCAAGGTATTGTAGATGCTTAGGAGAGACGGAAGCTTCCGGAGATGGACCAAGACATTATAGTCCACTAAGAAAGGACTCGAGTTTTCATGAGCCGGCTCTCCGCCACCTTCTTCATCAGCGACTTGTTTTTCCTTTCCTTTTGGGACATTGCCCAGATTTGGTGGTAGTGCCTTGCCGCTTTTAAGCTGGATTTGATTAGCTTTTGTGACGAGCTCCTCATCCTCTTCGGAAAAACATAGATCTTCCTTATATTCTCTACCAAGGTGGACGACGTAGCAGGTAATTATAGGGATCTCGTCATTGGAGTTTTCTTCTAGCTCCTCCAGAATCTCAGCCGCTTCTGCCGGGAAGAACTCCTTCAATTGAATCAGAGTTATTTTCTTTTGTTTATAGTTTTCGAGAGAATCGATGTACTTTTGCATAGTCAATCTCCCCGCAGACTCTTTTTCGCGTCGAGCCACACTTTTCTTCTTCTTGAGCTTCTTGGACTTTGGGCCTAATTGAGCTGAATTGGCAGCTGGAATGGTGGGCTTTTTCTGCCTTTCCCATTCTGTTCTGGGCTCTTTCTGAAGTAGCTTTAGTATCTTCTTCATCTTATTAGATATGTGCGTACTCCACGGAGGCTGCAGTGAGTCAGTTTCATTCCTCAGGGCAGCGGATTTAACCGTCTGCTCCCAGAAGGCTTCAGCTTCTGTCTGTATAAAGTTGGTGGTTGCAACTTAATTGTTCACCAACACACTCTTGGACAGCTCGATCTCTCCAGTCTTGTATTGTTTTTCGACCCAGTCTTTAAAAATGTAGCAATTCTCGATCGCGTGGCTCACTACTCTGTGGTATGGGCAATACAGGGGATTGTCGGTCATTTTTACTTCGTGGGGTCTCTTCGGCTCCGACAATTGTAGACCGTTGTTCAAGGCATCTTTGAATATCTTGCAGACCTTATCCTTTCTGAAAGAGTAAACCCCGTTCTTCTTCTCCTCTAGGGAAGGCCCTTCTCCTCCTAGCATTGGATTTCGAGCTCATTCTGTTTTTGATCCGCCCGCCTTTCTTTTATCTTCACTGTTAGACGCATTGAAGTCGTTGGTCTTGTTGGAGCTCCCACTTTTACAGTTGTCGTCTTTTCTGCTCTTCCAAGACTTGTCACCCTGAGAGTCCGGGGTAGACTCTTGCTTCGAACGTTCCAACATTTGAACTCTCTTGGTCAGCTCTTGAAATGTCTTGAGGCCTGCTGTACATAAGAACGGGATCATCCAATTGTTAAGGTTCCCAATGAGAAGGCTGACAGACTGGCCCTGCCCCAGCGGTGGTTCACATTTGACCATGAGATTACGCCTTCGGGTAATAAAGTCCGTATTGCTTTCGTTCTTCACCGGCTTGGTCCTCACAAGATCAGCAATGGAGATCTTATCATTGACGCTCATGAATCTTTGTCGAAATAGAGACTCTCTTTGGGCAAAAGTGGTGATGGACCCGTCTAGTATGCTCGCGTACTAGTCGAAAGTGACACCGATCAGGCTATTGACAAACTGACGAAGAAAGAGTGCATCATTGCCTCCTGTATTTCCGCATGACGCTTTAAAGTGGGCAACGTGCTGATTTGTATTTCCCGTCCCGTCAAATCTTCCGAACTTAGGAATGACGTAGCCGCTAGGGAACTCGATCAGATTGTACTGTGTGGGATAGGGCCGCCCACTACTGCCAATTTCTTTCTGAGCTTCGGTTTCGGCCACCAATATTTTAACCTTAATGTGACCAAATCCATTATCCGATCTTGTGTTAGCGGGATGGTGTCATCTTAGGCCAAGGCATCCCTTGAAGTGGAATGTGTCCGGCTTTCGCGTGGCTCGCCTATACTCAAACCTAAAGGGTCAGGAATTGGTTGCTTTGGGTCATTATCACCCGGCTCATGAGTGGAAACTTGTGCTTGATTGGATGGCGTCCAAGAAATTTGAGCCGTGAGCTGCATTACGACATTCGTCAAGTCGTCGATTTTGGAGTAAACTTTGACCATCTCTTTATCTTTGCTCCTGAGCTGTTTTCGAAGCTCCTAAGTTGTTTTAGAAGCTTTTGAAGCAGCTCTTGCTCTGTGGTCTTTGAGCAGAAAGTCGGCTCTTCTTCGCTGTCCGAGCTTAATTCCACATGGACTCAGGGGTCCTTCTGCCTATCGGCCTCATCGAGAGGGTTTTCATCGTCCAGCAGAGGCGTCCGATCTTGGAAAACGGCAACCACATTCAAGCCAGATTGGGCTTGGGATGTGGTGGCCCCATCCTTGCTTTTGCTGCGCAAGTTGTTGCTGGGATGCGCGCCCGCTATATAGACCGTATGGATAACATATCCAGCCATCTTTTCGTTATTGGCCGCTGATTTTGCGAACTGATGTCATGGCCCTTCTTTTTCGGTAACGAGCAATCGACTGAAGGCGGCTGGCCTGACCGGGTTCTTGAATAGTGCCGGCGCTTGCTTTTTGGCTTTACCCCGCTGTTTTCGCGCGGCACAGAGCACCTGCTAGATTCTTGAAGAGACGGTGTTATGTTTTCTCTGTTGGGGTTGGGACACGTCTCTCTGTAGTATCGTTCGGACTGCTGTCTTCTTGATTCTGGCGGTCATGGCATTATTCTGAACCCACTTCAGAGGTCCGAAGGAGTTGTTGACTTTTACGGCCGACTCAGCCGTCGTCATGGGGTGACCTTGCTCTTGGAACCTCACAAGATTCCACTTGGCCGGAGTCCTGGCCCTCTTGTTGGCTCAATACCTGAGCCGCTTCTGTCTCAACCTTTCTGTTCAGAGCACTTGGCAGGCTACGACTCTTCGGGAAGCCGCCGTAGACCGGGCTATGAAAGGTTTTGGAGATACGCCTGATTGTGCACTTGTTGGAGTCGTTGCTTGAGCTCGTCCGCGACATTTGATGATACCCTTTGCACCAGCAGTCTTGCCCCCAGCTGGAGCATCAGAGAATCGTTCGAACACCGTCTTAAGTTTGGGTTGTGGTGCCTTAGCGATCACAACGTTCGGCCTCTTACCCCTTAAGACTGGCTTGGCCACCTGGTTTGCCGGGATTTCTGCCAGATGAGCGCTTATGGCAAGGTAGATGATGACGGAACCAAATTGGCGGGACGGTTCCTCCTATTGCCGATTGAGGCTTGCAGGGAGAATCACGCGAGCATTGATCTTGACCACGTATGGGATCGGGGTCGCGTCGGAAGCTGAATTCATCTTAGAAGATATCGTCGTTGAAACTTGATTACTGCACGGAAAAACATTATTTCAGTACAAATATCGGTATATATGGTAAATGAGTTCGTGTGAACGCTTGACCCGAGATATGGGAAGAGAGAAAGGTCCCACCAGGCGTGCCAAAATCTGTAGGGTGTTTTTCGTCACCCTATTGAGATAGGAAATACGCGTCGCTTGTCAGGCGTATTACAGATTCCTCCTGCCTAGGATAGGCCGGGTTTATTGATTGTGGGGATCCGAATCTCCGGCAGCCGCGGACTAAACTGCCATTAATTACCCCTCGCTTTTAGAGCGAGAGAATGTTCGATTGACGAGTCAAACTGGTCATGCGAACTCAATGTGCAGTGTATGTGTGTTGTGTTTTGAAGGGTTTTGGATATATCGGGGGCCTCACAGAGTTTACAAAATTCCCGCTACCCAGATAGCAGGATGGGGGTCAAGGGGACTAGCAACCCCCTTGTGGGGCAGTGCCCCGTTAGAAATTTTTTTCTAACGAGAGGTATTTTTAATGGAAAGTGTATGGGACAAAGAGGGGTGAGGAGCGTCCTAAGGATGTGTGAGTAGCACGTGGGCGCTGGGCGCCCACGGGTCACGTGCCCCGCTTATGGGCGCTGGGCGCCAGCGGGTTACGTGCACGGCATGCGACCGTTGGAAGCGCCAGTGGGTCACATGCGCAGCGCACGACCGCTGGAAATACGAGCAGAGAAAAGGGCTTAGCCCCTAGGCTGCGATTTGAACTCCCGAAGTGCTTTTGAGTTGAACTCCTAAACAGGAATTAGGTATAGATATGGAGTTAAACTCCTAAAGGATTTGGATTTGGAGTTAAACTCCTATGTAAGAAATTGGATGTGGATTTGGAGTTAAACTCCTAAAAGGCTTGGATTTGGAGTTAAACTCCTAAAAGGTCTGGATATGGAGTTAAACTCCTTTGAGAATTTGGATCTTGGAGTTGAACTCCTCGAAGATCTTCGGAGATGATCAAAGGGGACCCATTTCTTCTCCCCTTTAGCCCTGTATCTTCTTTTGATCCTTGGATCTTCCCGAAGTGGGGGTTTTGGAGATGGGTCTCCTTCCTCCTCCTCTCTATTAGCTGGAGCTTGGAGAAAAAGGTGTGAGACTTAAAAATCTTCCCTTTTGAGGATTTGATGGAAGATCCGAGCTCCCCTTCAAGGATTTTATGGTGAAAAACTATTTCTTTTTGGAAAAAGAAGAGTTAAACTCTTAATTTAATTCAAAAAAAAGGAAGAAGGTTTAAAACCTTGAGAAAGGAGAAGGAGGCATAGAACCCTGATTTTTTAGAGAATGAAAAGTTCTTGTTGATTTTTTCATCAAGTTTGCCTTTATAGGCTACACACTTTACATATAGCCCCTTCGGCTTTGCCAAATGTCACTTGTGTCACCCCATGCCTCATGTGCTTATTTATTTTTGCACATAAATCATGGGGTTTACAAAATTTTAGCTTTCTACCCATTTTTCATACTAAAAAATTGCATTAAACTAATTTATTGTTTCATTCTTGGCATGAAGCCAGCCCCTTCCATGCTTGGTCTTGACTTGAGCTTGGGCTCATTTCGCTTGAGCTTGGACCTGCTTGGTTGGGAGTTGACTGACTTTGACTTGGTCAACCGGGGTGTAATTTTTGACCCCAACATATACCAATATCTAAAAACATAACCAATCAAATATGCTATTTTAGATATAAAAATAAATAAACAAAGAGTCAAAACCAGTGTCGTAATAGCACACATAAAAAGTACCGGTTGAAATAATGCTACTTCGCCCATATATATGAAGTAGACGTTAAGCAATTAATTTATTTTGCCCCTAAATATTATCCGATCAAGTTCGCTTAAAACATTCACAATATGGATTCAGAGCAGCTTCAGCTATAAAGCGGTCAATCATGATGCACCAGTCAATTCTTTCTCTCAACAAACATAGATCCTATGGTGATTGGTGAATGTTTAACGGCTAGCCCCTCCAATGCATTTTTGCGCAAAGGTTGTTCCACTTCCGTATAGCGGGATCATTATGGATATATCTTTCAACATGTTTATTTTTCATATAATGTTTCGTTAAGAAATCTATTTGGTTATATCGATATTATTTTGAGCACTCATATTAATCAGCATAGCTCATGCGGATATAACTTTCTTCTTCAGGTAAAAGGTTGCTAGTTCAATTCCCAAAGAGGCCACATAAAAAAAACAAAGGAAAAGGGTTACCATCTTTAGCAGTGTTTAGATTCGATTTCAGAATGTTTAGCTACATGTTTACAGCCTTGTTTGTGTCTTATTCATGTCCATGTCTATTTCTTTTACATTACTTATATTTTTATTTGTTGCGAAATTGACTTGTATTCAATAGAGTCGTGCGTCAGACGTCCGGGTCATAGTGATTCAGACGTCTGAAGAAGAAGTGTTTAGAAGAACATAGCGTGGACAGACGTCTGAGCACTTGTGCTTCGGACGTCTGTCGGCGATTCTGGCGTGTTATGGAACAATTCGTCTGGAAATATTTATTTGAAGACTTGTTTTAAAGATTTGATGAGATCCTAACCGGAGTAGGATTTCTATTATTTTGTGCTATAAATAGATAAGGGTCTCATCAGAGAAAAGTGGTCAAACATAAAAAAGAAGAGAAAGAGAAGACGAAGGCAAAGATGGAGGGTAGTTATCCACAGATGAAGGTGAAGTATCAGAAGAATAGTCTTTGTGTTTGTATGAAGAGACGAAGGCAGAGACAAAAGATGGTCATTGTTGGATATAGTGCCCTCAAGGTAATTATTGTGATCGCAAGTAGGCGATCATGATAATTGAGGAATGACCGATACATGTATAACAGTTTTATTTGAGATGATAATATGCTATCTGGTTTGTCTTCATCGTTGATGAAACCCGTAGGATAGTTGCTTGGCATCCAGTATTATGATGGTGATTATATATGTGGGAGCTGGGTTGTCCATAAGCACGTCCTTAAATATTCCTAGTCGTGGGAGTATCGAGACTGGGCATCGATATTCCGGAGTAAACTAGTGTATACGCTTCTAGACCCCGACGAGGGGCGGTGGCCGGTCTTACAAGCCATTGGTGTTGTGTCACCTGAGATGGTATACATGTGCTCACTGGAGGTGAGTACACTAGACAGACCCGCCGAGAACTTCTAGATGGTATTATATCTATCGTCAGATGGAAGTTCTCAGGTGGCATGAGTACATGTTAGTCATTTGACCTGAAGTTGTTATTTGTCTCGTGTGAGTTCCCGCTGTACTTTGATTACTACCCTACACGGCTTAAAGGAGTCGTGCAAACAGGTTTTAATTGGGTACAGTCTCGAACCACATGGAGGCAATGGTCGATTGTCAGGGATCCGTCTCTCCTGGTATTAGGAGTTGATGTCGCTCTGTATTCAGTTGGCTATCACCAGAAATCCGTGGCCATGGTGGATGAGATTTACTGATAGTTGATTAGTAGTATCTCTGTTGGTGATGAGCTTGACTCAGACACGGCTTATCGGGTTAGTAGGGGTCTGACGTTATCCACCCTATAGACCCGATATGCGATACTCTTTGACGAAAAGACTGGACTGTAAGAAGATTGTCACATTCAGGCTCAGTAGGATAAGGACCCACTTGATTGTCAACCCCTCTTTTCGACAAGTATCTGGGTAGCTGTCATGTACAGCTAGTGCCGCTGACGTGCTTGTGGTTAAACCTACTGTCGGCGTATTGTCGAGTCTTCAGAGTCCCACACAGAGAGTTTTTCCGTTTAGGCGACCGTACGTTGGTACGTGCAGGGGTCCGATTAAATACGTGTATGGAATACACGGACTTTAATCGGGCGGTTGTAATACTAGCCGGCTTAGGATTAAACCGGATTATTAAATCAGGATTTGATTTAATAATAGATATATGTATTTTGATACATATATTTTAGTATTATTGTTCACTATTCATTTTCTCTCTTTGGTGGTATTCGTATTTTTATATGGATACATGTATGTGTAGCGATATATATACTGGGTGAAATATTCCGTATTTATGCGGGAATGCTTCTAGAAGAAGGACAGCTCATATTTGATTTTCTTTTTAGAAAATTAAATACGAAAATGAGGTAGAGGTATGGTGACATGAGGCATGTAGAGAAGTATGGTTCTAGTATTTATGGTTGATCATTTATGGTGCACTATTGATGCACGGTGGCTTATATGTAGCCATTCTCATTTCTTTTAAGAGTTGATGATTGTTCTTCATCTCATGCCTCATACTTCATGGTTGTAAGAGTGAGCAACCGTCATCCTCATCTTTTCTCTTTCTTCTCTCTTGCTCACTTGAGTTTGAGAATACGAGAGAAAAGTTTAGTGAAATATTCTTACATCACCGACCATCCACATCTAGCAAGTTTGGATCATTGGTTAGAGCCTCCTTCGGTTTCCCTCAGGTGGATCGTCTTCGGCGAGAGTGATCGATTTTCAAGCACGATCCCGGCGGCTACGAGCTTAGAGGAGTCTTCCACAATTGGGTGGACACGCGACAAAAATTGTATTTTCTCAACCCTTGCATTTCTAGTTAGCTATTTTAGGTTTTTGGATCGTATCTTGGGTTTTACGGACGTTTGGTACCCACATAAATTTGTATTTTCGCTTCCGCCTCGGCCGGGGTTTTCGCGGCGCGGGCACCGAAATCCAACAGTCATCCACGGATGAAGATGGAGGGATTTACCGAGAGTACTCTTTGTGTTTGTATGAGCGTTAAGATGTGAAGAGAGACGAGAAAGAATATAAAATGCACCAGTATTCTTGATCATTGATAAAGAGAATCTTATATTTACCCTGTCGATGTAGACCGTTGATCGAACCATATTAAATATTGGTATTGCATGTTCTTATTTTTGCCCGTCTTCCTCCTATGCCCAACAAAACCCCCAGTAGTATTTAGTTTTGCCAACTGTACAAAATAACGAACATACGAGTCAAAAACTCCCTAGGCCATGTTCGGGAATGGAGTTTAGATAACCATGATTTATTTTAAAATGGGGGTAGAGAGATGCAATATATAGCTTGCAAGCCTCAAACCCCAAAAATGAAGTTATCTAAATTTTGATAGCTACAATTTTCTTACTAAAATGAAATTATCTAAATTTTGATAGCTACAATTTTCTTATTTTTTACTTTTAAAACGAGAAAACTCCAAAATGAGCCTCAAGCAAGGCATAATCTCAAGCAAGGCATAATTAGAATTTCAAAGTTAAATCTTTCCAATTTTATAAAACCATGGTTAAGAAAAACTTAATCCCATTTCCAAACATGGCCTTAAAAAAACTAAAATTAAGTATAATCTAACACGTCAGTCTAATTTATAAACAGTGTTTTAATCAAAAATAGTAATAACGAAACAAACTTTAGTTAAAAAGAGAAGCTAAACATAAATAGATTGAACGGATATATTTTGTTTTATTTTAAATTGGGATCAGATGGTAAGAGCTTGGGGTGCCCCATTTGTCGTAACAGGCGATGGGCAGGCACCCCTCTCGCAGTAAACATTAGCAAGATTTTACCACTCATCACATCCCGTTTACTGCCTGAAGGATCACAGCTTCATCACAGATTCAGCGTCACCATTTTATAACCCCCGTTCAGCTTCCTTCTCCTGCAGCAGCCGATGTGGGGCTAAACTTCTGAGCCTCGTCTAGCACAGGCAGCTCACATGGTACACCACCCAAATCTTATTAATGTCCCTCATCCCTGCTATATTAATGCCGAGGGATGCACCGAGCAAGTGAAATAAAAACCTTTCTCATTTGACGCAGTCTAAGTAGCGATAATATATCCATTTATTATGACGCTTGCAATACACATAATTAAATTAATAAAATATAGAAAAAATATATTGTTTGGATGACGTGGCACAAAAGAAGAGGCACACCACCCAAATCTTATTAATATCCGTCATCTTATTTAGTTCGTTTACACCGTGTTTAGCAACGGGATTCCGGTTTCCGAATCTATGATTTCGTGGGGTTTGGAGGCTGAACACCAAAAGTTGTGACCGAGATCCATTTGACAAGCAAAATAAAGTAACTCTAAAAAGACTGGAGTTTCACAAAGTTTCCGATTGCTTTCTCTTTTAAACACTGTTGTTAAACGAAATATTGGTTTCACAAAGTTTAGCCTCGAAACTCCATGGAGCCATGGTGTTTCCAAAATAGTAACCCGTTGCCGAACAAGGCCTAAGGCCGAAGTTCCAAAAAGTTTCAAACCGCCCTCGTTCTTAAGCATTATCATAAACGAAGGCTTGGTTTCAAGATCGTCACCAAATACGACATTACATATTTTACGAAACCACAGTTTGCATGTATATGAAAACCGGCATTCCCTTAGTTGACTTAAATGAAATCGGGTTTCCTGAGCCTTGTTGTCAATCTAGGGCCTAGGCTATTGTGTTTCCCGCCATTGAATCTTCTGTTCGCTCCAAAAATCCCCCCATCTCCCCACGCCCCCCCCCCCCCCCAAAAAAAAATCCTAATTTCTCTTCCTTCCTTTGAGCGCCAGCGATTTCGATACCGAGTCTCGTGGCGATGAAGGGAGGAACGGTGCAGATCAATTGGCACGACTTACAGCCGGTGCTAACCCTAGATTTCCACTCCCCAACCGGGCTTCTCGCCACCGGCGGCACCGATCACGACATTAAGGTATCAAATCCCTTTGATTTCTCATATAGTTTCTCTCTGTGGTCTAAAAATGCTTGGATTTTTATGAAATTCGTTTCATTTGAGGTCATTATGCCGCTGCAAGAAAAAATTGTAGCAGGTGTGGTTGTGTCCCCCCTTAAGTTAGGCGTTTTTTTACAGAAATCCCTGATGGGTTTAACGCTACTCATTTTATCTTAAGATTATGTTAGCTTGATATACATTGCTATCTCACAGCTGCAAAAGACTGCATTTTGACCGTATCTGAGGTCAATCAAATAAGCTTTGTTTTCCAATGCATCACATCTGTGAAGAGGATGCTTGGAAATTTTGTTCTAAATCGCATTTATGGTACAATTTATGTTAAAAGGCATGTTTTTTGTAATATTTTGTTGGTCGTACTTCTGCCTCCTATGGGACTTCCTATGGCAGAAGCATCTAGGATTACTAATAGGTTAGTATAATTAATTTTAACATATGTTTTTTATTATTCATATTTTACTGTGTTGGAGGAATAGTCCTAGGATGGTATCATAATGATATTTGACTTTTTCACTGATCAAATTTGTTTGAGGTCATCCGTATATTGTTTACCCTTTTTAAGACCTCTTATGAAGTTGACATCTAGAGCAGGTAGAGTTTAAATAAAATAAGTTTGTTTATTAAAGCTTAACTAGAAGATCCTGGGGTTCGAGACTTTCCATAGGCGTAAGCATCTATGGTTAATTACACTCCAGTGTTTAAAGAAACATTTAGACGGGATATCTTATTAGGTTGCTCAAATTACATCACAGAAATCATATTTAAAGATCATAAAGTACTTGCAAATAGAATATGTTGTAGGCAATAAATATATTTCATTGCATTTCATATATATTTGTGTACAAGTTGAATATCAGTTAAATTGGTATAGCAAAATGTACAAAAGTTGTAAGAAAACTCTAATTTAAGAGTTTAGTTCCAAATTTGGGGTATTTTAATGTCAAGTTGACATTATATAGATGTGCACTACCTTATATGGGGGCCATATCATGGCAAAATTGATAAAAGTGGGGCCACTCTATTTGGGGCCCTCAAGTTTATCAGGAAGCAGAGATGTTTCATTGTGGAAACCCATTTGGGGGGCTTCAGAACCTCGGGAGGGGGTCCCGACACAAGCGGGGAAGTCCATTTTTGGCCTTCCCGATGGCATATTTTTATTTGTGCGAGACCCATTTTGGGGGGCCCCGATGTTGGGAGGGGGTCTCGATACAAGCAGGGAAGCCTATATTTAAGCTTCCCGATGGCATGTTTTGGCTAAAATGATAAGTTCTTTTTATAGAACTTTCTCAAATGAGAGCTCATTGGATTTGACTCTATGCACAAAAATGAAAATGAAATATCTTATCATTTTCAATGATTTTGTGCAATATGAACACATATTTTGTTCAAAAATTAAAACATAGTTTCAAGCCATGTTCCGTATAAGGAATACAATGTTTTTAACACTTGATTCCAATATATAGATATGATTTTCATATCTTCAAATTGAATAGGATTTGCCCATTCACATACATTTTATTAGAGAATCATGAATACATGCCTCTATTTTAAAGGAAATAGGAATATTATCCTATTTCAAAATATGTAAAAGAAATAGGGCGGCCTATTTCATTTTATGCAAAATAAGGAAGTTTCACTTTGCGGGAAACCTATTTGGGGCTTCCCCACCATCGAGAGGGGGGTCCCGACTTTCGGATGGGGATCCCGACCCTAGAGTGAAGGTCCCGCCTCTTGTTTGAGAAGCAGTGAACATTTCTTTTCAATGTCCAACTTTGTTTTGAAAGAACATAAAGTTTACTTTATGTTCAAAGTTCGTTTAAGGACATAAGTTTATAGTTTTTATGTCCATGCATGGTATCGTTTCGAAACTTAGTGAGTTATCTTTAATATGGTTCGAGTGGCTTGCGATTTGATGCTCTCAGATGAGAGTTATGACAGTTTTGCTTAGATGTGTCTAAGCTGACCGATTCAACCCGAAAATCCGTTTGATTGGAATACCTTGTTTTAAGGTATCTGAAACTCTATTATTTTAAAACCATTCATATTCATGTATAGTCTCGTTTCGAATCTTAATGAGTTATTCATAAGGTTCGAACGGATCGTGATTTTGTGCTTTCAGATGAGAGTTATGGCCGTTTTGCTCCGATGTGTCGGAGTATGCAGATTTAACCCGAAAATCTGAATTAGAGAACATAAGGCATTTTTTATGTTCAAAGTTTAGTTTTAGAAAGTAGAGTTTTATCTATTTTCAATTTGTAGGAAACATAGAGTTATATTCTATGTCAAAGATATAAAGAAAATATGGTTTTCCCCCATTTTCATGTTGTTTTGTGGAAAATAGGGGTTTTCCCATTTTCATGTTTTGTAGAAAATAGGATTTTCTTCCATTTCCAAGATGGATATATAGATTGTGTTCAAATGGGAACATAGCTTTTAGGCCATATTGCATAGAAAAATGTATCATTTTACTACCACATTGCATGAAGAGATATGATTTTCATATCTCCAAGATGAACAGGTTTTCCCTTATTCATATATTTTATTGAGGGACATGGAGGATTATGATCCATGTCCCTACGCTTCTGTTTTAGGGAAATAGGATTCCTCCTATTTCTAAATTATATGAGAGAAATAGGGTGGCTTATTTCTTTTTGTACAGAGCATATGATAAAACCCATGTTCTAAATGGAGTCCAATTTGTAGAGAACACGAGATGAAGCTATGTTCTAAATTCGTTCTTCTTGCAAACATGGAGTTTTCCTTGTTCCAAATCTTTATTTTGTTGAAGAGATAAAAGATGAATGGTGATTCCATTCCTATAGCAAGAGTGATAAGAGAAGTGTTGAGAGGAATGAGGATTCATTCCTCCTATAGTTTCCCACCACCTCCTTTTTCTTCTCCTCTCCTCTGAAAATGAGAAAAAAAGTTTTTCTTTTCTTCTGTGTTTGGAAAAATTTCGAAAGTAACGAGAGACCATCCTCCTTTTCTTCTTTGAAGAGGTACATATATACCTCTACTCTTTTTAGAGTGGAATGGGGATTAGTTATCAAAACTACTCCCACCTCTTTCTTTTTTGAAAAGAAAATAGGGGGAAAGAATAACTTCTTCCTCCTATTTTCGGAGGGCTGAAGTGGGTTATTGTTAGTTGTATGTATGCCCTAGAGGCCAGTATTGTACAGATGATGAATATTATATTGGATGCTTGGACATATATAGAGATGACTTTCTTGCTCGATATGATAGTATGCTATCTGGTTGTACTTTATCTTAACATGTATACTTGTCTCTTTATACTGTCTTAGAGTTACATGTTGGTTAAGCCCTTAGGATGTGTACTTGACTATCTGGACTATGATGCGGATCATACTAGTGGGGACACGGTAGTCCATAAGTACATCCTTCAAGGTCCCTAGTCGTGGGTGTATCGAGACGGGGCATCGATATACCAGTGTAGACTAGCGTATACGCTTCTCGACCCATAAGATGAGCGATGGATGATCCCATATCCATTGGTGTTTGACATTAGAGATGGTATACGGGTGCTCAGTGGAGACTGGGTACACTGGACGGACTCACCGAGAACTCCCAGATGGTATTATACCTCACGTCAGATGGCAGTTCTCATGTGACACTTGTGCAGGTTAGTCTGTAGACCCGAGATCGTCATAGAGTCTTGTGTGATTCCCACTGTGCTTTGATTTCCACCTTACCACGTCCATGAGGGCGTGCAAAACGGTGGTTTTGGGGTACAGTCCCGAGTCACATGGAGGCAATGAGCGATAGGAGGGGTTTCGTCTCTCCCGGTATTGGGGGTTGATGTTGCATTGTGCTCGATTGGCCGTAACAGGGAAGTCCCTGGCCAGGGCTGATTCAGAGATTTGCTGGTAAGTGTTATCAGTAGTTTTTCGACCCGTTATGAGCCTCACATCGGCACGACTTATCGGTTATTGGGGTCTGACGTTTACCATCCCTAGACTTGATATGCGACATATCAGACGAGGAGACCCGACTGTACGGGAAGTGTTGCCGGTTGGCTCGACGGGAGTTGTAGCAGGTTCGCTTGTTCTCTTCTGATCGCTCAATACCCGGGTGGCCGTTTCGTTTAGCTGACCGCTTGCGGCTTGGGGTGCTTGATATGATCATCACCCACTGCCGGCGTATTGACGAGTCTTAGAGTCCCACAATGGAGTTACCTAGTCCAGGCGAAACGTTGTGGTGCGCGTATGCGATATGCGCATGGACCCGATTAAAATACGTGTATAGGATACCGTATATTGATCGGACGGCTTGCTTTTGGTTAGGGTCGTATGTGATATGGCTGGATTGATAAATTAAGTGTTGATTTATCATTTAACCATTAGTTTCTCACTAGAAATCCTTTCTTATGTTGGATGGATGTATGCATGCATGTATGTTTTTCTTTCTTTCTAGTTTCATGCATATATGGATGTGTATACATACATACATCATCTATCATGGTTGCTTATACAAAGAAAATGGTGGCAATATAAGACTCACACCATGGTTTTATTTATATATATAATTATTGAATTTGATTTAAAACAAAAGAAAAGGAAAGGATAATTCATGGAAGCTTTCTACACTCTTCTTGACCTAACCATGCTCACCCACCATTTAACCATGGATTACTTTTCCTTTTGGGTTTTAACTCAAGTTCAATAATGTTTAAACCATGGTTTGAGATGAGAACAAGAAAATATATATTGATATATTTTCTTTTTCCTTTAAAAAGAGAGTCATTCTTTTTACTCTTGAAAAAATATAGCCATCATCTTCTTCTTCTTTTCTCATTTTGCTCTCTAGATTTTTTTAGTGAGCAATATACTCATCAAGTTAGGATTTTGAAGTGAGAAAGAGAACCACAACACCATTCTACACAAGTCTAGCCCACTTGTTTGGAGTGTTAGCTTCATTTCGTTCTCTTGACCGGGTGAAGTTGCTAGCTTGGACAAAGCGGACTCCGGGTGGATCATCGGTGACCTAGAGGAGTTCAAGCGGAGCTTTTTCAAACCCCAAGTAGCCGAGGAGTCTAGCGTAGAGAGCTACAAAGGTTGTACTCTCTAAACCCTAGCTTTTCTTTCATATGATGATGTGAAAAATTTGAAACCCTAATTTTTTTAGGAACGATTCTATGTTCGTTAACTTAGCACCCTAAAAATTCAGTTTTTGGTTCATGTGATGCTGCCAAACCCTTCATGAGGTGCTAGGCTAACCCAACATTGGTATCAGAGCCGACCTAGAACATTAGGCGACACTTTAACAAAGTTAAAACTCCGATCGAACCGGAAAATGCGGATTTTGAGTGCTCTCTGGACATTTTTTAAAATCTGGTTATTTTCAGAATTAAAAATATGTAAAAAATTAAGCAGGTAAATATAAGAATTACGGTATAAAAATTATTCGATGAACAGTAATTATTGCCGCGGAAACGCGGCCTAAGCTTGCTTGAGCCGCGGTTCCGCGGCCATATACCTCAATCACTGTATCATTTTTATACTGTAATGCTTACTTCTGCTTGTATATTTTGTAGGGTATTTTTAATCTGTATTTAGTGCTGAAAAATTCTGGAGATGGTTTTGGACTCGCCGATTCGATCGGAATTTTGATTTCGTGACTTTTCCGGATAAATTAGAATGTATTGAAGTGTTTGAACGAGTATCATTTGCTCACTTTTCACGGGGTTTAAAATCTTTCGGAAATACGTGCAAGTTTGTTTGTGGTGGACCCTCTAGAAGACAACAAACCTTAACTCGATTATATGACCGTCTTGAACTGCCCTTTGAACCTTAGGGTTTGGGGCAGTACGGCGTGCCACATGTGAGGCGTTGGCTTGACCCTTCTACGGCTGGACCGCTACCACTGTGTCACACTCCGGGTTTTTTGAACTCCGCTCAAGTGTTGAGCTTTAGCGAATCTTGGGTATTTGATCGTTCGTTCGAAAACTTTAATACCGTCTATTTATCTGGAATGTGATGCAATATCTGGAATTCATATAGTTGGACATGAAATACGAAGTATGTGATATTTCGCATTTACGATGTCTAAAGAGGATGTGGATTCCAAATATTGCAGTTTTACACTTTCTTTTCTGTGACCGTAAGTGTAGTATGTCGATATCGCCGGTTTCGTTGCTATACATCAACGACAATTGGGGTATGCATACTTACTTATGTTGATAATATGAGATATTATGTGTTGCTGAGATATGATGTGCAGGATTGTCGCGATTGAATAGTCATTTTTTTTTTATGTGAGATGAGAGTTTTATATTTTCATTCATGTAAATTCAAATGTAATGTAATATTCTTTTATTTGGGGCACTTCCGGGTTGAGGTCGATGCCACCTGTGTTGTATATTATTTACTTTTCCGCATTAGGATGGACCCAAGGAGGGGAGCACAGGTGACCGGGTTCTGGGGTTCAGTGGGAGGCCATCTCGAGGAGTCGAGACCGGGTCTCCTAAACTCCAGAATTGGTAGGGTCACTTGCCGCTCTCGTAGGGGTCCAGGGTGTGGGCTTGGCTATTCATCGCGACTGTGGAATCCGTATTTTCTATTGTTGGCTAAATACTAAATACGGACGTCCTAGTATATCCCACATTATATCTATGTTTCTGCTGCGATATCTGTGATGTGATCATTTGATATGCTGTGATGGATACAGTATATAGTATATATGATATATTATATAGGCGTTACTTATGTTTTACACCCGCACTAGCCCTGCCCTGCTCTGTCGTTAGTTACCTAACCTAACGGTGCACGAGGGGATATCGAGGCGAATGCGGATGGCATAAGTGTACGTTGTATTTATCTGTGATGTTTAGGTGACTTAAATGATGGGACTTCATTAATGTGATTAATGAAAGAAAAGAAACCTAAAAGATGTTGTAGAATCAAAATTTAAAATAAAAGAGTAGCTACAATTTTGCTTTGCATAGCGGTATATATGATATACCCTGCACCTTATTCGATGAGGAAAGAGCCGAGATCCCTTCACCGGGAGTGACCTCTTTAGCAAAACTGGCAGATACTACAACACTCGGTTTGACTTTTGACTGCGTTTGGAGTTTTGCTTTGCACAGTGATATATATGATATATCCCGCACCTTATTCGATGAGGAAAGAGCCGAGATCTCTTCACCGGGAGTGACCTCTTTAGCAAAACTAATGAAAGCTTCAAAATCACTCCATTTCAAAATTCACTCGATTCTACAACGATATCAAGTTCATTATGCAATAGGTTTTCAGAAAAACCTGTCGTAACCCTCCGTCATTTCAGATAAGTCCTGCTTAATATTCGTGCTGCGTTTGTTGACCTTGTCAAGGCGCAGTGTGCGGTAGCTGACCAGTATTTATCTGCTTATGCATATGATGCAGATTGGATTAGGATAGTCGTACGGTCTTGTTGACCTTGTCAAGAGTCGTGCGGGTGGGTTTAATTCAATCAAGAAGTGACGGGTTGAACTTGACTTACGGTCTATGGTTTGTTGACCTTGTCAAGGTCATAGATCGTTTGGGGCAAAATATTATCGGGAATTTCAAGTGTTGAAATTTGCAATGAGATTGCATACCTTCTATGAGATAGTTGGATCCCGATACCCACTGCGAGTAATTGTTACTCCTGGAAGAGTTTTACATAGAACAATTAGCCGATCAAGTAGGTGACTAGAAAGGTGTCAACGGGGTTACGCCTCTGGGAAAACGAGGTTTACTTTAATTAGGTCCGTGCGAAAGCACGGGGAACCTCCCTCAAAGTACCGACACTGGCCTGGCTGAAAGATCGGCGAAGTTGTAGGGTGTAATTAATCCCGGCTAGTCTTTCCTTTTAGGGTTTGAAGAAAGATTTGATAAAAACAGTGGGAGCCATCCTGATTAGATAAGATAATAACCAATCTGATCTTGCAAGAGCATACGCTAAAGTGTTTTCTTCTCTCTCTCTCCAGGTAGCGACCATGTCATGCCTTAATCAAGATAATAATATGGATGTATTGACCGAACCCGCAAGTTATACTGTGCTGGGGAACGTTGGTTCCGTTCTTTCTTATAAGAGTTATAGGACTGAACAGGACATAGGGGAATACCAGGATTCCCATGCCACCCGAATGAAGAAAGTACATGTTGATGCATTTTCTTCGGGTGTGTTCGTTTCAGAGAACTGTTTCTCCATTTGCCCTACGTCCTGGGTATTAGATACCGGGTCAGGATCCTATATATGTAATCAGTTACATGAGCTTAGAAAATGTAGAGAACTCGGAGAAGGTGATAAAGACATAAGAGTTGGAAATGGTGCAATTGTTGCAGCTAAGACTGTCGGGGAATATCACCTTGCATTACCAACTGGTAATACATTGGTTCTGAACGAATGCTATTACATGCCGAACCTGATATGCAACATTATATTGGTTTCTTTGTTGAGTAAAGAGGGATATAATTTTGTATTACAGGATAATGTTATGAACATTTTCCATAACCAAAAGTTGGTTGGATCAGGCACGTTGTGCAATGGCATTTATGTTCTAAATCAATCAACAGTTCTGAGTATAACAAACACACACAAGAGGAAGAGTTCAGATCTGAACGAATCCTTCTTGTGGCATTGTAGACTAGGTCACATCAATGTGACACGACTAGCTAAGTTGCATAAAGATGGATATTTGAAACCGTTCGAATTTTCATCTTATGACACTTGCCAGTCATGTCTCAAAGGCAAGATGACCAAAACTCCGTTTACGGGACACGGAGAAAGAGTTACCGAACTCTTGGGACTGATACATAGTGATGTATGTGGTCCCATGTCTACACATGCCAGGGATGGTTCTTCATACTTCATTACATTCACTGACGATCTCTCTAGATTCGGATATGTGTTCCTGATGAAACACAAATCAGAAGCTTTTGAGAAATTTAGAGAATATAAACAAGAAGTCGAGAACCAAACCGGAAAAAGTATTAAAATCCTTCGATCTGATCGAGGAGGTGAATACTTGAGTAATGAATTCCTGGACTTCCTAAAAGAGAATGGAATTCTCTCTCAGCTGACTCCTCCATATATACCACAGCACAACGGTGTATCGGAACGGAGGAACCGCATCCTATTAGATATGGTGCGCTCTATGATGAGCACAGCTGAGTTACCTATTTCCTTCTGGGGATATGCGCCGGAGACAGCAGCATACCTATTGAATCAAGTTCCATCTAAATCTGTACCTACCACACCATATGAGATATGGAGTGGGAAGATGCCATATCTTAAACGAGTTAAGATATGGGGTTGTCCGGCCTATGTCAAAAGACAAAATCCGGACAAACTCGAGGCACGGTCAGTTCTCTGCAAGTTTGTGGGATACCCAAAGAACTCATATGGGTATTTTTTCTACCACAGTGAGGAACAAAAGGTGTTTATTGCTCAACATGCCACCTTTTTAGAAAAGGAATTTCTTGTAAAAGAAATTAATGGCCAAGTGGTGGAGCTGGAAGAGGTTTCAGATACACAAACCGTAACTGAAGATTTAGTGGAACCAGAAGATTCAGTAGCTTCCAACGAACCTCAGCCTCTCCGCCGATCTAGTAGGGTTCCTCGACAACCTGAGAGATACTACGGTTTTCTCATGGATGGTGGGAGCGAGGATTGCATCATGGAGGATGATGACCCAACTAGCTTCGAGCAGGCCATCACGAGTGGGGACTCAGTGAAATGGCGGATGCAATGCGGTCCGAGATGGAATCCATGTACACCAACAAAGTATGGACTTTGGAAGATGCTCCTGAAGGGGTAAAACCCATTGGGAGCAAGTGGATCTTCAAGAAAAAACTTGGTGTAGATGGGAAAGTGGAGACTTTCAAAGCTAGACTTGTTGCAAAGGGTTTTCGTTAAAGACCAGGTGTGGACTATGACGAAACCTTTTCTCCAGTGGCTATGCTTAAATCCATTCGGATCAAGCTTGCCATCGCTGTATATCATGACTACGAAATCTGGCAAATGGATGTTAAGACCGTTTTTCTAAACGGTGATTTAGAAGAGTGCATGTACATGACTCAGCCAGAGGGCTTCGTAGATAGTGGGAGCAGCGGGAAGGTGTGCAAGCTGCTTAAATCCATTTATGGATTAAAGCAAGTATCGCGGAGTTGGAACATCTGCTTTGGCGTCGTTATCAAAGAGTTTGATTTCGTCAAAAACGTAGATGAACCTTGTATCTACAAGAAAGTGGCAGAGTAAGGTTGTCTTCCTCGTATTGTACGTGTACGACATATTTTTGATAGGAAATGACATTCCTATGCTGCAATCGGTCAAGCTCTTCTTATCACAAAGATTCTCAATGAAAGATCTTGGTGATGTCTCCTGCATATTGGGAATCAGGATCTATAGAGATAGATCCAAACGGATATTGGGATTGTCCCAATCCAGGTACATTGACACCATACTAAAGAGGTTTAGTATGGAAGAATCCAAGCGTGGGAACTTACCCACGATCTCTGGAGTCATTCTCTCCAAAGAGATGTCTCCCAAGATTGATTTGGAGAGAGCTCGCATGCAAGGGATACCCTATGCTTCGGCTGTAGGCTCTATCATGTATGCGATGCTATGTACCAGACTCGATGTAGCATACTCACTAAGTGTAGTGAGCAGGTATCAAGCTGATCCTGGAGAGAGTCACTGGACGGCTGTGAAGAGCATTCTCAAGTACTTACGAAGGACTAAAGAGATGCTCTTGGTGTATGGTAATGGAGAACTCCAAGTGGAGTCCTTTACCGATTCAAGCTTTCAGAGTGATAAGGACGACTCTAAGTCGCAGTCGGGATTTGTCTTTACCCTTTACGGAGGGGCGGTTAGCTGGAAGAGTTCCAAGCAGGAAACCGTGGCAGACTCGACGATAGAGGCTGAATACATCGCTGCCAACGATGCTGCCAAAGAGGCTGTCTGGATCAAGAAGTTCATTACTGAACTTGGAGTGGTTCCATCCATTGAGCATCCAATACCTTTGTATTGTGATAACAATGGAGCGGTGGCTTTGGCCAAGGAACCCAGGTCCCATCAGCGATCCAGGCATATTCTGATGCGGTATCACCTGATCCGGGAGATAGTTGATCGCCGGGAGATCGAGGTCAGGAGGGTTGACACGAAGAATAACACAGCGGATCCACTCACGAAGGCCATTCCCCAGACACAGTTTGAGAGACTCTTCGGGATGCTCGGTATGCGATACTACAACAGCCGGCCCTAGTGCAAGTGGGAGATTGTTAGTTGTATGTATGCCCTAGAGGCCAGTATTGTACAGATGATGTATATTATATTGGATACTTGGACATATATAGAGATGATTTTCTTGCTCGATATGATAGTATGCTATCAGGTTGCACTTTATCTTAACATGTATACTTGTCTCTTTATACTGTCTTAGAGTTACATGTTGGTAAAGCCCTTAGGATGTGTACTTGACTACCTGGACTATGATGCGGATCATACTAGTGGGGACACGGTAGTCCATAAGTACATCCTTCAAGGTCCTTAGTCGTGGGTGTATCGAGACGGGGCATCGATATACCAGTGTAGACTAGCGTATACGTTTCTCGACCCATGAGATGGGCGATGGATGATCCCATATCCATTGGTGTTTGACATCAGAGATGGTATACGGGTGCTCAGTGGAGACTGGGTACACTGGACGGACTCGCTGAGAACTCCCAGATAGTGTTATACCTCACGTCAGATGACAGTTCTCAGGTGACACTTGTGCAGGTTAGTCTGTAGACCCGAGATCGTCATAGAGTCTTGTGTGATTCCCACTGTGCTTTGATTTCCACCTTACCACGTCCATGAGGGCGTGCAAAACGGTGGTTTTTGGATACAGTCCCGAGTCACATGGAGGCAATGAGCGATAGGAGGGGTTTCGTCTCTCCCGGTATTGGGGGTTGATGTTGCACTGTGCTCGATTGGCCGTAACAGGGAAGTCCCTGGCCAGGGCTGATTCAGAGATTTGCTGGTAAGCGTTACCAGTAGTTTCTCGACCCGTTATGAGCCTCACATCGGCACGACTTATCGGTTATTGGGGTCTGACGTTTACCACCCCTAGACTTGATATGCGACATATCAGACGAGGAGACCGGACTGTACGGGAAGTGTTGCCGGTTGGCTCGACGGGAGTTGTAGCAGGTTCGTTTGTTCTCTTCTGATCGCTCAATACCCGGGTGGCCGTTACGTTTAGCTGACCGCTTGCGGCTTGGGGGTGCTTTATATGATCATCACCCACTGCCGGCGTATTGACGAGTCTTAGAGTCCCACAATGGAGTTACCTAGTCCAGGCGAAACGTTGTGGTGCGCGTATGCGATATGCATATGGACCCGATTAAAATGCGTGTATAGGATACCGTATATTGATCGGACGGCTTGCTTTTGGTTAGGGTCGTATGTGATATGGCCGGATTGATAAATCAAGTGTTGATTTATCATTTAACCATTAGTTTCTCACTAGAAATCCTTTCTTGTGTTGGATGTATGTATGCATGCATGTATGTTTTTCTTTCTTTCTAGTTTCATGCACATATGGATGTGTATACATACATACATACATCATCTATCATGGTTGCTTATACAAAGAAAATGGTGGCAATATAAGACTCACACCATGATTTTATTTATATATATAATTATTGAATTTGATTTAAAACAAAAGAAAAGGAAAGGATAATTCATGGAAGCTTTCTACACTCTTCTTGACCTAACCATGCTCACCCACCATTTAACCATGAATTACTTTTCCTTTTGGGTTTTAACTCAAGTTCAATAATGTTTAAACCATGGTTTGAGATGAGAACAAGAAAATATATATTGATATATTTTCTTTTTCCTTTAAAAAGAGAGTCATTCTTTTTACTCTTGAAAAAATATAGCCATCATCTTTTTCTTCCTCTCTCATTTTGCTCTCTAGATTTTTGTAGTGAGCAATATACTCATCAAGTTAGGATTTTGAAGTGAGAAAGAGAACCACAACACCATTCTACACAAGTCTAGCCCACTTGTTTGGAGTGTTAGCTTCATTTCGTTCTCTTGACCGGGTGAAGTTGCTAGCTTGGACAAAGCGGACTCCGGGTGGATCATCGGTGACCTAGAGGAGTTCAAGCGGAGTTTTTTCAAACCCCAAGTAGCCGAGGAGTCTAGCGTAGGGAGCTACAAAGGTTGTACTCTCTAAACCCTAGCTTTTCTTTCATATGATGATGTGAAAAATTTGAAACCCTAATTTTTCTAGGAACGATTCTATGTTCGTTAACTTAGCACCCTAAAAATTCAGTTTTTGGTTCATGTGATGCTTCCAAACCCTTCATGAGGTGCTAGGCTAACCCAACAATTGGGTATCTCATTTGAGATACCCGCTTCTATTTTTGAAGTATAAGATACTCGATTTGCGGATACTCCATTTAGGATATTCGCAATTCGGATCTGCACACGCATGGTTCAATGATTTGGTCATAACTTCCTCTAGGGAAGTCCAAACAACACACGATTTGATTTTCTGGAAACTAGACCCGATGGGTTTTCAAATGAATCCCAATTTGACCCCAATTGATCATAGGCATTTGAACCCAGCCTATGTGCAGATTCATCGTTACCCGATCTTAGTACCTTTGAAAATCAATATTTTTGACTCTAACAAATGACCTCCCATCAATATCATGCATACAACATATATATAAGTTGGATATATGATATTAATGCATTTTTTTGGTGTCAACATATATCTCATTTGATATTATCCCGAAATGGAGCTAGGTTATGTATTGTTTTTGCATTCAATTTTCTTGAAGCCATCACACATGGCTCACAAAACCAAAATCTAATTGCTCGAATTAGCTAATAATATAAAGAGGACAGCACACCCAATTCACATGGTTTGGCAAAAACGAGCTACGTCCGCTGACAATGATAGATAGACGATTTCATTCTCTGATTCACTTGCCCATACCCACAAAATTAAAGCATTAAAATCTTAACATTACAAAGAGATAACAAAGCTGACTTACTCTTTATTACTTATCAAATATCCTTATAACTTGCATATATGTTAAAATCCCTGTGTTTGCCTTTCATTTCTTCTCCTTGTTGACGTGACTTATTGTCAAGCACTTTATTTTTAATAGTGATATAATCCAATGGAAGTCTTATTAGGCTAACTAACTTCATTGCCTTTTTTGTGTCATCATATTTGCAGCTTTGGGTAATAACTCCAGGTGAATCTCAAAAGAAACCTCCGACAGCTTCCTACCAAAACAGCCTTGCATACCATACTTCTGCTGTAAATGCCTTGCGTTTCTCTCCTTCTGGTATTTTACCCTCTTAATCATTTTTGTAGATACTCTCTATGCGTTGCTTGTTCAGGATGGTTTAGCCATTTGCTAATCAGCGAGAATCACAGAGCGTATTGACTCGAACAGAGTTGGCAATAGATTCTTTGGAGCTCGAAATCTTATGTGTATTCAGAATATTTATCTTTTTCATGAAAATAAAAATCAATTATAAGATTGTATAGGAAACCAAAATAAAATTTTCTGATAATAATCTGTAGAGTTTAGTATTTTGGTCACTTCTTTTTTCCATATCATCTTCATGCTAGCCTCTTAAAATATTACTTGGCATTTCAATTTTCACTGAGTTAGTTGAAGAGAAGAAAAATCATGGTAATTGGCAATTTCATACCTTATTTTTTGAAGTCAATTATAATCTCGAGTTGCTCGATATAGTATGCAAGATGCTCCAAAGTCATTAACAACTAGAATGCTCCCACCCCACCCCAACAAACACACATGGATACACACACTTACTCACGAAGTGAATGAGGATATAATGGGAATTTAGCGATTGACTATCCTTAACATATGCCGATTGGGTTTACGAAAGAGGCTATTATTGCTAATGAGATATAGCACTGAGAGGTTGGCCACACACTTATTATTAATATTTGCGAGAGGAATTAACAATTATCTGCATGACCCTTGAAGCAGTTTGATGGTTTAAATTCATTGATCTTGAACTGGTCTAAATATCGTCAATTGTTTCTTTGTATCATACATCTTCCATCAACGTTTAACATAGATGAGATAACTGACACACTTTCTTCTGCACTTGCTATCAAATTTTGTACTTCCATGCTTATTTGGAATCCATAACCTGGGATTATTAAGTCTTTGTTTTAATGACTAAGAGTTTTGTTTAAGATATTAAATGCAATAGTGTATCATACTTAATTTTATTGCCTCTTATCATGACGTATATGAGGGCATTGTTAGTGCTTAGCAAGGACCTGGCCATACATAAAATTCCTTTATGTTATATAAAGTTGCATCTTGTTACAATTCATTTCCATATAAACTTTTAATTCTCCTTTTTATTTTAAAAAAACTACATATTTGGTGTAATTTACTCCTTTTTTTGTATCTTCTAACTAGTGTACCTTTCTTCATCTTTTCAGGGGAGCATCTTGCATCCGGTTCTGATGGTATGCCTTTCCTTCCTACTCATACTTCTCACAGCCATTTTCTTAAATGTGACATACTAATTGGGATATATGCATTTGGATGACAACTAATTGTAAAATTTAGCAAGTCTTTCATGAGTCCTGAGCTCGTGATCGTGGTACTTCAGTACTTCCTCACTTTGTTCAGTTGCCGGACCTTGTCATCATCGCTATCTTTGACCAATGTCTTCTTTATGAAGTCACTTCATCCTTTTCTTCTCTTGTTTTATTTTTTATTTTCTATTATTTTTCAATTTAGCAGTATTAGGTTGGGTACTGAGATATTGGCAGCTGTAAGGCACAGACAAAGCGAAGAACGAAAGAGAACTCATTTACCCAGTTTGACTTTCCATTATGTTTCACTATTTTGACAACATAATGATAATAGTAGGCTTGTCTAAATTTCAGGAGGCGAAATAGTCATCTGGAAACTACACGTGGCAGATGATAGCCGAAGTTGGAAATTTTTGAAGACACTCACGTAAGATCGCTGCATTGGAGATATTATATCTTTGCTTTAATTGCACTGCACTTATATTATTTATTTATTTTCCTCCCTATATCAGATTTCACCGCAAGGACGTTCTTGATCTTGAGTGGTCTTCTGATGGTGCATACCTTGTTTCTGGTTCAGTTGATAATTCTTGCATTATTTGGGATGTTCATAAAGGTTTTTATATTTTGAAAATTTATAGGTTTATCAAACTGAAAGAAGCAGCTGAATATATTCTAATAATTATTGTTTTCCATCTTATGAACCTTTAGGTTCAGTCCATCAGATCCTGGATGCTCACCTACATTATGTGCAAGGCGTTAGTTGGGATCCTTTGGGTCAATATGTAGCTTCCCTTAGTTCTGATAGAACATGCCGAGTCTATGTGAACAAGCCACAGCCTAAACATAAGGGCTTTGAAAAAATTAATTATGTTAGCCAACATGTTCTTACAAAGGCAGAGCCACATCAGCTTGATAATTCTAAGGTTGTATATTTTTTTATATGTAATTTTTATCATCAAGATCAAGGGAATGTAACAACTCCCCCCCCCCCCCCCCTTTCAGTCTTCATTGGCTAAAGCACAGTTGTTTCATGATGAAGCATTGTTATCCTTCTTCCGTAGATTGCAATGGTCACCTGATGGATCGTTTTTACTTGTGCCAGCAGGTAATATATCAGAGTATAGTTGTTTCATGTCCAGACTAAATCCTTATATTGATTATAGTTTTCCAATCTTTCTCTGAAGTTATAATGTCAACATAAGGGACAGGAGATCCATTCTATATATTTGGTGGAGGGTGTGTGTTCCTCATGGGTTGCACATTGTACCTCCCAAATTACTTCTCGTTTTTTTGAATCGTAATATTTTATTTGAAATTTTTGTCTTGGTTTATTTCATGTTATGTATAATATTGTTATTAGGAATAAGTATGAGGTGTTGCTTATCCATTTGAAACCTTTTTTTATTTATAAGAAGTTTATTCCCTTCTTCCGTATCTTAAAGAATGCAAGGAAAGTTTAGAGGCTTTGAATCTTGATGTTCAAAGATCTTAGCTCTATGTTTTACTGTAGTAAACATTGAATATTATTTCCCGCCCTGCTGAATAGCCATGAAAAGAATGTTGTTATGGTCACAAATTTTTCTGTCTAAACAATTGAGACATGAGACATACCAAACAGAGGATACACTTAACAATGTCAATAAGTAACAAAAACATCACCATTTTTCAGAAACATATGTATTTATGAAGTGCTTTTTAATTATTTCATGTTTTTGCATCGTCTTGTTATAAATGGCTCCATTTGTTGGTAGCCTGGATGATATTTCTCATGTTTGCTGCTTTGTATTTTCAGGTATACAGAGATATTCTTCTGCATCTGAAGTGGTTAATACAGCGTATATTATTTCAAGGAAAGATCTGTCGAGGTATGATATCTATGCAACACATGTAGGCTGAGGTGTAGTTTGGCTGACAAATTGAGTGATTGAGGATTACATTCTGAATGAGTAATGAATACTCGAAGATTTGAAGTTTTCTTCGCGTTTTATACTTTCAATGGGATGCTCACCTGGCTAGGGTTTCTCTAACCCTATGCAGCAGCAACAGCAACAGCAACAACAACAACAACAATAATAATAATGGAGGAAAGAGGCTTTAGGAGGCTTTTTCGTCAGGTGGTGTCAAAAAACTACACCCCTCTGCCGTTTTATTCGATGATCGGCACCCATCTTCATCTTTATCATCTAAGATGTGGATACATCGAATATGTGATATTACCACCTTTTCACTGTTGCATTAGTGGGTGCAAAATTAATGGTTTACCGACAATCAAACTTTTTACATTGCTAATTCAACGGTGAAAAAGTGGTAAAATCATATGAAATTCTGTGTATCCACATCTTAGATGATAAAGATGAAGATGATGGGTGCCGATCGTCGAATAAAAAGGTGGGGGTGTAGTTTTTTGATGCCCCCTGACGAAAAAGCCTCCTAGGGCCTCTTTCCTTCATTATTCTCATATATATATATATATATATATATATATATATATATATATATATCAAACCAGTCCGTGTTTTTAAAAAGTGGGGACTCTCGGTTTACCATAAATTTGAACGATCAGATCCATTCAAGTTGATCACCCTACCCTCAAATATACGTGTATGAAAAATCAAAGAACTTGAAGACCTCTAACCAATGCATCGATGGGTGCAAAAATGAACATTTTTCGATAATGTGACATAAACTTCATCCGATGCATATGCTAGAGGTTTTCAAATTCTTTAATTTTTCATACGTATATTTGAGGGTAGGATGATCAACTTGAACGGGTCAGATCGTTTGCTCTTTTTAAAAACGAGAACTCTCGACCCACGACATATTTGAGCAAATCGAAAGACATCCATATATTTGAGGGTAGAGTGATCATTTTGAACGGATCGGATCGTTAAAATGTGTCGTACACAAATTTTAAAGACCTCTAGCCTATGCATCGGATGACGTTTATGTTGCATTATCGATAGACATTTATTTGTGCACCCATTGATGCATAGGTTAGAGGTCTTTAAATCCCTTGATTTTTCATACATATATATTTGAGGGTAGGGTGATCAACTTGAACGGATCGGATCGTTCAAATATGTCGTGGATCAAGAGTTCCCGTTTTTATATATATAAAAGTTCTGCCGCTTGTTCTTAAACCACTCAACTACTAATAAAAGCTGTTAGAGATGAGGATATTATACTGTTCTTATTTTTAAAAACCATATAACCGAATGTGCTTTTTCTGCCAATTATAAATCTGCCATGCTTATTTTGATTAAAAATTGGGAAAAGATCATCTTTAAAATTCTACTGTTGCTTGAATGCTTGATCATTGCGGACAACCAGTTTTGTTTCTCATTGACATCCATAAACAAGCTTATGAAGAACAATTCACTTGTCACTCATCTAGCTTCAAGTCATACTTTATGATTGAGTTCTTATTGAACTGTAATAAATAAAGGCATGTTTATTAAATGAAAACATTATGTTTATGCTTATCCCCCTAATTCTTAGGCCTGCCATAGTGCTGCCAGGGGCCAACAAACCCATTGTAGTTGTACGCTTCTGTCCCATTCTCTTTTGTCTGCGGGGATCTAATTCAGGTAATGAAACATATTTACAGTTTACTGGCATTTCATTTGTGTTTTACAATGGAGGCTAAATTCTCTGTTTAATTTTTTAGGAGCTGGTTTCTTTGAACTTCCTTATAGAGTTGTTTTTGCTGTCGCAACCATGGACTCCCTTTACATATATGATACGGAGAGTGTTGTCCCCATAGCAATATTTGCGGGACTTCATTATGCAGCTATAACAGATATTACGTGGTGAGTACTTTGTCAAAAGACTAAAATGTTTGGTACATTTTCTACACTTTCATATTTGGATCACGGTTTGTGTCTTGTGGGTTTTTAGTTGGTTTGATGTTCTTTAACAAAGCTTTGTTGTTTAACTAGTTTATATCATTTGATTTTTGTTAGGTCGCCAAATGCTCAATACCTTGCATTATCCTCAAAAGATGGGTATTGCACCGTATTAGAATTTGAAAATGATGAACTTGGTCTTCCCTTTTCACCCTCAGGTATGATATGTTAACTTTGTTCTGATTTATTCTGCTTTTCACCGGCTAAATCAAAAAATGCACTTGTCAGTTTGTTCATTATCTTTGAAACTAAACAAGATATTGAGACTTTCCTTGGAACTGTGCATGCAATTTATGATGAATAATCAAGAGTACTAACTGCCCAATAATTTGATATGATTGACTGTTCATTCTCATCATGCTTTGCTTGACCATGAAAGCTTTGCTGTGGTACACTAATAGCATTATAGCGCGGTTAACTAATATGTTGATGAAGCATCATGTATGTCATCAAATGAGCTTATGTAGTATGTTAAGTGTATATTTCATATATTGTAATCAGTGCCCTACTGTTAAAAGTTAAGCAAAAGGTACAAGGAAAAAAATTAGATGAAACCCAAAAAATCGAAATTCCCTATTGATACTGCCAAAAGTGGAGAGTCCTTTCAGATGCATCTTAGGATGTTTCCCATTTACCACTGTTTTATGTGCAATGCCCTTGTTTGATATCAGTGACCGATAATTTGCAATACCCAACGAATTATCTAGTCAGATAACATGTCACTTTTTATTTATGATTTCACTGCTTGAGATTCTGAGAACATCAAGTTCCTGATTTATTTCATTGACAGATAATTTACGATACTCATAATATTATTTAGGCAGATAGTAAAAGTCGGAGACTATCAAGTATTTGTTAAATCATTTCTAATGTTCTGCTCTTCTTTCTTCCTTCACATGCGAAGATACAAAACAAGCCACAGAACAAAATGCAGAGATGACAACTCTAAAGCCAGAATTCGAGGACAATATGGAAATTGATAAAGTCGAGAGCCCCAAAATCGTTGTAAACCCGGATGCTGAGGCCATTCAAGAAAAGCAAGCAGTATCCACCCCTATAGAGAACAATGATGCAAGTAAAGCTCCCAAAAAGAAGCGAATCACTCCGATAGCAATTATCTGAATGTTCGAGGCCTCAGCTTCCAAAAAATTATTCGGATTTTTTCCAATTATTGCTATAAAACTGATTGCTGTTGAAAGTTAATTTCTGGAAACTAGTTAATCAAAATTCTGTGTAATTCCTACACAGTTGGCTTACAGTTTCTAATGTGTATATACAGTTGGCATTGAACAATGTATGAAGTATCATTTATGGTTTTAGATATTGACTTTGTCAAATATATTGCAGCACAGAACTCTACTTATTTTTTGGTCCATTTTTGGAAGCTAGAATGTTTGGTGAAGGTGGGGCTCAAAAAAGTGAGATGTTAGCTTAAATTGCTACACAAAGCAAATGGTCCATGGAACTAGGGCTAAAAGCTAAGCTTGGGTCCCAAAGTTCTATTTGTACCAAAGTTCTATTTGTAGAGCATCACTTTCTCATTTGTTTGATTCACTGTTACACCTATAACATTACTTAAAAAGAGGAAATATCTGACTTGTAAGTTCCATTATTCTTTTTGTTTAACATTGGATGGAGGTCATTTTCATGCTAAAGAACAGATTTCAGAACTTCTCACCAATTTTTCCCAACAAAGCAAGCAATTATTATTACTGGGATTGAAATTTTTTAAAGTTCCTTGACTTGGTCCCAACGGCTACCAAGTTCTAAAGTCAAATTGCATTTATTCCCTTTCTACTAAATCTTTGTTCTTACATGCTTTTTTAGGAGGTATGAAGTAAACCACAATGGTGTTATGTGCAACTACATCTTAAAGTAGTCCACCTTCATCACAAGAAAAAATTAATTTAAGTATGCAAGGTGGCATGATTTATTAAAACAACTTTTGTGACCAATCTTATTACGGTAAAGATAAAAAATACTAGTGTAATTTGAAAACAACGCATGAAACTCCATATTTTAAAAAATCCAAAACATAGATGTTAACTAAATAAACCCTTCTGCTAGTAAAATGAAGTTAAAAGGGTTGGATTAGCTTAAATAGGGATGTTATATTACTCATTTTTAGAACAGCTTTCTATCCATTTTACTTATTTTTGTTTGAGAGAGACATATAATAATATATATATATAATATAAATGGGTAAAACTAGTAAAATAACTTATTGCACTAGTTTAATTTTAGTCTTTAGTAGTTGAGACATCAAGGAGCACATGCTTGGGAAGCAACATAAATACCCATGGATGACAACCATTCCTGAGTTATTAACAGAATCCGTGTTCATATTATTTATTAATATTATATAAAGTAGTATTGCAGAAGTTTGGTCGGCTGTACATTCAAATAATAAAAGTCAGCCATAACAACTTGATGATCGTAATGAGAAATATTTCCCTATCCACCATCAATTACTACATGCATGTATTCAAGAAATAAAACGGATGGTGCTCATATCATCTAGTTATTAATGCAATATATAAGTTCCACAGTTTATCTATTGCATAGTGCATGTAATTTTAGTTAATAATGGGCCTGGAAAGGTATTTTTTCGGATCTTATCAACGTTTTTGGGAAAATTATTTCTATGTCCCTGGGACTTAAAAGGACACATTTACTCTGTGACCTTGAAAAGTCAGCGAAGTAAAAGTATTATATAGACTTAATAAGTAGTGCACATAACAAGAAAAATACTAAATTTACCACTTAACTATTACATTTACATTTACTCATAACTGCTGCATATACCATTTAATTATTATATTTACATATAATAATAACTACTACATTGGTTGAACAAATGCCCTTATACTTTAACATATGTTCGGTGATGTAGTAATTCATTACAATTTGTAAATGCAGTAGCTATAGACTCATGTGCAGTGCTTATCAAGCATACACACACACATTTCATTGAGGGATAAAATCGGAATAAAAAGCTGTTGTCGTGCACGAGAGACTTATAAACACTTTCCTCTTGCCCAATACATGGCATTATTGTGAAGAAATACGTATATATGAAATACTCGGAATCCAATTCTACAATAGTGGAACAAATTTCACATTAGCCCAAGACTCACAACACACAATAGAAGAAGAGTATCGTAAATGAGGGAGACTAAAGGATAAATTTCATTAATAATTCACGAGCATACAAAATAATAGAGCTTGGAGAACTTGCACAATATAGGAGCAATGGAGATGTGTTTGTGGTGGAATGGTTTCATGAAAAAGAAGAAGTCATAATTTGGTATGGATTGATTAATTTTGTTGGATATGTATGCCCTAAAGACCATTATTGTATATGTATATATAGTGGATGCTTGGACATATTATGTACGGGACGATCTTGCTCGATATGATAATATGCTATGTAATTTATCTTTATCTTAACATGTGTATATATTATATTTGTTATCACGTATCGTTAATATATGTTGATAAAACCCGTAGGATTATTACTTGACTACCAGCGTTATAATGACGATCATACATGTGGGGGCTGGATAGTCTATAAGCACATCCTTAAATGTCCCTAGTTGTGGGAGTATCGAGACCGGGTATCGATATTCAGGAGTAAACTGGTGTATACGTTTCTAGACCCCGACGAGGGGCGATAGTTGGTCCCACAACTATTGGTCTATGACACCTAAGATCGTATACAGGTGCTCACTGGGGGTGAGTACATTGGACGAACTCACTAAGAACTTCTAGATGGTACTATACCTATCGTCAGATAGTAGTTCTCAGATGACATGAGTACATGTTAAATTTTAGACATGAGATCGTCATTTGTCTCGTGTGAGTTCCCACTGTACTTAGATTACTATCCTACCACGGCTCTACTGAGTCGTGCAAACATATTTTAGTTGGGTATAGTCCCGAGCTACATAGAGGCAGTGAACGATTGTTAGGGATTCGTCTCTCCCGGTATAGGAGTCGATATCGCACTGTGTACGGTTGGCCAGCACCATAAGACCTTGGTCAAGACAGTTGGAATTTACTAATAATTAGATCAGTAGTTTTCCGGATTGGTCCTGAGCCACATCGGTATGAATTATCGGGTTATTAGGGTCTGACGTTTACCACCCATAGACCCGGTATGCGATATTCCTAGACGAAGAGACCAGACCGTACGGAGATTGTCACTGATAGGCTCAATATGAATTCTGATGAGCTTGCTCGTCGGCTTTCCTTTTCGACAGGTACCCGGGTAGCCGTTATGTACAACTAGTACCGCTGACGTGCTTATGGTTATGGATTTATCCAGCAACTTACTGCCGGTGTACTGTCGAGTCTTTAGAGTCTCACACAGAGGGTTTTCCTAATTCAGGTGATATGATATAGTGGCCGTATTTTGATACGTGCAGGGTTCCGATCAAATGAGTGTGCTAGCTACTCGGACTTTTGATCGGACGGTTGATAATATTAGCCGGTTTAGGATTAAGCCGGATTATTAAATCAGGTATTGATTTAATAATTTATATATATATATATATATATATTTCGATATGTATATTCTAGTATTATGTTCTTTATGTTATTCTATCTTTTTAGGTATTCGTATTTTGATACGAATACGAGTATGTATATACGGTAGAGTGTATTCTGTATTTATACGGAAAACATTGTAGAAGGTGGACACCCCATTTTTGGTTTATCCATTTATTCATTGAAATGGAAAATGAAGTGTAAAGGTGGTGAGGTGAGAATGGTGAGAATCATACTTGAATAGTATTGACAAATGAGTTGTATATTCATTTGTGCAAACTATTCAAGTATGGTTGATATATTTTATTTGCAAAAACCATTTATACAAAATCATACTTGGATATTTTCTCTCTTATGAGTTTTCATTCTCTATAGGGTGTTTTTCGTCACCCATTGAGATGGGAATACGCGCACGCTTGTCAGGCGTACTACAGATTCTCTCTGCCTAGAGTAGGCTGGGGCTTATTGATTGTGGGGATCCGAATCTCCGGCAGCCGCGGACTAAACTGCCGTTAATTACCCCTCGCATTTGGAGCGAGAGAATCTCCGATTGACGGGTCAAACAGGTCATGCGAACTCAATATGCAGCGTTGTGTTTTGAAGGGGTTTTGGATATATCGGGGGCCCCGCAGAGTTTTTACGGGGGTCCCGCTACCCGGATAGCGGGCTGGGGGTCAAGGGGGCTAGCAGCTCCCTTGCGGGGTGCGGGACAGCGCCCAGTTAGAAATTTTTTTCTAACAGGGACAGTGTCGTGGAGTGTGTGCGTATATATACATAAAGGGGAAAAGGCGTCCAAAGGACGCGTGGGGGCCAGCGTCTCACGTGCATGGCATGCTTGCGCTAGGCGCGGACGCCCCACGTGCTTGGCACGCGGGCGCCCCACGTGCTTGGCACGCGGGCGCTGGGCGCCAGCGCCCTACGTGCTGGCACGCGGGCGCTAGGTGTCAGCAAGAAAAGGGACTTGGTCCCTGCACAGGGAGCTGTGCTCCTGATTTGACTTATGGAGTTGAACTTCTAGAAAGAAAGACCTCTTCTTTCTTCTTTTTTTTATTGTGTTAAACTCCCAGAGACTTTAATTTATGGAGTTAAACTGCAAGAAATCTTTGTAAATGCTCAAGGAAACCCTTTTCTTCTCCCTTGAGCCTGGGATCTTTCCCAAAATAGGGTCTTTGGAGACGGGTCTCCTTCTTCCTCCTCTGTTGGCCGGATCTTGAAGAACAAGAAGTATGAGATTTTAAAAATCTCTTATTTTTGAGATCCGATGGGGGATCTGAGTTCCTCTTTATGGGTTTTGTGGTGAAAAACTATTTAGTTTTGGAAAAGGAAGAGTAAAACTCTTGATTTAACTGAAAAAGGGGAAGAAGGTTTATAATCTTGAGGAAGGAGAAGGAGGCACAAAGAACCCTAGATTTTTGAGAGAATGAAAAGTGTCTCCTTTATTCATCATTATGTTGCCTTATATAGGCTTACATATTTACATGTAGCCCATTGGGCTTTACAAAATAGCATTTTGCCCATCCCATATCTCATGTGCTCATTTCTTTTGCACATAAGCCATGGGCTTTACAGAAATTTGGCTTTATGCCCATTTTCTTACATTCATGCATAAAAAATTACATCAAAATTATTTATCGCATGATTTTTTATTCCGGCATGGGGGAGGCCGGCCCGGGGCTCGGCCTGGGCATGGGCCCACTTGCTTGGGCTTGGGCCCGCTTACTTGGGGTTGACCTTGAATTTGACTTGGTCAACTAGGGTGCAAATTTTGACCCCAACAAAGTGCCCCCCATCAATAAATGCACACCGCACATATGAGTTGTGTGCATGAAATTGATGGATCTTGAAGCTGGATTTCGAGGTGGAACATCATTCCGGGGGTGGAGCATCCCTCGGGGAGCATGATTCCCGGGGATCGGAGCATCATTCCGATTTGCGGAGCATAATTCCAAGGTCGGAGTATCATTCCGACGAGTTAGAGCATAATTCCGGGGATAGGAGCATAATTCCGAGGATCGGAGCATAATTCCGAAGAGTAGATGCATGATTCCAGGGATCGGACATGATTCCGATGAACGGAGCATGATTCCGATGAGCGGAGCATAATTCCAACGGGCGGCAGACATTCTGACCAAAGCATAATTTCGATGCAGAGGTTGATTCCCAGGCGAAGTATAATTCTGACAGGGAAAGCAGATACTCCGAGGCGAAGCATGATTTCGACACGGGTACATTCTGAGACGAAGCATGATTTCGACGCAGAGCTTGTTAGTCGACTTGATTCCGAAGCGGAGCTTAATTTCGACAGGGGGGAGGGGGGTTGTTGGTTGACTTAATTCCAGGACGGAGCATAATTCCGATGAGGAGGTCGCTTGTTGACTTGATTCCAGGGGCGGAGCATAATTCCGACGAGGAGGTCGACTTGATTCCGAGTCGAAGCATAATTCTGACAGGGAGGTCGCTGGTTGACTTGTCCCCGGCACGGAGTGTCACTTGTTTTGATGTAGAGGCCGATTCCCGGGCGAAGCATAATTCCGACATGGAAGGTAGATACTCCGAGGCGAAGTATGATTTCGACACGGGGTACATTCTGAGACGAAGCATGATTCCGCCGTAGGGGTTATTGGTTTGATTTGATTTGGGTTGACATCAGTATTGCTACACTGGAATATGGTACCAGGAGCGAATCATCATTTTCCATGAGTGGATTTGGGGATTTTGGTTTTGGTTTGGCATCAGTATCGCTACATTGGAATATGGTTCTAGGAGCGAATCATCATTTGCCATGAGGAGATTTTCCTCGTTCCCATTTTAACGACTTAGGGGTCATCTGTTCCTATTTTAACGACTTAGGGGTCATCTGTTCCCAGTTTAACGACTTAGAGGTCATCTATTCCCAGTTTAAAGACTTAGGGGTCTATTGGATCGGAAGCTTGGAATTTTGGGGTAGGGGTCGGCATCAGCGTTTCTAACACTGAAGCACAGGTGCCAGGAGCAATTCATCATTTGCTTTTGCCTGTTGGGGGGCGATGGCTTAGGAGACAGGTTTAGGTCCCTATCACCTAAGACTTTTCAATTTTATGAGCCGTAAGAGTCCCATAAAAGTATTCTCCCTACGAGTCGAAAGGATCCCGTAGGCGTATTCTCCTTAGGAGTCGTGGGGACTCCCAAGTGTGTTTTTCCTTTGTGAGTCGTAAGGATCCCACGAAGGAGTTTTCTTACGAGTCGTGAGGATCTCGTAAGTTTGTTCTCCTCATGCATCGTGAGGAAACATTAGTGGGTCTTCCCAGATGGAGCATAATTCCAAGGGTGGAGACCGACCGCTGGAATGGTGATTGCGGTGGGGCATGAGTATGATGAGAATTATTTGGGCCCGTGGATTGTATACGGTAGTCAACTTGGGGACCAACCAAAGGGCTGGGAGAATTTTGGGGAAATTGAATTTTGGTTGGCGTCTGCATCGCTGCACTGGAATATGGTACCAGGAGAGACTCATCATTTGCCGTTTTGGGATTTAGAATTTGGTTGGCGTTTGCATCGCTATACTGGAATATGCTACTAGGAGCGACTCATCATTCGCCGTTGGGACATTCAGAGTTTGGTTGGCGTCTGCATCGCTGCACTGGAATATGGTACCAGGAGCGACTCATCATTCGTCGTTGGGGATTTGAGTTTTGGACGGCGTCTGCATCACTGCACTGGAATATGTTACCGGGAGCGACTCATCATTCGCCATTTGGAGGAGTTTTTTTATTACCGCGATTGCTCCATCATTTCAGTTTTTCTTATCGCGAAGGTCGCGATTGCCCTATCATTTCGGCTATTTATTTGCAGTTGTCCCATCATTTCGGCTTTATTTTTATCTTTATTTTTACTCGCTGATTTTTATTGCGAGTTGCCCCATCATTTCTGCTTTTTATTATTATTATTTTTTTTGTTATTATTATTTTTTATTTACACATTTTTACATCCCCAGTTTAACAACTTAGAGGTCGATTGTTCCCAGTTTAACGACTTAGGGGTCGTCTGTTTCCAGTTTAACGACTTAGAGGTCATATGTTTCCAGTTTAACGACATAGAGGTCATCTGTTTCCAGTTTAACGACTTGGTGGTCATCTGTTTCCAGTTTAACGACGTAGAGGTCATCTGTTTCCAGTTTAACGACTTGGTGGTCATCTGTTTTCAGTTTAACGACGTAGAGGTCATCCGACTGGGGGCTTAGAGAAGATACCCGATTGAGCAGTTGTTAGGTGCACCGCTGGAGCTTGCTCTAGATGGCTTATTACTTTGTCGGTGTTGATGGCCTTGCCCCCAGCTGGGGCCAAGGAAAGTCGTTCAAATACCGACTTACGTTCGAAGATTGCAGTCGAAAGTCGTTAACCTGCACAAAGAAGCACGATTTCAGTACAGACAATCAATATGTATATTAATTAAGTTCGTATGAACGTTTAACCCGAAATATGGGAGGAGAGAATGTCCCACCGGGCGTGCCAGAATCTGTAGGGTGTTTTTCGTCACCCCATTGAGATGGGAATACGCGTACGCTTTTCAGGCGTACTACAGATTCCCCCTGCCTAGGGTAGGCTGGGGTTTATTGATTGTGGGGATCCGAATCTCCGGCAGCTGCGGACTAAGCTGCCGTTAATTACTCCTCGTCTTTGGAGCGAGAGAACCTCCGATTGACGGGTCAAACAGATCATGCGAACTCAATGTGCAGCGTTGTGCTTTGAAAGGGTTTTGGATATATCGGGGGCCCCGCAGAGTTTTTACGGGGGTCCCGCTATCCGGATAGCGGGCTGGGGGTCAAGGGGGCTAGCATCCCCCTTACGGGGTGCGGGGCAGCGCCCCGCTAGAATTTTTTTTCTAACAGGGACAGTGTCGTAGAGTGTGTGTGTGTGTGTGTGTGTATAAAGGGGAAAAAGCGTCCAAAGGACGCGTAGGGGCCAGCGCCTCACGTGCATGGCACGCGGGCGCCAGCGCCCCACGTGCATGGCACGCGGGCGCCGGGCGCCAGCGCCCCACGTGCTTGGCACGCGGGCGCTAGGCGTCAGCAAGAAAAGGGGCTTGGTCCCTTCACTGGGAGCTGTGCTCCCGATTTGACTTATGGAGTTGAACTCCTAGAAAGAAAGACCTTTTCTTTCTTCTTTTTTTATGGAGTTAAACTCTCAGAGACTTTAATTTATGGAGTTAAACTCCAAGAAATCTTTGTAAATACTCAAGGAAACCCCTTTCTTCTCCCCTGAGTCTTGGATCTTTCCCAAAATGAGGTCTTTGGAGATGGGTCTCCTTCTTCCTCCTCTGTTGGTCGGATCTTGAAGAACAAGAAGTATGCGATTTTAAAAATCTCTTATTTTTGAGATCTGATGGGGGATCTGAGTTCCTCTTTGTGGGTTTTGTGGTGAAAACCTATTTAGTTTTGGAAAAGGAAGAGTAAAACTCTTGATTTAATTGAAAAAGGGGAAGAAGGTTTAGAACCTTGAAGAAGGAGAAGGAGGCACAAAGAACCCTAGATTTTTGAGAGAATGAAAAGTGTCTCCTTTATTCAGGATATTATTTACTTGTTGGATCTTTATTCATTTCCGCTACTTTCTCGTTATTATTTTATTGTGGCAGTTGGACATGTGTTAGTTAGATTTTATTTACTATCCTCAATATCTGATTGACAGCCGTAATGTGACTATGGAAGGATCTTTTCTCGCCATAGGTAGTATGGTTGGTTTTGTCACGTACCGTATTTACTTATTTTGGGAAGCGGGGCGTGACAGCTTCCGAATAATATATCTCTTCATTTTAGATTCCAAAATTGGCTCATCCAGATTTAAATGAAAGATCTCCAAAAATAAATTCTTTATCTTCTAAAAGTATTGAGCGATGGATAGATCAACTTGAGTCGTATTAGCTAACTCATTCTCCAAAAGTTGCAACCGAGCCACATTCTTCTTATTAAACAACCCATCAAAAGTACTCCAAATTTCGGAAGCCGACTTGCAACGCATAATGTTGTTGAACAAATCATGAGAGATGGTTCTCTTCAAGACAAATTCCGCCTTAGCATTCACCACACATCATTTATTCAAGGCCTCCTTATTTTCTGCACTATCCAAGGAGCCATCCGATTATTACCTCTAACAACCTCCCACAATTCCTCACCCATAAGGTAGGAATCCAAGCACGTCCTTCATATCTTGTAGTTAGATTTATTAAGAATCTCGATGCCGAAACCACCGAAACTTCCACGACTACCCGAATCCATTTATGAGATACCACACTTCTTTGCCAAGGGAATCTTGCAAAGCACCATTATTCACCGTCGAAAATAGAGACGGACTGGGATGGATCGTCTTGCCTGAATTTGGGGGCAGATGCTATTTGGACTTATCCATCCACCTCTCCGAAAATACCAAGTTGATTTATGGCACCATATATCGGAGGTTTGGACAGACACGGCCGTTGTAGCAGACTTCATCAGATTCCCCCTCATTTGTGAGGTTTTTTTTATTGTGGGGACGCTCTTCCCTGTAGGCGCAAGCCCCTGCAGTTAATTACGTTATCGCGTTGCGATAACAACTTTATCCTGCTCCGGAAGTTCACTTCGTGTCGTGTTTGTTTGTTTTATTTTAGGTTGCCCATGGATTGTATACGGAGACTAATTTATGTCGTCGCCCGTAGGACGCGGATTAGTCTAAATCCGTATATTTTAGATTTGGGGGTAGGTCAAGAATTTTGCTTGACATGGCTCGCGTTGGAAGCTTGGTTTGCCAATGGGAATGAACTTAGGATGCGGATCTCACATTTGTGAGGTCCATCGGTTTATGGGATATTTGGGTTTGATCTAAGGTTCATTATCCATATTTGAGACTAAGATCGACTTATGAGCAGTGAGCATATGGGCTTAACTGATCATGTCACGCCCCGCTTCCCAGTATACGGGCAGAGGACGTGATGAGGCCGCTACGTATTTACTCATAAGTAAACACGCTAAGCGTATCTAAGCAATATAAGTAAAATGCATAAGAGACGGGATGTAAAAGAACACCAACTTTATTTATTAACATTCTTTTTACAATACATCTGAAAAGTAAATACAAGGAATGCAAATAAATGCCTAAACAGTGGTATAACAGAAATGGAAAATACAGAATGTAAATGCGTACAAGGAATCTAAAGCTCTGGGTCGAAAGCTAGCTGGTCCAAATCCTCGCTGGTGGGCTCGATCTCCAGTGAGTCCGAATCACCTGACGACATTCCAAAGAAGAAGAAAGAGAATGCCGTCAGCGAAAAAATCGCTCGGTAAGTCCCGTAAATAGACAAGAATGGAATAGACAGAATAGAGAAAATAATGTTATAATGTTGTATTTAGTGTTAACGCTGTTGTTTGTAGCTTGGTACAGAAGAAGTCAGTGTATACATGAGGAGTCTCACTAGACCAGAGACTACGGTATATGGAGTAAAAGGAGCCGTTCAGCCACGGTACAACGGCAATTGAATTCAGGTTAGGTGTCTTTATGGTTGCTGTCTCGTGCCACTTCTAACACCTTCCGTACCAATCTACCCCTTATAAACCCTGCGATGTCCTTATTGTATTGTTTGTATTATTTGAATTGTATATTTTATATAGATGGATGACTTGCCGAAACCATGATATCAGTAATGGAACGGATATAATGGATGATCATGTAAATGGAATATATCCATGGTTCGGTTCGGTCAATATAGATTGATTAGATTGAATAGAAGGATTCATAAATCCATGTTGTATTGAAGTTTGATACTTGTGTAAGTCGATGCTATGCACCCCGCGGAATCGCGGGGAGGCGGAAGGTGTAATAAACGATAATTTTAGCATTATAACACCGACTTTAAGCCTAGATCGTAATCTAAACCGCATCTAGCAAATTCAAAAAGAGGTATAAACTAAGTACAGAAAATATACCTCAAGAAACCTGGTCCTTCTTCTCCTTATTTCGCTGTCCTCCTCACCTGCACAAACTCCTCGAAGTGGTACGGATATCGTCTCCTTGTCGGCTTGCTCGAATCCTAAATGATCCACCCGACCGTTTGTGCACCAAGATTTTCTTCTAAACCAAAGAAACTAGATCAAGTAGTTTTCTAAACCAAATGATCTAGGGTGTGTAGATAATATAGATGGATTGAGGAGTCTATTTTAGCTCAAGGTTCTCAACTCATGAGTGTTCTTGAGCTTGAGGGAATTGAAGATGGTGAAAGAAATGATATGAGCTAAGAGATGAAAAAGGTTTGGGTTTTCTCTCTCTTGTTCTAATCTGAACTCTACTCTTTTATGAATTAGAAAAACTAATTCAACAATAGAAAATAGGTTCAAAAGTCAAACAAATGACTCATAGGTCAGTTGACCAACATGTGTCCTTAAAACCCAAGTTCTTATTCATGCATAATACACATCATTTCTTAATTACCTAAAATGTATTAATTATTTAAAACTAAATGATTAATACAATTAGGTTATGCCATCTACAAATACATTTTGTACAAATTACGAAAACGCCCATCGTCCGTATATATATACCTGTATTCGTTTCCGAAAAATACGAATACCGAAGACTACAATCCATCAGTACAATACTACGATCCGGCTTAAACTAAAGCCCACTAGTATTGTCCGTCCGACTCATCGTGCGTGCATGAGTGTACGCACGTGATCGAACCCTTTCGTAAAACCATACGATATCTACACGTTTTGCCCGATGCAGGGAAACGCTCTGTGTGGAACTATAGAGACTCGACTATACGTTGGCAGTGGGTTTAACCACAGGCCGCAAGCGGTATTAGCTGTACGTAACGGTCCCCAGGTATTATCGATAAGAAAGCCGATGAGCATAACTCATCCGAACTCCTACTGAGTCTGTATGTGACAATCTCCATACAGTCTGGTCTGTCCGTCTAAGAGTATCGCATATCAGGCCTAGGGGGGAGGTAAATGTCAGACCCCTAATAGCGGTATAAGTCATGTCGGAGTACGGTCCAATACACTCTGAGAAACTACTGGAGTACCTACCAGTAAATCTCGCTTGCCCTGGCCAGGGACTATGTGTAATGGCGTTCCGAACACAGCACGATATCAACCCCCAATACCGGGAGAGACGGATCCTATCTAACCGCCACTGCCTTCAAGTGCTTCGGGACTGCACCCAACTACTACCTGTTTGCACGACTCAGTAGAGCCATGGTAGGGTAGTAATCTAAGAACAGTGGGAACACACTTGAGGCGAAGCAGCAGTGTCAAGTCAACGGACTAAGCTGTACTCATGTCACCCGGGTACTGCTATCTGACGATAGGTATACTACCAACCAGCAGTTCCCAATGAGTCCATCCGGTGTAACTCACAACCTAATGAGCACCTGCATACTATCTCCAGTACGACGTACTGATGGTTGTGGGACAGACCATCTCCTAGGCTGGGAAGTGAAGCATATACACTAGTCTACTCTGGAGTATCGATGCCCTGTATCGATATTCCCGTGACTAGGGACCTGTATAAGGATGTGCTTATAGATTACCCAGCCCCCACTAGTGTGACTGCCATCACAACGCTGGTAATTAAGCATAGATCCTAAGGGCTCTACTAATATACATAGGCGATATGTTAAAAGAAACATATGTATATATTGAAGTAGAAACAAACCAAGTAGCATACTACTATTTTGAGCAAGAATGTTTTTACAACTGTGAATATCCCAAGCTTCCATTAAGTAATATAGAAACTATTATAATACAGTAATGGCCTCTAGGGCATATACACTAACAATCTCCCACTTGCACTAGGGCCATGTACTGGCATATCGCAGACCTATCATCTCGAATACCCTCTCGAACTGCGTCTGAGAAATAGCCTTTGTGAATAGATCTGCAGTGTTATCCACTGTAGCAACTCTCCGAACCTTGATCTCCCAGCGATCCACGATCTCCCTGATCAGGTGATACCGCCTCAAGATGTGTCTGGACTTTTGATGAGACCTGGGTTCCTTTGCTAAAGCTATAGCCCCGTTGTTGTCACAATACAGAGGTATTGGACCAACAATGGACGGAACCACCTGAAGATCTGTTAAGAACTTCCTCATCCAGACTGCTTCTTTAGCGGCGTCAGAAGCAGCAATATACTCCGCTTCCATAGTTGAGTCAGCAACGGTATCCTGTTTGGAACTCTTCCAACATACCGCCCCTCCATTGAGGGTGAAGACATAACCCGACATGGACTTGGAGTCATCCTTATTACTCTGGAAGCTGGAGTCAGCAAAAGCCTCCATTTGGAGGTCTTTTCCGCCATAAACCAAGAACATATCTTTAGTCTTTCTTAGGTACTTGAGAATGTTCTTTACTGCTATCCAGTGGTTCTCTCCTGGGTCTGACTGATACCGGCTTACCACGCTTAGTGCATAAGCTACATCTGGTCTGGTACAAAACATCGCATACATTATAGAGCCTACTGCAGAAGCGTAGGGTATAATAGACATGCGATCCCTTTCCAATCAGTCTTGGGAGACATCTCTTTGGAAAGGGTGACTCCGTGACAAACCGGTAGGTTACCGTGTTTAGAATCTTCCATACTGAATCTTTTCAGTATGGTGTCGATGTACCTGGATTGAGAAAGTCCTAACATCTTCTTTGATCTATCACGGTAGATCCGGATCCCCAGCATGTAAGAGGCATCACCCATGTCTTTCATAGAGAACCTTTGTGATAAGAATCTTTTGACAGATTGTAGGGTAGGAATGTCATTTCCTATTAAAAGAATGTTGTCTAAGTATAATACGAGGAACACAACAGTTCTCCCTACAATCTTACTATATAAGCATGGTTCATCTGGATTTTTGATAAAGTCAAATTCTTTGCCTGTTTCATCAAAACAGATGTTCCAACTCCGCGATGCCTGCTTTAGCCCATAAATGGACTTAAGCAGCTTGCACACTTTCTCGCTGCTCCCACTCTGATTAAAACCTTCTGGCTGATCCATATAGACGCACTCCTCCAAATGTCCATTTAGGAAAGCCGTCTTTACGTCCATCTGCCAGATTTCATAATCGTAGAATGCAGCAATGGCAAGAATAATCCGAACGGATTTGAGCATAGCCACTGGGGAAAAGGTTTCATCATAATCCAAACCAGGTCTTTGACGAAAACCTTTTGCAACAAGTCTAGCCCTATAGGTTTCAACCTGTCCATCTACACCAATCTTCTTTTTGAAGATCCATTAGCAGCCTACGGGTTTTACCCCTTCTAGAGCAAAGTCCAAAGTCCATACTTTGTTAGTGTACATAGACTCCATTTCGGTCCGCATTGCATCTAGCCATCTTACCGAGTCTCTGCTCTGAATGGCTTGCTGGAATTTAGTAGGCTCATCATTATCAATGATGCAATCCTCTCTATCCCCGTCTATGAGAAAACCGTAGTATCTCTCAGGCGGATGAGATAGCCTACTACTCCTGCGGAGAGGTGCGGGAATGTCCTGTTCTTTTGAAACTTCTGGTTCCGCCAAGCTTTCAGTAATAGCTTGTGGTTCTGGAATTTCTTCCAGTTCTATTGCGCTCCCACTAGTTTCCTTTTCCAAGAACTAGTGTTCTAGAAAGTGGGTATGGCGAGAAACAAAAACCTTTTGTTTCTCTGCGTGATAGAAAAGATACCTCCTGGAGTTCTTTGGGTATCCCACAAACTTACACAGTACTGAGCGTGCCTCGAATTTGTCCGCATGCTGCTTTTTGACAAAAGCCGGACATCCCCATATCTTCAGATATTGAAGATAGGGTTTCTTCCCACTCCATATCTGATATGGTGTGGTAGGCACAGTCTTGGTAGGAACCTTGTTTAAAAGATATGCAGCTGATTTTAGTGCATAGCCCCAGAAAGATCGTGGTAACTCAGCGTTACTCATCATAGAACGTACCATATCCAATAGGGTTCGGTTCCGTCTCTCCGATACACCGTTGTGTTGTGGAGTGTATGGAGGAGTAAGCTGAGAGAAAATTCCATTCTTTTAGGTAATCCAGGAACTCAGCAGTCAAGTATTCACCACCTCGATCAGATCTCAGTGCCTTGATACTTTTGCCGGTTTGTTTTTCCACTTCATTTTTATATTCCCGGAATTTCTCAAAAGCTTCGGATTTATGCTTCATCAGGAAGATATGTCTGTACCTTGAGAGATCATCCGTAAAAGTAATGAAGTAAGAATAACCGCTTCGTGCATGTGTAGACATTGGACCACACACGTTGCTGTGTATGAGTCCCAAGATCTCGCTTGCTCTTACTCCTTGTCCAGTGAATGGAGTTTTTGTCATCTTTCCTTTTAGACAAGATTGACAAGTTGCATAAGATTGATATTCGAACGGATCCAAATATCCTTCTTTATGCAACTTAGTCAACCGTGTTTCATTGATGTGACCCAGTCTACAATGCCATAAGAAAGCATGATTAATTTCTGGAGACTTTCTTTTGTGTGTATTCTGGATATTGAAAATCTGCGGTTGGTTTAATACGTATATACCGTTGCTTAATGTACCCGACCCAATCAAAACATGATTAAGGTAAATGTTAACAACATTGCTTACAAATGCAAAATCATAACCTTCTTTAGACATTAAAGATACAGATATGATATTACAAGTCGAACTGGGTATAAAATAACAGTTGCGTAAAACCAAAACATGTCCATCTGTCAACTCCAAGTGATAGTCCCCCACGGACTCAGCATCCATGCTTGCTCCGTTTGCAACTCTGAGGGTCATATCACCCACCTTCAAAGCTCTATGCTTTCTCAGTGTCTGCAAAGAATTACAGATATGAGATCCTGATCCGGTATCCAATACCCAGGAAGTAGAGTTGATTGACAGACAGTTTTCAATAACATACACACCCGAAGCCGAAGCCACAACATGCTTCGGGTCCTGGTTCTTGGCCTTCCAAGCCCTGCAATCTTTCTTCCAGTGGCTTTTCTTGTGGCAATAAAAGCATTCTTCCTTTCCAACAGTCTGTCCGGCTACCTTTGCTTTTCCCTTGGCTTCCACCTTACCAACACCGCCCCTTGGTTTGGTGGGGGCCTTCTTCTTCTTTCCTTTGGCTTTTGCCTTGGACTTAGAAGAGGAAGCTCCTCCAACAAATAAAGCGGGTGTTTCCCTTACTTTCTGTAAGGTGCCCTCTGCACTCCTCAACATATTGAGGAGTTCTGGAAGTTCAACTTCTTTTCCTTGAATGTTAAAGTTCAGGATAAACTGGGCATAAGTGGAAGTAAGGGACTGGAGAATCAAGTAGTATAGAGCTCGTTCTCTAATGTGGTCCCGAGGTCCGCGAGCTCCTCAATGTAGCCAATCATCTTAAGCACGTGTTCCGCTACAGATGATCCTACGGCCAACCTCGCTGAAAATAGCTTCTTTGAGGTCTCGTATCTTGCGATACGGGATTGCTCTCCATATAGTTCCTTAGTATGGAGAAATATGGATTCTAGGTCCATATTCTCGTGCCTCCTCTGATGTTCATTGTCCATAGAGGTAAGCACAAGGCACTTGGCCTTCTCACAGTCAATCTCTCAGGTCTTACAGATTTCCCTGTCCGCGACATTGGAGTCTGGAGCTGGGACGGCGGGGGCTTTTGTAGTAAGAACATAGCCGAACTTGTCATAAGTGATTGCCATTTTGATATTCCTGAACCAATCTTTATAGTTTGGTCCTGTCAACATGTTTTTATCTAATAGCAACTTAAGGCCCGTCATGTTTGGTCGCTGCAATTAGGAGAGAGAGAAGAAACACTTTAACATGATGCTCTTGCAAGTTTAGAATGGTTTTTTAGTTTATTTAAACAGGATAGCTTCCACTGTTTCTCGAATCCCTCCTCAAACCAGAAAAGAGAAATTAGTCAGGATTAATCTCACCATACAATTCTTGTTTAACCGTTCAGCCGGGTTAGTGTTGGTACTTCGAGAGAGGTTTTTCAACGCTTTCGCGAAGTTCCTTAATTACAAAACCTCTTTTCCCTGGAGGCGTAGCCCCGCTAATACCGTTCTAGACACCTACTTGGTTTATAGCATTGATTGTTTAGTGAAAAAATCTCCCCAGGAGTAGCATATACTCACAGTAGGATCGGGATCCAAATATCATTGTGTAATAAAACTGAAGGAATTCTACCAAAATTATCACACTCCAAATGGTATGCAACACCAGAAAGTTTCAGTTTCTTTAGAAACTCCCGATGTGGATTTTTGCCCCATGCTCTTATGACCTTGACGAAGGCCAACATATCATAAGTCACATGTCAAGTTCTACCCGTCATTACCCAGGTTAATTTGAACCCACCCGTACATACCCTTGATGAAGGCCAAAATGGCAGTACGACTGTCCCAAACCAACGCATCTATCTATGCAACAGATAAATATTTAGCAGCTACCAATCACTATGCCTTGGCGATGGTCAAAATACATAGTTTGAATACTACTGAATATTTAACTGAAATGACGGAGGGCTACGAATGGTTTTGGCGAAACTGTGAACGCAGTGAACTTGATATAATCGAAGGAACCTGATAGCTTTTAAAAGGAGTGGTTTAAGCTCCGTATTTAAAAATTTTTGCTGTTTTGGAAAAAACCGAGTGGTTTTGAAATTGTTCCAACGATTCAACTTTGGTTTGTTTTCTTTGCATTTATATAATGCAGTCCCATCATAAACTCCTATCATTACAGAGAGAATTGAAAAAAATATCACGTCCTCTTATGCCATCCGCATTCGCCACGAGGCCCTGTCATCACCCGTTAGGTTACTTAACGAACGACAGAGCGGGGGCTGGGCTAGCGCGGATGTAAAACATAAGTGACGCCTACTATATACTATATATATATATATATTTTACAATCATCTCATGCAATAATAATCATTCCAGTCACATATAAACATTTCAGATATGCTAGGAATGCCACATTTCGCTTAAGCCTGCAACGAAGAACGGATCCCACGGTTGCGATGAATAGCCAAACCCCACCCCAGACCCCTACGGGTACGGCAAACTACCCGCCAAATTCCAGAAGTGAAGTAGCCTCCCTCAGCAAAGTGAGTAGGCCACTCGGCACTTCAAAGAACCCGGTAGTTTGTGTACCCCACCTTGGGTCTATCATAGGAGCAAAAAACAGTAAAAAGAAAATAATACAACGGTGGCTACAACCTCAACCCGGATATACCCTGCGAAATAATATTACATCAATTTTACAATTTACATGAATGAAAGATAAAAAACGCTCATCTCACATCCCCGGCTATTCATCATCGACAATCAGAAAATGTTTATATACACAAACCAGCAGATATGTGCAACCTCGACTAACCGTCGTATAGCAATTAGTCGACGTTTAAAACACATATAACAATACAGAAGAACCAATTAGCTAAGTACAATAGGAATTCGATCGAAACATATTTTCCGTATCTACCCCAAATGCAAACCAGCACTCAGAGACATATTGGGTAGAAACCAAATATTCCAGAAATCATAATTCCAAAATTAAGATATTACAGAACAAATCTGAGTTGAATCGGCCACGACTCGGCTGCGGATCCGCCGCAGAAGAGCGATTCTGCCGCGGATCCGCGGCTGTCTTGGCGATTCAGAGGCTCAAATTTCTTGTGTAATCTTAGAAAACCCTGCTTGTATTTTTCATGATACTGAAATAATTTTACAGACAGTTTTGAAAATCGACAGAAACTGGGGTTTTCGGTATTTAGTTTTCCGGTTTTTCCGACGATCGAAATTCTACTACTTGCTAATCTGCTAGATTAGGTTTAGTTGGTTCTGATACCACTGTAAGTCGATGCTATGCACCCCGCGGAATCGCGGGGAGGCGGATGGTGTAATAAACGATAATTTTAGCATCATAACACCGACTTTAAGCTTAGATCGTAATCTAAACCGCATCTAGCAAATTCAAAAAGAGGTATAAACTAAGTAAAGAAAATATACCTCAAGAAACCTGGTCCTTCTTCTCCTTATCTCGCTGTACTCCTCACCTGCACAAACTCCTCGAAGTGGTACGGATGTCGTCTCCTCGTCGGCTTGCTCGAATCCTAGATGATCCACCCGACCGTTTGTGCACCAAGCTTTTCTTCTAAACCAAAGAAATTAGATCAAGTAGTTTGCTAAACCAAATGATCTAGGGTGTGTAGATGATGTAGATGGATTGAGAAGTCTATTTTAGCTCAAGATTACTCAACTCATGAGTGTTCTTGAGCTTAAGGGAATTGAAGATGGTGAAAGAAATGATATGAGCTAAGAGATGGAGAAGGTTGGGGTTTTCTCTCTCTTGTTCTAATCTGAACTCTACTCTTTTATGAATTAGAAAAACTAATTCAACAATAGAAAATAGGTTCAAAGGTCAAACAAATGACTCATGGGTCAATTGACCAACATGTGTCCTTAAAACCCAAGTCCTTTTTCATGCATAATACACATCATTTCTTAATTACCTAAAATGCATTAATTATTTAAAACTAAATGATTAATACAATTAGGTTATGCCATCTACAAATACATTTTGTACAAATTACGAAAACGCCCATCGTCCGTATATACATACCTGTATTCGTATTCTGAAAAATACGAATACCGAAGACTACAATCCATCAGTACAATACTACGATCCGGCTTAAACCAAAGCCCACTAGTATTGTCCGTCCGACTCATCGTGCATGCACGAGTGTACGCACGTGATCGAACCCTTTCGTAAAACCATACGATATCTACACGTTTTGCCCAATGCAGGGAAACGCTCTGTGTGGGACTCTAGAGACTCGACTCTACGCTGGCAATGGGTTTAACTACAGACCGCAAGCGGTACTAGCTTTATGTAACGGTCCCCAGGTATTGTCGATAAGAAAACCGATGAGCATAACTCATCCGAACTCCTACTGTGTCTGTATGTGACAATCTCTGTACAGTCCGGTCTGTCCGTCTAAGAGTATTGCATATCAGGCCTAGGGGGGAGGTAAACGTCAGACCCCTAATAGCGGTATAAGTCGTGTCGGAGTACGGTCCAATACACCCTGAGAAACTACTAGAGTACCTACTAGTAAATCTCACTTGCCCTGGCCAGGGACTATGTGTAATGGCGTTTCGAACACAGCGCGATATCAACCCCCAATACCGGGAGAGACGAATCCTATCTAACCGCCACTGTCTCCAAGTGCTTCGGGACTGCACCCAACTGCTACCTGTTTGCACGACTCAGTAGAGCCGTGGTAGGGTAGTAATCTAAGAACAGTGGGAACACACTTGAGGCGAAGCAGCAGTGTCAAGTCAACGGACTAAGCTGTACTCATGTCACCTGGGAACTGCTATTTGATGATAGGTATACTACCAACCAGCAATTTCCAATGAGTCCATCCGGTGTAACTCACAACCTAATGAGCACCTGCATACTATCTCCAGTACGACGTACTAATGGTTGTGGGACAGACCATCTCCCAGGCTGGGAAGTGAAGCGTATACACTAGTCTACTCTGGAGTATCGATACCCTGTATCGATATTCCCGTGACTAGGGACCTGTATAAGGATGTGCTTGTAGATTACCCAGCCCCCGCTAGTGTGACTACCATCACAACGCTGGTAATTAAGCATAGATCCTAAGGGCTCTACTAATATGCATAGGCGATATGTTAAAAAAAACATGTACATATTGAAATAGAAACAGACCAAGTAGCGTACTACTATTTTGAGCAAGAATGTTTTTACAACTGTGAATATTCCAAGTTTCCATTAAGTAATATACAAACCAGTATGATACAGTAATGGCCTCTAGGGCATATACACTAACAACTTGAATCATATTCAAGTCAGATTGATTATATTGAGACTCAGTCTGAGTCAGACAATTATAAAAGAAATTGAAATCCTGAATTACGTTTTGGTGTTATCGGTAACTGCTGCACATGGACGGCAGGATTTGTGTCTTTTTCAAAGATAATTACCATATTGATAACACCGTTTGTTAAGTTGTCTAACTTAAATAGGCAAGCACCCATATCTCCGGCTCCCTGAGGCTCAAGAGACTGGTCCCGCTTAAACCTATGTTTACTAGGGTCCTTATTGTAATTTAGTATAACTTGAGGTTTTTTTTTATGTAAAATAGTTTTGTTATACTTTCAAAATATACCTCAAGTATTTAATCACCGTCTTTAGAGTTTTCATAGATGTTTCTTTTATTCAATGTGAAATTCTAGTGAATATGACCTAGTTTTAAAGTATAAGGTATTTATTTGAAATATTGGAATTGTATGGTATTTTCTTGTAAATGAGACATTTTTCTTGAATTTTAGAAATGTGGAATATTATAAATATTAAAAAAAGGTATTTTGATATTAATTACATATATATTTATTTGTTAAAAATATAAGTTTTATTTATGATAGAAATCACATTTTCTAAAGAAAATTGTATTAAAATCTTTCGAGATCGTATGCTCCTTGCGGAGGTTTGCATCTCACTCTACTAGGTCCGAGAATGTGCGATAATCCGCACCATACTGAACGAGTTCCCCAAAATGGGTTGTAGAGGTACAATCGCAAAGATTTGTTAAAATACACTTCTTGTAGAAAAATATTTTATAAGTTGAAGGTAGTTATATATAAAGTCGTGTTTTCCTAAATCTATGTTTCCAAATTCCATCGTGCTATATTAGATATGAGTGTTGTGAGGAGGTAGGTCATTACCTCGTGAACTATCTATAGGTATAACAAGGAATTATGATGGTTTATTTCGAAACTAAATTATATGGTATTTTTCTGAAAAAGTAAAAGTTACAAAATTGATTAGTTTGATGTGAAACTTATTTTATTAAGTTTTTTAATGTTTATTAGTCAACATATAAGAGTATGGTTTTATCTCGTGAACGAAAAGTATAGTTTTTAAAGAAAACTGAATCGGAAGTCGGACTAACTCCGCTTCCGTCGAGTTTTAGTTTTGAATGTTTTTAGAATAGAGAAAAGAGAAAGAAGTAGGGACTTAGTAGATAATTGAATAGAGGAGAGAAAGAGGAAGAGGTGGGAGTTTCCGTTGCGTTGTTTCGTCGTCGGAAACTCCTTGAGTTGTCGCCGGAAGTTCGTCGGAGCTTCGCCCTTTGCTAACTCCACTTGCACACAAAAGGATCTTGGAATTTTCTTGAGAGTTTTGGCAGGGAATTGTGAGTGGGGAGGTGTGAATTGAGGGTGGTATTTATAGGGAAAATTAGGGTTTATGGGTGATGAAAATGCATTAAAAATATGCATTAAAATGAGGTTAAATGGGCATTTTATTGCTCTCTGGATTAATTCAAAGTAAACAAGCAATAAGGGAGTAGTGGGGTAGGTCAAACATTGCAGGGGGTGAAATTTGAAGGCATTTGGGACGGTCTAGACCGATGTCGCCGGTTTTCATGGGCTTGTCGCCGGCCCAATGCCGACGGGTGTGGTTGGTGTTGGGGTATTGGGTCGAGGTCGTTTGGTATTCTTCAGTTCACCTGTTTGATTATTCTGTAACTTACCCTATTACGTGTGTTGCACGTGTAGACTCTTGGGCTTCTAAAAGATTAAAAGAATTTTAAATAAAAATAATGTGTGGCTGATGGGATTTAAACTCTGGTGCTATGGTTCAGCAGTGCAAGGTCTTACCAATGAGCTACAAGCTCCTTCTTGCTGTTCAAAAGCAAATCAAACTTATAACTTGTGCTCAGGATCAAGTACCCCTTTCTGTATTTTTGAAGAAAAAAAATTTGTACAGAAAGTTTAGGGTTGTTACATTCTACCCTCCTTATAAAAATTTCGTCCTCGAAATTTGTAAAAAGAAAGTGTAACAGATTTAAGAAAAGTTTGGTGATAGAACTATTGATAGTGTATAAAAAATATGTGAGAGAATGAAAGAATGCGAAAGATTTGTAAAGAGTTGAGGAAATTACCATATTTACCTTGGTCTACGGCCTCTGCTATTCGGCCGCTAAAAGGAAAGCCTGACGTCATAGTACATTCCTCCTAACTGGAGGCACATTCCTCTGTCCTTGGGGCATATTTCTCTGCCCTCGAGGCATGTTCCTCAGTGCCTGATGGAATTGGCGATTAGGCTGTGCAGGTGGTGGAGCTGGGAGTGCAAGAAGAGGTGCAGGAGCCTAGATAGATGGTTGCTGCGGGTAGTTGGGGGTGTGTGAGTTGAGTTGCGTCTATAAGGACAGGTTCCAATTCCGTGATTGGATGCGCCACAAACTAAGCATAGGCCTTTTGCGCGCCTACAGTCCTTCCACAAGTGTCCATCCTTCTTGTAGTAGAAACAAAAATCTGGACTTGACTGGTTGATTGTTTCTTTCTGTCTCTTGGGTTTTGAAGGTTGTATAGGATAGGCTCTTCCTACCATCTGGGTGGAAGAGCGCTTTATACCGGTTGCTTCTGCTTCTGGTCGGTTCAATAATATAGCATTCTGCTGCTGTAGTCCTTTCGGGAGGCTTCAGATTGCCTTAAGTAGTACCGTCTGCTCATTGATTGGAGCAGCGACGGCAGGTGTAGGTGGTAGCGGTGGGGGAGTGTTGTTTATATTCGTGCTGGTGTTTTTTGGGGAATTCATAACCTTGAAAGAAAAATTTGGTTTAGGATAGATTCAAAGTATAAGAAATGATAAGATTCAACGAATATGAATTGTAAAGGATGTTTTCAGTTGCTGGTTCTTGTGTTATATTGCTTAGATTGTCTACGCAGAACGGAACTACATGGTAGGGTTCCATACAGCTCTGACCTGCATGGGCCACCAACAAAATCTGTCACGCCCCGCTTCCTAGTATACGGGCAGAGGACGTGACGAGGCCGCTACGTATTTACTCAGAAGTAAACACGCTAAGCGTATCTAAATAATATAAGTAAAATGCATAAGAGACAAGATGTAAAAGAACATCAACTTTATTTATTAACATTCTTTTTACAATACATCTGAAAAGTAAATACATGGAATGTAAAGCAATGACGCTGTTTCTGTTGCACAGGCGGTTGCGATCTCTAAACAGTGGCATAACAAAAATGGAAAATACAGAATGTAAATGTGTACAAGGAATCTAAAGTTCTGGGTCGAAAGCTAGCTGGTCCAAATCCTCGCTGGTGGGCTCGATCTCCAGTGAGTCCGAATCACCTGATGACATTCCAAAGAAGAAGAAAGAGAATGTCGTCGGCGAACAAATCGCTCGGTAAGTCCCGTAAATAAACAAGAATGGAATAGACAGAATAGAGAGAACATTGTTATAATGTTGTATTTAGTGTTAACGCTGTTGTTTGTATCTTGGTACAGAAGTGGCCAGTGTATACGAGAGGAGTCTCACTAGACCAGAGACTATGGTATATGGAGTACAAGGAGCCGTTCAGCCACGGTACAACGACAATTGAATTCAGGTTAGGTGTCTTTATGGTTGTTGTCTCGTGCCACTTCTAACACCTTCCGTACCAATCTACCCCTTATAAACCCTGCAATATCTTGAATATATTGTTTGTATTGTTTGAATTGTATATTTTATATAGATGGATGACTTGCCGAAACCATGATATCAGTAATGGAACGGATATAATGTATGATCATGTAAATGGAATATATCCATGGTTCGGTTCAGTCAATATAGATTGATTAGATTGAATAGACGGATTCATAGATCCATATTGTATTGAAGTTTGATTCTTGAATCATATTCAAGTCAGATTGATTATATTGAGACTCAGTCTGAGTAAGATAATTATAAAAGAAATTGAAGTCCTGAATTACGTTTTGGTGTTATCGGTAACTGCTGCACATGTACGGGAGGATTTGTGTCTTTTTCAAAGACAATTACCGTGTTGATAACATCGTTTGTTAAATTGTCTATCTTAAATAGGCAAGCACTCATATCTCCGGCTCCCTGAGGCTAAAGAGAACGGGTTCCGCTTAAACCTATGTTTACTAGGGTCCTTATTGTAATTTAGTATTACTTGAGGTTTTTTTTATGTAAATAGTTTTGTTATACTTTCAAAATATACCTCAAGTATTTAATCATCGTCTTTAGAGTTTTCATAGATGTTTCTTTTATTCAATGTAAAATTTCTAGTGAATATGACCTAGTTTTAAAGTATAAGGTATTTATTTGAAATATTGGAATTGTATGGTATTTTCTTGTAAATGAGATGTTTTTCTTGAATTTTGGAAATGTGGAATATTATAAATATTAAAAATAGGTATTTTGATATTAATTACATATATATTTATTTGTTAAAAATATTAGTTTTATTTATGATAGAAATCACATTTTCTAAAGAAAATTGTATTAAAATCTTTCAAGATCGTATGCTCCTTGCAGAGGTCTGCAACTCACTCTACTAGGCCCGAGAATGTGCGATAATCCGTACCATACCGAACGACTTCCCCAAAATGGGTTGTAGAGGCACAATCGCAAAGATTTTTTAAAATACACTTCTTGTAGAAAAATATTTTATAAGTTGAAGGTAGTTATATATAAAGTCGTGTTTTCCCAAATCTATGTTCCCAAATTCAATCGTGCTATGTTAGATATGAGTGTTGTGAGGAGGTAGGTCATTACCTCGTGAACTATCTATATGTATAACAAGGAACTATGATGGTTTATATCGAAACTAAATTATATGGTATTTTTCTGAAAAAGTATAATAAAAGTTAAAAAAATGATTAGTTTGATGTGCAACCTGTTTTTATTAAGTTTGTTAATATTTGTTAGTCAACATATAAGAGTATGGTTTTATTTCGTTAAGGAAAAGTGTAGATTTTAAAGAAAACCGAATCGGAAATCGGACTAACTCCGCTTCCGTCGGGTTTTAGTTTTGAATGTTTTTAGAATAAAGAAAAGAGGAAGAAGTAGGGACTTACTGAATGATTGGATAGAGGAGAGAAAGAGGAAGAGGTGGGAGTTGCCGGTGCGTCGTTTCGTCGTCGGAAACTCCTTGAGTTGTCGCCGGAAGTTCGTCGGAGCTTCGCCCTTTGCTAACTCCACTTGCACACAAAAGGATTTTGGAATTTTCTTGAGAGTTTTGCCAGGGAATTGTGAGTGAGGAGGTGTGAATTGAGGGTGGTATTTATAGGGAAAATTAGGGTTTAGGGGTGATGAAAATGCATTAAAATGAGGTTAAATAGTCATTTTATTGCTCTCTGGATTAATTCAGAGTAAACAAGCAATAAGGTAGTAGTGGGGTAGGCCAAACGTTGCAGGAGGTGAAATTTGAAGGCATTTGGGACGGTCTAGACCGACGTCGCCGGTTTTCATGAGCTTGTCGCCGGCCCAATGCCGACGGGTGTGGTCGATGTTGGGGTATTGGGTCGGGGTCGTTTGGTATTCTTCAGTTCACCTGTTTGATTATTTTGTAACTTACCCTATTACTTGTGTTGCACGTGTAGACTCTTGGGCTTCTAAAAGATTAAAAGAATTTTAAATAAAAATAATGTGTGGCTGATGGGATTTGAACTCTGGTGCAATGGTTCAGCAGTACAAGGTCTTACCAATGAGCTACAAGCTCCTTCTTGCTGTTCAAAAGCAAATCAAACTTATAACTTGTGCTCAGGCTCAAGTACCCCTTTATGTATTTTTGAAGAAAAAAAATTTGTACAGAAAGTTTAGGGTTGTTATAGATCATTAGATCATATATGAATAGCCTATGGATAGTATACGGTAGGCATTATGGAGACAATCCGCAGGGCAAAACATATTAGTGTAAGGACATCACGGTCCAACATTCCCTGTTTGGGACGAATGTTAGTTTAAGGAATTTTCGGTCCAATGTTCCCTGTTTGGGATGGAGATTAGTTTAAGGACATTTCGGTCCAACATTCAACTTGAGCGCACGTGTATTTGTTACGCGGCGGAGTGAATGATAGTGACATGGAATACACCAAATTTGGAGTGCGATCCGATTTAAGGTGTGCACGTCAATTTGGAAGTGCATCAACGTGGGATATATCATTCCCAGTCTTGATGATGTTTTACATCAAGTTGAAACGAGAAATAAGTTGTTGGTTGTTGGGACCCACCACCTCTCTGAAAATGTTGAGGAATTACAACGATATATATCAGAGGTGTGGAGAGATGTACCCTTGAACCAAATCTCGTATTTGAGGTGAAAATGGGTTGTGATGGTCCTAAGAATCATTAGTCATATTTGAGACTAAGATTACCTTAGGAGACATGGGATGAATATAATTTTGGATATCATCAATGAGAGATCATTAGTCATGTTTGAGACTAAAATCAGTTTGGAAATCACAAGCATATGGGCTCGCTTGATTTAAAATCAAAGAAGTTTAACTTCAGGAAACTTAGCCAATTTGGGCTAAGATTGGGTTTCTGTAACACCCAGCAGTGCTAAGCACTCGGATGCATATAGCGCTCACGTGTATATCACGTTAGGCACTATAATAGTGCTAAGCGCTAATCTTTTGTGGCGCTCACGAGTATTTCATGTGAGGCGCTGGGCGTTGCCCAATCAGTGCTAAACACTCAGCCGTTTTGGCTGCATATGAAGTGCTAAGCATTTTACTCAGCGCTCACGTGTATATCACGTGAGGCGCTGGTCTTCTCTTTTGGGCGCCCACGTATGTTTCACGTGAGGCGCTGAGTTCTTTTGGAGATTTAATATCTGTTTATATTTTTAGAGAACTTAAATCTCTGTTAATAGTGTTTTGACCATTAACGATCACCAAGATCATTATTTTGAGAATCTGGGATCAGGTTCTTTAAGAACCAAGTTCTTGTTTTATGAGGGAACTAAGTTCCTAGAGTATTATGAACTCCATGTTTTCCATGTTCATGCTTTCAAAAGAGGTTAGACCTCTGTTAATGGTATTTTGACCATTAACGACCATCAAGATCACTATTTTGAGGATCTTGGATCAGATTTTTAAAGAACTAAGTGTTGGGGTAAAAAATTACACCCCGGTTGACCAAGTCAAAGTCAACCCCAAGTAAGCGGGCCGAAGCCCGGATCAAGTGGGCCCATGCCCAAGTCGAGCCCCGTGGCCGGCCTTTCCCATGCTGAAATGAAATCATGTAATAAATAATTTTGATGTAATTTTTTATGCATAAATGTAAGAAATATGGGCATAAAGCCAAATTTTTATAAAGCCCATGGCTCATGTGCAAAAGAAATGATCACATGAGGCATTGGATGGGCAAAATACCATTTTGTAAAGCCCAATGGGCTATATGTAATTTTGTAAGCCTATAAAAGGCAACATGATGATGAAATAAAAAAAAGAACTTTTCATTCCCCCAAATTTTAAGGGTTTTTGTGCCTCCTTCTCCTTCCTCAGGGTTTTAAACCTTCTTCCCCTTTTCAATTAAATCAAGAGTTTTAATTTTCTTTTTCCAAAATTAAATAGGTTTTCACCATAAAACCCAAAAAGGGGAGATCAGATCTTCCATCAGATCTTAAAAAGGGGAGATTTTTTTAAATCTCACCCCTTTCTCCAATATCCGGCCAGCCGAGAGGAAGAAGAAGGAGACTCATCTCCAAAAATCCCATCTTGGGAAGATCCAGGACCAAAGGGGAGAGAAACAAAGGGGCCCCCTTTGTTCATTTCTAAAAATTTCTAGGAGTTTAACTCCATTCAAGATCTGTTGGAGTTCAACTCCATAAATTAATCTCTTTTTAGGAGTTTAATTCCAGAAGTCAAATCGCGAGCACAGCTCTCAGTGCAGAGACCAAGTCCTTTTTCTGCTGGCGTCCAGCGCCCGCATGCCAAGCACGTAGGGCGCTGACGCCCAGCGCCCGCGTGCCAGCATGTGGGGTGTTGGCGCCCAGCACCTAGCACCCAGCGCCTAAGAACCCACGTACCAAGCACGTGAGGCACCAGTGCCCGCGTGCTAGGCACGTGAGGTGCTGGCACCCACGCGTCCTTTGGACTCCATTTCCCCCCTCATTTTATATACATTCCACACTAAACACAATCCCCCGTTAGAAAAAATTTCTAACGGGGCGCTGCCCCTCACCCTGTAAAGGGGCTGCTGGCTCCCTGACCCCCAGCCCACTATCCGGGTAGCGGGACCTCCGTAAAAACTCTGCGGGGCCCCCGATATATCCAAAACCCCTTCAAAACACAACACTGCACATTGAGTTCGCATGACCTGTTTAACCTGTCAATCGGAGGTTCTCTCGCTCCAAAGGCGAGGGGTAATTAACGACAGCTTAGTCCGCGGCTGCCGAAGATTCGGATCCCCACAATCAATAAACTCCAGCCTACTCTAAGCAGGAGGAATCTGTAATGCGCCTGACAAGCGTGCATGTATTCCCATCTCAATGGGGTGATGAAAAACACCCTACAGATTCTGGCATGCCCGGTGGGACCTTCTCTCCTCCCATATTTCGGGTTAAACATTCATGCGAACTCAATCAATATTCATATCGATTGCCTATACTGAAATCATGCTTCTTTGTGCAGGGTTAATAAATTTCAAATTGCCAGCTTCGAACGCAAGTCGGTATTTGAACAACTTTTCTTGGCCCCGGTTGGGGGCAAGGCCATCAACACCGACAAAGTGATAAGGCATCTCGGGCAAGCTCCAGCGGTGCCCCTGAAAATTACTCAATCGAGTATCTTCTCTAAGCTCCCTGTCAGATGACAACCACGTCGTTAAACTGGGAATAGTCGACCTCTAAGTCGTTAAACCGGGGATGTAAAAAATATGTAAATAAATAAATAAAAGCCGAAATGATAAGGCAATCGCGACCTTCGCGATAAGAAAAGCTGAAATGATAGAGCAATCGCGGTTAAATAAAAAAAAGAAAGAAAAAATCTGTAAGGTGTTTTTCGTCACCCCATTGATATGGGAATACTCGCGCGCTTGTCAGGCGCATTATAAATTCCCCTTACCTAGGGTAGGCTACTGTTTATTGATTGTGGGGATATGAATCTCCGGCAGCCGCGGACTAAGCTACCGTTAATTACTCCTCGCCTTTGGAGCGAGGGAACCTCCGATTGACGGGTCAAACAGGTCATGCGAACTCAATGTGCAGTGTTGTGTTTTGAAGAGGTTTTGGATATATCAAGGGCCCCGCAGAGTTTTTATGGGGGTCCTGCAGAGTTCTAACGGGGGATGATGTTTAGTGTGGAACGTATATAAAATGAGGAGGGAAATGGCTTCCAAAGGACGCATTGGTGCCAGCATCTCACGTGCCCAGCACGCGAGCGCTGAGCGCTGGTGCCTCACGTGCTTGGCACGTGGGTGCTTAGGCGCTGGGAGCCAGCGCCCCACGTGCTTGGCATGCGGGCTTAGGCGCCAGCGCCCTACGTGCTTGGCACGCGGGTGCTGGGCGCCAGCGCCCCACGTGCTTGGCACGCGGGCACTAGGCGTCAGCAGGAAAATAGATTTGGTCTCTGCACTGGGAGCTGTGCTTCCTATTTGACTTCTGGAGTTAAACTCCTAAAAAGAGATTAATTTATGGAGTTGAACTCCAACAGATCTTGAATGGAGTTAAACTCCTAGAAATCTTTAGAAATGATCAAAGGGAGCCCCTTTGTTTCTTTCCCCTTTGGCCCTGGATCTTCCCAAAATGGGATTTTTGGAGATGAGTCTCCTTCTTCTTCCTCTCGGATGGCCGGATCTTGGAGAAAGGGGGTGAGATTAAAAAAATCTCCCCTTATTGAGATCTAATGGAAGATCTGAGCTCCCCTTTGTGGATTTTGTGGTGAAAAACTATTTAATTTTGGAAAAAGAAGAGTAAAATCTTGATTTAATTGAAAAGGGGAAGAAGGTTTAGAAATTTGAGGAAGGAGAATGAGGCACAAAAACCCTAAAATTTTAGGGGAATGAAAAGTTCTTTTTTATTTCATCATCATGTTGCCTTTTATAGGCTTACAAAATTACATATAGCCCCTTGGGCTTTACAAAATGGTATTTTGCCCATCCCATGTCTCATGTGCTCATTTCTTTTGCACATGAGCCATGGGTTTTATAAAAATTTGGCTCTATGCCCATTTTTTTTATATTCATGCATAAAAAATTACATCAGGATTATTGATTACATGATTTCATTTCGGCATGGGGAAGGCCGGCCACTGGGCTCAACTTGGGCATGGGCCCACTTGATCTGGGCTTGGGCCCGCTTATTTGGGATTGACTTTGACTTTGACTTGGTTAACCGGGGTGTAATTTTTGACCCCAACACTAAGTTCTTTATCTGACGGAACTAAGTTCCTGGAGTATTATGAACTCCATATTCTTCATGTTCTTCTATGTTCTTCCCTGAATGTTTGATTCTCAAGAACAAGATATTCCCGATGAGAATTAAATTTTCAATTTTTAGAAGACTTGTCTTATGAATCTCAAATTCAGAGAAAGAACTAAGTTTTTTGAAAAGGATTAAACCTTTAGATATGGTATGTTAGGTAAAGAAGATATTTTGATTTCTTCTTTTTTTTTTACCTAGGGGTTTTTTAGGAGGGAGATTTTCTTCTTTGTGAGAATTAAATTCTCTGTTGTTTTAAGAGCCTTCTGTATTTTTACAGAAACTTATGGGGGTCTCCTCCTTTTTTCCTCCTCTTCTCCTTCTCTTTTTTCATCTCTTTGCTCCTATTTATAGGAGAAAGAAAATAATCAATTTGTTGAGAAAATCTCTTGTTGAAAGTTCATGATTGATTTCATGATTAATCAAAATGATATTTTAGATCAATCGGTGAATTTTATTCACCGTTGAATTTTTAATCCAGAAGATCTTTGTTTAACAGAGAAGATTTCTTGTTTATTTAACAAGATTAGGAATTTTTTTCCTAAGATAGAATTTTATTATATCATATGAATATCTTGTTGGTTTAATATCTTGTTAGTTTAAAAAGATTAGAATTTTATTCTATCATATGAATATCTTGTTAGTTTAACAAGATTAGAATTTTATTTTATCATATGAATATCTTGTTAGTTTAACAAGATTAGGAATATATTTTCCTAACATAGAATTTAATTCTGGTATATGAATATCTTGTTAGTTTTACAAGATTAGAATTTTATTCCAATATAGAATTTAATTCTATCACATAGAATTTTATTCTATCATATGAATATCTTGTTAGTTTAACAAGATTAGGAATATATTTTCCTAACATAAAATTTAATTCTGTTATGTGAATATCTTGTTAATTTAATAAGATTAGGAATATATTTTCCTAACATAGAATTTAATTCTGTTATATGAATATCTTGTTAGTTTAACAAGATTAGGAAAATATTTTCCTGAGATAGAATTTTATTCTATCAGATGATCGATGGGTGATTTTATAATCACCGTTGGATCTTTGATCCAAAGGTCCTTTGTTTAACAGAGACGGTCTTTCTAGTTTGAGAAAGATCAGGGAAATATTTCCCACATAGAATTTAATTTTATCAGATGGTTTAATTGGTGATATTTTATCATCATTGTATTTTAAATCCAAGATTCTCTGTTAGAGAAAGATCTTCCCATATTAGAAAGATCAGGGAAAATATTTCCCAAATAGAATTTAATTCTATCAAATGGTTTAATTGGTGATATTTTATCACAATTGGATTTCAAACCCAAAATTCTCTGTTAGAGAAAGATCTTTCCATTTTAGAAAGATCAGGGAAATTATTTCCCAAATAGAATTTAATTCTATTACATAGAATTAAATTCTATCATATGGGAGCATTTTAAATTGGGGCCAAAGAATGCGGTAAGAGAACTCACGTGTTTAACACGTGACCCCTAATGTGGGTTTTAGCCTGTTTACTTTCAGCGCTCATATGCTTTGCATATGAGCTCTCACGTATTTTACACGTGAGACCTGTTTATCGTTTGGCTATTTATGTTCAGCGCTTATATGCTTTGCATATGTGCGCTCACGTGTTTAACACGTGAGGCCAGTTTAGCCTTTTTGTTCTTTACTTTCAGCGCTTATATGTTTTGCATATAAGCGCTCACGTGTTTAACACATGAGACCAGTTTGATCCTTAGTTATTTGTGTTCAGCGCTCATATGCAAAGCATATGAATGCTAATGCGAGTTTAGCCTTTAGGATTATTTTATTCAGCGCTCATATGCTTTGCATATGAGCGCCTACGTGTTTAACACGTGAGGCCAGTTTAGCCCTTAGTTATTTGTTTTCAGCGTTTATATACTTTGCATATAAGCGCCCACGTATTTAACACGTGATGCCAAACCATGAGGATTCCTTTTCTCTTTCTTATCTCCTTTTTATAAGGGAACAAGTAGCTCATAACCAAAAAAATTGGCGGGAACAAATGCCCCCCACTACTTTGCCCTTACATGGGTGAAGTAGTGCAAAGTTATGCATAGCCATAGAATTGATGGCTTAGGACACAAGTTTATGGCCCTTGTAGCCCAAGACTTTTTTCATCTTCATAAGCCGTAAGGGTCTCAAGATAGTTTTTCTCCCTATGAGTCTTGAGGATCTCATAGGTGTGTATTCTCCTTAGAAATCGTGAGGATTTCTAAGTGTTCATCGCTTCCGTGAGTCGTAAGGATCTCACTCGGGTATTTTTCCTTACGAGTCGTGAGGTCCCGTAAGTAGCTTCTTCATTTCATTGGTGAATGCGGCCCGTGCAAGAGTCAGTTTGGACCTCCTTATAGGGCAGCGATGGCTTAGCAAACAGGTTTAGATCCGTCATCTAAGACTTTTGAACTTTATGAGCCGTGAGGGTCTTATAAAGACTTTTCTCCCTACGAGTCGAGAGGATCTCGTATGTGTATTTTCTCCTTAGGAGTCGTGAGGACTTCTAAGTGTGTTTTCTCTTAAGACTTGTAAGGATCTCACAAGAGACTTCTCTCCTTACGAGTCGAAAGGATTCGCAAGTGGTTTTCCCTCCTCATCAGTATGCTACTTTAGAGAATATGACCCATGGATAGTACACAAGAGTCAGTTCGGACCTACTTGTAGGGCATCGATGTCTTAGGAAACAGGTTTAGATCTGTCGCCTAAGACTTTTCAACTTTATGAGCTGTGAGGGTCTTATAAAGACTTTTCTCCCTGCGAGTCGAGAGGATCTCGTAGGTGTATTTTCTTCTTAGGAGTCGTGAGGACTCTAAGTGTGTTTTTTCTTGAGAGTCGTAAGTATCTCACAAGAGACTTTTCTCCTTACGAGTCGAGAGGACTCGCAAGTGGTTTTCTCTCCTCATCGGTATGCGACTTTGGAGAATGTGGCCCATGGATAGTATACAAGAGTCAGTTTGGACCTACTTGTAGGACCACAGTGCTTAGAAAACAGGTTGATATCCCCGTCGTCTAAGGCTTTTCACCTTCATGAGCTGTGAAGGTTTCATAAAGATGTTTTTCCCTACGAGTCGAGATGAGTCCAGAGGATCTCGCAGGTGTATCCTAACGTGAAATATAGATAACCCCTATTCTTTACGACAGGGGTCTGTTAAGTTTGTGGTACTAGGGTTTTAGTCCGTGGTACCATCGCATTGACTGATGTATTCCTCGATATGCAGTCTTTAAGTTGCTGTTCGAGTAGCCCCGCGACTGTCGTGTCTCTGATCCCTTCTGAGACTGGATAAGACGTCATCAAGTAATCTTCTTAAGTCATATTACCGTTGGAATAGAAAGCGTTAGGAATTTGCCATGACGCTTTTTACTTGAGGTTAGGCTCAATTTGGAGCCCCTATGAGTCATAACCACTCCGCTCTGGTGTGGGATGATCTCCGATAGTCTTTTAGACTTTATATGAGTTGCCGTCGAGACCCGAACCTGGGAATATGCCATCACTTCATTTTTGTTTTGACGATGTCGTGCCATTTCTTTGCTGAAGTAGGGTAGACATCTGTAGGACCTCTATGTTATATGTATTGCAATTGATGTCCGGAGCTAGGAATATGTCGTTGCTCCAATTTCATTTGATAGTTGTGTCCTCATCCTGCTGAAATGAGGGGGAACGTCGAGATAGTCTCTGGGTTGTATATGAACCGTTAAGACTTGGAGCTAGGATTTTGCCGTGATTCCATTTTTGCTTTGACCCTTGGGTCTTTTGTTGACGTTGCATCTGCATCCTGCTGGGATAAGAAGCACGTCGAGCTGGAGTTAGGATTTTGCTGTTAATCCTTTTTGATTTGGCTCTTTGGAGCCTTTGTTTACGTCGCACCTGCATCGATAAGGAACGTCAAGCTGGAGCTGGGATTTTGCTATTACTCCTTTTTATTTGACCTTTAGGTCTTTGATGATGTTGTGTCTACATCCTGCTGGCATGAGAAGCACGTCGAGCTGGAGTTAGGATTTTGCCGTCACTCCTTTTTTATTTGGCTCATTGGAGTCTTTGTTGACGTCGCATCTGCACTGAAAAGGAACGTCGAGCTGGAGCTGGGATTTTTTCATTACTCCTTTTTTTTTTGACCCTTGGGTTTTTGATGACGTTGCATCTACATTCTGCTGGCATGAGAAGCATGTCGAGTTGGAGTTAGGATTTTTCCGTCACTCCTTTTTGATTTGGCTCCTTGGAGTTTTTGTTGACATTGCGTCTGCATCCTGCTGGCCTGAGAAACACGTCAAGCAGGAGTTAGGATTTTGTCATCACTCCTTTTTTGTTTTGGCCCTTGGGTCTTTTATTAACGTTGCGTTTGTACCGAGAAGGAACGTCGAACTGGAGCTAGGAATATGTCGTTGCACCACTTTATTTTGGTGATGTCATACCAATTATTTGCTGAAGTTGGGTAGACAACTAAATGACCTTTATGCTGTATGTATCGACATCAAGGTCCGGAGCTAGGAATATGTCATTACTCCAATTTCATTTGACAGTTACGCTCGCACCTTGCTGGAATGAGGAGAATGCCGAGCTGGAGTTAGGATTTTTGCTATCACTCCACTTTTGTTTGTTTACGTTGCGTCTGCACCGAGAAGGAATATCGAGTTGGAGCTGGGATTTTTCCATTACTCTTCTTTGATTTGGCTCCTTGGAGCTTTACTGACGTCATGTCTGCACCCTGTTGGAATGAAAAGAGCGTCGAGCTGATCTTTAGGGCGTAGATGTCGCCATTGAGATCTGGCTCTCCCTTTGATGGAGCCTGGTGGGAAAATATGGTTCCCTTTCTTTCATTTGTGCCCATGGATCGTATACAAGAGTTAATATGGATATACTTGCAGGGCAGAGGAAATTTTATTTTTTAAATTTTTTTTTATTGCCGTGATGCTCTATTTTTTCAGCTTTTCATATCGCGACAGTCGCAATTGTCCAATCATTTCGGCTTTTTTTATCAGCGGTGCCCAATCATTTCGGTTTTTTTTTTATATTTTTACTCCCTGCTTTTTATTACGAGTTGCCCAAACATTTCGGCTGTTTTTATATGCATATTTTTTGCTCACTGATATTTATTGCGAGTTACCCCATCATTTCGACTATTTCATATGCATTTTTTTGCTACTCGCTGCTGTTTTTATTGCGAGTTTGGAATCTGATACCAATCTTGGTATCAACATCGCTACGACTGGAATATTGCCAGGAGCGAATCATCATTTGCCGTGAAAGGACTTGGAGTTTGACACCTATTTAGGCATCAGCATCGCTGCAACTGGGATATTGCCAGGAGTGAATCATCATTTGCCATGAGTGGACTTGAAGTTTGACATCTTTTTAGATATCAGTATCGCTGTGACTGGGATATTTCCAGGAGCGACTCACATTTGCCTTGAGAGGACTTGAAATTTGATACCTTTTTAGGCATCAACATCGCTGCAACTGGGACATTACCAGGAGCGAATCATCATTTGCCCTTGTTGGTTCAAACAAAGGTGGCTTAGCAAACAGGGTTAAGATCCTGTCGGCTAAGGCTTTTGACTTTATTAGTCGTAAGGGTCTCATAAATGTATTTCTCCCTACGAGTCGAGAGGATCTCGTAAGTGTATTTTCTCCTTAGGAATCGTAGGGATTCCTAAGTGGTATTTTCTCTTGTAAGTCGTAAGGATCTTCCAAGGGTGTTTTCTCCTTATAAGTCGAGAGGACTTACAAGTATCGTTCACCATATGAGGATATTTCTCGCCATTAGTAGAACTTGGTAAGGGAATATTTACTTGTGCCCGTGGATTGTATATAAGGGTCAATATTGGACCGTCTGTAGGGCAACTTGGGGGATATGATGGCTTAAGAACATGTTCAGATCCCTGTAACTTAAGGCTTTTGAATCTTATGAGTCGTGAGGGTCTCATAACGAGTTGTGAGGACCCCGTAAGTGTAATTTCTCCTTAGGCATCATGAGGATTCCTATGTGTGTTGTCCTTTGTGAGTCGTAAGGATCTCACGCAAATTTTTTTTCCTCACAAGGTTGAGAGGACCTTACAAGTGCACATGAATTTTTTTTATTTTACGAGTTTGCGCCCTTTTCGGGTTTTCACAAACTCACCGGCAGTCCTGCTATTTTTACTCACGGCGCCCTTTCGGATTTTCATCCGTGCCCATTTTGCTTGTGGACATACCGTTTTTCTTTTTTCTTCTTTTCTTAAACGAGATTGCGCCCTTTCTAGTTGTCACAAACTTGCCGGTAACTGCTTGTTTTACTCACGGCGCCCTTTCGGGTTTTCATCCGTACCCAGTTCGCTTTTGGACATACTTTTTTTTTGCTAGCGATGGAACTCTCGAAAGTAGTTTTGTCACAGGTGACCCATCTATTTACTGGTGGGACTCAGGGTGGTTTCACCATCGGAGTAGCTATGTAGCCGGTAGAACTTGAGTTGCAACCGTCGCCATTGGGACTTAGATTGCAATATAGATCTCAAGAAAGCATATCGCTGTATTTGGGGCGACGCGCTAGTTTAAGGACGTTCTGGTCCATTATCGCCATATTTGAGGAGACGCACTAGTTTTGGTCCATTCCGGTCCATTATCACCGCGTTTGAGGCGACGCGCCATGTTTGAGGTGGCGCACTAGCTTAGGGACGTTTCGGTCCATTATCACCATTTTTGAGGCAAGTATTAGTTTAAGGACGTTTCGGTCCAACATTCCCGTTTTTGGGACGAATATTAGTTTAAGGACGTTTCGGTCTATTGTTAGTTTAAGAACGTTTCGGTCCAACATTCCTGTTTTTTGGGGAACGCGTTAGTTTAGGGACGTTTCGGTCCATTTTATCATTTGGTCGGAGAGTTGCATAACTCATCTCTTCCGACTCTTGTTTGCTAAGGCGCTGACGCCTGTCCTTTGTTTGTATGGACACTTCACGCCTTAGACTATCTTCACCTTCTTGGATTGCTTCATCTATCATCATACCAATCGGGTTGTTTTGTAGGAAGTACCGGGCATTTTACACGGCACCTGCCTCCTGATCATCAATGTCGCTTTCCGATACTGAAAGAGCATCTTCTTCATATACAAAGGAACGAGATATCACGTCATTCTTTCTACAGAGTCTTCTTCTTCCCTAGAAGAATGAATTTGACTTGGGGATTTTTCCCCTCATCCTCTGATTCGAAGTGGGACATGAATTTCACATCCCTCCCATGGTTTTTTTTTGGTTCAAGTAGGATATTCCACTTGATTGCAGGACCGCTTGTAGGTCCCTTGATACCTTTTATGTTCTTTGAGAAGAAAAAACCATCCCACGTAGAGATTCTTCCGCCAGTGAGAAATATACCCCCTGTGTGTATCTCGGGGGAGAGTGAGTACCCACGCCGTCCCTATTTTGGCAATAGGTTGCTTCAGCGTCGCTCATTTTTTGTTGAGCGTTGGCGACAAACGCCACCTTACTTCCGCTTTTCATTCATCTTCATTGGATGATGAAAGGTCTTGACCCATCTGATCCAATCGAATCATTTTATCCATGAGCTCTTGGAAGGTCGTCGGCTTGAAGAGGGCCATAAATAGGAACACCTTTGAATTTGGGTCAAGAGTGGCTATGGACATTCCCACGGCTGTAGCTTCGTCGATGCGTTGCTCGCATTTTGACCAGAGATTTCGCCATCGGGTAATATATTGAACCCAGGTTTCATTCAGTCCAACCATTTCATTGACCAACGCCGCCATGGTAGTGTGTTCATTCTCATTAGCGAATCTCTGACAGAAGATCATATCCATCTCGTCGAAGGTCTTCACGGAATAATTTGGGGGTTCCGCATACTATTCGAAGGTGATACCCGCCAGACTGCTGACGAACTGTCGGAGGAGTAGTATATCATTTCCTCCAGTATTGCCGCACATGGATTTAAATTGCGTAATATGCTGGCGAGGATTCCCAGTTCCTTTGTACATGTGGAACGTTGGAGGTGTGTACTCTGGCGGGTACTGTATTGATCGTACCAGGCCGGATATAGTCGACCAGTCTTGATTGACCTATTTGCAGCTTTACTGATATAGTGAGCTTTGATTTGTTGAGCGATATATTCGTCCAACTTTTCTTTTGGAATCATTTCCTCTTCAGCCGTTGATAAGACTTGCAAAGAATTTGAAATGTCACCCTTATCTTTAAGAGCGACTACCGGCGGTTCATCTTCTAGTGGTTCTGATTGAACCATCATTCTAGCCATATTCTGGATCAGAAGGGCCATCTGGTTTATTTTAACGAACATTCTTTCCGTTTCTTCGTCTCTATTTTTTTAGAGCGCGCTTTAGGAAGTCAATATCCGACACCTGCCCCACTCTTTCTTCGGGTGCGTCCTTAGGATTTTCCTTAGGCGATAGATTAGCGAGTACTGCCGCCTGAGCAAGCATCTCCTGCTGCTTTTCACGTTGCAGTTGAGCTTTTGTCAGGGACCGAGTATGCGATCCGTGGCTAGTAGAAGCTTGAATTTCATCTTTGGAGTTCACCATGTGGACTGTATGAATAGCCATGCCCCTAGGCTTGGGGTGTTTGGAGTTTTGGCCTTTGGAGTTTGCCGCAGGCACTTGAGCTTTATTAAGCGTCTCTTTTTTGTGAGAAGCCGCTTTGATTTTAGGAGGAACCATTGTAGCAGGGACCGCCTTGGGATGAGTCCCCTTGTATTTGAAAGGGGATTTGTCAGAAATTGGTTGACGTTTAGGGGAAGTGCCACGATTGGTGACTGAGTCCTTTACCTACTTCCACACCTTATATATAGATGAGGAAAGTTCTTTTAGGGAGCAAACTGGTTTTTGCTCTCGTTAGATTTTCACGGGCTGCGGAGATTTCTTCAATACCACGGTGGAAGAATTTTTTCTGACCTTTCGCAGCAGTTTGAAGCTATTCCCGGTTGGAACAGCAGCATTCATCATCAGAGTTGAAGCAGGTGGAGTCAACGCTGATGGAGAACTACCCCCAGCTTGTTTTGTACGACGCCGATATCGACGTCGACCGTTTCTTACGACCAGAATCTGATCAGCCTCAGGATTTTGCTGAGCCTGCCCCCTGTTTTCTTCGAGAGATTGAGTATTCTGCCCCCTGTGTCGACCATGGCATTTGGAAGGTACCAGTTGTTTGGAGACCGATTCCATCGGAAAAACAGAAGCTTGAAGAGCCAGCCTGTAGAAGACAGACTTCTTCTGGGATTCCTCCTTCGGCGTTGAGGTACCGAGGGTGGGAGGTGGGAGCATAGACCTAAAAAGAAGCCCATTGATTTCTTGAAGAGCCGGATTGCAGAGATTTGAGGCTGCAAGTGGCCCATACTTGACTCCACCAATATGACAGAGCCTGAGTTGCGGTGAGTGGAAGCAAATGTCATTCTGCATAGAAACGAAATGCCGACTTCAGTATCCTATCACTTAAGGACAACTACAAACATCTATACCGTGATTATTTGATCGCGGAAAAACACGACACACGAAGTTTGGAGTGGAAAAAGGAAGAGGTCCCACAGGGCATGCCAGAATCTGTTCACCACTGAAAACAAAAACGAACCGGGATGGATCGTCTTGCCTGAATTTGGGGGCATATGCTATTTTGACTTATCTATCCAGCTCTCCGAAGATACAAAGTTGATTTATGGCACCATATATCGGAGGTTTGGATAGACGCAGCCGTTGTAGCAGACTTCATCAGATTCCTCCTCATTTGTGAGGGTTTTTTTTGATTGTGGGGATGCTCTTTCCTACAGGCATAAGCCCCTACAGTTAATTACATTATCGCGTTGCGATAACAACTTTCTCCTACTCCGGAAGTTCACTTCGTGTCCTATGTGTTTGTTTTATTTTAGGTTGCCCGTGGATTGTATACGGAGACTAATTTATGTCATCGCCTGTAGGACGCGGATTAGTTTAAATCCGTATATTTTAGATTTAGGTTTAGGTCAAGAATTTTGCTTGACAGGTCCCACGTTAGTAGCTTGGTTTGCCAACGGGAATGAACTTAGAACGCAGATCTCACATTTGTGAGGTCCATCGGTTCATAGGATATTTAGGTTTGATCTAAGGATCATTATCCATATTTGAGACTAAGATCGACTTATGAGCAGTGAGCATATGAGATCAACTGATCATTAGATCATATATGAATAGCCCATGGATAGTATACGGTAGTCATTATGGAGACAGCCCGTAGGGCAAAACATATTAGTTTAAGGACGTCACTGTTCCCGCCAAAAATTTCTGCGCAAAAGAGTCCAAGGTATCAAATGGCAGCGATACACTTAAGGAAATACGAACCAGTATCTTCCGGGCTGTTTTTTGACAAACTCCCGAAGGAGAAACGGATAAATTCTGATTGTATTGAAAGCGTCTCGAAAAACCCTTCGATTTGATATATTATGGGCTTCATAATTCATCCGGGATCAAAAGTTATGAGGCATTATGTGTTCACACGTGATGGGCTTTTAAGAATCCGCTGGAGGAGTTAGAAGATATAATAAAAACTTAGAAAAGACCCCAATGGGGCATCACGTGCTCACACATGACAATGGGCCACGTGCAGACACGTGATGGGCTCTTAAGGCTTCTAAAATAATGAATAGAATTAAATTCTAAAATCTGTTCCCTGATTAAAAATCAGAAGTTATCTCAATGAAATATCACGTGCTCACACGTGACCAATGGTCACGTGTTGACACGTGATGGTTAAAACAACAATATGAACAAGCGACTGTTAAAGGAACCAATTTCGGGGTTACGTGCTCACACGTGACCAAGGGTCACGTGCCAGCACGTGACAAGCTTTGAAAGCCTTACAGATTAGTAGAATTAAAATTCTAAATTTCTCTAAAAATCTTACGAAATAAAATTAAAATTCTAAAAGCTTCTAAATCTTTCCAAATGGAAAAGGATTATGGGAACCGTTGGATTAAAGATCCAAAGATGATTAAAAATCATCAATTTATGGAAAAATCTTGGACAAGGAAAGATTTCCCTGAAAATCTCACCAGAATAACAAATAGAATATCTTTTGGATTTAAAATCCACGGTGAATAAAATTCACTGAATGATCTAAAGGCCCAGATTAATGATAAATATAAATCAAATCTCTCAACGATCAAATCAAATCTTTCAATGAGAGATTTGCTAAACAAATTGATTCTTTTCCTTCTCCTATAAATAGGAGCCAAGAAGAGAAGAGAAGGGATCAACATTTCTTGAAAAAAAAAATAAATCAAAAGCTTCAAACAGAGAGAACTCTGAGAAAAATTTCAAGAAGAAGGTAAAAACCTTCACGAGAGAAAAGAAATCTCTTTTGATAAATCATTGATCAATGATCTTCACATAATAAATAGTGCTTTGCACTCGTATGAACCACTGGTTCTTTAAAACAAAAAAGAAAATAAAAATAAATAAAAATAGTGTTTTGCACTCGTATGAACCACTAGTTCTTTAAAACAAAGAAGAAAATAAAAATAAATAAAAATAGTGCTTTGCACTCGTATGAACCACTGGTTCTTTAAAACAAAAAAAAAAAAATAAAATAAAAAAAATAGTGCTTTGCACTTTTATGAACCTCTGGTTCTTGAAATAAAGAGAAAAACTCATTTTTCTTTGATCCTAATTAGATCAAAGAAAACAAATAGTGCTTTGCACTTCTGTTCTGGAATCTAAAAAGATTCTTAGTGCTTTGCACTTCCAAACTGCGCTGTTGCGCTCCTGAGAGCGCGCCACGTGTCAGCTGCAGAACAACTTGCGCTACGCGCCTTGAAATAGAGCTTTGCTCTCTGGAACTGGCGCAACTCACCAGAACGCGCCACGTGTCAGCAGCGCAACAGCACAGCGCACTAGCGCAGCGCACTGCGCTGTTGCGCTTGCGCTCACCAGAGCATGACACGTGTCCTCACCACAAGCGCTTGCGCTCAGTGATTGGCGCAAAGCGCCTGACAAATGCAATGCATTTTACTGAAGGGCCAGGCCCAAATCAGAGGGGCCTAGTAGGCCAAATTAAATTGCAATACAATAAAAAGGGGCAGAGCCCAAAACAAATTGATGCTTTGCATCCTTTCTGGGCAAAGCCCAAATAAAAATAAAAAGAAATGCAATGCAAAAGCAAATAAAATGTTGGACATTTTCAACTAGACTTAGCCCAATCGTGGCCATAAGTCCTTAAATTAAATTGACTGAGCAAAATGGCTCTCCTAAATCAATCTACATCCGGTTTGAGGGTACATCTCCGAACTCCTTTGACATCCATCGTTGTAATTCCTCAACGACGTCAAAGAGGTGACGGGTCCCAACGACCACACATCGCTATGGACTGCGGGGTCCTTAAACTTGTGGACCGAGACGTCCTTAAACTAATATCGGACCGAGACGTCCTTAAACTAATATCGGACCGAGACGTCCTTAAACTAATGATGGACCACTACGTCCCTAAACTGGCATCGGACCGAAATGTCCATAAACTAATGATGGACCACTACGTCCCTAAACTGGCATCGGACCGAAACGTCCCTAAACTAATAATGGACCACTACGTCCTTAAACTGGTATCGGACCGAGACGTCCCTAAACTAATAATGGACCACTACGTCCCTAAACTGGAACAATAGAGCCAATTGCTCTTTTGCCGGATCTAAACGATCCCGTTTAAGTTGATCTTAGCCCCAAACACGGCAAACGTATCCTTAAACACTTAAATGGACTATAAAACCCTCAATCAGCTTTGGTTCAAGGGTACATCTCTGAGCTCCTCTGACACCTATCGTTGTAATCCTTCAACGATGTTAGAGAGGTGATGAGTCCCGATGGCCATAAATTAAATGAATCACCACGTCAGGTTGATCTTAGTCCAAAACAGGACTAACGTATCCTTGACGAATGTTTAAGTTGATCTTAGTCGCAACGCGACTAATGTATCCTTAAACTAAAAACACCAAACCCAAATCTAAGTAAATACGGATTTGGAATAATCCACGTCCTACGGGCGACGGTATTACTCAGTCTCCGTATACAATCCACGGGCAACCACAAACAAAACAAACACCCACGACACGAAGTGAAATTCTGGAGAAGGAGAAAGTTGTTACCGCGATGCGGTAGCGTAATTAACTGCAGGGGCTTGCGCCTGCAGGGAAGAGCGTCCCCACAATCAAAAACCCCTCAAGCGAGGGGGAATCTGACAAAGTCTGCTACATCGGCCGCATCCGTCTAAACCTCCGATACACGGTGCCATAAATCAACTTGGCATCTTCGGAGAGATGGACGGATAAAACCAAATAGCATCTGCCCCGAATCTCAGCGTCAGGACATCGCAGTCTTGTGCACCGCCGTTCGGAGGGGAACAGATTCTGGTACGCCCGGTGGGACCTCTTCCTCTTTCCACTCCACACTTCGTGTGTCGTGTTCGCGAACAAATCGCGGTTTGCTATGGTTGCTTGTGGATTCAAAGTACTTAGATTTGGTGTCTTTCTCCATGCAGAAAACAGAAGATCGATGGCTTCGAACTGCACCGCCTGCAGCTGCAACTCTCGCTCCGTCATTGCTGGAGGAGTGACTTATGGGCCCCAAGCGGCCTCCCTTTTCAAGATGCCAGTGGAGCAAGTAACTCAGGCCACCGCTGGATTATTCTTCGGGACTATGCTCCCATTGATAAGCTTCAATGCCCCAATAACATCGCAAGAAGCTCCAAAGAAGCCGGTCTTTGATCGACTCGCCACTGCCGCGACCCCTCTCAACGGGTCACCCAACTTCAATACCTCAGTTTCCAACAGACTGGGCCAGAACGTCTACAAGCCCGTGATACCCGAAGCTGCCATCCCAAAGCGGATAGCTATCCCGGCTCAAGCGGAAGAAATCATTGGAAAGGCTCCTCCTTCCAAAAAGTCAGTTTTTATAAGGCTGGCCATTCCAGTTGCTGCTCCAGGCGAGGTCCTCAAAGCTGCTTCCCCTGCCCAGAGGTCTGTCTTTGACAGATTAGACATTACTTCTCAACGGGTGTCAGCCTTCGATAGGCTAGCACCAATAACAGTCTCTCCTCAAAACAGGAGACACGACGAAGTCACCCTTATAGCTGAAATAACTCCATCCGCAAGACACGCTCGACGTCGCCACTGGCGCCGAGTGAGGAAGGCTGGGGGCAACTCCCCCTCTGGGATAATTCCGCCAGCTCCAACGGTGGGGATCGATGCTGCTGTTCCAACCGGGAACAGTTTTGAATTGCTAAACAAGGTGTGCAGAAACTCTCCTACTGCAGTGCTGAAGAGAACTCCTTCACCTGTGGAGAATACTCAAGAGAAGAAGCTGGAGCAGCCTCCTCAACGGCTGTCCTCTAAAATTTACAAGGTCTGGCGACAGGTCCAGGAGTCGGTGATTGATCAAGACTATCCCCGCCGACAGAAAAAGATGAAAGTTCGGCAGGAGAAGGACTACTCTGTCAAGCCACAAAGAATGACGGCTACTTGGGTGCCCGCCACAACGGCTCCCTTAACTCCAACCACTCAAAAAAGGAGGCCGCAAAAAGCCCCTATGTCTTCGGCAAATCGCAAAGACACCGAACACAAACGCCCCAAGTCTGGGGGCATGGTGGTGCACACTGTTTATATGGCTTCTGGAAAGGAGGAAAGCCGCACTTCTACGGGCCACCGACCGCTCACCCGATCCGTGACGAAAGCCCAGGAGCAACAACAAAAGCTTCAGGAAATGATGACTACAATGGCTGCACTCACTGAGCCAAAAGAAAGCTCTGAAACGTCTTCGGATGAGCGTCAAGAACAAGAAACCGACGCTGACTTTTTACGCAGAGTCCTCGAAAAGAGGGACAAAGAAGCTGCAGAGCAAGCGGCTAACATAAAACAGATGGCGCTCCTCTTCCAAGATATGGTAGGGATGATGTTACAGCCGGAATCTCCTACTGAAGATCCTCCGATCGTCCTTGAAGACGACAGGGGAGAAGCGTCAAATCCTCCGCCGGCTCTATCAACAGCCAAAGAGGAGGCAATCTCCAAAGCTGACCTGGACAAATATATAGCTCAGCAGATCCGGGTTCATCAGGCGAATGAAGCGACTGGGCAAATTGTTAGAACTGGACGACCGTATCCGAGCTGGTATGACCAAATCAGTTACCCGCCAGGATATACGATCCCTAAATTCCACGTATATAAAGGGACAGGGAATCCGCATCAGCATGTCGCTCAATTCAGAGCCTTATGCGGCAATACTGGAGGAGATGACAAATTGTTGCTACGTCAATTCGTCGGCGGCTTAGCAGAAACAGCCTTTGAATGGTATTCGGAGCTACCTAACGACTCTGTCAAAACATTTGCAGAGATGGAACTGCTGTTTACACAAAGATTCGCGAGTACTAGTGAATGCACCCCGATAACAGCACTGATAAATGCCAGGATAAGGCCAGGCGAAACGTGGGTCCAATACGCAACACGATGGCGAAACCTATGGTCGAAATGCGAACAACGCATAGAAGAGGCACCTGCGGTAGGCATGTTTGTGGGCACTCTCGATCCACAGGCGACCATCTCGCAATTCATGATGTTCTTTAGGCCGACCACCTTCCAGGCCTTGATCGACAAATTAGCCCAAATGGACCAGATGGGCCATAGACCGTCTCCTCCAAGGCCCGATCCTCGAAATGAGAAAGGAAAAGCGATCATCGTCGCCGACGCTCAGCAACAGTCGAGCAACTCAAAGCCGGTCGCTCGCCAAAACAACGTGCGTCCACGCCCATCCCTCGAAGAGAGGCTAGGACGTCCTTACTCGTTTCCTCAGAATAAAATGAGAAGACTGTTTGAGCTGGCAGTGCGTAACAGACTCATTAATCTGCCGAGTCCAAAACGTCTGTCGCAGCCAGGCGATCTTAATAATTCCAATTATTGCCCTTACCACCAAACGGTAAGTCACCCGATTGAGGATTGTTTCGTCTTTAAGGGATGGATCGAGGATCAATACCTGTAAGGCAAGTTCACGCTGTCTGAAAGCTGGAAGGTAAACCCCCCACAGCCGCACTCTCCAAAGAAGACGGACACGCCGAGGGCAACTTGTTCTTTCGTCGAGGATGAAAACAATGGAGAAAACTTATCGGATGAATCCGAAGACTACGTAGTGACTTGTCATGTGATTTCTCATTCACTGACGGATGATGAGGAGGATCCTTGCGCTGAGAAATCAACGGCGGACCCTGAAACAGAAATTCCGCAGCCGTCAGACGAGTTGATCGATGCCTTCCTAAATGAAATTCGTCTGAAAGCAAAAGCCAATCAAGAGCATGAAATGGCCATACTGGAAAGAGTCAAGGCATTCCCGTCAAATCAAAAGCCATACACTGCGGGTAAAAACAAATTCAAGACGAGGAAAAGGTTCGCCAAAGCTCTGTCAGTAGGAATGAAGCTACCGCCCTCTGAAGAAAATACTCTCGCTGAGGCAGAGATGCACCCTAACTTCTGTTTATATCATCAGAAGATCATACATCCTACCGAAGACTGCGAATCCTTTAACTGTTGGTGGCAAGGGTATGTCGCTCAAAAGCAACACTTCGACGGGACAAAGTGTGAAGCTTGTGGACATCGAAAAAATGCGATATATGAGCGCAAAAGAGTCGCCGACGATTGCCATATAGCCGACTCTAAGGTATCGCAAATTATCACCTTTGGTAGAAACTCTGACGAAGAAACTATCCCCAACTCTTCCCTCGGGGAATCTATTTCAAAAATAAAGGAATTGAGAAGCTACGAGAACGTTCAGCCATGCAATCGCATGCTACTCGGAAAAAGTCCCGGCCCCGCAAACAACGGAGCGAACAAAAAAGATAAAAGAAAAGGAAAAAAGGCCCTCGTCACCAGCGCTCAACAACAATCAGGTGACCCTAGACCGGTTGCTTGCCAAAGCAACAAGCGGCAATCCCTCCAAGAAAAGTTGAAACGTCCTTACTCGTTTCCGCAAGATAAAACAAGGGGACTGTTCGAGCTGGCAGTGCGCAACAGACTCATTAATCTGCCGAATCCAAAACGTCCGTTGCAGCCAGACGACGTTAATAATCCTAATTATTGCCCTTACCACCAAACAGTAGGTCACCTGATCGAGGACTGCTATGTCTTCAAAAACTGGGTTGAAGACCAATACCAACAAGGCAAGTTCGCGTTGTCCGAAATTTGGAAGGTAAATCCGCCACAACAACATGCTCCGAAAAAGGTGGATATGCCGGGGGCATCATGCTCATTCATAGAGAAAGCCCCATAGACCGAAAAGTCAGTAAACTAGAGATGCGTCTCAAATACGGCGACGACGGACCGAAACGTCCTTAAACTAACAACGGACCGAGATGTCCTTAAACTAATGATGGACCGCAATGTCCTAAAACTTGCAATGGACCGAAATGTCCTTAAACTAATAGCGGACCGAAATGTCTTTAAACTAATATCAGACCGAAACGTCTTTAAACTAATACCGCAGCATCCTTAGGCTGACAAGATTTTAAAAAAAAAAAACAAAAAAAAAACGGTATGTTCATAAGCAAAACGGGCATGGAGGAAAACCCGAAAGGGCTCCGTGAGTAAAAACAGCAGGGCTACCGGCGAGTATTCGTGAAAACCCGAAAGGCCGCGACCTCGTAAAAAAAAAAATAAAAAAAATAAATAATAAATAAATAAATAAAAAGAATAAAAAAAAAACGGTATGTCCATAAGCAAAATGGGCACGGATGAAAACCCGAAAGGGCTCCGTGAGTAAAAACAGCAGGGCTACCGGCGAGTGTTTGTGAAAACCTGAAAGGGCGCAACCTCGTTAAAGAAACACTTATAGGGTCCTCTCGACCCTATAAGGAGAAACCACCTGCGTGAGATCCTTACGACCCACAAAGGAACAACACACTTAGGAATCCCTACGATTCCTAAGGAGAAAATACACTTGCGGGATCCTCACGACTCGTAAGGAGAACGCTCTTATGGGACCCTTACGGCTCATAAGATTTGAAAGTCTTAAGTTTCAGAAACCTTAACCTGTTCTTAAGCAGCCCCCACAACCTTCGATATTTCCCTACAAGCGGCTCATAATGACCCTTGTATACAATCCACGGGCACGAATAAATATTTCCCTAACAAAGTCCCATCCGTGACTAGGGATATGCTTGTACAGCAAACAACACTTGTAAGTCCTCTCGACTTATAAGGAGAAAACCCTTTTGTAAGATCCTTACGACTTACAAGAGAACATGCACTTAGGAATCCTCACGATTCCCAAGGAGAAAACACACCTACAAGATCCTCACGACCTGTAGGGAGAAATACCTTTGTGAGACCCTTACGGCTCATGAAGTCAAAAGCCTTAGCCGACAGGACCCTTAATCCTGTTTACTAAGCCACCTTTGTTCGGGATCGACAGAGGCAAATGATGATTCGCTCCTGGCAATATTCCAGTTGAAGCGATGCTGATGCCTAAATCAGTATCAAATTCTAAGTCCTTTCATGGCAGATGATAATTCGCTCCTGGCAATATCCCAGTTGCAGCGATGCTGATGCCTAGACTGGTATCAAATTCTAAGTCCTTTTACGGCAAATGATGATTCGCTCCTGGCAATATTCCAGTTGTAGCGATACTGATGCCTAAACCGGTATCAAATCCCAAGTCCTTTTACGGCAAATGATGATTCGCTCCTAGCAATATTCCAGTCGCAGCGATGCTGATGCCAAGATTGGAATCAGATCCCAAATCCCCTACTCGCAAAAAAAAAAAAAAAAAAAATCAGCGAGCCAAAAAAAAAATATATACATATATATATATATATATATGCATACGAAATAGCCGAAATGATGGGGCAGCTTGCAAACAAAATCAGCAAGTAAAAATGTATGCATGCAAAATAGCCGAAATGGTTGGGCAACTCGCAATAAAAAGCAGCGAGTAAAAAGAAAAATAGCCGAAATGATTGGGCACCGCGAAAAATAGCCGAAATGATTGGGCCCGCGATTTTCGCGATATAAAAAGCTGAAATGATAGAGCATCGCGGAAAGAATAAAAAAAATGAAAAAATGAAACTTTTTGCCCTACAGGTGAAATCACATCGATCCCTATATATAATCCAGGGGCACAGATAAAAAGGGAACAATACCTTCCCAACAGGCTCCACCAGAAAGCGAAGCCAAATCTCGATGGTTCATAGATAACCTAGAGACCATCTCGACATTTGTCGCAATATTACAGACACGATGTCAACAAATGAAGCAAAGGAAGGTCCCTAACCTCAGGGTCTCGACGTCAATATCGACAACTTAAAGATCACCAACGGCGTTTCTCCTCACTCCAACTAGATGCGGACATGACGTCAACAACTAACCTCAGAATCGCAACGAAACGGAACCATGACAAAGTCCCTAGTTCCAAATCTCAATGGCCACGTCTAAAGCCTGGAGACCAACAACGGTGTGCCTCCTCATTCCAACAGGACACAGATGTTACACCATCAAGCGGAGCGATGGCAGAATCCCAGCTTCACCTCAGCATTCGTATCAATACAGTAGACGCAATGTCAACAACAGCGTTCCTCCGCAGTCCAGCTGGAGGCAGATGCAACGTCAACAAAAGACCTCACGGTCGAAACAAAGCGGAGTAACGGCAAAATCCCAACTCCACCTTAGCATTCGTCTCGTTACAGCAGACGCAATGTCAACAACGGCGTTCCTTAACTCCACCTTAGCATTCGTCTCGTTACAACAGACGCAATGTCAACAACGGCGTTCCTTCGCAGCCCAGCGGGGTGTACATGCAAAGTTAACAAAAGACCCCATGGTCGAAACAAAGCGGAGTGATGGCAAAATCCCAGCTCCACCTCAGCATTCGTCTCAATATACCAGACGCAGTGTAAGCAAACGAAGCGAAGGCCACATTCCTAGCTTCAACGTCTTTACGGTAACTCACATAAAACCGGAAAGACAATCGGAGACCATCTCACATGAAGTGGTCACCTCCATGACGTTCGTCTCGATACAGTAGACGAAATGTCAACCTCAGCGTTCTTCCTCCAGCAGGGATTCAGACATGACAAAGCAAACGAAGCGAAGGCTAAATTCCTAGCTTCAGGGTCTTAACGGCAAGTCATATAAAACCGGAAAGACAATCGGAGATCATCTCGCACCAGTGTGGAGTGGTCACCACTTCGACGTCCGTCTCGATACAGCAGACGAGATGTCACCCCAACGTTCGTCTCGACACAGCAGACGTAACGTCATCAAACAAACGAAGCCACGGCAAAATCCCTAGTTCCAAACCTCGGCGGTTCACCAGTAACCTAGAGACAACCACGACATTCGTCTCGATACAGAGGACGCAATGCCAGCAAACGAAGCGAAAGCTAAATTCCTAGCTTCAGGGTCTTAACGGCAAGTCATATAAAACCGGAAAGACAATCGGAGATCATCTCGCACCAGTGTGGAGTGGTCACCACTTCGACGTCCGTCTCGATACAGCAGACGAGATGTCACCCCAACGTTCATCTCGACACAGCAGACGTAACGTCATCAAACAAACGGAGCCACGGCAAAATCCTTAGTTCCAAACCTCGGCGGTTCACCAGTAACCCAGAGACAACCACGACATTCGTCTCGATACAGAGGACGCAATGCCAGCAAACGAAGCGAAGGCTAAATTCCTAGCTTCAGGGTCTTAACGGCAAGTCATATAAAACCGGAAAGACAATCGGAGATCATCTCGCACCAGTGTGGAGTGGTCACCACTTCGACGTCCGTCTCGATACTGCAGACGAGATGTCACCCCAACGTTCGTCTCGACACAGCAGACGTAACGTCATCAAACAAACGGAGCCACGGCAAAATCCCTAGTTCCCACCGCGACATTCGTCTCGATACAGAGGACGCAATGCCAGCAAACGAAGCGAAGGCTAAATTCCTAGCTTCAGGGTCTTAACGGCAAGTCATATAAAACCGGAAAGACAATCGGAGATCATCTCGCACCAGTGTGGAGTGGTCACCACTTCGACGTCCGTCTCGATACAGCAGACGAGATGTCACCCCAACGTTCGTCTCGACACAGCAGACGTAACGTCATCAAACAAACGAAGCCACGGCAAAATCCCTAGTTCCAAACCTCGGCGGTTCACCAGTAACCTAGAGACAACCACGACATTCGTCTCGATACAGAGGACGCAATGCCAGCAAACGAAGCGAAGGCTAAATTCCTAGCTTCAGGGTCTTAACGGCAAGTCATATAAAACCGGAAAGACAATCGGAGATCATCTCGCACCAGTGGGGAGTGGTCACCACTTCGACGTCCGTCTCGATACAGCAGACGAGATGTCACCCCAACGTTCGTCTCGACACAGCAGACGTAACGTCATCAAACAAACGAAGCCACGGCAAAATCCCTAGTTCCAAACCTCGGCGGTTCACCAGTAACCTAGAGACAACCACGACATTCGTCTCGATACAGAGGACGCAATGCCAGCAAACGAAGCGAAGGCTAAATTCCTAGCTTCAGGGTCTTAACGGCAAGTCATATAAAACCGGAAAGACAATCGGAGATCATCTCGCACCAGTGGGGAGTGGTCACCACTTCGACGTCCGTCTCGATACAGCAGACGAGATGTCACCCCAACGTTCGTCTCGACACAGCAGACGTAACGTCATCAAACAAACGGAGCCACGGCAAAATCCCTAGTTCCCACCGCAACATTCGTCTCGATACAGCAGACGCAATGCCAGCAAACGAAGCAAAGGCCAAATTCCTAGCTTCAGGGTCTTAACGGCAACTCATATAAAGCCCGAAAGACTATCGGAGATCATCCCCACACCAGCGCGGAGTGGTTATGACTCATCGGGGCTCTCCAAAATGAGCCTAACCTCAAGTAAAAAGCGGCATGGTAAATTCCTAGCGCTTGCTCTTCTGACGGTCAAACTGCCAAGGAGGATTGCTTGAAGACGTCTTGTCCAGCCCCCGAAGGGATCAGAGACACGGCAGTCGCAGGGCTACTCGAACAGCACGATTGCCTATCGAGGACTATATCAGCTTATGCGACGGTACGATGGCCAAAACCCTAAGTATCACCAACCTTAACGGGCTTCTGTCGTAAAGAGCAGAGGTTAAATGCGACGTTAAGATGTTCTTGCGAGATCTGCTCGATCCGTTTCGACTCGTGAGGAAATTGATGTCTTTGCGAGATTTTCTCGATTCGTCTCGACTCGTGAGATAAAGCCTTAGGCAGTAGAGATTAAAAAACCTGTTTCCTAAGCACTGGGACCCTGCAAGTCGGCCCAAAACGGTCTCTTGCATACTATCCACGGGTCATACTCTCCAAAGTCGAATCTCGATAAGGAGGGAAACAACCGCTTACGGGTCCTCTCGACTCGTAAGAGGGAAAACTTTCTTATAGGATCCTTACGACTTATAAGAGAAAACACACTTAGGAATCCTCACGATTCCCAAGGAGAAAATACACCTACGAGATCCTCACGACTCGTAGGGAGAAAAGTCTTTATGAGACCCTCACGGCTCGTAAAGTTGAAAAGCCTTAGGTGGCAGATCCTACCCCTGTCTCCTAAGCCATCACTGCCCTGCAAAGAAGTCAAGATGGGCCGACCATCTATGGGCCACACTTGCCAAAGCTACATGCCACTGAAATGGAGAACTTACTCATAAGCGTATGAACTACTCCACGCCAGAGTGAGACAAAAAAAGAAATAGAAGGATGCGGCTCATGGAGTTAAGGGTTGGAACTATATCCCTTAAGAGTTGAGATTTGAGTCAATGATAAATGACGACGCTTGTGTCCGCTCGTTATCTTCTCAGATCAAGATTCTGAAAGTGATACATCAACCCAAAACTGGTCATACGCCATGCATAACTCTGCATAACTCTGCACTACTTCACCCACGTACATACTTACGTGGGCAAAGTAGTGGGGGGCATTTTTTCCCGCCAAAAATTTCTGCGCAAAAGAGTCAAAGGTATCAAATGGCAGCGATACGCTTAAGGAAATACGAACCAGTATCTTCCGGGCTGTTTTTTGACAAACTCCCGAAGGAGAAACGGATAAATTCTGATTGTATTGAAAGCGTCTCGAAAAACCCTTCGATTTGATATATTAAGGGCTTCATAATTCATCCGGGATCAAAAGTTATAAGGCATTATGTGTTCACACGTGATGGGCTTTTAAGAATCCGCTGGAGGAGTTAGAAGATATAATAAAAACTTAGAAAAGACCCCAATGGGGCATCACGTGCTCACACATGACAATGGGCCACGTGCAGACACGTGATGGGCTCTTAAGGCCTCTAAAATAATGAATAGAATTAAATTCTAAAATCTGTTCCCTGATTAAAAATCAGAAGTTATCTCAATGAAATATCACGTGCTCACACGTGACCAATGGTCACGTGTTGACACGTGATGGTTAAAACAACAATATGAACAAGCGACTGTTAAAGGAACCAATTTCGGGGTTACGTGCTCACACGTGACCAAGGGTCACGTGCTAGCACGTGACAAGCTTTGAAAGCCTTACAGATTAGTAGAATTAAAATTCTAAATTTCTCTAAAAATCTTTCGAAATAGAATTAAAATTCTAAAAGCTTCTAAATCTTTCCAAATGGAAAAGGATTATGGGAACCGTTGGATTAAAGATCCAAAGATGATTAAAAATCATCAATTTATGGAAAAATCTTGGACAAGGAAAGATTTCCCTGAAAATCTCACCAGAATAACAAATAGAATATCTTTTGGATTTAAAATCCACGGTGAATAAAATTCACTGAATGATCTAAAGGCCCAGATTAATGATAAATATAAATCAAATCTCTCAACGATCAAATCAAATCTTTCAATGAGAGATTTGCTAAACAAATTGATTCTTTTCCTTCTCCTATAAATAGGAGCCAAGAAGAGAAGAGAAGGGATCAACATTTCTTGAAAAAAAAAAAAATCAAAAGCTTCAAACAGAGAGAACTCTGAGAAAAATTTCAAGAAGAAGGTAAAAACCTTCACGAGAGAAAAGAAATCTCTTTTGATAAATCATTGATCAATGATCTTCACATAATAAATAGTGTTTTGCACTCGTATGAACCACTGGTTCTTTAAAACAAAAAAGAAAATAAAAATAAATAAAAATAGTGTTTTGCACTCGTATGAACCACTGGTTCTTTAAAACAAAGAAGAAAATAAAAATAAATAAAAATAGTGCTTTGCACTCGTATGAACCACTGGTTCTTTAAAACAAAAAAAATTAATAAAATAAAAAAAATAGTGCTTTGCACTTTTATGAACCTCTGGTTCTTGAAATAAAGAGAAAAACTCATTTTTCTTTGATCCTAATTAGATCAAAGAAAACAAATAGTGCTTTGCACTTCTGTTCTGGAATCTAAAAAGATTCTTAGTGCTTTGCACTTCCAAACTGCGCTGTTGCGCTCCTGAGAGCGCGCCACGTGTCAGCTGCAGAACAACTTGCGCTACGCGCCTTGAAATAGAGCTTTGCTCTCTGGAACTTGCGCTCCTGAGAGCGCGCCACGTGTCAGCTGCAGAACAACTTGCGCTACGCTCCTTGAAATAGAGCTTTGCTCTCTGGAACTGGCGCAACTCACCAGAGCGCGCCACGTGTCAGCAGCGCAACAGCATAGCGCACTAGCGCAGCGCACTGCGCTGTTGCGCTTGCGCTCACCAGAGCATGACACGTGTCCTCACCACAAGCGCTTGCGTTCAGTGATTGGCGCAAAACGCCTGACAAATGCAATGCATTTTACTGAAGGGCCAGGCCCAAATCAGAGGGGCCTAGTAGGCCAAATTAAATTGCAATACAATAAAAAGGGGCAGAGCCCAAAACAAATTGATGCTTTGCATCCTTTCTGGGCAAAGCCCAAATAAAAATAAAAAGAAATGCAATGCAAAAGCAAATAAAATGTTGGACATTTTCAACTAGACTTAGCCCAATCGTGGCCATAAGTCCTTAAATTAAATTGACTGAGCAAAATGGCTCTCCTAAATCAATCTACATCCGGTTCGAGGGTACATCTCCGAACTCCTTTGACATCCATCGTTGTAATTCCTCAACGACGTCAAAGAGGTGACGGGTCCCAACGACCACACATCGCTATGGACTGCGGGGTCCTTAAACTCGTGGACCGAGACGTCCTTAAACTAATATCGGACCGAGATGTCCTTAAACTAATATCGGACCGAGACGTCCTTAAACTAATGATGGACCACTACGTCCCTAAACTGGCATCGGACCGAAATGTCCCTAAACTAATGATGGACCACTACGTCCCTAAACTGGCATCGGACCGAAACGTCCCTAAACTAATAATGGACCACTACGTCCTTAAACTGGTATCGGACCGAGACGTCCCTAAACTAATAATGGACCACTACGTTCCTAAACTGGAACAATAGAGCCAATTGCTCTTTTGCCGGATCTAAACGATCCCGTTTAAGTTGATCTTAGCCCCAAACACGGCTAACGTATCCTTAAACACTTAAATGGACTATAAAACCCTCAATCAGCTTTGGTTCAAGGGTACATCTCTGAGCTCCTCTGACACCTATCGTTGTAATCCTTCAACGATGTTAGAGAGGTGATGAGTCCTGATGGCCATAAATTAAATGAATCACCACGTCAGGTTGATCTTAGTCCAAAACAGGACTAACGTATCCTTGACGAATGTTTAAGTTGATCTTAGTCGCAACGCGACTAATGTATCCTTAAACTAAAAACACCAAACCCAAATCTAAGTAAATACGGATTTGGAATAATCCACGTCCTACGGGCGACGGTATTACTCAGTCTCCGTATACAATCCACGGGCAACCACAAACAAAACAAACACCTACGACACGAAGTGAAATTCTGGAGAAGGAGAAAGTTGTTACCGCGATGCGGTAGCGTAATTAACTGCAGGGGCTTGCGCCTGCAGGGAAGAGCGTCCCCACAATCAAAAACCCCTCAAGCGAGGGGGAATCTGACAAAGTCTGCTACATCGGCCGCATCCGTCTAAACCTCCGATACACGGTGCCATAAATCAACTTAGCATCTTCGGAGAGATGGACGGATAAAACCAAATAGCATCTGCCCCGAATCTCAGCGTCAGGACATCGCAGTCTTGTGCGCCGCCGTTCGGAGGGGAACAATCACGGTCCAACATTCCCTGTTTGGGATGAATGTTACTTTAAGGAAATTTCGGTCCAATGTTCCCTATTTGGGATGGAGATTAGTTTAAGGACATTTCGGTCCAACATTCAACTTGCGTGCACATTTATTTGTTACGTGGTGGAGTGAATGATGGTGACATGGAATGCACCAAATTTGGAGTGCGATCCGATTTGAGATGTGCACGTCAATTTGGAAGTGCATCAACATGGGATATATCATTCCCAGTCTTGATGAAGTTTTACATCAAGTTGGGACAAGAAAAAAGTTGTTGGCTGTGGGGACCCGCCACCTTTATGAAGACGTTAAGAAATTACAACGACATATGTCAAAGGTGTGGAGAGATGTATCCTTGAACCAAATCCCGTATTTGAGGGAAAAAAGGGTTGTGATGGACCTAAGAATCGTTAGTCATATTTGAGACTAAGATTACCTTAGGAGATATAGGATGAATATCATTTTAGATATCATCAATGAGAGATCATTAGTCATGTTTGAGACTAAGATCAGTTTGGAAATCACAGGCATATGGGCTCGCTTGATTTAAAATCAAAGAAGTTTAACCTCCGGAAACTTAGCCAATTTGGGCTAAGATTGGGTTTTTGTAACACCCAGCAGCACTAAGCACTCGGTTGAATATATTGCTCACGTGTATATCACGTGAGGCGCTATAATAGTGCTAAGCGCTAATCTTTTTTGGTGCTCACGTGTATTTCACGTGAGGCGCTGCCCAATCAGTGCTAAGCACTCAGCCGTTTTGGCTGCATATAAAGTGCTAAGCACTTTACTCCGCGCTCACGTGTATATCACGTGAGGCACTGGCCTTCTGTTTTGGACGCCCGCGTGTGTTTCACGTGAAACGCTGAGTTCTTTTGAAGATTTAATCTCTGTTTATATTTTTAGAGAACTTAAATCTCTGTTAATAGTATTTTGACCATTAACGATCACCAAGATCACTATTTTGAGGATCTGGGATCAGGTTAATTAAGAACTAAATTCTTGTTTTATGAGGGAACTAAGTTCCTAGAGTATTATGAAATCCATGCTTTCCATGTTCATGCTTTCAAAAGAGGTTAGACCTCTATTAATGGTATTTTGACCATTAACGACCATCAAGATCACTATTTTGATAATCTTGGATCAGATTTTTAAAGAACTAAGTTCATGATTTGGCGGAACTAAGTTCCTGAAGTATTATGGATTCCATCTTCTTCATGTTATTCTCTGTTCTTCCCTGAATCTTTGATTCTCAAGAACAAGATCTTCCCGATGAGAATTAAATTTTCAACTTGTGGAAGACTTGTTTTGTGGATCTCAGATCCAGAGAAAAAACTAAGTTCTTTGAGAATGGTTAAACCCTTAGATATGGTATGTTAGGTAAATGAGACATTTTGATCTCTTTTTTCTTTACCTAGGGGTTTTTTAGGAAGGAGATCTTCCTCTTTGAGAGAATTAAATTCTCTGTTGTTTTGAGAGCCTTCTGTATTTTTACAGAAGTTTATGGGGGGGTCTTCTCCTTTTTTCTTCTTCTTCTTCTCTTTTTTTCATCTCTTTGCTCCTATTTATAAGAGAGAAAAAAGAATCAATTTGTTGAGAAAATCTCTCGTTGAGAGATCATGAAAAATGATTTTTTAGATCAATCGGTGAATTTTATTCACCGTTAGATTTTAATCCAAAAGCTCTCTTTTTAACAGAGAAGATTTCTTATTTGTTTAACAAGATTAGGAATTTTTTTTCCTAAGATAGAATTGTATTCTATCATATGAATATCTTGTTGGTTTAATATCTTGTTAGTTTAAAAAGATTAGAATTTTATTCTATCATATGAATATCTTATTAGTTTAACAAGATTAGAATTTTATTCTATCATATGAATATCTTGTTAGTTTAACAAGATTAGGAATAAATTTTCCTAACATAGAATTTAATTCTGGTATATAAATATCTTGTTAGTTTAACAAGATTAGAATTTTATTCCAACATAGAATTTTATTCTATCATATGAATATCTTGTTAGTTTAACAAGATTAGGAATATATTTTTTTAACATAGAATTTAATTCTGTTATATGAATATCTTGTTAGTTTAATAAGATTAGGAAAATATTTTCCTAAGATAGAATTTTATTCTATCAGATAATCGATGGGTGATTTTATAACACCGTTGGATCTTTAATCCAAGGGTCCTCTGTATAACAGAGAAGATCTTTCTAGTTTGAGAAAAATCAGGAAAATATTTCCCATATAGAATTTTATTTTATCAGATGGTTTAGTTGGTGATATTTTATCACCATTGGATTTTAAATCAAGATTCTCTGTTAGAGAAAGATCTTCCCATAATAGAAAGATTAAGGAAAATATTTCCCAAATAGAATTTAATTCTATCAAATGATTTAATTGGTGATATTTTATCACAATTGGATTTTAAATCTAAGATTCTCTGTTAGAGAAATATCTTTCCATATTAGAAAGATCGGAGAAAATATTTCCAAAATAGAATTTAATTCTATTACATAGAATTTAATTCTATTAGAAGGGAGTATTTTAAATTGGGGAAATCACATGCTTTGCATGTGAGCGCTGCCAAAGAATGTGGCAAGAGAACTCACGTGTTTAACACGTGACCCTTAATGTGGTTTTAGCCCGTTTACTTTCAGCGCTCATATGCTTTGCATATGAGTGTACACGTGTTTAATGTTAGTTATATGTATGCCCTAGAGGCCATTACTGTACATAGGATGTATATTGTAGTGGATGCTGGGACATATATAGGGAGGACTTTCTTGCTCGACATGATAGTATGCTATCTGGTTGATCTTTACCTTAACGTGTACACTGATTGTCTCTCTGTTACATGTTGGTAAAGCCCCTAGGATGTGTACTTGACTACCTGGACTATGATGCGGATCATACTAGTGGGGACATGGTAGTCCATAAGTACATCCTTCAAAGTTCCTAGTCGTGGGTGTATCGAGACGGGACATCGATATACCAGAGTAGACTAGCGTATACCTTCTCGACCCATACAGATGGGCGATGGATGATCCCATATCCATTGGTGTTTGACATCAGAGATGATATACGGGTGCTCAGTGGAGACTGGGTACACTGGACGGACTCGCCGAGAACTCCCAGATGGTATTATACCTTACGTCAGATGGCAGTTCTCTGGTGACACTGGTACAGAGTAGTCTGTTGACCCGAGATCGTCATAGAGTCTTGTGTGGTTCCCACCGTGCTTTGATTTCCATCTTACCACGTCCAAGAGGGCGTGCAAAACGGTGGTTTTTGGGTACAGTCCCGAGTCACATGGAGGCAATGAGCGATAGGAGGGGATTCGTCTCTCCCGGTATAGGGGGTTGATGTTGCGCTGTGTTCGATTGGCTATAACAGGAAATCCCTGGCCAGGGTTGCTGAGATTTACTGGTAAGTGTTACCAGTAGTTTCTCGAAATGTTATAGACCTCATATCGACACGACTTATCGAGCTATTGGGGTCTGACGTTTACCACCCCTAGGCGAGATATGCGACATATCAGACGATCAGACCGGACTGTACGGTAAGTGTTACTGGTTGGATTCACAGGAGTGTGAGCGGGCTTGCTCGTCGATCTTCTGATCGCTCAATACCCGGGTGGCCGTTACGTTTAGCAGACCGCTTGCGGCTTGTGGGTGTTTGATATGATCATCACCTACTGCCGGCGTATTGACGAGTCTTTAGAGTCCTACACAGAGGTTTCCTGGCTCAAGAGAAACGAAATAGGAGCGCATATGAGATATGTGCGGGACCGAGAATAATGCATGTATGTGATGCCGTATTCCATTCTCGCGATGAATGTATCGATTGGTTGTATGCGATATAACCTGGTTATCGAATCAAGGGTTGATTCGATAAGCCGATACATTGGATACTAGTCGGTTATATACGATATGACTGGATCATTGAATCAAGTGTTGATTTAATGATTTAATGCATAATTATATATTTGATATATTACTTTGCATTAACTAGTATCGGTTTACTTAAAATGGATTTTCTCACTCGCCTGTGCACATTGTATATGTGATATATTTTGTGCACTTGATTGTATCATGTTTGATGATATATGATAGCTAGGGTTTGTGTAAAGAGTTAAACCTTAGTTAAGTAAATGGTTAGGGTTTTGATATATTTATTAATTCTTTTATCTTTTAATTTGTATTAAAAAGATAAGAGATAAAGAAAACAAAAGGTTGCTTTTCTTCATGAAGCTTGTTGAAGCTTCATGAAGCTTTGACCAAAGAAACCTTTTGTCTTCATCTCATTAAACCCTAACCATTCATTGAACTATAGTTAGCTCTCTACACTTTACCATGGTTAGATTATGATAAGAATTGATTTTCTTTTCTATTCTTATTCTAATCATAATTCTTATCATAATATTCTTCTTCTTCTTCTTCATTTCTTCATGCAAGAAAGCTTGCTCCATTAATGGCAAGTGATGATAAAAAGTGAGAAATCCAATTCTAAAGTGAACCCACTTCCTATTTCTTCATTCTCTACCTCTTGCCAAGTAGTATAGGGTGTTTCCTTCATAAGTTTTCATGGCTTGGTGAAGGTGGAGCTTGATCTAGCGATGCCTCGACGTAGATCATCTTCGGCATGGACATCGACGACCTAGCCCGCCTATTCTCCGATGAAGCCGACGCTAGAGCCCGGGAATTCATTTGGACAGCAAGGGGACTTCGTTGCGGAGCTATGGAGGTGGAGCACCGGATCTACAAAGGTTGTATTTCCGTATAAACCTTAGTTAAGTTGTTAACTAGTTTTGTTTCGCCTAAACATCTAGCCAACGATCCGTATTAGGGTTTCTCGGCACCGTTAAAATTTGAAATTGGCATGGTTGATGCCTTGTGAGACCTCTAGTGTGTGCCTAGGAACCCTACAGTGGTATCAGAGCCTAGCTAGAGCCTTAGACGAAGTCTAGACGGAGTTTGAAGTCCGATCGAACCGAAACCCAACCCCAAAAATTGCTCTCTGTACTTTTTCTAAAATCGTGGATTTTTCCAAATTAAAAATATGCAGAAAACTCAGCAGGGAAATCTAAGAATTACGGCGCAAAAAGTTTTGAATGAACAGTGTAATCGGCGGCGGAACCGCGGCATAAGCCTAGCTTATGCGGCGGTTCCGCGGCAGAATTGTGACGTCAGCCCTAACTGTTTGCACAGTAATTCATTGTTTCAGGTGCTGGGTTCTCTGGGTATTTTTAGAATTTATTCAAGAGTTGAATTTTCCGGAGTTGTTTTGGGGATTCGGTGTTTTGATCGGAGTATCCAATTTTGTCTGTGTGGCTTTCCGGATAAATTTTAGAATATGTTAAAAAGTTCGACCGGATATAAATACCCAATTTTTTCCCTGTCGGGAAATTTCCAAGTGTTGGATTTTTCCGTAGTTTAACGACGTTCTAAGTAGTGCAAGTAACGCGATGGACCCTCTAGAAGACAATAAACCTTAACTCGATTATGTGACCGTCTTGAACTGCCCTTTGAACCTTAGGGTTTGGGGCAGTACGGCGTGCCACATGTGAGGCGTTGGCTTGACCCTTCTACGGCTGGACCGTTGGTACTGAGGCACGAACTGAATGTTGTTAGACTTATTTCATGTATTGAGCTGTATCGGGAAAACTTGGGTGTTTGACTGTTCGATCGAAAAGTTTAACATTTTCTAATTATCCGGAATGGGATACAATAATTGGAATTCACAAAGTGTTATGAGATAACTGAATGAATGTTATAAACATAGCAGTTTAGTCTCACTTGATCGGTTGCCACGGAATTTTGATGTGATCAAAAGTCCGTCGCAATCACGTAGTGTATGCGGATACTCGCCGGGTAAACTTAATAGACAGCCTCACTCCATAGCCCCGACCAAGTGACTGTAGGAGAACCCCGTCGTCGAAAGCATCCGTTCGGGTGCTCGCGGTAGCGGTGTTCCGCCTTGGTGCACTTCGTCGACGGTATCAGGGGTGCGGCCGCCTACTAAAGTTTGCGACGAGCATTCGATCAGTTTTTCGGGAATCTTGTTGAATTGCCCGACTTGATATTGAAAAGTGTTTTCGATAATGAGACTAAAATGCGGGGTTTATAATTGTTAGGCATGCGATGTCTAAGTAATTCATTTGGTCAGGCATGCGATGTCTGAGGTGGTTGGGGATTCTAACTGTTGTAGTTTTACATTTTCTTTTCTGTGACCGTAAGTGTAATATGTGATATCGCCGGTTTCGTTGCTATATGTCAACGACAATTGGGATGGACATATTTACTTACGTTGATAACATGTGATGTTATGTGTTGCTGGATATGTTATATTGGATCGTCGTGTTTGAATAGCCGGGGGTTTTTATGTGAGATGAGTGTTTTTCATTTTCATTCATGTAAAAACTTGTATGTAATATTCTTTTATTGGGGCACTTCCAGGTTGCGGAAGATGTCACCCTTTGTATATTATTTACTTTTCCGCACTAGGATAGACCCAAGGAGGGGAGCACAAGTAACCGGGTTCTGGAGTCCAGTGGGAGACCAACTCGAGGAGTCGAGTCCGGGTCTCCTAACTCTAGAATTGGTAGGGTTGCTTGCCGCTCTCGTAGGGGTCTGGGGGTGTGGGTTTGGCTATTCATCACGACCGTGGAATCCGTGTTTTATACTGGCTCGTATTGAAAACACGGACGTCCTAGTATATCCAATATTTCATATGATTCTTCTGCTGCGATATCTGTGATGTGATCATGTGATGTTCTGTGATAGATACTGTATATAGTATATATGATATATTATATAGACGTTACTTATGTTTTACACCCGCGCTAGCCCTGCCCCGCTCTGCCGTTAGTTACCTAACCTAACGGTGCATGAGGGGACATCGAGGCGAATGCGGATGGCATAAGTGTACGTCGTATTTATCTGTGATGTTTAGGTAATTTAAATGATGGGACTTCATTAATGTGATTAATGAAATAAAAGAATCCTAAAGATGTTGTAGAATTGAATTTCAAAAATAAAACAGGTAGCTACAGTTCTTGCTTTGCACAGCGGTATATGTGATATATCCTGCACCTTATTCGATGAGGAAAGGACCGAGATCCCTTCACCGGGAGTGACTCCTTTGGCAATAACTGGCAGATGCTACACACTCGGTTTGTCTTTTGATTGCTTTTAAGTGTTTTTGCTTTGCACAGTGATATATATGATATATCCCGCACCTCATTCGACGAGGAAAGGACCGACGATCCCTTCACCGGGAATGACTCCTTTAGCAAAACTAGAAAAGCCTCAAAAGCACTCCATTTTAAAATTATTTGATTCTACAACGATATCAAGTTCATTACGCAATAGGTTTTCAGAAAAACCTGTCGTAGCCCTCCGTCATTTCAGATACGTACTAGTTAGTATTCGTGCTGCGGTTGTTTGGCCTCCGTCAAGGCGTAGTGTACGGTAGCTAACTAGTACTTATCTGCTAGCATATGATGCGATTGGATTAGGGTATTCGTACGGCGTTGTTTGGCCTCCGTCAAGGGTCGTGCGGGTGGGTTTAATTCAATCAGGAAATGACGGGTTGAACTTGACTAGCGGACTATGGGTTGTTTGGCCTCCGTCAAGGTCATAGGACGCTAGGGGCAAAATATTATCGGGAATTTCAAGTGTTGAAATTTGCAATGAGATTGCATACCTTCTATGAGATAGTTGGATCCCGATACCCGCTGCGAGTAAGAGTTACTCCTGGGAGAGTTTTATACATTACAATTAGCCGATCAAGTAGGTGTCTAGAAAGGTGTCAACGGGGTTACGCCTCTGGGAAAATGAGGTTTACATTAATTAGGTTCGTGCGAAAGCACGGGGGACCTCCCTCAAAGTACCGACACTGGCCTGGCTGAAAGATTGGCGAACTTGTAGTGTGTAATTAATCCCGGCTAGTCTTTCCTTTTAGGGTTTGAAGGAAGATTTGATAAAAAGCAGTGGGAGCCATCCTGATTAGATAAAATAATAACCAATCTATTCTTGCAAGAGCGCACGCTGAGTGTTTTCTTCTCTCTCTCTCCTGGTAGCGACCATATCACGCCTTAATCAAGATAATAATACAGATTATTGACCGAACCCGCTTGTTATACTGAGCTGGGGAACGTTGGTCCCGCTCCAACTTATAATTGTTATAAGACAGAGCAGGAAATTGGGGATTGCCAGAATTCCTATGCCGCCCAAACGAAGAGAGTGCATGCTGATGCATCATCTTCGGGTATGTTCATTATACAGAACTGTTTCTCAGTATCTTTTACGTCCTGGGTATGTGATACCAGATCAGGATCCCAGATATGTAATATGTTACATAGGGCTACAGTCAGGTAGAGGACTGAGAACGGGTGATAAGTTTCATGAGGCAGAAAACGGGGCAAGAGTTGCAGCTAAGTCTGTTGGTCACTGTCACCCTGTATTACAAATACATTGATTCTGAACGAATGTTATTAGATACCGAACCTGATATACAAAATC